>OX393583.1:32176335-33376335 GCA_947652605.1 Elmis aenea | reverse complement strand
ACAATAAGAATCAATTGATTTGTAAAGTTTAACAGCGTCGCCGAATACAATTAACTATAAAGAAAAATTGTCGTACGTTAATATTGAAACTAAAATTTTCATTTTGTCTATAAGCCACCAGGAGTGAAGTTTTTAACCAAACAATATAACTTTACATACAAATGATTATAATGCAAGTATTTATTTTTTGCATTAGATATTTGTTCCACAGAGCATTTAGCATCGGTCAAGGCTTCCAACCAAGATAAGATAAATTATTTGACCAGTTGACCTGATTCTACAAAATTTTGTAAGACTCGTATCACGGCAGTCTATTTTGTTTATGTAATAATTTCTTTATAAAATCGCCATTCACCCTGAAATGCATTTCATGACCAAAAAAATGCAAAGTATTTGCACATACGAGTCGTTTATTTTAAAAATGGCATTAGTCACTTCTGCGAAAAATGATTCAATACATGAATACATTTTTATATGAAATACGCTATACAGGGTGAGTCACGATGGAGGCTACGGAGTTTTATGGCGAAACGGCATTTATTCTCCAACTTCTGTCGAAGTTAGATTATGTATGTCAATAAGGACTGCACTTTAAAAATATTTTCAAACATACAGGGTGCTCCAAAAAAGAGTGGCATATCAAAGTTATACTTTTTCTTATGGAACACCCTGTATATATTTACATTTTTGGATTCCTCTTTAAATTTACTTCAGGAATTGTAAAAGGTTGTATGGGTCTAAACTATTGATTTGAAAAGTGGCTCAAGTCACTTTGAAGTAATGAAAAATAGCGTCTGTGCGAAATTATGTACACCGAGATAAATACAAGTAACCGAGGTAACAAATTAATATAAGTGAAATTTCTCTATAGTTAGCATAAATATATGTATGCAGATTAAAATGCAAAACATTTAATATCTCAAAATGACACAACATTGACTAACGTAACTTTCAAAATAAACGACACATACTTATAGAGAAAAAAAATTAAAACATTGTTAAGTTAAAGCAATTGGTTTACATTTTCTTATACAAGTTATGTATATACAGGGTGTTTCATAATTGAATGCTGATCTTTAAGGGTGTTATTCCTTGGATGATTTTAAGAAAAAAAGTTCATATCAATGTAGGTACGCAACCGCCGTATTTTTGAGATACAGGGTGTTTTTTGAATTTTAGTAGGTAGGTAGGTACCTACTAACTAGGTATAAAAACACATTTTTCCAGAAAAAAAAAATTGTTCTGTTTCTACCAATGGCGTCCGTACTAACATGTCCTTGAATGTATTTACTTGATTATTAAAAATTAAAACTAAAGTTAAATGTACTCTTATACTCTTCAAGAGTACCTAATAACCTTTTATTTTTTTACTCGAAAATCGTTCGTCGGACAAAAAAAAGTCAAGAGGCCACTTTTACTAAGAGATAAAGCAAAATTATAAAATCAACATTTATTTTGAAAAAAAAAACAGTGGCATATAATTTTTTTCATTAAAAATATTCAAGGACATGTTAGTACGGACGCCATTGATGGAAATAGAACAATTTTTTTTCTGAAAAAAATGTGTTTATGCCTAGTTAATCACTGAAGCCATCGAAGTTGTTTCGGTTGGAATCTTAAACAAAACACACATTTAAATTCAGCACTGAACCATTCACTTTGTCCAGTGCAAACTTTATACACAATTAACAGGAACCTATCAGTAGAGTCAAAAATGTAATATTTCGTTCAAAACTGACGTTATTTTTGAACATCCCGTACTTGCCAAAAACCCACGATAGCTTTCGTGTGGGCCTTTTGAACGCGACGTGTTTCAAAATTCTATCTTGGGTGGAACAGGAGATATTGCATATTAAAACCGTACGTGGTCGAGCATTGTCAAGGGGTAACCTGATTTATAATTTTATGTTCATTGCAACCGGAAATTTTTGACTGTTGGAAGACGTCTTAAACACTCAGTGTATGATTTGGTTGGTTAGGACCGGACGGCAAAAACTTTATTTTCGTGATTGAAATATAATTCCAAGTCAAACTGTTTAGTAATTTTTTGATCTATTAAAGTTAAAAATGTAAAAGAAGTTCTTTTTATTTCTTAAACAACAAATGACAATCAACACAACTATCTGTTGTGTTTTAAAAGTGCTTAAAGTACACTTGGTCCGATGACCTTAACAATTTCTAACAACTCTACAGTCACAGATTAAATATTTGCTTATAATAAAATAACATAACATTAAATAAAAATTAGACAAATATATATTGCTTCTTTTATTTGGAAGTTATGAAATGGTCTTTATATTTTCTGAAAATGGTAAGGACACCCTAAACAATGCATTTCCACCTTTGGTTGGTACAAAAACGGTCCAAAACAATTTTTTACAACTCCTCAAAATTTTGGGAAAAAGTTCCAAGTCTAAAGCCTTGCATTTTATTATGGAAAAAAATTGAATATACTACAATATTCATTATGTTCTCTAGCAACGCCTTTCCATATTTAGTTTGGTCAAAAACGGCCCAAAATAATTTTTTACAAGACTACAAAATTTTAAGAAACGTTTTTGGCCTACAGTCTTGCATTATATTCGGGAAAAAAATCGAAAATTTTGCCTGGTGTTTATATTTTCTGAAAGTGTTTAAACGAAAACTTATGAAATATGAACAGTGTTAAATATTCTCGATAGTTTGAGGCTTTAGGCTCGTATATAAAACGTTTTATGATTAGCAAAAGCCACCGCCACCCAAGAACAGTTTAACTAATTGTACATGGTTCACTGTTAATTATTTGCAATGAAGTGTTTTATAGATCAACTAGGAAAAGCAAAGTTTAGCGCCCCCTTAGCAAACGTGTGTAAACTTTATTTTGTAAATGTTACACAACTGCTACTGATTGTTTATTTATATTTTTAAATAATATTGTGGAGCGATGGTTAAATAACAATTAAAAATAAATTTTGTTTTTAAAGCGATTGGTTATTGAGTCTATCAAAAAAGATAAAATTCTTGTTCATTCATTTACAAGTTTCAATCTTTGGATGTCTTGACACGGCCGAAATTTTTATTCAAATTTAAATTTTCTTGGAAAATATTTGAGAGCAAAATATTTTGAAATTCCTTGCGTTAATGTTTCATCATTGTTTTTAATCAAATTCGAAGAACGCAATTGTGTTGATGTTTTAAAATGTGAGCGGTTATTGTCACATGCACAGAACAGTATTCGAAAAATTTCCCACCAAAAGATTTTTGCGTTTAAAATTTGCCAAAAACTTCGAAGTGACTTTAAAATAATTTGAAACGGTTTCTATGCGAACTGAAAGCTGATATAATGGTGTGCAAAATAATAACTTTGATGAATTGTTGGATTATAGTGATTCATTTAATCACAACAAGAAGCATAATTTAAAATTACTTTGCATTACTCGATGGATATCTTTTTTAAAATTTTTAAAATGGCCATCGATGAAGTCTTATTAATTATTAATAGAAGTAAATAATAAGTGATTTTTAAATAATCATATTTTAAACTATTAAATTTATTACTTGAATATGCAAACAATTTTTTTAAGTATTGGTGTAATTTTAGGAATCAAAGTTAATAGGTTTAATGTACAACTAATACATGTAACAGAAAATTACAAGAACGTTTTGGAATTTACGTAGATGGTTTGGAGACTACACTGTTCTGTGAAGGAAAGAGCTCTTACAAGCAACCCCTTAATATAATATTCAAAATTTTGCCAAAAACAAATGCAAAGCCTCACTTGTTTCACTTTTGTAGCCCCCCGTATATAAACAATTTGTTCTTGTGATGTTAACTAAACTGACTTATCGTTCTGGAACCTGGGGTCATAGGCTACTGTATATAAGCGTGCAGGGGGCTAATCATTTCCAGTCTTAGTGTGCTATGGCTAGACTCAGCCCAATCTACGTGGGCTTTGCCCTTGTTCTTCTAGTCTTAGCCGCCCCTGACCTTGCACATTCACAAGGTATGTCGTTTAAATTTTTCCGCATGAAAGTTTTCCTACATTTAATCGTCAAAAAATTGAGAGGAAATTCGTTCGGCAAAAGCAAAGAATTGTCGGTTTAGCTGCGTCTAAACTTGAAAAAGAGAAGCTTTGTCTTTTTAAAAAACAAATGTGTAAATTGCAATCTGGGGAAAACGAATTAAATTCTTATTAATTGGAAAGCGTTTCTGTAGAGCAAATTTAAATTTCAATAAAAAACGTTTTTCGACACAATTTTTTAAGATTTGCGTATTTAGAACTTTTATAGTGAGTTCAAAATAATTTGGCTGTGATTGGAAATCAAAATAATAGTCTGTGAAGTCAAAAACTTTTGATTTACTCAAACAGCTCAGAAAATTAACGAACAAAGAACGAAATTCGAGCTTTAACTTGTTTTTGATGTTTTATTGAAACGAAATGACAAAAAAATAATCCGAACCCAATGGTTTTCCTGCATTTTATTCCATTTTCCTTCGACGACCTCAATGATTCATCAGCTATGCACAAACAGGTGTTAAAAACAATGCCAATTAGATTCCACAACTATTCATTTCGCGCCTTATACATAACATAAATAAACAGGTCTTTGTTCAAGCAAATAACAATAATAATTTAGAAATAACCAACGCACAGATGTTTTTTGATTTATTTTCAGTCACTCAAAGGTTATCAATACTTATTTAGCATGAAAGGCAATAAAAATTGCGCATTTAGTCTACAGCAATTTTCTACAGTGCACACTTAATCATTTAAAATTAACACCAACTGATAACCCGGCAGTTCTAAAATATCTTAGGGCCAGAATAATTAAAGCAAACGTTTTTCTTTTTAATATATAAACATTTCTTTGCAACCTAAAACAATTTTTTTAATTGAAATGTTGTTTGTAGTTAATTTTTAAAAAAGTGGAACATTGCCGAACATAATTTAACGACTCCAACAATCAATTTACAAATTTGCGTTACGAGTTTGATGTAAAATAATTTTTAAGTTCTATGAATAACTATTCTAAACTTTTTCTGTGTATTTAGGTTGATCTAAAATTCCGTGTCGGTTGTACTGCCAGAAAAAGTTTGTAGATTATGTCATAAAACCAGATTCAAACACGAAATTCATATTTACCGAACATCGGGGACCAAAAAATTAGTTAACCCTGGACGCCACTCCCCCGTTACGCCAATAAGTTTTTATATTGGAACAAATTTCAAATTAACTAATAAGCCTACGACAAAAACTGGTTCTGGTGCCAATTACGTAACGTAAATGATTCACAGAGCTTAGTAACAATATATAATACATTTATCTGAACATGTTAAGAAAAATATTGCAATTATCTTGTAATAATATGCGAGCTAATAGAGATAATCATTTTTAATAAATATTGTTTAATCCTCATTTATGAACTCCTTGACATTAAACTTATCGGCGTATATACACAGATACGGTTATTTATAACTTTTGAAAATATATTTTTGCGGAAAATTTCTTTGCATAATTTGGTATCATACACGGCCGTCCGAAAATGGTCGTACTTGAGATCGCGTTGGCTATGAGACCGTGTTAGGAAAAATCTAAATCTGTTATTTTCCGATGCACGCCTCCTTTGCGAGTAGGGCTGTGCAAAGTTTTTGAAATTATCTCAAAAGGTTGCGGAGAAACAAGCAAAAAACGAGAACCCCGCAAAAGGCGGAGTTTGCTCGGAAAAGAAAAACATCTCGGTCCGCGGAAAAATTCACAACTCCGTTATTTTTCGTCCGAGAAACTCGGTCCGGTGCTCAAAATGTTGCCAAAAGACGGGTGCATCAGATGGCGTGTAAAAAGCGCTATGTACAAAATTTTTGGTACCATCCACGGCCGTCCGAAGATGTTCCTTTAAAATGGTCATACTTGCGATAGCGTTGGCTATGGGACCGTGTAAGGAAAAGTCAAAAACCTTTATTTTCCAGTGCACGCATCCTTTGCGAGTAGGGCTGTGCAAAGTTTTTGAAATTATCTCAAAAGGTCGCGGAGAAACAAGCGAAAAACGAGAACCCCGCAAAAGACGGAGTCGCTCGGAAAAGAAAAACATCTCGGTCCGTGGAAAAATTTATAACTCCGTTAATTTTCGTCCGGGAAATTTGCTCCGGGGCTCAAAATGTAGCCGAAAGACGGGCGCATCCGATGGCGTCTAAAAAGCGCTACTTAAAATTTCTTTGGTATCATCCACGGCTGTCCGAAAATGGTCCTTTAAAATAGTCACCTTTTTAATCAAATAATAAACAAGATATGAAAGAAATACGCTCTAGATGGACGCCCTGTGTAAAAAATGCATTGTTCTATTTAAAAATGCAAAAATGCATACAACACTACGCCATTATAAAGCATATGAAGTTGTTTCAAGATTTAGGATCTGTTACAGAAGCAGTTTGTTAATATGTATTTTCTATTGTAAAAAGTTCTTTGTGCATTTTTTCGAGATTACAGTTGTTCCCTTTCAGATAAAGCATCTGTTTTTTGTTATTTATGGCCCAATAAGCCATTGTCTGTTTTATAAAACCGTAATTAATGCACAATTTTACTACAATTACACATGTGTTGGGTTTATTTTTGCAAAGCTCCTTTCATCTCAAAATAATTGTGATGCGAATGACCAGTTAAAACTTTAACCTTTAAGCAGACAAGATTAATTTTGTTTTGATATTGTTATCAATGAAATGTCAAGTTCAAACACTTGTATTATTAAATAGTAAATGCCTAATAATTTATTAATTTTTATTTTAAATACGGATTTGAATGTGTTTGAGTAATTTTTTATCGTCGCTTTGCGATTGGCCGACGTGTTTCAAATTGTGCAATTATCATTCCGAAAATTAAATATTGTGTTGCTTCACAAAGTTCTGCGTATATTTAAGACGATAATATTTGTTCGTTTTTTTTTTGCAGAAAAATGTCGAACTGGATGTCAAGGCGGTAAGTAATACACGAGTGGTTAGGATCCAAGTTACCAGAAACTGCTATCAATGCAAACACACGTGCACAAAAATTATGAAATATGGAAAAAGTACCTGTCTATATTCTGCACATTTCCAAGGCGCTTTAAAAAATTTCTTAAATAAAGTAAATGGCCGGTGAAAAATGGAAAACGTGCAAAGGCTATAGTTTTTACACTCTTTTAGACAAAAAAATTGATCTCGTTTATAACCAAAGCAAATGGCCTAAGACTTCTAAAACATGTTGCTTGTAAATAGCACTACCGACATCAGAGTCTCATTTTTGTAAACTATAATTTTTTTTAAATGTTTCAGCATCACAATATTTTAAATATGCACCCGGTACAACGTACAAATATAATCTAGATGGAAGCATCGAATTATCTATTTCCAGCGCCGAAGGACAACAGACCGGCACGAAAATTAAGGCAACTGTGCTCCTCACTCAACTTCCGGAATGCAACCAACTTTTGAGGCTTCAAAATGTTCAAATCATTGGACCCGATGCCAAGGTAAAAGTTACTTCAAAGGACAAAAGGCAAATTTTATGCGAACCTAGTTTCAAAAGATTTTTCAAATAGTTTTCCAAAACTCTTTCAAAAAATTCCTCAACTATCTAACAGGACGTTTCACAAATTTTTCCCCCCAATTTGTTTGGGAAAGCTATTCAATATTTTACACGACTTTTGATCGGAAAAAAATTCTAACTTGTGTACCAAACCAGTTCAAAAGAATTCCTAAACTGCATACAGGTCTGTTGGATAAACATTCAAATTGTACAGGGTGGGCAAATTTCGATGTTTTCATAGGGAATCTCGGTAACTATACGAGGTATCGAAAAACGGACTCCGCATCCTCAATCTCTTTATTCGAGAAAAAGGTAATGGTGAAAACTAAAATTGGTTATCGTCTTTTGTTTTCGAGTTATCACCGATAACTCGATTTTTTGACTTTTCGTTTCAAAAATAGATTTATTAGGTTGCCTTGAAACAAAATCTCATTAATTGTGGGACATTTTTCTTCTTCATTATGGGTAACGATTAAAATGTTTCACTTGCAGCCTCAGAATTATTATTACTTTGAAATAAAACATTCCAACATATCACACTTTTTGTAATATTCGTAAGCCATTTTCGTGTTTTTAGGTACAAAAATATAAACAACCAACAATTAAACGTGATTATTTCTGTCAAACCATCATTAAAACAACAGAATGAAAGTTTCTTTTACCAGTTATATTCTTAATGACATAAGCCTACTACTAGAAACAAAATAAAATATGAAAAATTATCTAATTTTTGCTATAATGTAAAAATACTGAATAAATCGACCCCACATGATATATATTATTGGAATGGGGAAAAAGTCCTCTTTCTCGTGATGCTACAACCAACTATGGGTTCCATTAAAAAAAAATAAAAGTGTCACAACTCGAATTTCGATATTTTTTTGAAAAATTGTCTACGCCACTGCATTATTATCAAAAAAGTGCCTGTAGAACGTCAAAATTATTTTTGTTCATTTTCATATACAAGCGAGATATAGTCATAAAACGGAAAGTCGATAACTCGAAAACAAAAGACGATAACCAATTTTAGTTTTTACCATTAACTTTTTCTCGAAAACAAAAATCGAGGAAGCGGGGTCCGTTTTTTGATACCTCTTATAGTTACCAAGATTCCCTATGAAAACATCGAAATTTGCCCACCCTGTATACGACATCTACTATACGTTAATTGAGGAGGTTTTTGAATACACCTCGTATATGCATGTTTTGCTGTTTCATTAAAATCGCTGCACATTCTAGAAATATGGTCAAATCGCCGACATTGAAAAACCAGTCAGGATAAACTTCCACGATGGTCATGTGGAGGACGTCATCTGCGTCGAGCCCGGAGACACCCAAAACTCCATCAACGTCAAAAGAGCAGTAGCTTCGCTATTCCAGGTACAAAGAAAAAACGCTCGACGTAAGTCGGACGGTTTTAAAACACCTTTTTTTAAAGGCCGCCGTTAATCAACACTACGAAACCGACGTGTTCGGTCTGTGCCCTACCGACATCTCGACGGACAAGGATGGAAACAACCTTGTTATCCACAAGAAAAGGAATCTTAACAGGTGCTCCCATCGCGAGAGCTCCAAGCAGGATTTCATGACGACCACCTTCAACCTAAACAGCGAAATCAAATCGAGTCCACTTTTGAATGGCGAATACAAATCGGAACAGAAACTGAAAAACGGAGTCCTGGACAGCGCTGCGGTCAGCGAACACTACCTCTACGTGCCATTTTCCATCGGCACCGACGGCGCCAAAGCCACTGTAACGACAAAACTCCAGTTCGTCTCGTCTTCCAAGGAAACTCCTGCCAGCAAGGTGAGCGAACCAAGATCCATCATCTTCGAAAATCCTCACCTCGTCAACACCGGCAAAAGCAACGTGGACGCCATCGTCAACACGCTCAAGCAAGCTAAAGGAAATTTAGAGAACACGGTCACCGAAACTTCCGCCAAGGAATTTTTAAACCTGATCAAAATCCTGAGGGTCTCGAAGAAAGACGACATCTTATCTGCGTACAGCCAGGTCAAGGCCGGCGCTGGCCTGAAAGACAAAGTCGGAGCTAAAAGAGTATTCCTCGACGCCGTGTTCAGAGCTGGAACTGGTGATACCATCGAAGTAGGCATCGAATTGCTTAAAAACAAAGAACTCAACGCTGTGGAACAGAAGCTAGTGTATTTGGGCCTAGCTTTTGTTAGCCATGCCACGACCTCTTCCGTCAATTCAGCAATGGTAAGTAAAGCAAAAATAACTAACGAATAATCATCGGATGACAAGCATTTTCCGTTCTCAGGGTCTTTTGGATCTGCCCAATGTACCAAGGGAAGCTTATTTGGGCATTGGTACACTCGCTGGTCGCTTCTGCAAGGAACATTCGTGCAATAACGTTGAAGCAATCAACAAACTCGTGCAAAAATTCGTCGCAAAACTTGGAGACGGAAAAGCGGACACTCGCCAAAAGGAGGACGAGATCATTTATGCCCTCAAAGCTATTGCTAACACGCAACATCTGGATGATGCGGTGGTAGGAAAACTCATCGCCATCGCCCAAGACAAAAAAGGAGCTAATCGAGTTCGCGTTACGGCTTTGGAAACGTACATGGCCGATGCATGCAAAGATAAACTAAGAGACAGCGCGTTGAACATTCTGAAAGACATCCAGCAAGATTCGGAAATCAGAATCAAGGCCTATTTGGTTTTGGCGCAATGCCCAACGGGCAAAATTGCAGCTGCTTTAAAAACATTGTTGGACAATGAACCTAGTTATCAAGGTAAGTTTAGCAAAAAAATCTTAAATTTAAGGGTGCCCGATAATTTTTATCAGATACGACAAATTAATTAATATTTGTTATTACAGTAGTCACAAAAAAAATCAAATATAAAACATGTTTGGAATCACAAATATGCAGGGGTTCAGTTTTGAAGACCCAACGTGCATCTCTGTTATTTTAAATACAACACCCTGTATATTTTTTCATTTTTTGGTAGATAATTTAATTCTCTTTAAAAAATAATAAGCATGTCCTACACACCAAATAAATATTTCTCGAGTTATTGCAATTTTAAAAATGTATCGAAAAATTTGGTAAATTTATTAAGCACGACAAATTAATTAATATCTCCGTTATTAGACTACATACAAAAAACTTTCAAATATAAAAGTTGTTTGGAATTACGAGCTACAAAACGCAAAAATAGTTTCAAGTATACAGGGTGTTTAGTTTTCGAAAACCGACATGCAACTTTGTTATTTTAAATACAACACCCTGTATATTTTTGTATTTCCTGGTAGATAATTCAATTATCTATCAAAAACATTCAGCATGTCCTATGTCTAAAGTTAATATATTTTGAATTATTTCGATTTTTAAAAAAATTCGAAGATTTGGTGGAGGCGCCGGGTAATTTCATTAAATACTACAAATTAATTAATATCTCTGTTATTAGAGCAGATATAAAAAAGTTTTAAATACAAAAGTTGTTTGCCATCACGGGCTGCATAATGCCAAATTATTTTCAAGTATAGAGGGTGTTCAGTTTTGAAGAACCGACATGCAACTTTGTTATTTTAAATACAACGCCCTGTATATTTTTGCATTTCCTGGTAGATAATTCTATTGTCTATCAAAAACATTAAGCATGTCCTATGTCTAAAGTTGATATTTTTTAAGTTATTTCAATTGAAAAAAAAAAAACGAAAAATTTGGTGGAGGCGCCGGGTCATTTCATTAAATACTACAAATTAATTAATATTGCTGTTATTAGAACAGATACAAAAAAGTTTTGAATACAAAAGTTTTTTGCCATCACGAGCTGCTTAATAAAAAAAAATTTCCAAATATACAGGGTGTTCAGTTTTGGAGAACTAACCTGCAACTTTGTTATTTTAAATACAACACCCTGTATATTTTTGTATTTCCTGGTAGATAATTCAATTGTCTATCAAAAACATTCAGCATGTCCTACGTCTAAAGTTAATATTTTTTAAATTATTTCGATTTTTAAAAAAATTCGAAGAATTTGGTGGAGGCGCCGGGCAATTTCATTAAATACCACAAATTAATTAATATCTCTGTTATTAGAGCAGATACAAAAAAGTTTTAAATACAAAAGTTGTTTGCCATCACGGGCTGCATAATGCAAAATTATTTTCAAGTATACAGGGTGTTGAGTTTTGAAGAACCGACATGCAACTTTGTTATTTTAAATACAACGCCCTGTATATTTTTGCATTTCCTGGTAGATAATTCTATTGTCTATCAAAAACATTAAGCATGTCCTATGTCTAAAGTTAATGTTTTTTAAGTTATTTCCATTAAAAAAAAAAAAACCAAAAATTTGGTGGAGGCGCCGGGTAATTATTTCATTAAATACTACAAATTAATTAATATTGCTGTTATTAGAGCAGATACAAAAAAGTTTTAAATACAAAAGTTTTTTGCCATCACGAGCTGCTTAATAAAAAATTATTTCCAAATATACAGGGTGTTCAGTTTCGGAGAAATAACCTGCAACTTTGTTATTTTAAATACAACACCCTGTATATTTTTGCATTTTCCTGTAGATAATTTGATTTTCATTAAAAAACATTAAGCATGTCGTATGCCTAAAATTAATATTTCTTGAGTTATACAGACTTTTAATATTTTCGAAAAAATAAAAAATTACACAATTTTAATTATTATCTGCGTTATTAGAGTGGATACAAAAAAGTTTTAAATACAAAAGTTTTTTGGAATCACAGGATACATAACGCAAAAATATTTTCAAATATACAGGGTGTTTACTTTTGGAGAACCAACACGCAACTTTGTTATTTTAAACACAACACCCTGTAGGTATATTTTTGATTTTTCCGGTGGACATTTGAATTGTTTATAAAAAAACATTACGCATTATTTATGTCTTAAGTAAATATATCTCGAGTTATTGCAACTTTCATATTTTTCGAAAAAATACGAAGCCTACACAAATTTATCAATCGCGTCGTTATTGGAGTAAATAAAAACATTTTAAAAATATGGTCCGTTCAACTTAAAGTCCTTGTATATATATATCAACAATGTCCTGTTTATAGGAGCAGCATTCATTTTTATCAATTTTTAGCAGTGCACCCTTTTTATAGACACTACATTCTTGAATGCTAATTCGAAAACCGCTTTAAAATATGAAATAAAATTTAAAACTCAACTCTAAGAAATTAAAAAAGATTCTTAACTTAACGTTTGTAGTAAGATGCCACTAGAAAACGTTCTGCAGCCTTGAAAATCACGATTTTCGCGTCGCAATGCCTTGATCTGGAACAAAAAAACATATGTTAGGATTCATTTTTGAGATATAAGTACATAATAAAAATATTCTATACTTTTTTTTTGAATATGCAAAGTACTAAGTGATTTTTAATTGGGCTTATTTATGTTAATGGACTAGGCCAGCAATTTCTTAAGTATTGTTCCTATTTTAGTTGGTGGTTTCATTGTGTCACACCTGCGCAATTTGAAAGCGTCAGCCAACCCCGACAAGGAATTGGCCAGGCAACAACTTGGTCTCGTACGAACAACCAAACGATTCCCAATCGATCCAAGAAAATATTCCTACAACAACGAATTTTCCTACTCATTCGACACCTTGGGTCTCTCGCACACAGCCGACACAAACGTCATCTACTCGCAAGATTCGTTTTTGCCACGCTCGAGCAGCCTAAACCTAACAACCCAAATCTTCGGGCACACCGTCAACCTGCTGGAGATTGGAATGCGCCAAGAAAACTTGGACAAAGTAATGGAGCATTATCTTGGACCGAAAGGCGTCCTCAAAACCACAAAACCCGAAGAATTCTTGACGACAGGCAAATCTTCGTTGGCCAAACTGGTCAAGCAAGTCAGGGAACGCTTCGAAAAATCAACTCGATGTAAGTTTGCCTCAACTCCCTCAACAACCCAATTAACTAACTCTGATTTCTTTTTTTTTACGACAGCTAAACGTGATCTATCCAAGGGAGACATAGAAAACTTTGGAAAACAAGTGATGATCAAAACGAACGTCTTGGACAAGGATTTGGACCTTGATCTTAGCGTGAAGTTATTCGGTTCTGAATTGTTGTTCACGAGCCTGAACGAAAATTCGATTCAATTCTCTCCTGATGCCATTATAGATAAAATCTTCGACACTCTGGAGAAAGGATTGGATAAGGCTAAAAATTTCCAGGTACGAATTTTTGCCATCACTTAAACAGCAGCTATTTCGAATGTTAAATAAAGAAATTAAATCTTTTATACACAGGCTGATATAACTTCGCGTTTTGACAAGGATATTTCGCTTATTATTAGAGCTGGAGATGGGTTAAAATTTTGCAGATGCAAAATTTTGCGCTAAAGAATAATATAACAATAAACTTAAGAAAACTGCAACAGTTTTTATGAAACCCAAAAAAAATCTGAAGTAGTATTTACGGTGTGTTCTGATCTACCATTTCAGATTTGTTCAATTTTCCTTAAAACGGTAACAGTTGTGTGAAATCTATTTTGGCATAATTAAGAGCATGAAATTTCGCAACTTTTTTATATCAATATTTATGATCTATCTCCAATAATAAGCGAGTTACAATTAAATTCAAATCGGCCTATATAAACCCGGCGACTTCAAGGTCGGATCAAGACACAAACCCATAATAAGTATACACGCTTTCAGTTTTTTTCTGTTTTCATGAAAACGGTTGCGAATGTTTGAAATCTGTTTGGAAATTATTATGGCATGAAATTTTAAAGCCTTAGCATATTTAATCGAATCTGCAGCTCTAATAACATGCGAGATATTCTTGTTGGAACAAGCAATCACACCAGAACCAAAAAACGTATTTGTTGATTTTTCAGCACAATTTCCAAACAAGCCTACTATTCTTCGATTCGGAATTCAGCTACCCTACTTCCATGGGATACCCCCTGCGCTTGTCCCTGGAAGGAGCATCGGCCATCCAAGTCCAAGCGTCTGGAAGCATCGATTTACTAACACTGTTGAAATCAAACAAAGACACATCTTTGAAATTCAGCATCATCCCGAGCGCAAACGTCGAAATAACTGGCGCCCTCTCCTTGGACACGCACCTAGTCGAAAACGGTGTGAAGGTACGTTCCAACTTGTACACAGCAACCGGAGGAGACCTCAAAGTTGACATATTCAACGAAGGAAAAGGTACGTTTAATTTAATTGTGGCTTTATAAACAGCACAAAAAAACCTGATCAATGTTCTAGGAGTCGACGTCAAGTTTGGCCTTCCAGTCAAAAAACAACACCTCCTCACGGCAACCCACGAAATTGTGTTCAACACCCGCGAGTTGGGACGACCGGAAGTGAACGCTCCAGTTAAGTACAGCCAGAACAAGGACTTCTCGATATGCGTAGATAATTTTGTGCCCTACGTTGGAATAAGCGTTTGCGCTGACTTGAATGGACCCCTCACCGGACCCAAAAAGCACCCTCTTCCGTTCCCTCTTGCAGGAAACGGAAAACTTTCCGTGAGAATCGAGAGAGAAGATTTGTCACACTTCCATTTTAGGGACGTGTACTACGCCGGTAAGTATTGGATTAGCCCCGGCGACCTCTTCGCCTCCATCCAATCTTATTTTGCTTGCTTCTTGCAGACGGAAAGCAGCTGAGAGGAGAATTCTCGCTCGACGTTATTGGCGCAAAGAAAGACAAAAAACTGACGCTGCAAACCGAATTTTCCGCCTACCCAGAACATTTCGTGAAGGCTTCGTTCTCGGCGCCCGAAAAGACTGCTTCTTTCGAAGGAAGGGTCATCGTGAATGACAAAGAGAAGTCGATTATGGTCAAAGGCGCTTTGGATAAAACAGAAGTTCTGGGAAAAATTGGTGTGGCCGTTTCTGGCAGCCCCGCTAAAGCTACTTACAAGCCAATTATTGAATACAAAGGCCCCGGTGGTAAGTAAACATTTTTTTGTTAACGCGAATGGGTCTTGGAATTTTTTTACAGTCAATCGTTGTCACATGATCAAAAACGAAAACCCCCCAATTTATTTAGCTACGAAGATATTATTTTTCCACCAATGTTTTCCGATGTGTGTTCATTACATTTTACCAAAATAATAATTTAATAAGTGCGAAACTCTCCCTAAATAATCATTATTTTCAAAACACGTTAGCTACAAATCAACAATATTGTTTTTCAAAATTAAATAATTTTCTTAAAGCCTCATTATTCATGAGTCTACACATGGAAAATTTTTGAAAATCCATCCAGTACCTACTTTCAAAGATAAACACAAAATCTTAAACACGCTACGCTGGGATTTGCAAATAGATGGGTCGAAGACAACAAATTCGACTGCCACTCTTTTACTTATAACTCGGGACCTACCGGACGGATTTTCAAAAACTTTTTTTTATTAGATTCGCAATGAAGCGGGCCATCTCGCGACCGTGAAGTTTCAAGAACAGCTTGTTTAATATCAGAGCCAACTTGTTTAAAAATAAACGTGCTTAAACAAATCGGTTACAGTTTTGTAAAATTAATAAATTAAAATGTAGAACTTATTTATTAAAAACTTAATAATTTTAATTTTTAGGCCAATGTTTTAGCTATAAGACAAGGCCAAAAACCGCAACGATCGGACGATTATTAAAAAAGTTATGAAAATTTTAAATTTGACCGTATTTATCAGTTATTTAGATACATTTACTGGCAAAACAAATGGCTGTGTTTAAATTGCTTATAACTTTTTTAATTACCATCCGATTTAAACGAATCGTGGATTCAACTTTAGTCAAAGTATCAGATTTGAACTACTTGGAGTTTAGTTCTTTATTAAACGAAATTTTTATCGTCAATTGAAATACAAAGTTTTTTAAAACGCGTATAACGTGACAAAAATCAAAAAGAGATACATAAAATTGTTAACGTTATATCTTTTTTGATCATTCAAATTCTGCAGCTCCCCAAAAACTACCCTACAACGTCGAAGGAGCCATCATTGCCGAGGAAAAGGGAGGAAACGTAAAATATACTTTCGAAAACCTCAAGTTGGTTGCACCGAATCAAAAACCCATCGTGATTAAAGGAAATTTGGGGAAAGAAGGTTCAAGTTTCTTTTCCGACGTCACCGTTAGCCAAGATCCACAATTCGTTAGTTTCAAAGGTAAGTGTTTACGATTTTCTTGTACTAATGTTACTCTAGCATTCATCAAGTTTTTAATTGCTTTAAAACAATTTTCTTACACAATTTTGCGAAGTTTCACTTGAAGGACACGTTTTTATTAAAAATTTCCCTGCAGGCAAACTACAGGCAGAATCCACACAGGTGAAACTCGACGGGGAATTCAAGAACAGTTTCAGTCCAGACCTAAACATGAACATCAAGTGCGAATTCAATCCCAAACCCACAGAGTTCGACGGAAACCTACAAATAATTCACGGGCCAGACCTAGCTTCAAAGACCAACAAAATCTCGGCTTCGCTCAATCTTCTGCTGAAGCCTTCGGAATACCACCAAAGACTGAAATCGAAGTTTTCGTACCCCCTGCTGGGAGTCGACGCGAAACTCGAGTTCGAGGCAAAACCCAAGTACTTGGAATACGATTTCGACTTCAACTACAAAGACCAAGTCAAAGTTGGCTCCGAACTGGAAGTTAAAGTCTCGCAGAAGACCCGCGGGGATTACGACGTCGAGTTCGAGGCGCACGGATTCGGCAGTCGGTTCGAAGTGAAGGCCAAACGCGAAATAACCGGCGAAAAATCGAAGATCGATAATTCCATGAACATCAACGGCAAAAAATTCGAGCTCGGCGGTACCGTCACACACCAAGTGCACCCCGGAGACATCAACGTCGGTGCCGAGATAACCTTGAAAATACCTGGACAGAACGAGGCCATCAAGTAAGTATTAACACCCTGTATAAGCAAAAACGTCCTAAAACAAAGATTTCAACATGGACACGGTCGCGAATGCTTGTTGACAAATTATAATCGCGACGTCGCATCTCCGTTGCGTTTTACATCTTCAGGGTGACGTTTTTTTAAATTGCAGAATAAGCGACGGATTTAAATTGAAGGCCGGCGAGCTCGATTTCCATTTGAAGATTACGTCGGGCAGCCAGGCTTATGTGGACACCTTCCTGAAAACGACGCAAGGTGGTAACGCAAACGGCAGCCTGAAAGTAACCATCAAGGATATCGTGACGGCCAACGGTCAGCTAAAATCGGCCAAAGGTGCAGGAACTGGTAACATCCTCATCGACTTCACGAGGCTGAAGAAGAAAATCAAAGGAGAAACGACATTCACCGTTGCCAAACCAACTTACAACGTCGCTGTGACTCTGTTCCCCGATTTCGAACACGACAATAAAAACAAGATCAGCTTTTCGACGAACACTCAAGTAAAGGAAACGTCATTCGATTCCAAGTAAGAAAAAAATTGTTTTGAGACTTTATTTTACACAAAATTTCAACTGCGCGACATCTTAAAAGTTTTTTTACTTGACTGGGCGGATGGACAAAAGCGAATTAATCAAATAGTCAAACGGGGACCATTCGTAACACACGGGGCGTGTCAAAATTAACAATTTTTACCTTTTATTTGATCCAGATTTAAATTTAAAACTTTTCAGGACATAGGTCATAGTCTTTGCACAGCTTTCACGGCAAAATCAATAAATTTTAAACTTAAGGCAACTGGCCTAATAGACAAGTTATTTACATCAAAATCCACAACTATTGAGCATTAAAAACTTTAAAATTAATTAAAAAATTTATCGTAACCTTAAAGACTTTGCCCTTTTTCGGAGAAAACCCGAAATATTCTCAAATTAAAGGCAGTCGGCCTGATACTTCGAACACACGTAATAACGTGTGTAAATATACACACAAATTAACAATTAAATTCCTTTAAAATTAATTAAAAACTTTATTGTTGTTCAAGAGAAGCGAAATCTCCATTTTGACGCCCGAATTTGGGACGAAATTAATTTGCATACAAATGATTCCATTAAAATAATCTGCTCAATAAATAAAATGGCTCCTAATAAACCTCTTTGCAGGAATAAACTCGAAGTATCCGACTATAAAATGGAGACAAACGTCAAAGCACTGTACGAAGGAACACTAGAGAACGGAAAAATGGGTTTCGAAGTGGAAATTGTAACACCAACGGAACACTATCTTCATGGAAAAATGAACCGCGAAATGACCAAAACCGGAGACGTGCACAACCTAAACGAATTGTGGGTGATCGAACACAGGCCAAAGAAAAACGCACCAGGCCAAAAAATCACTTTCAAGGCGATCGGCAACAACATGAACCGAAAAACGCAAGAGTTCGATCTGGTTTACGGTTTGACAGCGGAAAATGGCGGCAAGAACTTCAACGCCGACTGGTCCATGAAGAGGGTGCCACAAGGAGATAAACATTTGGTCGAGGGAAAGGTAACGCGATTAATAAATAAAATGAAAGGTGAAACTCCAAAACTTTTTCCTCCATTTTAGGCCAAACTGCATGGCACAGCGCTACCAACAACTTACGAATCTGACTTTAACGTGGTTTACGAGAAGTTTGCTGGGACATACAAAGGTTCAATGAAATATGGCCCTAAAACTTCTTTAAGTGTCAACGGTAAGATCCCACGGAACCGATTCATATACTAAATTAATTTCAAAAGCCTAAATAAACCAATTTCTTACTAAGTTCGAGTCCGAAGAACCCGGCACAAATGCAATAAATTAATTAAAAAAAGACTGCGTCTAAAAATCGCGCTAGATGGCTCAAGTTTTTTCCTTTTAGGTAAATACGACATCCATGGAGGTAAAACGCCGGTTTCTGGTGATATCAGCATTGAATTAGTCACACCTTATGGTACGGTACAAAGAATCAAATTTGACGCAGACGGTTCCACCTGGGGACATGGTGAGCTTAATCTCAAAGGATCAAGTGCACTCGTTATGGATAGTGTAAGTATTTTATTGAACTTAATAGCCGTCGTGAAGAACTGTAGTTAAAGTGATTTCTCTCAAAAAAAGCGTTACAAAATTTTCATGAAAAAGAATGAACGGCCAAAAGTTTACCGATTGTACTTGGGGAGGACCAAGGCATTTTCTAAATGAAGCAAATGGCTCCAGATTTCTTTCACGCGTTATAAATTATTAGCGCTCAAAACTTCAAATTGCGATTTTCAAATGTTCGTAAACAATCAAAACAGTGCAAAGACTTTAACCATTTTTTCAAAAAAAAAACAACTTGTAAACATAGTCAAACTAAAGCAAATGACTTATGACTTCAAACACACCCCCAAAAAACAATCGGTTTATCTTGAGGTACGTAAATTGCGGTAATGATTTTTGAAAATGAACTGAAAAATGTTGTAACTGCCTACCTTGTATGCATAAGCAAACCAAGTTATCGAAAAAATCCAAAGCCGAACGCCTTAATCTAATATTTGGGTTGTTGAAGGACCAGTTACGTCAAATTTCGAAAATTCCTCACAACACTACAGTTTTATAATCACTTATCGATTAGAATATTCGCCGGAAGTACTGTTGCCACACCCAAAGCAATGACGCACTCAAAAATTTCCAAAATGTCCGTCAACAGTTCAATCACAAGTGCGCGCGACGCTGACCGCTAAGTCGCAAAGGACGCTATCGTCAGCTGATCTCAAAACTGGAATTTTTAAATCAAAGTATTTCAATTGCAGGCGCACTTTGAGCTAGGGACGTGCTTCATATCCATAATTTAACACATCGCGAACAATTTACACTACCACAATACTTTTGATTGGCGAAAATAACGTTCTAAAAAGCTGATAAAAACCGGAGTCAAAAACTACGTGTACATACACCATTTTTCTAAACGGAAAGACTGCGCACGCCTCGCCTGAGCCACTATCTCAAAAATTTGGAACTCGTGATTAGTTTTTGGAATGTATGCAACCATTTAGGCAACATACAGCAAAGTACAGATATGAAAATAGTTTGAAAATTATAGGCACACTGAAGTACTAAAGACAAATAAAAAGTAAGATATGAATAAATGTGAGAAAAGGCCCCATCACAGAAATTCACTATAACAATAAAATACACCAGGTGTGTTTAAATAACGAATCAGTTATCAAAAAATTTGAAAAATGCAAAAATTGTAGGGTACACTTCCTGGGGAAAAATCGAAAATAAAGCAAATGCCTATAAACTTCAAACGCACGTTATTCACAGCTAAAATAATTATCAATCGACCTTAAATCATCCAAATTACAAATTTATAGTGTTCCTAAACAAAGGAAAAAGTGCAAAGGCTATAGTTTCTGCACTATTTTCAAGAGAATAGTTTTTTTCTCTAAAACTAAAGCGAATGGCTTAAAATTTCAAACACGCGATTTACACCTAAAGCAACAATTAATTTACCTTAAGGTGCGTTATTTAGTCAAAACATTTGAAAACATTTTAAAAAAGTTTGTAACTGCCTACCTTGTATGCATAAGCAAACCAAGTTATCGAAAAAATCCAAAGACGAACGCCTTAATCTAATATATGGGTTGTTGTAGGACCAGCTACGTCAAATTTTAAAAATTCCTCAAAACACTACAGTTTTATAGCCCCACTAGCCGATTCGAATATTCGCGGAAAGTAGGTACTATTGCCACACCCAAAACAATGACGCACTCAAAAATTTCCAAAATGTCCGTCAACAGTTCAATCACAAGTGCGCGCGACCCTGACCGCTAAGCCACAGAGGACGCTATCGTCAGCTGATCAAAATCGGAATTTTTAAATCAAAGTATTTCAATTCCAGGCGCACTTTGAGCTAGGGACATGCTTCATATCCATAATTTAACACTTCGCGAACAATTTACACTACCACAATACTTTTGATTGGCAAAAAAAACGTTTGAAAAAGTTGATGAAAACTGGAGCCAAAAACTGCGTGTATTTTGACGTTTCTCGACTAGACGACTGCGCATTGCAGCGAATGCCCGGCTAAAAACGTAACTTATTTTGAATATTTGCAACGGGTGATCGGTTTTTGGAGTTTACGCAACTATTTAGGGATCATTTAGCTACGTTAAGACAAAACAATTCTTTGAAAACTATAAGCACGCACCCGGACTAGGTATCACGTTAAGTTAAAAAAGTACATAAAAAAAGCATTACAATAAAATTTGAAAAATTACAAAGGGCTCTTTGAAAAGACTTGCGTAACAATTTCTGAACCTCACTTTGTAATAAATGAGATTTAAAAAAATATATATAAACGACGGAGGAGTGCCCTTCCTTCCAGGAAAGAAATGGAACTACATTATTTGCCTTACACGTAATTTATATCAAAAAATTAACTGTTGTTGGCCATTGATTCGTTAAAAATATCAATTTAAAATGATCCAGTAACAGCAGGAAAAGTGTGAAGGCTTAAGGTCTTTGCATTTTTGTTTCCGGAAAATGAAAAATTCAGGGGAAAATCGAATATCGTTGAAACTTGAACAAATGGCTTTAAACTTTATACACACATTTTTTATACCTAGTCGAAATAATAAAATTATGAGTATACCCATTCGACGCAACTAAGTTACGATTTTAAAAGATGCGAAATGTGTAAAAACATCTCTCAAAATTGAAAGGAAAATATCTAAATCGACTCTTTTTTTTTTTTTAGTCAGATCCCAAAAACTCGATAAGCATCAAAGGCGAAGGCCAAGCTAAATTTACTCCAGATGGTGGAGATTTAAAAGTAGGTTAAAAATTTGAAATCGTTACCGAAACTTTTCAATAACTTTTGTCTTATCAGGGAACGTTCAACTTCGGCATTGAAGCTCCAGTCAACGTAGCTCTTGCCTACGGCCGTTCCATAGATAAAGAGGCCAACAAACTTTACTTAGACTTTTTCCTTCAATACGGCAAGAATAAGAACCTTAAGTCACAACTTATGTTTACAAAACTCAATGAACACGAGTACACTATCGACTACAAACTGGACACCCCTGACTCTGGCAAAATGAAAAGCAATAGAGTACAGGTCCACACGAAGAAATCCAACGATGGTAGGAAGGTTGACAGCGAAGTCATTTTGACCACAGACGGAAAAGCTTACACCCTCACCACCAACTTGGCGGCAACTGATAATGATCCAAGCATCAACCTGCAGCTGAAATATCCAAGTGGAAAATTCGACCAAATTTATATGAAGACCTTCAAGCTGTCTGAAAAAGAATTCAGTGGTGAATCCAAGGTGAGTTCTTCGTAATGGATTGTCGCTTGCATTTTAACATGCGTATTTGATTGCAGTTCGTCTTTCACGAAAAGAATTTCGAATTGGTAAGCAGTTTACAAATCAAGGGGAATTCAGTGGACGACTTCCATGGCAAACTAGCAGCGGACTCTGCAGCCCTGCAGTTGGATAAATTTGTTTTGGAGGTCCAAAACGAAGCGGCCAAAACTGGTAAGAAGGCCATACAAGTAACTGCAACATCGGCTGGAAAAAATATGATCTCCGGAAGGTAGGTCAAGAATTTTCTTATACCAGCCCTGATTGTGAACATTGTCCAAAACCGTCAAATTTTCACACTGATTTTACAGCAAGTGTTTGTGATTATTTGTTAAAATTTCAGCGCCAGCTACACTGCTAGAGAAGATGGCAACAAATACATCGTAGAAGGTTCAGGATCATTCAAAATAAAAGAGCAGAACACCCCAGCTAACTTCAAATACATTCAACAAAAGTTAACGGCAGATAAAGACGGAGAAAAGGGAGTAGCGGTTAGTGTTGCCACGTATTACTTTACCGGACAACTAAAAATATTACCCTAATAACATGCATTCGCGCGCCTCGAACGTTCTAAAGACGCTCTCTTTCATAATAATCTACATTTCAAACATGATTTCAGTACTAAACATTTTTTATCATCGTAAATAATTGTAATTGCCAATCGCTTATCATTTTTTAAAGGATGTCCAGTAAAAATCCTTGGCCAATTAATAATTAAATAATTCCAGCATTTATCAAACAATTAGCTATAATTTTTTGACTTGTTTTTTTGCAGTATTCTTTAAATGCCGGACTTGGATCTAGGGCGATCGATTCAGAACTCAAAGTAACAAACAAAGAGTTCAGGATTTTGAACTCATACTGCGAAGAGAAAAAAGAATGTGCCCACATTGAGGTGGATGCAAAAACCACTGCCGCTGGTAAGTTCAAATTAAATTTTACTTCATTGAGTCTGGAGATATTTTTTTTTGTAAGGCCTTAATGAAAAGATAATAAGGTTAACTGCAAAATCTCCCAAGATTATAAATCTAATTAAAAATCTTAACAGGTTATTTCGCCTTTCAATTTTTTAACAGCCCTACAAAATTTAACAAAAGTATCACCTCACATTTAATTCTTGGAAAAATTAATTTTCATTGTAATTGGCTTAATATTTTCAAGAAATGTTAAAGACACCCTAAGCAATGAATTTTGATATTTAGTTTGTTCAAAAACGGCCTACAACAATTTTTTTATAGCCCTTCAAAGTTAATAAAAAATAATCCAAGCGTAACTTACATTTTTTTTGTTGCAAAATTGACATTGATGGTTTAGTGCTAAAATCTATGTATTACAGACGCAAAATCGTACCACAACGAACTGGAAATCGCTGTTGATTTAAGAAAACTTGGATTATCGCACGAGTTTGGGCTCAAATCTGTGACCACAAGGAAGGATTTAGTTTTGGATCATACCGTAGATGTTCATTTCCAAAGCAAAGAAAATAAATACCAGTACAGCTTGTACGTACATCCCAAACAGGCTGGCGCTACTCTGACCACTCCAAACAGGGTTATTGCTGTTGAAGCAACTGCTCAATTGCCAAGGTTTGCTTATTATGCAATTAAGGTAGTCGTTATTTAGTTGTTATGTATTGCAGTGGAGGCAAAAAATACCCCATCAAAGCCGACGTGTCAGTTTACCTGAACAAGAAGAACCAACCCAATCAAAAGACGTCAATTTCCGGCGTCTTTGACGCCCATTATGACGACAAAGGAGGTTCTCTGAACACAGAACTCAAATTCACAAACCCAGCGTTAGGAAAAGTAAGTTGAATGAAAATCCTGCCGGAAGATGTTTAACCCAAAGTCTTTTTCAAGGATTTGGTGGTCAGTTTCGTCAACAAAGGTGATTACACAACGAAAACTTTCGACAGCACAGTCACCATCGACGTCTTCTCAAAACCCAACCAAAAAATTGTCATCACAAGGAAATTGAAAATTATTAAAGACGACAGTTTCGGATACACAGACGATGTCGAAATGAAGGCTCCCGTAAGAGACACATTTCTTTGACTTATCTCCGAGCGCAAGGCTAAAAAAAATATTTTCAGGGCTTGAACATCAATGGAAAAGCTTCGGAACGTTTCGTGGTCAATCCATCTGGCAAACAATTCGAGTACAAATTCGATTGGAACTACAACATTGGCAAATCCAAACACACGGAACTCATCGATTTCACTTTGAACAGCAACCAGGCGACCGCCATCGTTAGAATGTTTAATAAAGAACTTATCAACGTCAATTCCAAGCTACAACTGAGCCAAAACGCGCAGATTGCCGACACAACTGCACATTTCGTCGGTTGCAGACCGGTTATCAGTCATTTCGAATTAAAAGATCTTAACACGATGAAATTCGTTGCATATTACAAAGGTGAGCAAGATACGGGGTGGTTCATGCCTTAAAAATTAATACGCACGTTGTTTACACTAAAATAAACAACTATTGACGGTAAATAAGTTGAAATTTTAATTTAAAATTTACACGAAAAATAAGAAAAGTGAACACTGCATTTTTGATCAAGAAAAAAATGTTTAAAATAAGCAAATAACCTAAAAACACTTTATTTGTGTTCTAAATAATAACAATTTTAAAATTTTCATGAAAAATGGGAAAAGTGAAAAGACCAAAGCCACAAACTTTCAGCACTTTTCGATGAAATTTTTTTTAAACCAAAGAGGAAATATTTGTCTTGTATGGGACTCAAAAATGTGACATTTGTGAAGAATGTTTCGCGCATTACGTAAAAACGGTTAAGATTAGCTACAAAAACCTCAAATATCTGATGGAAAATCTGATTTGACAGCGAAATAATATAAAATATACAGGGTGTTTCATAATCTATGCACTTTTCTCAAGAAAAATCGACACATTTTGGCAAATAGCTTAAAACTTAATGCACGTGTTATTAAGATTAAACAATAGTTTTTTGCCCACTTTAAAAGTTCATCCATTGACATTCACAACTACGTTTATTTCTAGACCAACCAAATGACAAACTCCAAGTGAACAGTGGCTTCATCGTTGGACAGATCGCCGATTTCAGGGCGGAAATAGTGAAAGGTGCGGCCAAACACGACCTGCTTCACGCCAGCATCAAACTAGACGAGATAAACTTCCTAAAATCCGATTACGGTTACAATTTCGACAACATACAGAAGCTTTTGATCGCCGGAACGAAGAAAGAGATGGAAAATTTGTCCAAAGAACTCAAAGTCGTATATGACCTTTGGACGAAAGGTAGCAGCGCTCAATTCGATGAGGTCATAGTAATATTGAAGAATAACGCACCCAATTTCAAACCGCTGGCGACCTACTACGAAGGAGAATTGAAAAAACTGCGCCAGGAATTGGTATCCGACAAGACCATTCACGAAATTGCTGAATTTATGTAAGTGCACAAGGTTTTTTGAACACCTTACACAGGGCGTGTATAAATTAATGGGCAGTTCCTTGTACAATTCTAAACCTAAACTATCTCTTCCACCGACACCGCTTTGATCCATTCGTGTATAAGTTTAGGCCCGTTGCCCATAAATTCCATTTGCTCAACACCTAAAATGTTGTTAATTCTAACTGAATTTGGTGATTAAGTAACAGCTAGCAGGCAAGACTAAATATGAACTAACGCTTCTGTTTATAATGGCCAGGCAAATAACCTAATCATTAGCCCTCGTGACTGTTTTGAAAGACAAGTACAAGCAATTTTTTTTCTTTTTCAGGAAAACAACTTTTGGTGCCACAGCTGAAGCTTTGAGGGAAATACTCCTCACTATTAGTGAAGTAATAGAAATGACCGCTGAGGCGGTTCAGAAAATGATTATTAATGTGCTGGCAGTGATACAGAAAGAATTGATTCCTCAGATAGAGGCAATAGTTTCAAACATATTAGTTATTGTAACCGATGTTGTGGACAACTTAACTGATCTAATTTTCATCTACTTGTCTAAATTAAGCCAGTTCATCGACGCACATCAAAAAGAAATAAAACAGATAGCAACATCTGTAACAGCAGTTGGACAAGGTAAGAGGGATGGTGAAAAAAATTCTTTGTTTCCAGAGCGAGTTAAACGATTCTTTAGACATGGACTGCACAAATAAAAATTTGCTAAAAGTACTTAAAAATCAAGGAAAACTTAGCTCAGGAAACAAATTTCTTGCACCATTTCACGATATGCATACAGGGTGCCCATTTTTCTAACCTGTTGTATGGGCAACTACGTATGATACAAAAATGTTTAAATTCGCAAATTTGTGCAGAATTGAAAGGGAAACCCGATGCATTTCTTTTTAGAACTGGCCAGGTTCATTGTCAAAATGTACGAGCAAGCCCGCGTGGTTGTTACCAAAGAATGGGACGCAATATATCAAGAAATAAAAGCAATGCCCATAGCTGAAGAACTTAAAGCACAGTACCAACATGTGAGTACCTTATACTTGATTTTAAAGTAAATTATAGCACCAATTTGAATTTGAGAATCTTGAAACACACGCACGTGCATTATTTGCAGGTAATGGAAGGCATTTCAGTAACAGACGCCATGATCGGCACTTTCAAAGAAATAGCATCTAACATCAAGGACGCCATGCCAACTTACCACCTCAAAGAAGTGGTCGCCCTCACCTCAGCTTACATAGAAAAGGTAACTGCACCAATAATCGTTTTCAAAACACATCAGATCGTGCAAATAAAATAAAAAAGCCTCGAGTGTTGTTTTCAACTTATCTTCTTCTCCAGAAACTTAAGCGTCAACCAGTTAACGACATGGAGGCCATCCAAGGTATCGTGCAAGCCGTTCTACAAGCGATCCAAGAAGTGATAGCTACAGGAAGTGCTGATTTGGACACAAACAAAAATGTAAGTCAAATTTGGGCGAGCTAAATGAAGAAAACTGCTCCAAATAACTTTGTTTTAGATTCCCATGACTTTGAACGCGTTCTACGTCTTGCCAAAGTTGGTTGCTGCGAAATTTTCTCCACTGAATTACCTAACAGGAGGAGATTTACCACATCCCAAAGACTTCTTGCATTCTTTGTCGCTTAATCCCCAACACTTGCTACCACCATTCCCGCGTAAGTAATTGTAACACGTGGTCAAAGAATAACTTTAAAAAAATAGCACTTTTTAACCTTGTTCTTATTTTATTCCAGTACATGCCGTTGTTGCTCAAGGCCAGCACATCTTCACGTTCGACGGAAAACACTTGACGTTCCCAGGAAAATGCGATTATCTCTTGTCGCGGGACGCCGTCAATGGAAACTTCTCAATCATTGGTACCTACACGAACGGATTCTTAACAGCACTGACGTACGCCGAAAAATCTGATTTAGTAACGCTGAAAAAGGGTGGACTAGTAGCTCTTAACAATGGTAAGTGTACCATCCGCGGACTTGAAGAGTAATAATCTTCAAGGACAACATACGACTCCCTCTGCTACGAAACTAGCGTTGACTTGCAATTAAATAATACTGATGTACTTGAACGTTTTCTTGAAACGTCTTCAGACAGCTGAAAATTTCCTGTATATTGAAGGTTAATACGGGGGATTTAATTTTCAGCGCCCACCGAATTCCCAGTTCGCAAAGAAGGCTTCGCCGTGTACACGGATTTCGATAAGGTAACAATCCATTCGTCCGCCGGAGTCGTGATCATCTGCGGCACAGAACTGCTCGTCTGTGGCTTCCACATTTCTGGATACTATCACGGCCAACTCAAGGGTCTTCTCGGTAAGTTTTCCGCTAAATTTCGCGCTGTTCCCCAAAGACTTAGCTCACACGGTGTTTAGGTAATGGCAATTCCGAACCGTACGATGACTACACCATCCCCAACGGCCAGATCGTTACCTCGGAAGGAGACTTCGGCAACTCTTACAAAATGACCGCCAGCTGTCCAAATGTTAAGACCGTGGACCATGCTGGACACGCCCATAATCCCGTTTGCAGCAAGTTGTTTGGGGCCGATTCTCAATTGAAGTAAGCAGCAACACTTGGAGAAACTCCATCAAAAACTCGGTCGAGGGTTCTTGTGCTAAATTGGTCATTGCGATTTTCAGATGGTGCTACAGCTTTGTCGACCCAGACAATTACAAAACTGCCTGTGACCATGGCTTGGCTGCTGGAACCAAAGACACGGAGTACGCTATATCCATGGCTTATGTCGCCAGTTGCAACAAACGAAATGTACCGATCCGTGTGCCCGCCGAATTTCGTAAGTATTTCTTTGAATACACCAGTTCCTAAACAAACACCCAGCCTGGAAAAAAAGTTTCAACCATCTACACCGCGAAAACAATCCTTAACCCTCAGTTTATTCAATCGGGCCTCATTTCTTGCAGTTAAATGTGAAAACAGCGAGAAACCTTTCGACGTTGGAACGAAATTCAGCGTGAAAACGCCAGGCAAAGCCGCAGATATCATTATAGCGATTGACCAGATTAAATCTAACGAGCCAATATACAAAGATCTTGTCCAGCCTCTTATAGGCCAAATCACGAACGACTTAAATGCTAAAGGAATCACGTAAGGAAAAAGAATGATTAACGAACATCAAGTAATATTGAAAAACGTCTTGTTTTCTAACGCATTTGATATTTTTTAGCGATGTGGAATTCCACTTAATTGGCTATGGAGGAGAGCACGTATCTTATCCATCTCACTTCACCAGTGGAGGAGGTGTGTACTTATTTTATTAAATAAAATATTTAATAATCAGCAAGCTAAGTAATTGTACCTTTCATCGTTAAAAAAATGTGACTTCGTACTCAACAATTTTTTTGTTTTGTTTTCAAGGTAAAACCGCCTTCAAGGGAAAAGGCCCAGCTATTAAATTCAGCGAAGCTCCCAAAGAAAAAATCGACAGTGTAGGATGCCATAGGCTAGACCAATTTATAGAAATTCTTCATTTCGTCTCGCAAGATTTTAAACTAATCACAGGTAAAAAAAATACTTTGTTCATTGTTTACTATTTGCAAATCGTCAAACACCCACATCTTAAACCTCAACTTTTTATGACTATTGTAGCGTTTTAAACGAAAAAGTGTCATTGGATAAGTGTGTTCGTTAACCTTGATTTACAGACCCATCTAAAATTATAAGCCAATCAGAATTCGTGAAGTATATCCATAAAAATAATTGTCATGTTCCTTTGAAAATCAAAAGTTCTTATTTTAATGGTTGATCAATGTTTTAATTAAAAATTTGTATGGTAGGCAGCTACGCCCAAGCCAGAGCTTTCAGCGAGGCCGTCCGTCACCCGTTCAGAGCACACGCCTTGAAAGCTGTTGTGGCAATACCCGGAAGTCCATGCGAAATAGGTCGATCCGTGGCTGTAAGTACACGAAAATTTTGAAAATTAATGCCGACCTAACTAACCCTACATTTTAGCTGCAACAGTTGAGGACCCTTATGTTCAACCTAGAAGAATATTCGCTGACTTTGATAACACCGATCTATCCCTTCGGCGTGGGAGACGGAAAACTAACGAAAACCGTTATCGGCTTTAACTCGAAGAATGTCTTCACCTTCTCCGACGCTAAGAAGAAGCCGCTGGGAAGCCCCGACTTGCGAAGCGCATTGAATTATAATGATTACTGCATCGATTACACTTTACAGGTAAGCGCAGGTGTCTCAACGTAAGCCGCATAAAAACGTAAAACGATAATACAATAGTAAGAGGGACTTGCCTTTTTCACTGCCCCTTTGTCGGCCATTTCTTCTGATGACGACTTGCTCTAGCATTCCTCTGTTTTCTTCTAGCAAAAACGAAGCAACGTTTTCGTCACCGAAAACTTCTTGACGGCCAAGGGCGGCGCTAAAAAACAATTTGTAAACGTAAGATTTCGTGAAATAATCAATCTGTTTGTGTTTTAAGTATTTTTTGTCACGCAGGTCGCTTCGCAAAATATTGTCGAACAAATGACTAACGTGGAGCAAGGTTTGGATTGTGAATGCAAATATGTTTCCCCTTATACAGCTAGAAATGTCTGCAAAGCCGTTTTCACCACGGAGAAACCTCCATCAGGGGTAAGTTGTGCATATTAACGATGAAAAACGATGTTAAACGAACGGTAGAACTTTTGAAAATCGAGCAAGCGCGACAATTTTTCCTATCGTTGTTACAAAATTATTTTCTTTTGCAGAAAAAATACAAGGGATAGAACAAGAAAACATCCTCTTTCACAAGTACTATATTATTAATTTAATTAGTTTTAATTATAAAAAAATAGTCTTTGCAGTCCTTTAGAATTATTTGTAAAATATTAAAATAATGAAAACAATTGTAGATTATTTTTGTTTATAAAAATGTTATACATTAATAAATTTTTTATTAAACAAATCCGTTGCTTTTATTTGAGGGTCACACACAAGAAATGGACAGAAAAACTTTGAAAAGTTGATGGCGATTTCAAAATTTCGCTCAAGACGCGATTATTTTAGAAATAAAATTACGAACGTCCTACGCATATCACTTTTTTTTAATATGTGAATTTCAATAGGACCATATCTGACATAACCAACATATTTTAAAATTTAGAAGTACTCACGAAAATATTAGAGGGAAAACTAAGAAATGAAGTGGAAAAGAAAATGGAAGCAGAACAGGCAGCCTCCATGAAAGGAAAACAACACAATATCATACAAGTATAGTTAGAAAAATAATAGAAGAAGAAGTATTTGAACGCGCTGGAGTTTGATCATTTTTATTTACGGCGTGTTTAACATTTTTATAAACGATGGAGCTATAAAAATTGCGCACCATAATCCTGTTTTTGTCACCCATTTCGCTACACTCTGTACATAACTCGAGATAATAAAAATCCAATTAGGATGCAATAAATTCATCACATTTATGTAAGTTATGCGTCACACGTCACAGACCATTCCATATTTTCAAAGAAAATGGAAACCTGCGTGTGCCAGCGAGCGAGTTATGAAATAAATTATTACAATATCCTGCAAACTGCTCGAAGAAAGTCGGCCGGTCGTATGAGGAAAGAAAGTATTGTGGCAACAGTTGGATATACCTGGTCGGCTCATGTACCTGTTCAATATTATGTTCTTCCAACCCCACTCCAACAACGAAAACGAAAGTTAAGTTGAACATAATCTTATACAAGTTCTAAATTGCTGATGTTACGGTATGTTGCTACTTCAGGATTAGTTCCAAATTTTTTTCCCACAAGACACAGACCAATTTTTCGTGGTCCGCGAAAGAGCACCGTCAAATTTTTACCAGTAGTGATATTTAATCGAATACAAACAGTTCGCAAATACCAGTGAATTATATAACATTTACATAATAACTTCTACTTTTTAAACAACTAAAAAAGGTAAGTTATTTAGCACAATTTTTAAACACTACATGGTTATGGGCATATGTTGATTATTAACGAGCGAAATTAGCAACTCAAAAATTACCGACACCTAGTAATACGCGATGATTTTGAAAACAGCGAAGTGCGACTCAAAATTCGAAACAAACACCCCACCGAGATGCTTCGAATACAGTTCAAAGACGAAGTTACATAAATAATTTTAACTGTTAACAAATCTAGACACTTCGTTAGCAATTATTGCGCAAGCATTTTACGACCCATAAAACTATTTTCAAGTGCATTATTTACAACAAATTAATGATAGCCACACGCTTAACAACTAGAAAGAGGATAGGCCAACACACGAAACCCTAACTTCACCTATGACGTATGTTAGAGACCCTGCAAGCGTGTATAGAAATTTTTCGTTTTATATTCGTAAACTGTTCATACGAATTGTGAAATAAAACATTCCTATACAGACACTAACGTTGGCGGGCAAATGCTCTTTCTCTTTCACGCGTAGCATTTTTGTTAAATATTATTTTTACACGACCAATTTCGCTAAATATCGACAAAGAAATTTTTCAAAACACGACGCATGGAAAATTTTCGTTCGCCAATATGCAAAGCAATTAAAAAATAATTTCATTTCATTTTTTTAACGCTATGGCATTCAATATTTATGTTAAATTACTTCCCTTTGTAACTGGAAGTCTTCTAGGAAACTTCCTACATTTTCTTTGAAATTTTTGAATGTTTAAACGCCTGTGAGGGTTTTTAAACCATCACAAATGTAACACAATCAAGATATAATTAGAAGATTCATGAGTCACTCTCTGGTAGCGAAGAAAGTTTGAAAAAATAAGTTTTTACACTTCGCTTCACCCGAGCGTTGTTAGTGTTCTGTTTTTTTACGTAACAAGGATGAACTAGAAAGTATAAATGAATTAATTTAATTAACAAACATCCAAAACGGCCATTAAAATTAATTAATTTTCGGTCCAGTTTTATTATCGTGAAACAAAACCTGTCAATGCATGACCCGAAATTTTTACATTGTTTAAAGTTCCACACGGAAACGCTTTTGTTTTAATTTTGATGATCATTTTTTAACACGCGTCAGCTTTGAAACCTTGGATAAAAGTATCTACCGTTGATAGCTCCTGGTAGTAACTGATAGCCTAATGATTTGCAAGTATAAAAACCAAAACTTTAAAGAAATTGTTAGGTAGTTTCAGAAATAAACACAAAAAAGTAACGACTTGCATGAAAATTCCTACCCCCAACAATGACAAATATAGAACACTTACGGATTATTTTTATTTTGCCTGTACCTTGTTTATTTATCGAACAATTTTTGAAATTTTTGTTTTAAATTATACCCAAAACACCAGGCAATTATTTACGACGTAAAAATATTCCACTTTCGTTTTTAAAAATCGTCATTTGTTTTTCGCAAAAAGGACACGTTTTTCGAAACGCGTCAGCGCCGAGTTTTCAAAAAAAATTCCACAACTTAATCTTAGCCTCGTTATTCGCGAGCGTGATAAAGCAAGATTTTTAAAAATCGGTTCAGTAATTCCAGAGATATTCGCAAAATAGTAACGGTCGACAAAACAGGGGTTAAAACGGCCTAGCGCCGCTGTGGAACAATAACGCATCGCGACGCTGCTTTGTATGTTACCAGCGCCCGCTTTAAAGCATTTTCCTTGATTATTCCAAGCTCTTTACTTCATAAAACTACCGCTAACAGCATATGCTTTCTGTATATTTTCAAAACTGATCCTTTTTAAAAAGACCCGTTTTTGAGAAGCGCGCAAAAATTTTCAAAACTCAAAAAATACAAATTTTCGTGTTTGCAATGATAGGAAGGTGTTTTGGCCCCAGTTAAAGCCAAAAATCGGGAAATTCGAGCAAGAAATAAAAAAGTTACAGCTCAGACAAACAATTCGTTGATTACGGACCAGGCTGTACTATTAAATTTTAGCGTTTTCATCACAATTGATCAATTTTTAATACATACGGTCACCTACAGCCCGCGGGAAGCCTCATGTGGAACGGGCGTTATATAACAATGTTAATAAACATTTTAAGGGCCAATAAAAACGAAACTAGCTTACAAAACTGAGCAGCACAGATGCTTATATAATTTCACTAGGTACTTACAAACTACATTATCTAAGTGTAATAATGTGGTATGACCTTCGCACACATTTTCCTTTCGTTTATTTATTTGACTTAAATTTTTACATAATGAACGTCCAGTCTAGACATTTGCCAATCATTTTTAACTTTCTCTCGGTACACGTTCTATGTTACACGAAACGACAGATACAAATTATTACTTGAATTAAAAATTCTCGCGCAAGTAGGAAAACCTAATAACAATTCCTAGATACAATTATACTTTCATCATTTTTGTAATATAATATTAAAGGAAAGTTTTAAGTACGCTTTGCTAATAAGGCAGAGGTCCACAAAATCTTAAAAAACCCACATCAACAGTAAATAAACAAAACCACAAGTACTCGTATTTGAAACAGTTAATTTTTTCCTTTTAGTTTTTCTTCCTTTGTCTCACTTCAATTCAAAACGTGTGAAACACCCCCTGCCCCCACATTCAATGGTAAATTTTCGAAATCGAGGCCAATAAAGATTTAATTTCACCGTTAAATATTAACTAAACAAATTTTACCTATGCAACATCTAAAAAGTTATTTAAAAAACAATTAAAAATTTTTCACACATTGTTGAATCTGTTATGTTAAAAAAAAACTAATAAGATTTTACACTAATTGAAAATTAATGCAAGCAAGCATTAATAAGGCAACACATTACCGAAAAAAAATTTGTTAGAAACGCAATATTAATGTACAAAATTTAATGATAATCATATGGGTTTTAAAATTTTTTCACTTGTTAAATAATGCGTTATTATTTAAATTAGGAATTGCTAAACATTTTCATTTAATGCACACCAGTCTATATACAGGGGGCATATAGACTGTATAGAAAATGCACCTAGTCAGGGGCGGATCTACATAGGTACTAATAGGGCTTAAGCCCTGGGCCACCAAGTGTCAAGGGCCCACAATAATTGAATTATTATCATAAATTTTGTTTGTTTACACGTTTTTGTTAACAATATTTCTTTATTTCTTATGTTTTTTATATAAGATATAATGTTTTGTCATTCAACACCATTTCATAAATAAATATATTTCAACTCTGATTTTGATGTTATTAAAAATGAATTTTAAACCCCAATTTAAAGATTCTTAATCTAACAAAAAATTGGGCCCTGTTGGACTCCAGTAAGCCCTAGGCCCCGAAAAAAACTATATTCGTCCCTGCACCTAGTGTATATTTTCTTCACCTCTGGTTTATAATTCAAAATAAAAAAACAATTTAAACAAAATATTCATATTTAACGATTCAACGTCAGTGTAAAATAATTTGGTAGTTTTCTTAACAATACTCTTACAGTGCTTTCTGAACAATTAAGCTTTTTAAATTATATATAGGTTGTTTGTTTTTGTCGGTCCATTCAGGTGAATTTCAAGACGTCAGAAAAAGTGTCGCATCAGCATTTTAAATTTTTTCGTTAATTAACACATTTTTTTTTAACACGCCTCAGTTATTTTAGCAATCGTAATTTATCGTTTGAAGTATTAAAAATTCATCGAAATTAGATAGTTTGACGTCGCTTGTGGCACTGCATCACACAATTTCGTATTTGGATGTTTGTACTTTGACACAACCTTGGCTAAACACACTTCTCTTTGTGTAATTGCTTCTTACTCAGACGCGTATTTTTTCTTTTTAATATAACTAGCATTGAATTCAACCGAATTGCAAATTATTTACAATTATAAGATAATTAACGATTGTCATTATGTAGTCAATAAAAATCGATATGACGTTGAGAAATTATCGCGAAATATCAAGACTGTGGTTAATTCTACGTATCTAGTATCTACGTACATCAATGTTATAAAAAATACATTTGTGAAATTGATTTATGTTAAAGGGTAATTATGAGTTGTTTCAATTGTAAATAAGTTAATTGCAACAATTTTCATTCAATTAGATGAGCAAGACGAATGAGCTGCGTAGGTATTACTGCTTCTCTGGAGATTAGAGGCGATTTCAAATCTGTTCTTAAATTTAAAACAACTCGAAACTGCGTTAAAATTGGTGTTTATTATAACAGCGATGTACATGAAATCATTAATTATCCCGCTCGAATTTTGTTCTGAAAGGTCCATTATTTGCGAGTCCAACAAAAATGTACGTTCAACTTTTATACTTGATAATCGTCCGCAAATATTGCTAGTTAATTTGCCAATTTGCGTGTTTTAGGAGAAAGTTAACGAACTTAAGTAATGAATCATGAAAATTTCATTCCATCGCTCTAATAAAGAATGTCATTAAAAAAGTGTGTAACGTGTAACGCACTTAATTTTTATTATATCACCTTAATATTAATCGCGTAAAACTATTTCCGTGTGCTTTATGGGCTACTGGGTATTAGCAAGTGACGTTTTTATTGACAACAAAACTGTTAAGCCGATATCTAAGGCTGAAATCTGACGATTCGGTTTGCACTGATTTGATTAAACTCGCACTAGAATGTTTTTATGCGGGGTCCGTATTTCCTGATCAGTTTTGACTCATTTGACTTAAAACTGTGTGTTCCATTACCAGTATTTTCAGCAAGAAGACGCGAATAACAAGGAACTGAATCGTCTGAATCCAGCTTTATACGAATTTAAGTGAATAGCTTAACAAATTTTATTTTTTGATGAAAATAGTTGCTAAACATTTGCTGCAAAACGTGTTTATTACCGTTTGTGCATGTGTGACAAATAGCACGTTCCTCATTTTTTTTAGCGTCTGAAAGACGTTATTATTGACGCCAAATGACTGTCATCAACATGTTTTTACAATCGATCAAAAAATATATTCTGTTCATAACACTTGGTAATTGCTAAGCAATGCATTTTCATCTTCAGTTTGTTTAAAAACGGCCTAAAACATTTTTTGCAGCTCTTCAAAGTTTTGAAAAAAGTTTCAAGCCTTGCATTTTAAGCTAACAAAACTTTTTAAGTTATGCAACGGTCTTATGTTTTACAAAAATGTTAAAGATACCCCAGGACCCCAGGCAATGCATTCCCACATTTAGTTTGTTCAAAAAACGCCTACAACTATTTTTTTACAGACCCTCAGTATTTTGAAAAAAATTCCAAGTGTATAAGCCTAGCATGCAATGGTCTTTATATTTTGTAAAAATGTTAAAGAATACCCAGGCAATGCATGGTTACATTTGGTTTGTTCAAAATGACCTAAAACAATTTTTGTACAGCGCCTCAAAATTTTAAAAATAGTTTTAAGTGTATCGACTTGCATTTTATTCTGTAAAAAATTCAAATATTTTGCAATGGTCTTTATATTTTGTAAAAATGTTAAAAACACCCAGGCAATGCATGTTAACATTTGGTTTGTTCCAAAATGACCTAAAACAATTTTTTTACAGCGCCTCAAAATTTTAAAAATAGTTTCAAGTGTATCGACTTGCATTTTATTCTGTAAAAAATTCAAATATATTACAATGGTCTTTGTATTTTGTAAAAATGTTAAAAACACCCTAGGCAATACATGCTAACATTTGGTTTGTTCAAAAACGACCTAAAACTATTTTTTTACAGCGCCTCAAATTTTGAAAATAGTTCCAGGTGTATAAGACTAGCATTTTATTCTGTAAAAAATTGGAATTTTTCGCAATGGTCTTTATATTTCGTAAAAATGTTAAAGAATACCCTAGGCAATGCATTTTCACCTTTACTTTTTCAAAAACGGCCTAAAACAATTCGTCACCCCAGTATTGGTTTGTTCAATATCCACTTTTTGGGGATATTGAACTATATACGTCAAAATTTAAGTTAAAATTAGCTTGTTCAATAAACCGCAAGAAAACAAAGATATCAGAATTAAATAAAAAGTTTTCAGTATGTTTTTTGTGCAACATCCAGTAAAATTATAAAAATTATGTGTTGCAGTGTTCAATATCCGGATATTGAACACTGCAACACAAATTTAATAAAACTGCTGCCACGAGTAAATTTTATTTTGTTCAATATCCATATGAACCAATCAGATATAGGTTTTATGTCAAGTGATTAAGAGTCCGTTTTTCACGCTTACTTTTGTTAGGTTAGTGATTGCGCGGGATACTTTAATGTTGTGACAGTAGCTCAAACATCTTATAGATTTTGACAGAGTACTGCAACCCCTTCGGTGTTTTAATTTGTGCAAAATGAGTGAGACTGAAGAAAACTATTTCAGTTCGTCGGTGCCTAAAATTAAGGACAATAATTTAATGTAAAATGTATTTTATTCAAAACACGGAGAGCAATATTGAACATATAGAGCAAAAGTTTTCCGAGCCAGGCCATGGTAACCTGCAAGATGTTGATGCTGCCCATTCAGTAATAGAAAAGAGTATAAAGAATATTGATATTTATAGTCCTCTAGGACTTGTAAGAATGATACTAAACATTCGTTCAAAGAATAAGTTTAAAGTATTGCAAATGAAAAAAGAGGATTTTTTGAATTACAAGTCAATAAGTTCACAATTCCAATTTAATCTCATTCCATACAGTAAAATCAAACACATAATGTATGATACATCAATGAGAGTAAAATTAAAAAACAGATTTACTCAAAATGTTACAGATGAAGTAACAATATGCAGACAAAGAACTCCGCAGAATAAAATACTAAATCAAGTGCCTATGCTGAAAGAAGAGAGAACTATTTCGGCAAAAAAACATAAGGACCTTAGCGACATGATGAAATATATGGAAGAAGGAACCGATAAAAAATTCTACGACACTATAATAAGAAATTTGAAAATTAAGAACTAGATTAAGTAGAACATGATATACACATTATTTTTTTGTTATCTTGTTTTATATATAAAAAAATATTTTGTTTTGCCATTATTATTAATAAAGTTTTAATATCGATTAATATTTTCATTTATTTCGAGTGATCGTTATAATTGGAGTGTTCTATATCCTGCCGTTTTGTTCAATATCCGCTTCACTGAGCAAAGTCAAATTTTAAACACCGATTTTGTTCAATATCCAGACTAAAAATATTTAATATCTTGCTCTGAATGCGTTAATATAGAAAATAAAGTTAACCAAAATGACCAAAATATATCATGTATATATATAAACTCGCTGTGTACATGTGTCATACAAAAATTACAATATAGTTGACATGTTTTGTTTCATTGGCCTCTCCTGAAATATTGCAAAAGTGGATATTGAACAAACCAATATTAAGGTGACGAATTAATGCATCTCTCTAATACAATAGTAAATGTAAATGCAAATGCGATCGCAAGTACTGCCGCTAACATTTCGCCAAGGTTAAAATAAGGTATTTCCCGATCATATAACTTGGTTATTACCCACAAACAAACGTCAATTTTTGTGAAAAACTTGTGTAATTACACACTGGGTTGCCTAAAAAACTCACGCAGCTCAAATCTGGTCTGGTCTTTGTCCGCTGTTATATTAATTGAACAAAAAACGTATTACCTAACAAAGTTTGATCATTGCTTATTATTTTGGCTCGAAAATAAATTGCGTACTATTATCTTATGAGTAATGTTTAAGATAATTGTTGCAGATGAACTTCCACTGTTATTAGTATTTTAAGAACATTAAATATACACTTTAAAAATTAATTTACATGCACTGAATAACAAAAAATACTGTTTTATTACTTTTTAGTTGTCTATTTTCATGTCTAAATCGACCTTCAAAGCTCCATTAAACACATTTTTCCCGACATTGTAAGGCGTTTTTAACAATCGCTATTAATTATAGTAAATTACGGACGACTTTCAGCCAAATTCAAGTGTAATCATGTTCCTTTTTTTACAGGTTTCGCAAAATGGCAGACATCGCGAACAGTGAAGAAATTAACAGAATAACCGCGGGTTTTAAGGATAAAACTCTATTCATAACGGGAGGGACGGGATTTTTGGGAAAGGTCCTCGTGGAAAAGCTGCTGAGGTCGTGCCACGAGCTAAAGAAAATGTACCTGCTTATAAGGACCAAAAAGGGCAAAGATCCTAACGAAAGATTGAAAGAATTGTTTAACGGCCCTGTAAGTTATGTTAACATTATTTAATTGTACATTAATTCATGCATTCTTTCCTTCAGCTGTTCGACATGCTCAAAAAACAAAGGGGCGAAGACATAATTAAAAAAGTCGTTGCAATAGCCGGCGATGTCAGCGAACTAGAGCTAGGGATTTCAAAACACGATAAGAAACTTTTGACCGAAGAAGCCCAAATTATACTTCACTGTGCCGCGACAATTAGGTTTGACGATCCCTTGAAAAAGGCAGTTTTGTTAAATGTTAGAGGGACCAAATTCGTCTTGGAACTGGCTACAGAATGTAAACAGTTAGAGGTAAGAACATTTTTCTTTTTCAAAGTTGTAAGTGGTGTTAAGACCTGGGTGTTTCACTGGACCCTCATACAAAACTACAGTCGATCCCGTGGGTTTAAAGGGCTCTGTTCTTAAAAAAAAAAGGCCAAGACTCAACTTTTGCCGGAAAATTAATGGCTTAAGTGTTTTGGGATGCGAAATTGAACATATGCAAAAGGGCTTAGTACTCAGAAACTTTTATTCATTCTCAAATCCCAAATGGAATCTTTTAAAGATAACCATTGTGTAACGAAACTGTTTTCACAAACACATTTTGGAAATTTCAGGCCTTTGGGCACGTCTCTACGGCCTACTGTCATCTCGAGGAGCGAGTTCTGATGGAGAAAACTTATCCACCCCCAGCGGATCCCCATTATGTCATCAAAGCAGTCGAATGGATGGACGAAACAACGATCGAGAGCATCACTAAGAAGTAGTTAAAACTAACTGACCGATATGCTCGTGAAATTTTGAAACTTTCGCGAACGCGAATTTCGATGATATATCGTTAACTCCTAGGGCCCGAGTTATGCCAAGAATGCGCCGCTAAAATTTGAAAGTGCCTGCCATTTTTGAAAGTGGACTATTATTAAAAATTCCGAGTGTTTCGATTATTTCAGGGTCACTAAAATTAAGTCTGATTTTATCTAAGCTTTTCCTTTAATGGAAATTTTTAACAACTTCTGTGTCGAGTTAAAAATAATGTACTTTACGCTCTCGCCAAAGTATAGAAAACTTTACCAACTAGTTAGAAATTAAATCAAAAAATTGTGACGCAGCTCTTCAAATCTTGCTATATTTATTTATTTTTAGATTACTAGGAGATTGCCCGAACACTTACGCATTCACGAAGGCTTTGGGAGAAGGATTGGCCAATGAGTACATGGACAAATTGCCTATAGTTATATTCCGCCCACCTGTAGGTACGTAAAATTGTTACCACAACAAATATTTAATCGATCTAGAAGGCTATATGCTTCGTTGGGGTTTAAAAAACGTCATATTTCCAGCACGGGGTGGGGCATGGTCTTGCTGAACTGTACACCGATGTAATGATACTTTTGGCTTATATAAAAAAAAACGTTGATGTACAGGGTGGCCTATTTTCGATGCCCATACAGGGTATATCGGTTATAATCATTGATAGAAAAAAAAAACAAGTACGTAGTCTCGATTTCTTTTTCGAGAGAAATTCATTTTAGATATCTTTTTTAATTTTCAAAATATAGCCCCAAAAACCGATTTTTGGCACTTTTCAAAAATTAAGGCTCTGCGATTTGTACTCGACGTAATCATACCAGTTAATGTTTGATTGGGTTGGTACATGTCATTTTGGCAATCATTTCCAACACAATTCGTCATTATAATTATATGATGCGTATTTGTTCAGAAAAAAAGCGCTTACAGCGAAAGGACATTCAAGGCCACGCCAGCAGGCTCAAATTCCCTAATGATTCGGTTAATCTTCGATAACTTTCGATTGATTATAAGTTTACTCGAATGTAAAATAGACGCAAGCGATTGAACAAGATAAAAAGAAAGTAGGCTAAGCACAGAGAGAATTCGATTTTTAACTATTAGCTAGTGTATGTCACAGCAGGTTACACATCGCAGGTTACAAAATTTATAAACCTCTTCCGCTAGCTCGGTCGCTCATGTATGTTGAAACAAGTTGTTGCGCAACAACAAAAGAAGAAATAAATAAAATAAGTACATGGTAGCTAGCCTACTTTGACTATTGACTTATTGTTATCTGGACAAAGCGTGCAAGTGAAATCAGCACAGCCTTGGAGTATCTCATCTTCTTGGTTTCAAAACGATGTAATAGCAAAACAATCCGGTGGTCGGGTAGGGCCGGCCTAAACAAAAATCGCATGTCCCTGACCTGCTCCCAAACTAACGTGTTTTAGACAACGCGGGTAAAAAAAATGTTCAACACACAAGCATCGTCTTCTGTTCGCTAACATAACAAAGAAGCACCGCTTCATCTTTCGTCTTAAGACTCCGGCACACTTAAAGTCGATTAGAATGAAAAAAATCCTCAGCGTATTCTTACCGGCAGCTGTTGGACATTGGCGTTATCTATTAGAGTGCTTTTACTCCTAATTAAAAACACTTGGAAATTGATTTTTATGGTCCGCTTGTCAATTTTTTCCAGACGTGAGCTCGTTACTAACGTCACTTTCAATTTAAGGAAAATAATACGAAATTTCACTTCGCTCATTATCATAATTACGCGTTTGTGTTAATCAAACAATTGACTTTAATTGTTTGTTGCTTTGGTTACAAAATAAAACGCGTTCGTCTGTTTGGGGCTTTGAGGTTGTATGATTTTATGGGTTTTTTCTTTGGGCTTTCGATTGAAACAAAAAGAAAGCGTATAATGTCACGCAGTGCGTTTAATTGTCATTATTAAATTGTTAAGTGGAAAAGAATTGAATGCGCATTTAAATTTGTAATGATCATTTCGAAATGATGAAAAGGGGACGCTTCTGCACTCGATCAAGATTTTGTAAATCGTTTAATTCAAACTCAATTTGGTTATTAAGTTAATAACTGGGTCAGCTACCAAAAAGAACCGTATTTTGGTTTTTAGTGACTAGGTGGATTACTCACTCAATAATTCTCATTTATTTTTGATCCAGTTATTCCAATTTGGAAAGAGCCAATCCCGGGATGGAATGATAATATCAACGGTCCAACAGGACTTCTAATAGGCGCTGGCAAGGGTGTCATAAGAACGATGCACTGTGACCAAACTGGATATGCCGACTTCTTGCCAGTGGATATAGGAGCAAACGCCATCATAGTCTGCATTTGGGATTATATGAACACCAAGTAATGCCAAAACTTACAAAAAAAAAACACCCGAAACTCCCTTATCAAAGAAATTCTTGCACAAAACGCATTATCTATAAAAGCAGAAAATGTTGAACGGGTTTTGTTGCTCGTGCCTAGGTTAAAACGTAAGTATAACTAATTTTCTTGTGTTGCAGAGAAAGGAGGGTCTACCACTTGACAAGTTCAGCAGAATATAAGGTCACATGGCAAGAGATAATCGATTTGGGGAGAAAAATAGTAAGCAAGACCATGCCTTTGAATGGTGTCGTCTGGTATCCCGGTGGATCGATGAAAACGTCTAGATTCGTTCACAATTTGTGCGTCATTTTCTTCCATTACATACCAGCCATCTTCCTGGACATGATCATTTTCCTCAGTGGACATAAGCCCATGTGAGTAACGAGCAGTCACAGTTTGATAACGAAAATGATGGATGAAACCACTTTGCAAGTCAAAATAATGCTCTTGTATTCTTTTTCTTCAATTATTTCCCCGATTTTCACTTGCTGCGCGATTTTCAGAATGTGGAAAATTCAAAATAGAATAAGCAAGGGCTTCGAGGTCTTCGAGTATTACGCAAATAGGCAATGGGACTTCAACAACGAAATGTCCATGAGTCGAAGGGATCTGATGAACGAGGTGGAAAAGAAAGAATTTAAACTCGATGGTACGGGGTTGGACTTGGAGGAATACTTTACGGCATGCATTCATTCAGCAAGAATATTCATCTTGAAGGAGTATGATGACACTTTACCAGCAGCCCGTCGTCACATGAGAATGTAAGTTAAAAGCCAAATCATACACCAAGTTAAATATCATTTGACAAGAGGATTTAAAAACATTGCAACCCTCTCAAAATTTATACAGTCTGTTAAAATAAAAAAGTTACGGAGCTACAAATTTCTCTGTGCCTTCTCTAAAATTATTTGACATTAATTATTTATGTACGCTATTTTTTTCCAGCATGTATTGGGTCGACGTCATCAGCAAAACTCTGATCCTTTTTGGAATTGGTTACTTAATATTTAAGCACATTATTTCCCCAATCTTCGGGATAAGTTTATAGTAGGAACGTAATTAGTACTTAGTTTCTCATAGTCATAGGCATAAGGTTATCCAATATTAAATTGTAAAAAGTTGCTCATTTTCTATACAATGTGTTCATGGTTAATATTGTAGTGTAATTATGTTGTGTATATTTTTATATATTGTGTGAGAAAATAAATTATGAACGCATCTCGTTTATTACTTGTGTGTTAATCTCCGATTGCTTTTCATAAGCCAAAAAATAATCTCCAACGCTTGACAGACTGCTCGATAAAAAATTATGCGCGGGTTCTCGATAAAAACGCAAATTTATAGAAGCCTCAATTATTATACACAAGAATTTTAATTTCCTAAGTTAATAATAAGCCGAGAAAAATTAGGCCACATACTTTTTGAGCGCCCCTGGTATGTGGTCTAAGCGCTGAGAATGACACATAAATCGTATTGTAACTTATCATTGGTTTAACGCGAAATTTCAAATATTTTCCTGCTATCGGATCAATTAGGTTCAAATTTGCAAATTTGTGGGCGGTATTGGCGCTAAAATAATCCTCATGTTTACATGAAAACAAAAAATGATAAAAGTCGAATGAAATGGAAGAATATTTCGTTCAAATTTTGATTTAATATTTAAAAAAAGGGACAAGTGCAGCCTGCAATTTTTTCATGAAAAATTTAAAACTAGAGCAATTGTTTTTAAATTGTCATGGCATTTTTCATCGAAAAGTGGGAAAAGTGAAAGAAACGATTACTGAAAATGGATACGTTTCTAAACTAAAGCAATTGGCTTCAAACTGTCATCTAGTTTTTCATGAAAAATGGGAAAAGTAAATTAAATATAGTGTTTGCAGTTTTTCGCCGAAAAATCTAAACATTTTTACACTAAAACGATTGGCTTAGAACCTCATATTTACAACAATTAATAATTGTTCATGGACAGATTAAAATACGAAATATTGTAGCTTAAATAATGAAAAATGTTGCCTACCTTATGAAAATTACCGAACGACGTTATTGGGCAGATCCAAAAACAAATAACCCATCCTACTAGTGCTAGTATTTTGCAGAACTAACGCATCAATATCACAAACAAGTCCTTACAACGTAATAGTTTAATAATTTTGTTTACGAATTCAATTACAGCGCTTCAAAAATTTCGAAAATGTCATGTGCGCGCGACGTTGCTTGCTAAGGCACGAATGACGCATCGTCAGCTGATCTCAAAATTGGAACTTTTAAATCAAAGTAGTTCAATTCCAGGCGCACTTTGAGCTAGGGACATGTTTCATATCCATAATTAAACACTTCGCGAACAATTTACACTACCACAATACTTTTGATTGGCGAAAATAACGTTTTAAAAAGTTGATGAAAATCGGAGCCAAAAACTGCGTGTATTTTGACGTTTCTCGACTAGACGACTGCGCATGTCTGGCTCAAGAAGTCACTACGTTTAAAATTTGATACGGGTGATCGGTTTTTGGATTTCATGCAACCATCTACGCATCATAAAGCAAGGCACACACAAGAAAAATCTTTGAAAATTAAAACCACACATACTTTGATATTAATTATACAAAAATGCGTAGAAAACTAAAAAGTACAAAAGTACAATAGGTAAAATTGAAAAAGCACAAAGTGTTCTCATCGGCCCTTTGTAAGACGTAACTAACAAAATTTTTGATCCTAGCTTCGTTATAATTAAGAAAAAAACAACTCCATTGACGTGCCTTTTCTTCCGGAAAAATGGAAAACATTTTTGAACTATCTTAAAAGCCATAAAACTTAATACACGCGTAATTTACACAAAAATTAGCAATGATTGACCACTGATTCGTTAAAATATCAATATAAAGTTTCTCAATAAAAGTGGGGACATTGTAAAGGCTTAGGCCTTTGCATTTTTGATTCCGGAAGATTGAAAAATTATGCGCAAAACTCGAATAATGTAGAAACTAAAGCAAATGTCTTAAAACTTCAAACAGGCGTTATTTACACCTAAAGCAACAATTAATTTACCTTAAGGTGCGTTAATTACAGACAAAACATTTTAAAACAACTTGAAAAGGTTTGTATTTGCCTACCTTGTGTGCATAAGCCAACCAAGTTATCGAAAAAATCCAAAGACGAACGCCTTAATCTAATTGCTAGATCCTCGAAGCTCCGGTGTCATAAAATCCCGAAAATTCCTCACAACACTACAGTTTAATAATTCCACTAACCGATTTGAATATTCGCCAAAGGTACCGTTGTCACGAAACAAACAATAACATATTCAATGATTTCCAAAACGCCCGGGACGGTCATCCTTATATCACATCCGCGCGCGGTCATATCCGCCAAGACGCTAGGCATGCTACCGTCAGCTGATCTCAAAATTGGAACTTTTAAATCAAAGTAGTTCAATTCCAGGCGCACTTTGAGCTAGGGACATGTTTCATATCCATAATTAAACACTTCGCGAACAATTTACACTATCACAACATTTTCGATTAGCGAAAATAACGTTTGAAAAAGTTGATGAAAATCGGAGCCAAAAATTGCGTGTATTTTGACGTTTCTCGACTAGACGACTGCGCATGCCTCGCTTAAGAAGTCACTATGGTTAAAATTTCGAACAGCTGATTAGTTTTTGACTCTTATTTAATCATTAAGATAACGTTTAGCAACGCAACAGATGTTTAAGTTGTTAAAGATAAGAAACACACACACACAAACATTATATAAAGTTCAAAATATAAGCAAAAAATTAAAAAACACGATGTTAAAAATTATAAACGCACGAAAGGAGTTTACTACCTCATTACAGAGACCCAATCTTATATTTATTTACCTTAGGTTTGTTCAAATTACAAATTAAAAGATTTATAAAAAAATTTCAATCGTACAGAATACAGTTTTTCACTCTTCTAGGGAAAATATCGAAAAGTTTATAAGCTTACAACTTCATGCATCTGTTATTACAAATAAAATTAACAATTATTGACCATTAATTTGTTAAAAATTATATTTTAAACAATTTTCGTAAGAGATGGAAAATGTGCAACAAAGACTACAGTCTGAATTTTTTTTCAGGGTAAAATTTTAATTATTTTAAACTAACCCAGTTGCCTTAAAAGTTCGTATAAACGTTATTTACACAAAACTAAGCAATATTTTGGACTTAATTGGTTTAAATTTAAACTATGATTCTTAAACGTTTATGAAAAATGGGAAAAGTACAAAGACTTTGCGTTTTTTCCGGGGAGATAATTGAATAATGTTTAAACTAAAGGCAGTGGGGCCTAATACTTTGCATACACGTTATTTACACCCAAATTGGCCAAATTAACAATTAGGGACCATCGATTCCTTCAAAAGTTAATCAAAAGTTTGTCATCAGGAATTGTAAAAGTATGCTAAAAATAAAAATAAAATCAAACTAAAGCCTTAAAACTTCACAATCAAGTTATTTACACCAATATTTGGTTCAATTTATGATTTAAAAAATTTCGTGGAAACAGAAAAAGTAAAATAATTATCCCCACCCTATGGCTTTCAATATTTACCCCTCGTTTCAACTTATTGAACAAGTAATTCCAGTTCACGTTATCATATAGGGATTCTTTGAAGCCATACAAAACGTGTTTTCACGTTATTTGAAGTTGTACGACCACAAAGAAATTTTCCCTGGCCACTGCATAATTTTCAACCGAACAGACAGCAAATCCACGTTACATATAACATTTAAACCCCATCGAAGTTCGCAGTAAAAAATACTCCTATAACGTTGCAATTATTAAATATAGCAGTGAAATAGTCGTGGTTTTAACCATGGGATTTGGTGGAAAAGATATAATGTTCTTAAAATATCTCCCGCTGATATTCATAATGGTTTTATGTTTTTGAAAATTTATTTCTGCGTATTCCGAAAGTCTTGGACCTTCCGCTCGCGTCTGTACAGCATTTAAAGCGTTTTGGATTGAGGTAATGGTCCAGGAATCGCGAGGGAAGCTGACAAGGAGAAAAATCAATAGTTGGGGGCTTGAAACGCTATGCTTACGAGAGTGTACCTTTAAAATACAAATATGAACAGAATAGTCTCGATAAATTATTCAAGCTTCTTAGGAATGTCAAGAGAAATGATAAACTGGTGCAAATTTAAAACTTAAAATTAATTGGTGATCCGTGATGCATTTTTTGGGTTGATGAATGCGTTCGACTGAAGATTTTCGAAATGGGTTATATCAAAGGATGGATTTATCTCGCCCTGTGGTATGCCAGCATCTTAGCAGGTAACACACGTAATCCCATTACTTTAATAAATTTTCCAAATCCGATAATAACATTTATGGATCAAACTTCAGCAAAAACATTAGGCCATTACTTAAAATCGACGTTTTTAATTCTAGATTTAAAAAAAAATTAATTGTTTCGTATAAAACATGATATTTAAAACAGGTTGGCTATGAAATTAAACATACTATGCACAAAATCATATATAATCACGAGATAGTCCAATTCTTTGCGAGCCTAAACAATCAAAATTTTTGAAAATCCGTCCAGTAGTTCCAAGTATACAAAGAAAACAGTAGAGGTCCGTGCTATTTCATGAATTAGTGGTTGACCCATTAATTTGGAAATCCTTTCGAAGCATGTTTTTACTCTTTTGTGAATATTTCTGGTAATGCTGGATGGATTTTCAAAAACTTTGGTTTATTACACTCATGAATAATAGGGCTTTATGAAAATTAATCAATTTTGGAAATAACCTATTTAATATCAAAGTTATTTTAAGAGGAAGAAACCTATCACAAAATTTTAAAACGTTAAAAAAAACTTGAGTAATTTTAGTGGTAAAATTTAGATTAGCGTTTAAAATTACATAGAATCAAGGAGTAGAAAACTTGAAAGTACAAAATTATAGCTTAGGCTATACTCAGCTAAAGTTTAAGCCCAAAAAAAGCAAAACTCAGTTGCAAAATAATCAAGTTATAAAGCACCATTTGTTTTGGAGGTATCCAATATCAATAACATTTTGGTTTTGTGGAGGTCCTTAAAAGTCAATTTGTTTCCAGGATATTCACTTCTTTTTTGCCCTCTGCTTCCTGTCCTGTTTTTGTCAAACAGGCTGTACAGAAAATGTTCCGATATTATTTTCACGTTCTGGCAAATGTACCCATCGGTAAGTATTTTATTCAAGCATGAAAAACTTGTTTTAAGTTTATAATTTTCAAGGCTTTGGTAGAATTTTGGTGTGGTTGTGATGTACAAGTCCTGGGAGATGCAATACGTTCTGACGAATCGTCCTTGCTGATTATGAATCACAGGACGAGGACCGATTGGAATTTTTTATGGCCAGCCTTGTACCACTGCACAGATGGGCCGAAAAGATACCAATACCCAACCAAATTTATACTTAAACATATAATAAGGAACGTTCCTGGTGCAGGTAAGAAATTTACCAACAGGCTGGCCCAAAAAATAATCCCAAACTGTTTTGTTGTTCAAAATCATAATTTTTATCGATATTTCAGAATTTATCGATGTATATTAAAATAATTTAGATTTATAATATCAAATTTTGGTATCTCCTGCAGTATTAAACAGCAGAAATCTATATACAACGATTTAAAAGTAAACTGGAATTTGCTTTCGATTTCAAAAGCCGTTTTCAATCTCCTTTTTTCAGGTTGGGTAATGCAACTGGCGTTTTTCATTTTTATTCGAAGATTTTGGTCAGTCGACAGGATAAAGCTCAAAAACGCAATTGACTATTTCAAAAATTTGGATTACAAGTACAGCATACTGGTATTTCCCGAAGGAACTGATTTTACGCCTTCAACTAAGATATGTAGCGATAAATATGCTGAAAAACACGACTTGCAGGTAAGTAATAGTTGGTTTTAGTAGAGTCACAAGATTTCATTGATGCAGGGTAAACGAAAAAAGCCAATTTGTCAGCTTTTTTGAAAAACATATTGCAAGAGCTAAAAATAAGCGATGCATCATACATGTTTATTTGTATCACTCTGAACTGAAGTTATTTGACACGACTGTACATAAATGAAAGCCCTCTCATTTACGAAGAGAAATTAAAATGTACCTCAAATTTTTTTTTCTCAGAAATACGATTACCTTTTGCATCCCAGGACGACTGGATTCACTTTTATAACCCAACAATTATTGTCCAATGGTACCTTGGACGCTCTATACGATATAACTTTGGTTTATCCGGACAACATCCCACAGACAGAGAAAATTCTTTTCAACGGGAATTTCCCGAAACAAGTTAAACTACATTTCACGAGGTAGACACATCAAAATTTTCATTATTTGCAAAACTAATCGCGTTCTTAAAATTATTTTCCAGGTATCCCAGTGCAGTTCTGCCTAGGAGCGAAGAAGAACTGAAACAGTTTTTGGAAAAGCTCTGGCAAGAAAAAGAGCGCGTATTAAGAGAATTCCATTCAACGGGTCATTTCCTGCACGGAGAGATTTTGAAAAAGTCGTCGAAATTGGACTTGTATGCGGCCCTGATTTTTTGGACCCTCCTACCGTACCTGGCAATCTATATTCTGTACACAGTTTGGTTTTTCAAATACATTGTATTTTTCCACACGGCTTTTCAGTTATACATAAATTTAATCTTCGACGGATTTCAAGAATTCGAAATTTCCCTGTTTAATTTAAAAACGAAAATCTGCGGGATGTTTTTCAATTGTTCCAGGAAGGCGTAACCAAACTATGATTACCAACTAGCTCAATGAATTTATTATGTAGCCCGTTAAAATTACCATTGGTTTTGATGACTTTCCAAACAACATTAATTTTAAAAATGGTGTTGGAATGTAAATATGAATTACGAATCGTGTTAGCTCTAAGGAATAGTATTTTAACATCACACAAACCAAATCATTAACCAATAAAAAATAGTAATCTATATACTATACGCTAGCTCAAATAGTGTTAAAAAAATTTATAAAGTACCAAATAAGTCTGTGTACCTAACTTGAAAAATGTCAATCATTTCTTTGTAGCAAGTAGTCGGAATTAAAACCGTATAACATTTTTATTCCACTGTATAACAACGGGATTTCTGCGCGCGCGTCTGTCTGTAGTGAGCAGAAGATAGTTTTGTACAGTGTACAGTGTTATCTGAATATTTTAGGAGTTATTTTAATACCAAATAAATTAGACACATTAGTTTTTAAATGTATTAGGTAATTAAAAACAACATACTGTTGCAATTTCATGTGAATTCAATGTGCCAAAGATGTATAAAATTAAAAGTAATTTTAAGGTAGACTAACGTAAGAAATATAAGTCTGTGTGAAAAATTATGTATATACCTACCTTTTAGCATGTGTTTAGGACTGAAATTGTGTAAATTAACGTATTTTGCAAATGTACTAGTCAAATTGTGTCAGTGCAAGCTTTAAATTATGCTTTAAATATATTTTTAAAAGTGTGTAGCTGTAAAAAAAATTGTTGTTAGGTGATCTAGTGTAATAAGAAACGACTGTATAAATAAATGTTATATATTTTAAGTGTTTCAAACTATTTTCACCTTGATCCAAAAATATAATAAAAGTGCTGTCATGAGTTGTGTGTTTATATAATAACGATTACAAAAATATAAGAAATAAATATGTCTTCCTTCGATATGCAATTTATTGTCATTTGTTACTAATAAAACTAAAACTTATTTTAAATACAATATACAAGGGTAGGTTAATAAGTAATCTGCCTATTATAGTACCTAACCATGAAAACACAAAATTTATTTTGTACTGGAAGGTAACTTATGACACTTGTAAACTTAACAGCCAAATTGAGCCGTTTTCAATTTTTTTATCGTGGTTTTCATGGGTAAGTAGATTCTTGCTAACGTAGCCTTGCTCTGAAGTATGGCTAATTGAGATGCTGCAGGTTTATCGATATAAATTATAAAATACTGGATAAAAACTGCTATAAAACAAGTTTAATTGGATTAATTAAAATAGATTGGAGATATTGCTTGGGTAATAAGCCTTTTTTTGTACCTTCCATGGATGATGCGCGTTATTTTTTAAATTACAAACAAAATTTGTAGGCTCAAATATTTTTTAAAAGCTTAGTAGCGTAGATTTAATGGATTGTTATAATCAGTTAAACATACAATTATTTTGCAAAGCTGGTGTTGTTTTTTTTTGACGATCTGTATGTTAAAAAGTTGCACAGAACTTTAAAACAACCCTTTTGTAATGATAGAAACACTTGAATTTTTGTTGAAAATCAAATGGGAAATTTTTGGCAAAGAAAATACCAAGTCTACGCTCAAATATTTCAATGCTAGCTCATACGCGAAACCTGGCTTAAATTACTGTAATTTATTAGCACGTCTTTGCCCGTTTTCACGAACTTAAAAAGTGTCTTCCAAGCAGTATCCTCCGAAATCTAAATCTGCTGCGCCTGCTTAAAGTATTCATTTATTAATTTGCCTCAATTGGTTTGCGTACGTTTAGAAAAAACAGTTGATACAACAACTTCTATGCCTTCGAATATCGATAGCGCGTAAGAATATACAAACCATAAGAAAAGGCCCCCTAGCAAAATTTGCACGGCTAGATCCAAGTAGTAGAGCCTAAACAAAAATTTTATTTACAAATTTTTTAGTTTTTTTTTTTTGTAAAGAAAACCCATGCAATTTTCAAAGCCGTTTCCTTTCATAGCAGTGCAGAGTGTGCAAATATGTGCAGTGTATGGAAAACCTGTAAATAGTAAGAGATAAAGACGTGGTTAAATTTGGGTAACAATTGTTTTTGGCCCAATTTTCTTGGTGAAGCGAAAATTAGGAGTTTTTAATCGAATTCAACAAAATTATTTATCTAAAGTCTCTTAAATAAACGAATAGATGCATTTCTTTTGCACAGCATCGTAACACTCCCTGGAAAATTTTGGCCAGGCAAAGGATTTTTAACCATTCCTTTATCTCTCACCATTTAGGAGACCTCGCTAGGTAAAAAAAAATGTTCAAACCTTTTCAGAATCTTCCTCGCTCGTGGTAACGTGTCTGGTTCTTCATGTATGCAATACTTTCGGGCCCCCAGAACACAGTCAAGGCCGTATTGATCCCAATTAATTTGTGACATTTCGGTATAAAACAATTTTCTATCTCTTTCGTTCATCCCACTCCTCATTTCTTTCATTTTGTCGTTGTAGAACGTCCACGGTCTCGTTGTGTAGTACTGCAGCACGTCTAAACCGTTTTGAATTCGTTTCTGGGTTTTTACCATACTGAAAATAAACATTCAAAGAATCAAGAACAACGAAAGTGCACATTTGTTCGTTATTTATTAGGTTTCGGGCCATTCTGACCCGAATACAGTGAATGTAGCGAAAAAATCGATAGTTTTAAAATTAATCCTATAAAATCTACTCAAAATTTGCAATTTTCGCTTCACACTCTTTAGAACAACAAGATATTTATGTTTTTCCTTTACTTACAAAGGTTTTCCTCTAATAATCGTCAGCAAAAAGTCGATCAAGTACGCTGGTATGGTGTGGAGGAAAAATACGGCGACCATGTGCAAGAAATAACTGGAATTCAATCTCCCATTAGGATACCATAGACAAACGCTAAAGGGATTGTTGTAGAAATGTTTTTTGGAAATGTTCAACATTTCTTGCCAGGTGATGGGATTGTCCTGGTAACAAAAAGTAATAGCAACATTAAACCCGCGGCGATTTAGATCATGTTCTAATACCAAGAAATTAAATAATCCTCACCTTTCCAGCTGTTATATTCACAACCATTGTGTCTTTCGTTTGTGGCATTGTTCCTCGTCCCCAGGCCGTGACAATCAAACTGTTAACCACCACATCAACTGGCACCAAATCGGCTTCTAGAGACGCCTCACAGTGCATCGAGCGAATTATTCCTTTACCAGCAGCCACCATAATTCCAACAGGGCCATTAAGATTGTCAACATATCCTGGAATCGGTTCCTGCCAGGCTGAAGTAACTGCAAGTAAAACATCGTCAATCCAAAGAGTTATGCAATGGCTTTAACAGTTCCTCACCAATGGATGGCCTAGCAATTACAATGGGCAGTTTATCTTTGTATTCAGCTACCAGCTGTTCAGTCAAACATTTCGTGTAAGAGTAGGTATTTGGGGAATTCTTTAACAGTTTTGGTGTAAGAAGAGTGAGCAATTCTGGGTCCATCCATGACACCAAATCCACCATTTTTCTGCGAAAAACATCCACTACAGAAACTTGTTTTTTGCGAAAGCTCTTAATTAATTTTAAACATAAAAACGTTTAAGTTACTTAAAAAAAAACAGTAGTATTTTAGTACCTACATATAGGTACTCCTCAAGAAGATTATCCTCTAAGTAAGCAATTTTTTGCTTATAATATTTAATATTTGAATTGACTGACAACGTAATTAAACGAATTAATTACTTCTGCAAACTTGTTTCAGGACAAATAAAATTTTTGTGCAATTACAAAGCAATTATTATATAACATTCCACGACCTTTGCGCATAATTTATCTAGTTACCTGGGATCGTGTGGTGCCTGGTAAGTTCTTTCTTCGAGCGCGGTTTCGTCGCAATGGCAATACGATGTTGAGACGTGGACGAAGACTTTCAGCTTCTGAAACGTTTCGGCCACATCCAAGATCCTCAGCGTACCTTCCGTGTTAAGTATCACGGCCGGTCTCAGCGGCTGGTCGAAACGCACGTTCGCCGCCATGTGAAACACTGTGGTCACGTTGTTCTGCAGGAGTTTCAGGTCATCGCGGCTTAGATTAAGATTGTTTGCCGTCAAATCGCCGCTTACGCAATGCAGTTTGTCGAAGAGCTTCTGTCCTTCGGGGGAATCCCGGATTTTATCGAAAACCTGCAACGCAACGCGTAAATGCATTTAATGTTGTGAAAACGGGTTAGTTTCCTCTTGAAAATGCACGTTTTTCATGTTATGAACGAAACCTACAAGCCGTTTTATTATAAATTCTACCAAAAAATGTTTCTCCTAAAATGAATTACAAGCGAAATATTTCAAATTTTAAAACTTTCCCAATCACAGTTTTTTTTTTACCGGAGTGTTGATGAAGTCTTCTAGACGCTGATGGGGTTCTCTTCCCCTTTTAGTCCTAACCATGAGATAGATAGCCGAGATGTCGGGACACGTCCTCAATAGTTTTTCCACCAGAATTTTTCCCATGAAGCCGGTGGCTCCGGTTACGAAGACATGTTGGTTAGCGTACCATTCCACCACGTCCGGTTTCTGTTGCATGCCTGATTCTCCAGATAACGGTCTTGGAGCCATCTCCAATGAAAATAAAAACAAACATTTTTAGAACAACATAGCTTACGTGATGTGACGTGATCAAATTTTAAAGTTAAATCACACGGAAAAACTGAAGAAGTAAAGATTGCTAATCACACATTATCACACGAGTGACTGAATAATATTTCTGCGAAGTGATAATGTTTTAAAGTGATTTAATGCAGAAAAACAGTTATAGCGGGTCACTACCCATCAAAGAACCTTCCCATAAAGAAAAAGAAGCAACCCAGTTATAATACTTCAAATTATGTGAGAGTTTCGTCACTTCAAAATTACATCACCAGTCATTTTGTTGTCATATACATTCGGTGAGCGCTCTGCCTCACCGCACCTAACCTAAACTATTAAATACCTTATTTTTAATAATCCACATTCACTGACAACTACTTAGTTGCAAATTTCTGCACGCACGTGTATTTGTTGCAAAAAAAAACGCTCTCAATCACAGAGTAAACAATTTAAGCGCACTGTTCTGTCGGCAACATTCCGAAGAATAAGAATTACCGAAACTTTTGAGAGACCTTGTGCTGTGTTGTGATTTTTTAAGCCTTGATAAAACTTGAAATGGAAGGTTCAAACGATGCCAATACAATACTGAACAAAATTGATCGGTCTTATAGTATTTTGTCGTATAATATTGGAAAAGAAAACAATGAAACAATTTTACAATGAGTATTTCCCAGATTGTTAACAATTGCACTATTATATAAACGTTACACAATTAAAATGAGGATTTGAAGTAACGCAATGAACTAGAAAAAAATGCAGATCATGAAAATTTTGCCACTTGCATAGATTTGTTTAATTAAACAGGCTTCTTTTTTTAAATTTTTTCCCATAATGTTAAGACTGCATCTCCGCTCCTTGACTAAAGAACAATCGGGTTAAGTTCATTACAAAATAACCAGTTTATTTTGAATAATTTCAAGGCTGGACAAAATAATATGTTGCAAATTATTTTAGCACTAATCGCGATAGATTTGCTCGATTATTAATGTTTATCATTATTATTACCTTGCAGAAGGTTGAATTTCGTCCGAATTAATATTTTAGAAGGCCATTGATCTTTCGTCAACCTGCATAACTTTGATTTAAATTTGATAATACTTAGATTCAAAATACAAGCAGGTCACTACAACACATTTAACAACAAGATGTTTATTTTGAAAGTTGCACGCGTCACTTTTTGGGGAAAAAAAGTTAAAGCTGTTCGCGATTACAAAAATGTATCGTCTGAACATTTTACTTGCAGTTTTTTTTTTTTCAAAAACTTTACCATTTTCGTCAATAGAAATTTTATTGTTTAACAGAAGTGCAAGTGTATTTATTTTGAAAATGGTATAACGATGGATTTGCTTCCCCATATACCTCCAACTAGCCAAAGTTAATTTAAAAATTTAAAACAAAGTGAAATGTCCGAAGACTTTATCACTCCTATTAATGACAATGATTCAATACATGAATAAACTTTTGTATGAAATACGTTATATAAATTACTTATAATTCAAAATGATGAATTTTCTTATTACTTATGTATTTTATGAATATTAATGGTAATGAAAAATACTTGAATAAACATGTAATGAAATATCTTACATAAATTACTTGTATTATATAATTTACTCATCAATTTTCTTATTACTGTTTTATCAAACATCACTTCAGTCAAACCCATCGTACAAAATGAATATAAAAGCGAAGTTTCTATAAAGTATTCATTTTGAAAGTGGCTTAAGACACTTTACAGTAATGAAGAATGGCGATTCGTTAACGTCTGTGCAAAATTGTGTACCTGCACTGAAAAAAAATTGAGTAGCCGAGAAAACAAACATAAGTAAAATTCATGTACAGAACGTTCCAAATTCGATGGGATTACATGGGTATCTCGCTTAATAGTCAAAATAGATAAACGGTTAAATTACCAAAAATGTGCAGCTTCTTGAGACAAACTCAGAACAGTTCTCAAATCATTTCCGGTTTTTCTTTCTTTTTTTGTTCTCACAGCCTACTCTCATCTTAAAAAAAAACCTTTGTAACTTGCGTATTATTAAAAATAATACATCAACCCTTATATATTTGGAAAGGAACAAAATAAGGAATTTAAATAGGCCATAGCCAACTATAGTTTCCATTTAAAAAAATATGAGATGGTGTCATAGCTTTTTAACAGCGAGCGTAATTTTTTTTTGTAGTACTATCAAAATCTACATAAAAATATCTAAAAATAATCTTCATAAACCTTTTCGATATTTAAAACAATAACTGAGATATGACATATTATAAATATAACAAAAAAAAACAGTTTTTCTTTAATCACTCAAAAACCGGAAATGATAGAATATTTTTGAAAACGGTTCTGAGTTTGTCCCAAAAAACTGCACACTTTTGGTAATTTAACCGTTACTCTATCTTGACTGTTACGCGAGATACCCATGTAATCCAATCGAATTTGGACCACCCTGTACATTAAAATGCAAACATTTAATATCTCAAAATGTGTTCCAAAATAAACGCCTCTAATATTAATAATTAATTCGTTCAAATTTGAATTTCGAATAGAATAACAATACAAAAACAAAAAACATAATACGTTATAACAGAAAAAAGTGCGCACGTAACAAAAACAGAATAATAGTACAAAAACATAAAACATAATACATTATAACAGAAACTTAAAACAATTTTTTGTAGGTAACAAAAACAACCTGCTGTAATGTCATTTTGAATCTGCTGCATCAGTGTCTCGTTAAAACGCAATTTTCGATGTGATTTTCTGACATAATCACTCATTTTAAGCCTAACAATTGATAAAAAAAGAAAATTTTTTACAGAACGAATCATAATTATTCCTGAGTACGCGCGCACACTTGAGAAAATTTTAGTGCGCGCTCTTAAGACGCATCTACATGTGTTCTTGTTTTACATGACTTTAACTGCAACTTATTAAAATTATAGCAAATAAATTATAAAATAGTGAAATGATACTATAATGCTTACCTCTACTAATGTTGGAAACAGATTAAGACATAAACAAACTAAATTAAAGCTTATTAGCAAGCACGTCAATGTTATTGTTGTGAGAGGTTGATCTGCAGCAATTTAAAACTGACTGGAAAACTGACGGGAAAGACACCAAGTACAGAAATTAGCAACTAGTTATCATATACAAGTAAAGTTTAAATATGTCGACAAAAAATGCCGAAATAGGCGGAAATTGAGTATTTTGTAACTAATTTCATAATGCGCACTCTTAGGAAATGCGTACTCTCAGGACACTTTAACGGCCAGTGGTTTCCAACCTGTGGGGCGCGCCCCCCTAGGGGGGCGCGAGACTATTGCAAGAGGGGCACGCAGCTGTTACCAATATATCATTTTTGAATACAAACAAACAAAAAGAACTTTCTTTATACAGAATATGGTGTATTATTTTGTAGTCCATTAAATAATTATTATTTATCAGAACAGTATTTATGAAATTAGATTGTAACGAAAAGTGAGGGGGACGCAAAATTTTTTTTATAAAAAAGGGGGGCGGAGGTACAAAAAGGTTGGAAAGCACTGCTTAACCTATCCTTCATAACTTTTGCATAACTGCTCATAAAAACGATCATAAACAAAATACGTAATGACCATATTTTGAAATTGTTGGTTTCTACAACTTGGAAACTTAATATTGGCTTCAATGTTGCTAGAGTCATCGCCAACAAATTACCAAAAAAAAAACGCAAAATAATTAAACTTTTTACAACAATACGCTATTTTTGCAGCAATCAATAACAAATTAATCGTGTTTTCAAAGAAACGCTTCTTAAAAAAACGTTGTCGTACAACCAGGTGACGCGATCTTAACAACAAATAAAGATCCGAGATGCCTCAGCTACTGATTACATTATTGTAGTATATTACCTTATTATGCGACGGAAAAACCAGTTTAAAACACACAAACAAAATATTCGAGAACACCGCACTTAATTCAGTCTGCAACCACGGTGTTATCACCTTTTAAATAACAATAAAACCTTTTGCTAATCCGCCAATAATTGAAAATAACTGGGTCAAGAAGGCATTTAAGAATGTGCCGACTACAGTTTGTTAATAACGAAAGTATGAATAATTTTAACGTAATATGCTATACAAGCACTATTGAAATCGAAAGAGTTTCTTGGGCCAGTGGTAGGGGGTATTATGTAATACCTTCGGGCAATGCTCACCTTTTTAAATCACCGCTACTCTGCACGAGATGAGACTGGGAGATTCCAATTACGTTTAATTGTCAACGGAGCAACTGGTTTCGAGTCCTTTGTCTTTAACATCTTCCGGATGCTCCCGCGAGGTGACGATCGAAAATTCCTGCGAGCAAATCTCGGTAACCAATGGAATTTTAATTTCGCGATTTGGCGTCGCATGTTGCGAATAATTGCGCAAATCAGTGAAAGGTTAGTTTAATTGAACGTGGCTGTTGGTGCAAGCGTAATTCAAGTGGTAACTAACAAAAGAAAAAAGCAGTTTGCACTAACACGCGTGCAGATATTAATCACGGCTCTTGTCAGAGATTACGTTGATGTACAATGTTTTTCTCTTAGAAATCCGCCCAAGGAATTTTAAGCCAGTAGCTGGCGTTGAAAAACATCTCGATTTTTCCGGAAAAAGGTGCAGATTTTTTGCATGTTTCATTAACATTTTTAAATCTTAATTTCTGCGATTGTATGGTGAACATTTCCTTTGGGACTTATAATTAAATGTTACCATTTAAATAATTTTCCATTATACCCCCCCCAAAAAAAAAGCAAAATTTGTCTTGTATTTTTAAAATGTCTTTAAAACTTAAGGATTAACAATTATTATGGAGTTGGTAGATGACTCTCCTGATCTCTTCGCCCTTGACCTCTCTTCGTCATCCAGGGTTGTACCCACTTGATTTGCAGTCAGAGCTGGGCAAGTACTGGCCAAAAATTACTTAAGTCTTAGCACTTACGACAAGTACTTGGATCATAAGTACCAGTACCGCTATTTTTAAAAGTACTGTGTCTTAAGTACAAGTACTTGCAAAAAGTATTTCTCAAGTACTTTTTGCAGATATTATTTAGAGACTACAGCATTACTGATGTTGCTAGTATAAAACCCTTTTTGATGTCAGCAACAGTTAAAAATATTACAGAATATGTAAATTTTAATAACTTTATAATAGTAAATTATTACAGTTGATTAAAAAAGCAGTTACAAATTTTGCACAGGTAAAATTAAAAATGGATTTTGAACCGTTTGCTTATGACATTTTTCTCTAAATTGTACATTTCTGGCAGTTTACGACGCGAAAATGTATATTTCGATTTTTGAACGCCATTTGTGTGGTAGACTAAATCAGATTTGTTTAAAATTAATTTCCTAGTAAGGCAAAAACTTTTCTTTCTTTTACATTTTTATAAAAACTATACCTACCTCAATTGCTATTTGAAAACCAGAGTTTCTATCTTATAAAACTTAATATTTTAAAAAGTACTTGTGTTCACCAAAAGTACTTAAGTACTTTGCACTGTACTGCAGTATTTTACAAAGTACTTAAGTATTTTTTGTGGTACTGAAGTACTAATACAAGTAATAAGTACCAGTATTTTCTCCGAAGTACTTAAGATTCAAGTCCTGAGTAACTAATTTTAAAATGTACTGCAGTACAAGTCTTAAGTACAGAAAAAGTACTGAAGTAAAAAAATACTTAAGTCATGCCCAGCTCTGTTTGCAGTAAGTGTAGATTCTGAAAAAAAATCTTGCCACCTATTTCAAAAATGTTGAAGTCCTTTTAGAAGACAACCATTATTTGCTGCAACAATATCAGTGAATATGGTGCTAAATTTGCAATTTTTTTTCGTTCGTCAATGGAAGCTACAATTTAAACGAAATTCTTTCAAAAATTATTGCTTTAAAACACTAAAAAGTTGTTCCATTAATTCGCATTCTCTATCGACCGCCCTGATAACGTGTGTACAAGTTTTAAACGTATTTCTTTAGTTCCAAAATTGTTCGATTATTCCTCGAATAAAAAAGTGCAAACACTACATTTTGCGCAGTTTTTCTAATTGGCTTCAAATAAATTAAATCGTAATTTGACCGTACAAGGAATGTCCTAAACAAATTTCACTGTGTGCGTTAATACCAGTGGCGTGCAGTCCATGAATGCTTTGGATGCGGCGCATCCCTTAAAATTTTGAAATATTTCATACATTAATTTAATATATAATTTGTTTTTCTAAAATTAATTTGTAGAGAGTAATTATTGAACTATTATGTCCATTAAAAGTTACATTTTAAAGTTAAGGGGAAAAAGATCTTATAATATATCCCATTTGTCTGACTGCCTCATTTAAGGCCGTGAATGCGGTGTAGCGCTCAGCATCTAGGGCTGGACTCATAGCATAGAGATATAGAAGTTAACGCATGCGTATTAAGTATCAGTTGATGGAGCTATATACTAGCTGTAGATGCTGGTTTGAAAACAGCATCTACAGCTAAAAACGCATTCACCGATCACCGGTAATGCGGTAGTATTGTGTTCGCGCTTAGCGTTTATTGTTGGATACGATTTCATTAAACATGAATGCAACATGCAACTGCATAGTGGAGAGTTTGTTAAAACAGTCATAGCTCTTAAATTTTCAGTCTGTAAAAGAAAAGTCTTTTTATATTAATAAGTTGCAGAGCTCGAGTATATTAATTTTATTTTTTTATTTCTCAAATTATCAGTTACAATTTTCTTTAGCTTCGTTAAAAATACAAGAGTTTCTCTCGCGGGTATGTACATCACGAATTATAACAGACTAGTAAGAAGTTGATTTTTTTTTTAAATTAAAACCTTTTTGGATTATTACCTACAAGTTATTAGTAGTGCTAGTTAATAATAATACGTTGTCATGCTATTTTACGGGATTTAAGCATGTATATATATATATATATATATGTGGGTGATGAAGATTTAAATAGATTTTTAAGGATTTTTAAAAAAATATATATTCGACAGCATCCCTTACATTAAAACCCACCGCACGCCACTGGTTAATACTTTCCAACCTATTAAATTATCATTATCCAGTTTTGCCAATAACAGACCTTCAATGAATATTCACTAATTGTAAGCAACAACTATTGCATATTGTAGGCAAATTATGGGACGATACTCATTATCTTAATATGCGTCATTTAAAAGTGGCAAAACAAGTTTGCGTTAGGGTTAAAATGAAGAGAAAGTTTACTTCAAAATAGCAAGGTGATAAAATTGTCCAAACTTAAGTCGGTCAAGGTTGGTACGATGGATGTTACAAAATCGCCCAAAATTTACGAGCATGTGAACTGAATACAAACCGCGCTGCAGTTTTAATCTGCATTTTTATGTTGTTTGTTTTAATTAAGAGGCAAAAAAAAACTAAAAATACTGGAATGTTTGCGCAATTCCACGCGGGACGACCAACTGCCGATTCATTTGTATTGTGTTTGGTAACTTTCGTTAAGGAATTCATGGCGTCATTCCATGGAAGCAGGATGTTTTTTTTTGCCATGCTACCAGCAGGGCCGGTTTTACTTATAGGCAACCCTACGCAATTGCCTGGCGGCGCCAAGATACGGGGGCGCCAGCCTTAACTCATAAAAAACTACGAATTGATGATGAATTTGAAAAAAAATTAACAGATACGCGAAACACTGCTGAGGTCTAAGGTGCAATGCCTAATTTTGAATAAAGGACCTCACAGACCAACGCGCTATAGTGGGAGCGGGAGCTAAAATTTCGCGTTCTTGGCGAAAATAGGAAATCGCGGGGTCGACTAGACCCGTGCGATTTAGAGGATGCGGGATATGTGTAATCGCGTTCAGAGCCAACCCACGTGGTTCATATGTATGTTTTATAATCTGTATAAAAATACTTAGTAATGAATGTCCTCCAATACATCTTCAGATGACGTGGAGGATCTGTTGTTATTAGTTATTAGCATTAGCAAAAGGCGAAGATCGCTTCAGGTTAGTTTTCATGTAGTCGAATTACAGTGGTATCTTCGATCAATTAAATATGGGCAAAAGATTTGAAAATACTCGGATGAATATTCCAAGAGAAAGAAATATGCCTGGCCAAAATGTAATATGTGCTTATTGGTGATGAAGGTTTTGCTATAAAAACATATTTAATGAGACCGTTTCCCTACAGATAATCTAGATATGATGCCAGGAAATAAATTTATAATACAAGATTATGTACTTACAGCAAGAATACAACACTGTAGAAAATGCTTTTGGCATTTTAGCTCAAAAATGGAGGATATTTTATAGACCCACTGAGCTTACTGTTAAAATACAATATTAATTGTTAACACGGCATGTGCTCTCCACAACGTTTTAAAAACAAAAAATTGCTATGCTCAATATTTTGAATTCTTAGATCCTCCGGAAAGAACATTGGAAGCGTTTCAAAATCTTGTACTTGATCCGAGACGCGCATCAAGTAAAGCATTTGAAGTAGGCGAAAAATTTGCTAATAATTACAATAATTAGGTTATACTCCGCCTGAAACTAATTATTTTGATTTATTTTACTGTTATTTTATTTACTTTTAAATGAATAACATTACAAAACAAATGCTGATGCATGGTCGAAAAATAAAGGAGTTTGTTGTTAAAATTGTTGTTTTATTTATTTCTTACAGTGTAATAATTGCTCTAGACCTGTGTACTCCGTAAAACAACGTTTGATGGTCCAACCACCTAATAAAGACGATCATGAGCCAAAGTTAACAACAATAAACTTAAGAGTAACAAGTCCTCTTCTCCAATCAGTTTCCAAGCCTTAAGCAGAAACCAATAATAATTCTCCTTGATCCTCAATACGATAATTATTTCAACTAATCCCTTCGTCATTGTTTTGCACAAATATTACGAAAACATTTCACAGACTTACGATTTTACTGACTGAACGTGGTTACCGTTTAGGGGTAATCAAAAAAATCAACTCCTGTTACCAAAATTGTATGTCACAGAAACCAATTACAAAATGCTTAAGAATCTACAATACAAAATAAACTCGCGTAATTTCGCCAAAACATTTTAGCAACATTATATATACTTAAAGCTTAATAGTTCTTTTAAAAAACTTAACAGATCTATTTTCCCCCCTACAATAAATGCATAGTTTTGTTTAATTGGTGTCGTCCATTAATAGATCTCTGAGTATCACAACACAAACGTTCAAATAAACCAATTCGAGATTCATACAACATTGAAATAAAACGAAAAATATGCAGTGTAAGTTATGAAATAAAAGAGTTTGTTGAGATATATTCTTTAGCAGAAAAAGTCTAATAGAAACAAGTTAGTTGCATTCAAACCCTTTGATTGCCATCCTGTACAAACCGCATTGAGGTAAATATCAATTGCTCTACAGCATAAAAACAGAAGTGAGCAAAAAAATAAATATTTATAAGGACAATACAAAAGTAGTGCCCTAAAAATGGCAAGATTTGTCAGTACCATAGAAAACCGTTTTCAAGACAGATCTAACAAAAAAAGACACGTAATTATAACCACCAATCTAAATTTGCCAACCCTTTCCACTGGAATTCTACAAAAAACTAAACAGTATGTACGCTATGGGTACAACGAATGCACTTTTCGACATTGTCGTGCCCATAACGCCAGCGAAAATGAACCAGATTAAGGAAAAGAATGCTGCCTGGAACGCCAAATGGAACAGCATCAACCTATAACATAAAAAAAATATTTTAGCTTAAACTGTGAATGGGAAACAATCGCGGATCAAACTCCAAAAAGTGGCCCAAAAACCAGATAATTTCATTTCGCTTGAAACTTTATTATGGGCCATTCAATTTTTACGAATGTTGGTTTTTTAAGCACACCAGAAATCTTAGCCGATCATTTAAAATATTTGTTTAACGTTAATACAAAATTCTGAGCTTTTTTTTTTAATAACAAGTTGTTTAAAACGCGTTGGCTCTGAAATTCAAAAAGCTCTTTCCAAAATTTGTTAATTTCCTTAAAGCCTTATCAACCACGAGTCTACACACCAAAATTTTCGAAAATCCATGCAGTATTTCCAAAAATACACACAAACAAGTAAACACGCCTCGGTGGGATTTCCAAATAGACGGGCCGAAAACAACGAATTCTAAATAGCGCGGGCCGCTACTGTTTTGCTTGTAGATCCGGATCTACTGGACGGATTTTCAAAAACTTTGATTCACCAGACTCGCAAAGAAGTGGACCATCTCAAGACTATAAAATTTCACCAATAGTTTGTTTAATTTCAAAGCCAACTTGTTTTTAAAAAACCTGTTTTTTTCGGGGAGCGATTCAAAATTAATTAAATCTAAAACTAAAAATGTTTTTTACTATTTTGTTATTTTAAGTGATAGTGCAATGTTTTAGCTATGGTCCAATCCAAAAATCACGACGATTGGATGCCTATTAAAAAAGTTATAAGAATAAGGACATTTACAGGTATCAGTGAATTTTTCACACACATTTTCTGGTCAGCAAAACACAATTGCCAATGGATTTCAGCGATTTTTGGTTTAAACCTTAGCCAAAACGCTGGGCTAATAATAAAAACATCATAATTATTACATATTTAACCCAAAAAAATCAAAGCTCTGCTCTAATATTTGTTATTAGAAATAACCGAAACTAGAGACTCGATTAAAACTTACAGGGTGTGCTTTCCGCGAGCTGCCTCGATGTTGGACATTTTTTCGTGGTTTAAGTACCTCCGGACTCCGACGGCCAAGTCCTCAAAATAATCGGCCCAAACTAAGCTCGTGATGTCCAAATTGAACTGCTTCTGGTCGCCCGGTGTTAACCACTTGTGCAAATCCACGGTCCTCTTGGCTGGGAACTCCCACTCAGTGAATATGAAAATTTTTAACCTACCCAAAGAAGCGTTGACATTCCTGTGAAGCTTCATCAATCTGGGAAAAAAAATCGTCAAGAAAGGTCGAGGGTGAAGACGTCAAAACTCACATTGGACGTCCCCCAGCGAGTTTGGTGATACCGTCGAGTACAAAAGCTGGAAGGATGTGCACGAAGAATGCGGATATCCTGAACCACGTGATTGTAGGCAAAAATTTCAGATGTGGGTACCATACTGCGGATTTCAGTGGGTACTTGTGTAAAGTCATATTGACTTTGTCTTCAACCCCTTGCCAACGGAATGGAGCTCGCGTGCTTGAAGTGCAGTGATATACTTCAACGTTCCTGGTTCTTGTAACACCTGCAAATCCAATTTTTTTTAATTGATAACGCTGATATGAACAACTAGTCTTTCGACAAAAAATCGAAAAGTTACCTGCATGGAATCCAGCAACAAGAAGGCTATTAATAACAATATCAACTGGGATGTAATCGTACACTGTTTCCTTTGCCACCGGCAGACGTCGTACGACGCCTTTGGCGGCGCCCATTAGGAAACCTTGAGGCCCATTTTTGCTAATAGTCCAACCTGGAATCGGTTCTTTCCAAGCCCCTATTACTGCAAAAGAAAAACAAGCATAAACACCACGTCTCTTTATCCAAACAAAATTAACGACTCATTGCATATTTTTTCCAGCAAAAAATTACTTACTCATGCTAGGACGAACGATAGCGCAGGGAAAACGTTCCTGCATTTTTTGTACTTCATGTTCAGCCATTTGTTTAGTGAATGTGTAGGTGTTCGGGTGTTCACCCAACAATGCGGGGGTCCGCTTATCCAGCTCTTCATCGCTAAGTTTTTCTACAAGGGAAATAATTTTTTCTGGGTCTTCTTTCAAAGGATAAATAATCTAAAGCAAAGTATAAGCTGTAAGGTTAACATATTCAGTTCTTCTAGACTAGAGGATAATCAGACTTAAATGTTACAAAAATCAGGAGTGAATTATCAACGAAATTTTAAATAATCACTTGGCGATCCTTAACTGTAATACATAACAAAGGAACAATTTCAAAAAAAAAATGGTTTAGTCAAATAATTGTAATTTTGACATCTAGGCTCCATTTGTATAAACATAGGGCACATTCAGTCCAAATTTGGTGCTGCGATATTGTTTAATAAAAAAGTTATGAATTTTGTTATTGGCAGTGGTAATTCATAATTTAAACAAATACTCGAATATTTCCAAAAAAAAATACATACAAGTATGTCTTGCTAAGATTTTTTAAATTTTGACTTAGAGGTTTTATTTGTATGAACATAAAGCACATTTATTCCGAATTTGGTGCTGCGATATGTATTAATAAAAAAGTTATGATTTTTTTTTATTGGCAGTGGTAATTCCTAATATAAACACATACTCGTACATTTCCAAAAAAATTAAATTAGGTATGTCTAGCTAGAATTTTTTTGTTTTCGACTTCGGGGCACTATTTCCATGAACATAGGGCACTTTCAATCCAAATTTCGTGCTTTGATATTGTTTAATAAAAAAGTTATGAATTTTTTTATTGCCAGTGGGAATTCATAATTTATACACATACTCGAAAATTTCCAAAAATATTAAATTAGGTATGTCTTGTTACGATTTTTTTGATTTTGACTTCAGGGCACTATTTCCATGAACATAGGGTACTTTCAATCCAAATTTCGTGCTTTAATATTGTTTAATAAAAAAATTATGAATTTTTCTATTGGCAAGGGTAATTCATAATTTAAAGATTTAAACACATGCTCAAAAATTTCCAAAAAAATTAAATTAGGTAGGTTTTGCTAAGATTTTTCTGATTTTCACTTCTGGACTCTATTTTTATGAACCTAGGGCACATTTAGTCCAAATTTGATAACGTGACATCGTTTTATAACAAAGTTATGACTATTTTATTTATAGTGGGTATCTACCTCTGTTGGACAAAAATTTCGTAACCAATTTCACGCGAAAAAAAAAAACACTTATTCCCAAACTTTATTACGAAGATTTTCGCAATTTCTTACCTCTTCAGGCTTAAGCATGTAACAGTTAACGTAGGCGCTACTGACATGTACAAACACGTGAAAGTTTCGACACTGGGACGCCAGCTCCAGGGTTCTTCTCGTGCCCAACAGATTCGTATCAACCGTTTGCTTCAGTCCATCGGCAAAATCTAAAGTCGCCGCGGAATGGATGATAACGTTCACATTTTCCACAAGAACTCTTCGGTCGGCAGCAGAGAGTCCCAACTCCGGCTGACTCACATCGCCTGCCACCGCTTTCAGGTGCCCAAAAATCTGAACCAAAAACAAAACACAAGTTCAAAATGTTTCCAAATCAAAACCCCTCTCAAAACAAGATCGTGATTAAACCTATCGACGCACACATATTGTGCGACCCTCGTATAGCGAAACTTTTTGAAAGCACCCCGTAATTCCCGATACTAACCTGATCCGGACTTTCTGTTTCCAGGAGTTTTTCAAAGATCAAGTTCTTTTTTATTTCCTCCAGTCGTTCGTTGATTTCTTTGCCCTTCTTGGGCCGTAGCAACAAATAAATGTCGCCTACATCGGGGATGGTCCTCAAAAGTTTTTCAATAAGACACAAACCAACGAAACCGCTGCCTCCAGTGATGAAAATATTCTTTTTTGAGTACCAATTTGCCAAGCCCGTTTCAGCAGACATCTGGGAAGGACAAAAATACTTTACAAACAGTTATGGCTAAAATTTCGACAATTAATTGCAAAATACGGGATTAATTCTTTGAACTGAGGTCAAAAAGTATTCTGCAATCGACAGAGGATACGTTTTGCATCACAAATTCTTTTTCAATAACGGCTTCCTCGATTTTAGCAATCTATAATAAATATTCATAGCGCGTGTGTTCAATGAATAACGATGTCCACCTAATTAAGAATTGAGCATGTACATAATTAGCATTTTAAAATCAATTTATAGATAGTGCTGTTTAAGCATTCATACTAATCGTCCGTTAATACTCACCTTATCGGACTTTCGAACGTAAATTTAAGCAGTTTATTGTTCGATATCAAAACTTTCTATTTGTACAAACAAAATATTAACACAGGTGTGTTAACTGTTAAATATACCAGTTTTTTTGACAACATTAGGTGAAAATCCGTTACCAAAAAATTAATGGCAGTCGTACTTTGACGTCTCAAAATGCAATCAAGGAAATGAAACAGTTACTTGTCATTTGATAAATTGTCAACTAATTAGGCATATCATTTATTAATATAAATAATTTTACGTAAATAAAACTATACAACTAAAGGCTGACATACACGATCCGGAAATACTGAAAGGAAAAACTGATCAGGCCGGCCTGTCCGGAATTCCGGATCGTTTGTGGGGAAAAACCGTCAGTATTGCCTGAAGCAAATGGCCTGTTCAGGCGGCCGGAATCAAATTGAAATTTCAATAGGATTTCCGGACGGCCTGTTCAGGCCACCTGAAACTGAACGTGTATGCCCTCACCTCAGGCCAAATCGTCAGTCCAGCACGGTTAGCCGCTACGATTAGTCGCTTGTTTTGACGTTTTTTTCTCTAGTTTAGTTAAAGGTTTGTTCCCTTTAAAGTTTAGTTAGTTCGTTTTATAAGTGTTCAAAATGTTTCGGGAAAACATGGGGGAATTTATTTCCATATACGAGTCAGAACCATGTCTTTGGCAAACGAAATGTAAGGAGGACAAGAACCAAAGAATTTCCTCGTCCATTCTTAAGCAATCTTTTGGCCAACACTTTCTCCGAGAGGAGGTTTATGTGGGAAAACGTGCTCCTTTTCAACAACCACTCCTTACACCACATGCGTCTCTTTCGTGTACTTCTTTGCTGCCATTTAGTGGCAACTACTAACCCATAAATAGCTAGCAAATCGTCCGAATAAACCATAACAATGTTATTTATTAATAAAGGCACACTACAAAGTACTACTGACCAATAGAGGCGCGAGCGAAAACTGAACCCGAACTGAAAGCATAAAGAGACCGTGTATGGCGTAGGGGGTATTCAGGCCGAATCAGGATTTCCGGACAGGCCGGCCTGATCAGTTTTTCCTTTCAGTATTTCCGGATCGTGTATGTCAGCCTTAAGAAAGGGACGCGAATCTTGAAACTAGTTTTGCACACAAACAAGAAATACCTCAAAAGATAGATAGATGATTTTCAATTAATTAGTTAAACGTCATTTTGACTTAAGTGTGCACGTTTGAAGCAGCCAAAATGTCACTAGTTTTTAAAAATGTATCTACTGTTAGCGATATTAAATGGGCTTAGGTTGGAACAGGTAGAAAGCTTCAAATATTTAAGAGTGATCATAGAGAAAAATGGAGGAATTGACAAGGAAATAAGCCAAAGGGCAGGACATAAAAAAATGCTAGAGCAAGACAGAAAAACATGGAATAAAGTCAGCACAACACAACCCAACAGTCCTACACATAACAGTGGTAGCACTCATGACTAAATAAAAAAAAATCTGTTAGCAATACAAATCTACCTCTGAATCGTTCAAAAACAGTTTACATCTGTCGAACACTTTTGAAAAATGTACAACTATTGCAATAATTTCTATTGGTGAAATTTCGAAAGTTCTGCAAAGGCGAGTTTGATGTAAAAATAAAACCAACACACGTTGTACGACTAGTATTTTCAAACTAATGCTTGTCTAACGTCAATTATTACCATGAATATTGCAGGTACATTTAATTTCCATTAACGTCAGAACGTGCAAGTTATGCAACGTTTTAAAACTGTTCAAATAATCAATATACATTAGGAATGCTTTAGACGATAAAATACAACCTTTTAGTATTGATTTAGTCTTTTTTTATCATATAAATTGTACTAACAAATAATACTAAGTAAAGTGTTACATCATAATCGCCTAAGCGTATTTACAAAGCAAATAGTTTATTAAAAACCAAACAAATTTTTAGCCAAAGAACCATATACAGGGTGTAGACTCGGATCACGCAACATAGCGATTTCAATGGTAAAATTTTAAAAGTCGAATTCTTGCTCCGCTAATTATTTTAGAAAAAAAGTGCAAATACGTTTTTTGTAGAGAAAAAAATTCTGTATCCATAAATGTAATCAATATTACTTTTTCGTTTTCCAATAACTGAAAATTATGCAAATTAAAAAACGCGTTTGGACAGAAATCTGTAGTGCCTTGGAATTATGCCCAGCCTATTGTCACTTATACTGTCACTTTGACGCGAAATTCATTCTTAATTATCCTTTATATTTTATCAAACATTTATTTTACACAATTAGTTATGTTTTTATTGCAAGATATAATAAAAATGATAATTAAGAATAAACTTCAAACGTCAAAGTGACAGTAAGTGTTAGTAAGATGGGCAGTTGTCGTAGCATAATTCCAAGGCACTACAGATTTTCGCGAAAACGCGTTTTTTAATTTGCTTATTTTTCTGTTTTTGGAAAACGAAAAAGTAATATTGATTACATTAATGGATACAGAATTTTTTTCTCTACAAAAAACGTATTTGCACTTTTTTTCTAAAATAATTAGCGGAGCAAGAATTCGACTTTTAAAATTTTGCCATTGAAATTGCTATGTTGCGTGATCCGAGTCTACACCCTGTATATAAAATTTCTCGTCAGTACGAAGAAGTCTCCAATAAATTTGATTTGATTTAAATTTAAGTGCGTTTTACAATATCTTGTAAGGGTCTATTTGCAAAATAGTTCCAAAATTATTGCCCAGAGCAATTTGGAGCTACTAACAAATACAAACAGAATAACATTACCAAACAAAACCACATGAAACAAACTTTTTACAAAGTACTTTTAAAGACTGTGGCAATAACGAGTTTGTACATTATTTCTTGCCTAATCTTAACTGAAGACAAGCTCATTTGCATATTGTTTATGAACAATTTTCTAACTTGATACTTGAACATAAACATATCAAAATTCACATGTGAAAAGTTTTAATTGTGTCACGGTTCGACTGTTTCACGCCATCTACTGCGAATATCTTACGAGCTTTTTTTTCTAAGTAAAAACGCAAGATCTTGTAGCGTGCGAATTTTTGTTCCAGTCATAAATTAATGACCATCGCATAGAAAGTTTTATCACAATATTCCATCATCGAAAAAAAAGCAGGCTAAACGCATTGTTAAAGTAGGCAAAACAAATTTACAACTATGTTAATATTTGCTGATTCCTTTGTCTATTAAGATAAGGCGACCCATATCAAATAAGGCGACGATTTTAGAATTTAAGAAAAAGAGTCGAGATCGAGACAGAGTTTTTCCACCAATTTTAAAAGCAAGCCAAGAAAAAATTTTCTAACTCGTGTGCATTTCTTGTGCTTCGCAACGAAAATTGTCACAAAAAGGGCTCCAGCTGTGCTGCACAGGTAAGCAACCTTCTGTACCGGTTTTTCGAGCGCTGCCGGCTCTGTGATAATTGTATGCTATCGTTTACAAGGTCATGGCTGAGCGTAGATAACACTGGCCAGTTGTTACAAAATAATAATCTCGAAAAATATACTTGCAACAAGAATTTTGCTTCAGGTACTCAAAAACTCAAACATCAAAATGTAAATTTACTTTTAATGTAAAATGTGTACTCCAAAAATCAAGCTGGGGCTTTAATAATAAAAAAATTACAATTAACAGCTTTATCGTTCCAAACTGTCCTTAAAAACAAACCAACAACGCCAAAAACTATCGACCAGAATCAAAAAATTCATTCATCTTTGATTTTGTGTTAATTTTTCATTCCATACAAATTAAGTGTTTCCAAAAAGTAAGTTAAGGGTTAAATAATTAGAAAATCACAACTTTATGAGCCCAAATTTTATTTAAAAACAAAAAAAAGAACGCCAAAAGCAATCGATTAAATTCAAAAAATCGTTCAAAATCTTCACTGCGTGTTAATACTTCGTTTATTATAAAATGAACACTTCCAAAAGTTAAGTCAAGGGTTAAATAATTATGAATTGTCACATTTACCAACTTTATAAGCCCAAATTTTATCTAAAAACAAAAAAAGAACGCCAAAAACAATCGATTAAAGTCAAAAAATCGTTCAAATCTCCATTTCATGTTAATATTTCGTTTATTATAAATTGAACACTTCCAAAAATTAAGTCAAGGGTTAAATAATTAGGAAATGTCACATTTAACAACTTTTAATTCCAAAATTTATTTAAAAACAAAAAATTAACATCAAAAACAATCGAGCGAAGTCAAAAAACTCGTTAAAATTTTATTTAAACCGTAAATTTTCGGTTAATATACATTGAACACTGCCAAAACTTGAGGTGAGCTAAAATAATTAAAAACTGTATTATTTATTAACTTTATATGCTCCAATTGCCTTTATAAACAACAAACAAACTCCAAAAACAGTCGACTTAAGTCAAGGAAACCATTTAAATTCAATTTCGCGTAATCTTATTAAATTTTTAACCACAGGCACTCTGTATAAAACAACTTTTTTGCAACTAACAACTTAAAATAAAGCTTTTTTTGCATTCTTTTTCATAACTCAAATAAACCGACTTTTTGGTGGCAACAGGTGCCGATTTCTTACGGCTCCCGCGTGGAAAGTGCACAAAACGACTCGAAACAACATTTTGTCTATAAAACAGACTCAAAACTGAATAAATTTAAGTTGGAACGAATTCCGCAAAAAATTTTCGGCCTGACGAAATCGAACCGACTTCGAAAAGTTCGTGATCGGGTTCCAATTGTAGACTAGTACCGTTATCCTCTTAAGGTACCACATTGTTGATAACAATGCGGGCTTGTATGACTAACCTAACTACTTTTAATTAAAAAAATATTGCTTACGTTGCTGTTAGAAAATGTCCAGAATCACTGCAAAACTTGTTTTTTTACCGTACTAACCGGTAAATTACCACAAAACTCGTGATGTTTGCTGGATTGCGACTGCATCAACTTGACGGTAACGTCAGCTGGCGTGTTACCCCCCCTCCCTTAATCGCGAACGAGTCATTTAATTGAATCACGAATAACAATCTTGTGCAAAGATTAATAGCCGGATAACTGCGCTTTTTAAGTGTGTGATGCAACGTGGATTTGTAAGAAAAAAATTCCGTGATATGCAGGGCGTCGGTGTAACGGCAGTAACGGGCCAAGTCGGCTTTGGCTACTCGATTCTAGCTGGCGCCTGGCGTCGGGCACCGTAAATCGGGTGTTCACATAGTCGGCTGGTGGGCTTGTTTTATTGATTTCTTTGCAAAACTAGGCAAAATGCAGTATATTCCTGCATAACTGTTTGTGTTAATAATTTTAAACGGCACGCGACGACCAGGTCGTCTACATTACCTAATTTTTGTGCCGGTTATTGAGGAAATCGATTCGTTCCCTGGCGACCAAGTCGTTTTTTGTTAAATTCTGGTAAGTACTCGATCGTGATTTTCACCGGTTTTTAAATAATACAGTCTTATCTAACATGTGTTGATGTGTGGCCGGCAGAACACTCCTGTTTAATTATATTTTGTTGGTATGTATTAATAACTCGACGTCGTTTAGCTCAGATGTTTTTAGGCGTCGTCTGTTTTATCACATAACCTGAAACCGTGTGAACAGTTTTTTTTTCAGGGAGGCTGGGCCACAACGTGTAGGGCTTGCTCGATTTTATGGTCGAGCGAAAATTCGCGGAAAATCATACTCGCGGGTTTTTCCACGTTAATTTTTTCCGTGGCAAAGATAAAACAAATCGTGACACAGTTATGTGAATACTCGTTTTCCATCAGTTAATTTTTTAACAAACCCTGTTAGTGTTATTTAAATTAATGATAATAATAGAAATAGTAAATCGTCACTAAGTCGAAACTGGCTAAAAATTAAATTGCCATTGAATTATTGAATTTAGTTCTAGTTTCTTGAAACATAATAAAATTTGCCGTGATACGTATCTGGGCACTATAAATTTGTGTTTGTTTTTAAATATATTTGTACCATATTTATCTTGTAGTCCAAGTTTCAGTTTATGTTAAACGCCTGCCTGTGTGTCTGTTGTTTTTTAATTTTTGCATTTTGCTGTTAAAATTACTATAAAAATATGTTTTAATGTTAACAACAAATTTCACCTTTGGTAACATTTTTGAAATCTGAACAATCTTTCTCTAGGAAGTTTTTTGTAACTCTTAAAATAAGGCTCTTGGAATATTTTTGAAATCGCTAAAATTTAGTATTGTATGAATTTTTATGAAGTTTTAAAATTAATTTTTGGTCGTTCACCAACTTATCAAGAATAACGGTTTCTAAGAAATTTTTAATATAAAAAACTTATTCATTCGTTAATACTTTTTGAATAACGCTGTATAGAAGATATAACGTAGGGTGAATAATGAATAAATTAGCTGTAGAAAGGAAAAATGGACAAGTTTCTTTAAAAAAAAAATGTAAACCAAAATTTTGTGGTTTTTTAAAATTAAAATAAAATTTTGACCAACCCTGTTCTGTTGTATTATGAGTGATACTCGCCATAATCAGCCTTAATACGGACCTGTCCTCTACAAAATTTATATTATTGTTGAAATATATTTTTAGCGTTTTTTTGTAGTCCAGGTTCAACGTTTATATCAAACGTCTGCCTGTATGTCAGTTGTATTTTCAGTAAAACTCGCCAAAATCGGCCTCAATACGGACCTGTGCACGATAACTTTTTTATTGATCATTATTAAATGAGTTCTGGCGTGTATTTTTTTTTTGGACAAGTTTATTTTGCGTATATTACAAATGTCTGCCTGTACGTGTGTTCCATTCCTTGTTTTTTAAGCAACTCTTTAGCGAACGAGACTAAAAACAACATTAGTTCGGACCTGTGCAAAATAGAATCGTAAATTTCAGTGTTTTGTTTAAACTAATTGCACCACAATCTATGTAAAATACATTTTATGTTGTCAACTACAGGATAAGCTCAAGCAGCAAGATTCTAAAACGTTTAGTCTTTTAAAAGTGTACAACTGCTAGAGGTGTATTAATGTTTTGTATGCAATTTTGTATGGTAATGAAATAGCCTTTTAATTTTTAATCCTTCAACGTTTCCTGTTTATTGGTGTATTTGGTTTTATGTGATTGTAACATTAACAGTCTTTTGTTTAATATTAAATCGTGAGCTACTAAACCTAAACAAGCTTGCAGTGAGCAGTTGCTATTTTTAAATGTAAAGAAGTTTGTAACACAAAAGTTGTCACCGTCTGTACGTCTAAAGAATTAATGTTTTTGGCTCTGCAGAGATTTTCTTTTACAATTAGGTCGATATTCACAGTAATAAATTTTGAAATTCGTTTTTTAAAACTATTGTTCTCCGTTATATTTATATCTGAAGTAAAATATTGAATATAGACATTTTTGCAGTTAATTATTTTCCAATAATCGAATTAAAATAATAACTACAAGAGGAAATTAGAAAGGAAAAACTGAATTTTTTTTTTGTTCATATTTAAATGTTCAAAAATTACATTGTTAAAGCCTTGAAAAATAATCTAGGCCAGCGTTTCTCAAACTATGGCGTTAAATTTTTATCTTGTCGCGAAACGGAACTGTTTTGATAAAAACACAAAGAAAAAGAAAAATTTAAATTTCTGTATAAAATGCTTCAAAATGACATTGCTAAAGGTATTTTTTCAAAAATTTTCGTGCGGGGATGGAGAAAATTATTTGAGTCGCATGTTTAAAAGTTTGAGAAACGCTGATCTAGATAACGAAAACAAAATTAGTGGCGATTGTGGGACATATGTAGTATTTAGTGTTAATTTTTTTAAAGGCAATTAACAATTTAAATACTTTGTTTTGTTGTTTTGTTTGTTTGTGAACAAATGCCGCGTCATTTAAATTTTTTTAATACAAAAACTTATCTTCGACTTCTACCTTACATATACTGTTAGAGACACAATTAATCGCTCAACAAGAAAAAGAAGTTATGGAAAAGTTCAACTGTACGATACACAGAGTACCTTCAGTAACCCATAGATTTATCCCGGATCCTACCGTATTTTAAGTCACAAGTAAATGTTGCATAAAATGACCCGAAAATTGTTTTCAAGTAAAAAATCATTAATTATTAACTTCCAAAAATTAATCGTGCTGTTTGGCCAATATACGCTTAGTACAGTTACCACAAAGAACTTAATAAACCTCTACGACTAGCGACTGAAACAATTTGCACCGCGTATTCGATTTCTATGGACGAATTCTTTCGAAAATGTGTCTATTAATATTAATTAAAAAAGATGGCACAGAGAAATTGTGTCCGCCTTCTAGATATATATCCGCTGGTGACATGCAAATTCGAAAGTCAATATCGAATTCGTGTTGGAGAAATGATTTCATAGGTTTTAAACAACAGTAACTTGTCACAGATAGATTTAACCTTGGTTGTATGCATCTTACTTTTATCGGCGACTACGGGATTTAAAAAAAAAGGATGCCGGAGTGATTGCAGAATTGTTAATCGCTTTTTAATTAATATTTAAGGATTTTCTTGTTACTTATTGTAAGTAACAATTAATAACAGTTTATGAAAAGCAATTTTTTTTTTTTTTTAATGAGCACAATGTTTTAGCTTAAGTTTAGACGTAAAATGGCAAAAATCATAATGTTATGAGAAAAAAGTTTCATGTAATTTTCTAGTCAACGAAAAATCGATTTTTTTGTTTTACTGGTAACTTTTCGTTTGATTAAATCGATGAAATAATTCGAGCGTATCTTGTTTTTATTTGGATTGATATTGTCACCTACTTATTAGCGTGGGACATGTCCGGAATGTAAAGAGTCAATACACTTTTACCGTCATGGCCATGGATGACAAATTCTAGAACTCTCTACAGCTAGTATCATCGTCTGTTTTCATGAGCAAGGCCCCAAGAATAACGGTAGTGCATTGACCGTTGCTTGAATCACATAAGTACTTGACATACTTCGAACAGCATGGCCTACTAACCACAAGAAGCTTATATCTCGAAGAACATACTGTTGACCCAGTACACAAACAGGATCAACAGGTGAAGATCCCACGTTAACAACAAAGACAGAACACTTCTTGTTGCGCCTTCTGCAGATCAAAACACTAGCGGTGTTCTAGATGGTATTTCTTCTTGTGGTACGGTTCTTACAGACGCATCTCAGAAGTCGAAGGTGCCATTTCTGGTGAATATGTCCGGTGGATTTCCATGAAATAGAAAGTGTATAAAAGGACATGCATGAAACGTTTAAAAAACAGTGATTTCAAATTCTGTGCTGCACATCCGCAATCGTATCAAAAAAACAATAACGTGAATTAGTGAGTGTTTTTTTTTGGAATGCGAAAAACACAGCCATGGTAAGTTGCTGCTCTTTACGATACCAAAAACGGAAAATCGCCAAGCCCGAAGAATCCAAAATAAGTGGAAAACTTATATAGGATTTAATGCGAGCCACTTATTATAGGAGATAAAGATTCGGTTGAATAAGCAAAAAAGTTACATATAATAGAAAAAGTGATTTTTAAATTTCGTCTAATAACTTTGCTGGGTTAAAAAATGAATATTTGATTTTGTGCTGTATGGTAATTTGACAAGCCAAACTAACTAGTGAAATAATTTTTTTTACCGCACATTACCTTGCTTTGTGTTTTATTAAACGTTACTGATTTGTGTGCACATTTTACAGCATTTAATAGCATAATTATCAGCAATTTGCTTCAACAGTATTTTTAACTGTTAATAAATCAGCTGTTTTATTTATGTTAATATCAGTAACTCAACTTATTTTCTATATCAGTTAAATGTGCTTGCAAATTGTCGCATTTATGTTATCTTTATAATTATTTAAACAACTATGTTTCATTTTCACGATATTAATGTAGTTGTTGATTGTTGCATATTATGTTTTTAACATGTGTCAGCGTAACTAATTTGTACATGGTCACTTGATTAGCTTCCTAATAAACCATCTTTTTTTGTTCTTTATCTGTGGGTTTTGTAATTTTCGCGAAATTTGTTTATTTTGAATGTAGGTATAACAATAGAGGCGAAATAGGCAAGTTTAATTGTTTTTAAGACACTATCACTCATTTCATTGTCATTTAATTGTTTTGATAACATTGTCTTCCCTTGAAACCGGCAAATTAGCTAAATACCGTATTTTAAATATCGCGAGAAATTTCAGTTTGAAACGTGCAGAAAGAAGTCTTTGACTATGGTCTGGGCTAAACAAGCCCTGTAAACATTTTTCCTGCCAACAACAAAATTTTCCCGTATTTAATTCTATTTTAGCTGTTAATAATAGATGAATCAATTGGGTATTTAAATGTTTTTTCATCATGTAAAGTGCCCCTAAACTATTGATCTGTGTTTGTTAGAACCATAAACATATTGACTTCTGGTCTAAAGAATTTGGTTCTATTATCTTTATGTAAAGTGCGTTTGTAAAGGTATTTTGACTTCCAGAACTGCAAAAATGGCATTGTAACAAGTGAAATGATGAAAAAACAGCCTTTTTAATTTTAATTGATATTTTTAAGCGTTTTAGTTTCGGATCAGATAAAATTCACCAGTTGAAAAGTCTGTTGAGATTGGAAAAGCGTATGGATTTTTTAAAATAGAGTTTTTGACTTCCACAAACTAGATTTAAAAATATTAATGACAGTGGCGGTCTCAGTTTTGAAGTTTGAAGTTATAGTCGTGATTTTTGTACAAATGTCTATGAAATGTCATGCAGTTTTGATTGAAAAAAACGAGCTTAATATGTAAAGTGCAATAATCGATTTTTATAAGGCCTGTACTGAGTGGTGATTTTTTTTGCAGATTTCCAACAAAGCCCAAGACGTCACCGAGAAAATATTGGAAAAGGAAGGCAAAAGGCAATTTTGAACATGAAAACCCTCATTTGACACAAATATCAGTTAAATTTTCTTCCATTCGTTAATTTTTCACTTCCAGTAGCACAAATTTTCAACATGTGTTTGTGATAATTTCTTATTACCTAATAATCTCATAGGAACTTAAATATTTATAGTTGTTTTAAATATTCGAATAAAAACATAAGTTCAATCTGATTTTTTAAGATTAAATACTTAAACGAGTGATATTTGTTTGAATAATTCGCTTTTTTTGAGCAAATGAAATACACACGCTTCTCTTAGGGGAGTGTTTTAACGATATTATTGGCAAATTTTGTTGTTCAATTCTGTGATTGGACGGTTTTAAGCAATTTTATAGTCGATAGGTATATCAATTTAGTAAATAAAATCACATGAATCATTTAAATACGGTGTTAAATAAGAATATGGCAGCTATGGAACTAGCTACGTCTTCAAATATATCCGTTAGTGACTTCTATAATGGAAAAACTGTGTTCATTACCGGGGGTACGGGCTTCATGGGAAAAGTTCTACTGGAAAAACTGCTGAGAGCTTGTCCAGGAGTCTCCAAAATTTATCTACTCATTCGCCCGAAACGGGGACAGAATGCGTTTGATCGTCTACAACAATTATTGTGTTCACCCGTAAGTTCTTTTACTCAATACTTAATCTAAAAATTACAAAGACTAAAGCCTTTGCACTTTTCCCATTTTTCGAAAAAATTTAAAATCGTCCTTAAGGACTAATTTGGCCATAATGTGTAAAAGAAGTTTGCTCAAGTTTTAAAAAAATAGATTTTTTGGTCGAAAAAAGTGCAAAGCCTTTGCCTCAACCCTCAACTGGAAGGTCCAGACCTGTTGGTCCGCGGGTGGTATTTTATTTCCCACCTACCCACCGGTCTACCTTAAGTCAGGCCGGTTTGGGCATTCCCCTATCCGCCACCTGGGGACGCGCCCTCTAGGGGTCAGGTTCCCCCGAGAGAATAATCATCATTTAATCAAAAAATTTGCAACAGTTTGAAAATGTTTCGTATTTTCCCAAAAAAAATGGAAAGCACCTACTTACCTAACATTTCTGACTATAGTCAGCAATTTTTATGACCCTTTATTTAATGTTTTATTTCTTTCAGTTATTCGATCCATTAAGAAAAGAACGTCCGACAGATTTACACAAAGTGTTACCTATAGAAGGCGATATAACTCAACCTGAATTAGCAATTAGTGCAAACGACAGAGCAATGCTGTCTCGATGTGTAAATATTGTATTCCATAGCGCAGCTACTGTTAAATTCGATGAGAAACTTAAGCTATCCGTAACAATAAATATGCTGGGAACACAAAGACTCATCGAACTTTGCAGAAGGATGACACATCTAGAAGCATTGGTAAGATTTTGTTTTAAACCGGTTTTCAGTGCACCACAGGCTTCTTGCCCGGGGCACAATTTTTCTGCTCTTTTATCAATCATGGCCTAATTAATTTGTTTTTTGTAGGTTCATGTGTCGACAGCTTACTGCAACTGCGATCGTAGTGAAGTTAAGGAAACAATTTATCCCCCTCCCATGGACCCAGAACAAATCACATCACTCGTAGATACTTTAGACGAAACCATTGTTGATTCTTTAACTCCAAAGTTGATAGGAAGTCGACCAAATACCTACACTTTCACGAAAGCTTTGGCCGAATGTTGGCTGCAAGATAATAAAGGGGATCTACCACTTGTTATAGTTAGACCAAGTATCGTTTTAAGCAGTATATATGGGCCCCTTAAAGGATGGGTCGATAATTGGAACGGACCGACGGGTGAGTGTTGTACAATTTTTTCCATGATCGTTTTTATTAGTAACGATTCGGCAATATCATATTAAATGATTTCAGGTATTATTGCTGCAGCCGGTAAAGGCCTTTTTAGGACAATGCTGTGCAATCCAAACAAAGTTGCCGATTTAGTACCCGTCGATATGGTTATCAATTTAATGTTAGTTTCTGCGTGGAGAATTGGAACCCATAAAACCAAAGATATACCCATATACAACTGTTGCACAGGTAATGAAAAGTTGCTTCTAAGAATTGCTTTCGGTTATTTAATATCAGCGGGAAAAAAAGCGCAGTAATTAAAACGAAAATACGTCTTTTTTTGAATCATTTTTAAACCGAGGTGGCTTTGGAAAATGTGCAGATTAATAATGAGCATGAAATTGGGCAACTTTTATATTAATCGAGTGACTCGGTGGCTCTTCAAATAAGCGAGATAGTGGGGATGGTTACTCGGGACACCCTGTATATCGTTGCTTGTTATTATTTCATTGATAATCAAATGATTTGTTTACAGGACTGCGGCAGCCCATTAAATGGAGTACATTCATTGATCTGTGCTTCAAATACATGAGGAAACATCCTTTTTCGGAGATAACTTGGTATCCCGATGGTACAGTCACTGCGTCGCCTGTCAAAAACCTCGTCTATAGATTTCTTTTACAATGGATACCTGCTTATATTCTGGATGCGGGGATGTGGATGGCTGGAGGAAAGCCCATGTACGTTAAAAAATCCTATTCCGCCCTTATTTTTTATGATAATCACAAAAAAAAAAAGTTTACGATGATTTTAATTTCATTAACTCGACTCTCATTGCAGAATGGTCAAAGTTCAGGACAAATTATGCAAGGCAGCGAAGTGTTTGGAATATTTCACGACACAGCAGTGGCATTTTGATGATAATAACGTCAAAACGCTCAGTTTATACCTGACCGAACAAGATCGGAACGAGTTTCCGTTCGATGTTGCTCAAATCAACTGGGAAAACTACATAGAAAATTACGTTTTGGGAATTAGACGGTAAATAAATTACTCCTCAACATTATTTGCACCCATACACACATCTGCGCACATTCGCAGTTGATTCATTACACTTTCCGCGCGGGCGTCGCAAGATATTTCGATAAAAATAATTAAAATGTTGATTTTTTAACAATTTAACCAGCGTTGTCGCCCTAAAATATTAAAACCATTGTATGTACTTCATTTTAGATACATATTAACAAATTACAATTCATAATAGCTACTAAAAGCGTGGTTATGATGTTTGTGCTAGGAGTAAATCGGCAGAAGCCTGCGGCAACAACTAAACTAATGGTTTTATATTTTTGCAACAGATTTCTTGGTTTGTTTTGATTGTTATAGACTAATATTAACGTGCCTAATCATTTCCACACCATGAATTTGCAAAATTATGCCTAATTATTGTGGCATAATTAAAATACAAGAATTTTGGGCGTCGTAACCCACACGACATTAACAATTTTATAACCAAATACAGCAAAATATGAATAAGAAAGTTACAATTAGGTCAATACTTGTTCATTGGGATTGGATTTAATGGATTTGAGCAGGTATTTTAGCTTTAAAAAGATTTTTCTTAAACGCTTTGACAGATGGTCATCTTGGTAGCGGTTTTGCAATTTCTATGCAAATTGCAATGATTAAAAGGCCTTGTAAAGATTGAAACTGCATTTTAAACGTAAATCAAACTCTCATTAACATTATTGGCACCCATACACACATCTGTCGTCATTTGCTGTTGATTAATTAAACTTTGCGTTAAGCGATGCACGTTAAGTCGATAAAAATAACAAAAATACAAATTTCCTAACAATTTATCAAGCGTAATCACTGTAAAATGATAAAACAATTGTATTTCATTCATTGCAGATAGATTTTAACAAGTTTTATTACTTTTTAATAGTTAAAAGCGTGGTTATGATATTCGATTTTGGAGTAAATCGGCAAAAGCCTGCGGCAACAACTAAACTAATGATTTTATATTTATGCAATAGATTTCTGGGTTTGTTTTGATTGTTATAGACTAATATTAACGTGCCCAATCGTTTGCACACTATAAATTTGCATAATTATGCTTAATAATTCAGCTATAAATAAAAAACTAGAATTTTATACGACGGAGCCCACATGACATTGTCAATTTTCGCGGCAAATACAGCAAAATATGAATAAAAAAGTTACAATTTGGTCAAAACATGTTCATTGGGGATGGATTTAATAATTTTTGGCATGTATTTTAGCATTAAAAAGATTTTTTAGAAACCCGTTGACAGCTGGTATTCATTTAACGATTTTATAGTTTCTGTGTTAAATACAATGATTTTAATGCTTCGTGATGATTGATGTTGGTTCATTATAAACTAATTTTAAAGTGAAATATATTAGATATGTCCTATTTATTGTTTCTGGGGTCCTATTACAATAAGCGAGATCCCCACGATTTTGAGGTACCTTTAATATTACTAATAAGTTTTTTTTCTTTTAATTGTAGGTTTATTTTTAAAGAAGACGAGGCATCGTTGCCAAAAGCGAGACAGCAGGTTTCGAAGTTTTATTGGAGCTACAGAATAATACAAATTTTATCCGTTATGTCAATATGGCATTTCCTAACGCTCCGCTACGCACCTCTACGACAACTCTGGAGCAACGCACTCCGATTGTTAATACATATAGCTAGAATGCTACCATTTGTATAATATTTATATTAATAGTATTTTTTCAATTTCTAATAAGTTAAGAATCTTGCGTTTTTTGGTTCACATAATTTAGGCAAACGCTTTGCGCAATTTGGGCTTTCGCGTGCAATATCATTGACAGGTTTACCAAATCGAAAGCGGGTCCGATAATAAAACAATCAAAAAACGCAAGGAAGAAGTGTACCGCATAAGTCAGGTCGTTAACGTTTTGTTTTTTCTCAGTTTGTCATTTGTTTTATTTTTTTATTTAATCTATTTCTATTGTTTTGTACTATAATGACTATTTAGTAATAATTGTTATGCTTATTTATTATGAATACTGTGAAAATGGAATGTGAAGAATAAGAAATTTTTGAGTCCCATTAAGAAAAAAACGTATGATTTCTGAACAATTAATAATTTTGGTTGCGTCTAGTTTGTTTGCAATTACGAATCGTGATAATTTATCGTGGTTTATTTGTTTAATAAATGTATAAAGAGTGGTAATCGATTTTTTTATGATTTGAAATCTGTGTACATTGACTTAAAAACAATTTATTTGCATTATAAATAAATGTATGTGTACAAAATTTAGGTAAATACACATTTAAAAAACAATACAGTGGGAGGAACGTTTTTCACACAAACCTGAACGATTTAATGGGATGTTTGTCTCGTTTAATAAACATTGTTTGTTTAATAAGCTTTGAAATCAGTCGGTAACACAAAATATTAGTCACTTTTGGGTTTCCCGATTTAAAATGATTATTATAAACCTCCCCTTGATATAAAAGAAAATACTATTAAATAAAATGCTAGCTTTTTAGGATGGCTTTACGAAAATTGTTATAGGGCGCAAAATTTTTTAAAAAAATTTGATGTTAACACAAATTTTTCAAATTGAAATGCCAAATTGATGTTGTAGTAAAAGAATAAAGAATAAAGTGAGTATATTGTTGTCGTTTGAATTTTTTATGGCGAGCCAAACGAAAACACGCAGTGTCTTCGTTCCTCCATTTTTATCTCGCTTATTCTAGGACCTACGAAGAAAATTAAGCGAGAAAAAAGTTGCGCAATTTCATGTTCTTTAATAATCTGAGAACAGAATTCCACTAAAACTTTCGGTTTAAAAGTTTTTTTAATATATTTAAAACTGTTACGTTTTAAAACAAACACACAAGTCAACATGTAGTAATTTATTTATGTAATCATTTAAATGTAGCATGACATTTTAACAATATGGTACATGCAAAATTTAACAAATTTATAAATAAAATTGTGCAACAAATAATAGTACACATACACAATAACCGTCAATAAAAAAAAATTACAGCAATGTTTAAAATATTAGAAAATCGGTTTTATATACATGACGAAGTAAACAAAAGAAGTATAGTAACAAAACATACGAGCATCTACCTACTTAGCAGGTGGGATTACTATTTAAATAAAGTGATGGAAATTTTTCTTGATTAAATCTAGCCACTATACAACTTTAGACATAATTTTCGAATATTTTTCTTGAACAAGTGTAGCTGAAAGAAATTTCAGCATGTTAATTCCATTTTTTTGAATTGTTCATCTATATACAAATGAAAAAAAATACAAATTTAACGTTTTACGTAACCTGCAACAGAAAAATTGAAAACACCTTTTTCTCAAAGACGTCTCGTGGCGACTTAGTAAGCGTGGTCCTTAATGAAAAGGCCTGCTTCGCCGGCTGAACCATGTACACTGCCAGCGGCGTATTTACCTAGAGATGCTTCGCTATTAGCCTGTAAAAAAAAGATTACATTATGATACCATCGGGTAATACCTTGTTAAATGCAAAACTTGGGAAATTATTTTCAGCACTGCCTATTTTTTATTGTCAGGTCCCAAAAAACAAAAGAGAGGTCCCAATAAACCAAAGAGACGTTCAGAGTACAAAAACATATGCACATCACCGAATTAAAAACTGTAATACCGACATTTTTCCCCCCACATAATACTAAAAGAGAAAAATATTTTTCCAAGTTCATTCCGAATATTTACATAGAAAATTCAAAATCCTACACAAAATTTCAACTCATAAAAGCCAAAATGTTGTTATATTTGTTTCATAATTGCTGTAAATTACATACGTATAAAAAATATATATAATAAAATGTCTTGTGCATAAATAAATAAGGGAGGTCACGCTTAAAAATTATAATAAAAGGGAAATAATACAGGATTTTGTGGGGAGATCTAGTAGTCATTGTTGGGGACAAACAAACTTTCGCCGGCTTCACCAGCTTCGCCTATTTCGAGAAAATCAGGATCGTATATACCCAGGGATGCTTCAGAGTTAACCTAGGTAAAGGAAGGCATAACATTTATTAAAAAATTGAGGAAATTAGGTGCGAAAAATCTGGCAAAACTAGGTTGAGAAATTCGGAAAGGATTTTTTTTTAAACTGGCCAAAATATCGAAGTCAGTTAATCAATAAACACATACCTTAGCACGCTTTAGGAGTTCTTGTTGGGCATTTGCAATATTTTCGTCTTTTCCTCCCCAGGCACGGAGCACGGACGCTTGAAGGGCACGACCGTAGCTGAATGTAAGGGCCCATGGCTTCTTTCCTGGGAATCTTTAACAAAAAAACATGCTATTCAGGCGCTGAAATGGTTAAGCTCAAAAGTTGGATGAAGGTAACATCGTATATAGACATCGCATGGATCCAACATCGAAATAATATGCAGAGGATTCAAAAAAGTGACTTTTTCTTCGGAAAATTTTCAATAAGCGTGAATAACTCTACAAAAAAATTACTGTATACCAACCGGTTAATAGAGTCTAAGTTGACGGAGGCTTCTTCTTCACTTTGTCCACCAGAGAGGAAGGTAATGCCAGGTACAGCTGGGGGAACAGTGCGGGAAAGAGCGGTCGCAGTTGCGGCACCAATTTGGGCGGAGGTAAATTTAACGGGGTGGCTCTGGCCCATGGTAACCATGTTGGGTTTCAACAAGGTTCCTTCCAAGTAGACGTGATGGTCGTTCAGTGCTTTATAGACGGCAGCCAAGACGGTTTCGGTGACCTTCTGGGAACGAACCAAGTCGTGATCACCGTCGGGCAAAACCTCGGGCTCAACGATGGGCACGATGCGATTGGCTTGGCAGATGGACGCGTAACGGGCCAGCACGTTGGCGTTCTCCATGATGGCTTGGTACGACGGGGTGTTCTTGTTGATTTTCAAGACGCAACGCCACTTAGCGAAATGGCAGCCGTCTTTTTTGTACTGCGCGCAGCGTTTGGCCAGATCGTCGAGTCCTACGAGAAAAATACATTGCCTTATTTATCTGCGCATAAATCACCTCCAATTGTTTTTTTGGAAAAACGATTTCAAAACATTTTAAATAGCGAGATGTACAGCGTGTACGAATAACATTACCACCACGAAGAACTATACGAGATATGGATTCGGTTTATGAAGCAAAAATGTGCAAAGTTACGAGTCGATTCCAAATCAGTTTTCAAAATTTAGATAGCTCGAGGTGTTATGAAAATAAATGAGAATAACCAGATATCGATTGGCATTTGTTTTCTGATATTCCTTCAACTGTTTTCTAGGCGATAGTCAACTTTTAAATTTTTTACATTTCCATAACAAATGCTGCACATGTTTGCCTAGTTAACTGACTATATCTGGTGGTTAAATTATTTTGCACTAGTATAAAAAAAAAAAAACGAACCCTGAGTGGTGCATTCGTCTTCGGATCCCAGAAGGTCCACGACACCTGTGTCGACCTTAATGCCGGGAATGATTCCACGTTGCTTAAGCAATTCGACGAATGGGGTGCCATCGTCGGCTTTTTGGTATAGAGTTTCGTGGAAGAGGATCACGCCGGAAATGTAGTCCCCTATCTGCTTGTCGGTGGTGAAGAGGAGTTGCCTGTATTTACGCCTGTTTTCATCGGTGTTTTCGAGTCCAATGTCGCACAAACGTTTGCCCATGGTAGCGACGGATTCGTCGGCTGCCAGAATGCCTTTGCCGGGGGCAACAATGGCGTTGGCAATTTTGCGGAGCTCATCCTGCAGAGCAGGGTCTGGGTAGTTGAAGTGGGTGCACATTGGATTAGTGGAATTTGGATCTCTGCAACAAATATACAATACACAGGGCGTCCACATTAACCAGGCCCGCTACATACGTCTCAATTAAACGAATTACTTAATATCTTTGTTATTAGAGTAGATACAAAAAAGTTTTTAGTACAAAAGTTGTTTAGCATCACAAGCTGCATAACGCAAAATTATTTTCAAATATACAGGGTGTTCGGTTTCTGAGAACCAACATGCAACTTCGTTATTTTAAATACAACACCCTGTATATTTTAGCGTTATCTTGTAGATAATTTAATTGTCTTTAAAAAACATTAAGCATGTCCTATGTCTAAAGTTAATATTTCTCGAGTTATAGCAGTTTTAAAAATTCATTGAAAAATTAGGTGGAGGTGTCGGGTAATTTAATTGGGCACTACAAATTAATTAATATCTCTGTTATTAGAGTAGATACAAAAAAGTTTTTAATACGAAAGTTGTTGGGCATCACGAACTGCTTTATATAACATTATTTTCAAATATACAGAGTGTTCGGTTTCTGAGAACCAACATGCAACTTCGTTATTGTAAATACAACACCCTGTATATTTTCGCGTTTTCTTGTAGATAATTCGATTGTCTTTAAAAAACATTAAGCATGTACTATGTCTACAGTTAATATTTTTCGAGTTATTGCTGTTTGAATGGCGATCTATAACCTGGTGCACTATTTAATAGAATGGAAATAGAAGGCTTTGAAAACAATTCAAAACTGGTCACAAACTCTCCTAATGTACAACTAATAACAAAGAATTAAAAACTACCACTAACTTTCCGTAAATTAACCTCCAAGTAAAAATTAATCAATTAAAAAAAAAATCAAACCAATTTAAAAACTATAACACATGATCGTGATTCAAAAAATCACGCAACGAATTAAACGTTAAAGTGTTCTCTGCCAAAATAAATCGTCCTTTATTTGACCTCAAACTTAAAACTTCTGCCAACAATTGCAGAAGATGATTTCGACCGAACCAAAACCTTCAAAAATTACGAATAAATTTCTACTTTTAACATTAATTTGTAAGAAAAATCTTCAAAAATGTTTCTCAACATACAACACTACGATAAAACCCATGAAAATAGTATTACGGCATCGCCACAAAACTATCTTTGATACCAAGAGCATGACTACAAGATAATTCCACACAACAGCTAATAGTTATCACGAAATACATAATATCAGTAAAGCTTTATATCACAAACAAAACAAAACAAAAATGACTTCATAACATCCAAAAATATATTCTGAAGCCACTAAAAGGGTTTGAATTTTTTTTCAGTAAGGAATAAATCTAATCTGTAAAACGTTACGCGTCAAACCTTGGCGTATACGAGGGCCAACCAGTAACTAATCTGACTAATTTTTTGACAGGCTAAACTACCACAAATTGTTAAAAAAAAAGACAATATTTCTATTACCACAAAATAAAGCCATATAAAACTCAATTCTTAACCACGATTGCAATACCATAACGTTTATTTCACGGTCATTTTGATAACGCTAAAGTTATCGCCATTCTCAAGTGTTTGTGGACTTGGGACTTTTAGAGGCTCGTCAAAGTTACAAAACAATAATTACGACACTAAAATCAATCGTAATTAATGGTACATAAATAAATTTTTATCTATGAACATGACGATGGTTCGAGTATTTCAGTTGCACGAAAAAAAAAAGTAGCCTTTGCAATAATAACTCAAGTGTGATAGATATATAAGTATTAATAATAAATGATACAAAAATAACGTAAAAACAAGTTTAGATATAAACATGTTTTTAAATTACACAATTCTGTTATCTGGGGGGTCTAAGGGCAATGTTGTTGAATGACAACAGTTGTTATTAATCGACTTTTGGTTTTTAATATTAAAAAAAAGTTAATTATAATTGCAGATAAGTGTATAATAATCCCCTTCAATTTTGGAACTCTTAAATTAACAATCAAAACAGCACTAATTTAACTCAAAACTATTTTTTTGGAGGGGCCTTGAAATACCGTAATATTTCTCGCCTGTAAATGATTTTTTAGTTGTTTATAAGTGCAAAATTGCTCTCCAATACCTTTAAAAACAATCTACTAATTGTTTACATTTGTAGTTACCGTAAAACGACTAGCAAAAATGTTTACTTTCATGATTTTGCAACAAAATGTAATACAGTGCAAATCGTCAATAGAAAAAATATTTATAATATTTTGAAATAGCCAACTTTCACGCATATATGAGCATTGAACAACAAACACACCACTAGGAATCACATTCTGTCCCTGAACTTTCGAATAGAACTCGGTTTAAAAACAATTTTGCTTTATTTAACATTCAAATGTATTATTTATACATTTATACATTTCCTTGTTATAAACATGCCTACCTTAAACAATTTCACACACAGTTGCAACAAATTTGCTTTACATTTTACTTCAAAAATACAATTTCTACGATGTCTTTAAGCATCCCTTGTTTCGGCCTAATTAAAACTTCAACTTCAGGTTGATTGCTGAATTTCAGTATCTTATAAAATAGTAACGCTTCAAGATATCGATGACCTATTTAGGTGATGTTATACAAATATGGGTACTTTTTAAATACATTTTTACAAATCGAATAAAAACAGCCCCCTTAGGGGGTTCGGACAAATGAAACACGACTACAAACAATTGTATTAAATTTCGTCAATCCAAAAATACATGCACCTGTGCATTTTAGGACTTTTTTTTACATAAATAGACCCCAAATTTAAAAAAAAAGTGTGAATGATAATAGGGCACCCCCTTCGATGATTTATTATTTAAAAAATAAAAACTATTATGAACGGATTGCCGAACACAATTTGCATTTTTTTGGTGATGTCAATAAAATAGGATCATTTCTGTTTAATTCGTGTTAATTATGTTAGCGTGGGATCCACAAGGGGGGCCTACTGTAAAATGGCCACGATTGCACGAAATTACATAGAATTACGTCAACCCAAAAATTTAAGAATTCACTAGAATGTTTCTAAGGAATTCTGTCACACAAAGCAGCCCTAAAAACAAGCTAAATATAGTGTTAAAAATTAAAAAAGCACCCGGTACGAATGAAGGTCCCAAAAAAAATGTAAGTCGAGTATAATTCGCATTTTTCATTGCCATGCACACGTTTAATTAAGCAAAAATCCGCCCAACATAGAGTTCGAAGCCTATAGTTATTAAAAAAAAATTAATCGAACTCAAATAACTTACTTTTGGAAAAGAAATTGAGCTTCTGTTGCTCCCGGTGGCACTCAGGGTGTAACTGAACGAATCTGAAGGACGAGTAAGGTCACCAAAGTCGAACAATTTAGCTCTCGAACTAAATCCCCCACTGACTTATCCTCGTCTCTTTCTAACAGATTTCGAAAAAGAAGACAGAAGAATGCACGTTGCCTATATTCGATACTAGTGACGTCACAAGCTGATATGCCTGGCGCTACTTACGGTCCAACAATGGATTTTAATGGTACAGCTGCTACCATCTACCGACGAATTTCTGACCCCAAGGCGCCAGCAACCAGGACAAAAAAAGATTACGGTTCTGTGCTGGCGGATCAAGTACCGTTGCACAGTGGCGCTACCTGAACGACACTTTACAAGCTCTAAAAATAGGGCATGTGCTACTGTACTTGAACAAAAACGCTCGCATTCCTGCGTGGATCAATATTAATTACGTTACGCCAGAGGCGTAGTCAGATTTTTTTTAGGGGGTCACAAAAAAACACAATAAAAAAATCGTACCTCATTTGTTGGGCGAATTATGTGATGCGTTTTATGCTAAGGGGTGGCTTTGGATTTCAATTGGAATTTTTGCATACCCAAAAAAATAAGTATATCCCTCCCAAAAAATACAAGGGACCTCTTTTGTAATTTAACAAACAAAAAAGTTAATAATTGTTTACGTGCAATTGTTTTAGAGCAAACAAGTATGCCATAAAATAATTGTTGAAACAATTGGATTTGTTAGTTCCATATCTGGTCATTGGCGTGCTTTAGCCTTTTAATATCTCAACATTAAGGACAATACAACTTATTATGTAACTTAGCATGTTCAACTGTTTCACGGCAAATTAGTTTATTTTAGAAACTTGGAATTTATGAAAACACCCAATAACTTTTTTATTTGTTTACTTGGAAAAAAATGTTTCGAATGATTTTTGTAGAGAAAATTGTTGTCTACCAGAATATGGAAAAATATACAGTATTCCATCACAAAATAACATAAAACACACTGTATATTATTTCAACTTATTAGATAGAAATCTCGTTATGAAATATTCTGTTAATATTTTTCATGTTACAGTACAACTTGATAAATGATTTTTGAATTACAGGCTGTTAAGCTTCCCTGTAAATTTTCTTTGTTGGATTATTCTCAGGAACGGCTTCGAACCCCCAACATTTGCCCCTAATATAGAGTTGTAAATAACATACGAAGGCAATTTTGAAAGTTTTAACTGCTCAAGGTAACTTAAACTACTTGGGAATTTTTTTAAAAACAGTCACGTATTTCTGAAGCAATTTTTGAAGTAAACAAAATGCTAATAACCAATCTTTCTGCGCAGTGCCACTGTACGTTACAAACAATAAGCTATATAATCCAAAAACATTTAGTGCCCAAGTTTAGTTGTGTCCTGGCATTTTTTGTAACACCAGCTGCTGAATTTTACTTCAGAAAATTTCAGTTCGACTCTAGAAATTCAGTGACCTCAACAAGGAATTCAAAAATGGGTAAGATTTTTTTATTACCAAAAATTTGCAAATGCCACAAACACACGACTATTTTAGTACAAAAATATCCAAATAAAACACTTCAATTCGATTGCAATAAAACACTTCTAATTACATAAGCAAAATCAAGGCGGCTTGGCATCAATACAAATTAAACATTCTGTTGCAAGGATTGTTCAAAACCGAATGCAAATTAATTTTTAAACAGTCATGTCGGCACTTACAACCCAAACAGTTTTAATTTTAAATATCAAGGTTAATTTACGAAATTCAAAATGAAATTTTGGAAATATTTAATTGGGCACCATGTCCAAAACACACTGAGATTTCAAACGCTAAGGTTTACATTAAAAAAACATTTATTATTTTCGAAACAAGTCGAGTTATTCAAAATTTGAAAACAAATTTGAATTGGGCTCAAAATTCTGCACAGTTTCGTTCATTGCACCCAGTTTGCGGCCCATGGGTTTTTGGAATTTCACGTTCATTTTGCAAAGAACTTGTTCAAACACTCCAAGAATCTCAACTTGATCTTGTAAGTGAAATGAGTGAAGCTTGTCCACATTTTTTTTTTGCAATTTTTGCATGATTGGCGACGGAGGTTGTGATGTAATGCGAATCTATCAGAAACATTAGCTCCCAAAGACTAACACCGCATTAAAACATTTGGTATTGGTGGGAGATTGCAGTTGGCGGTCAAGAACAAGATCTGCTATCGAGAAACAACTAAACAAATTGTTTAATAGTAAGTTGTCCGTGCGCACAGTTGTATAACAATAACTTAAAAACAACATGACAACGACAATGGTAATGAGATAAAAAAAAGTGAATTAGTGTTAACTTTACCCCACAAATCCGCTGTATTGACATTTTCCTGTAACGAACTTTTCCCACCCTACTACAGGTAAGAAATAATTTTTTTCAAACAAATTAACGAATATTCATGAAACAGTTACGCAAACACTACAGTCAAAACTTGAAAAAGTTATCAAATACATTTAAAATTGCAAAATTCAAAAACGTACACTCAAAAACTACAAATTAGCCCACAACTATCGGATAATCGAATATCCATACAAAAAAAAAACGCGTATTACAAACTAGCTATCGATATTGTATCGATAAATTAAAATACTGAAAGAAACCTTGCTCTAATGGAGCCTAAAATTAAATAAAAATACTATGCAAAAAACAAAAAGACGGTCCTGGAGTGGTACCCTGTGGAACACCACTTAGAATTTAACGGAAATACAGCAAAATTAATCCAATTCGCAATCAGCTACTAATTGAAACATGATCTACGATTAAATTCCTGTGAATCGGTGAAGAAAATCGAATTTTTCCACGATTTTTAATGCAACTTTAACAAAACTTTGCATTTTCAATGATTTACAAACGTTAAAAATTGCATTTGGTACACAAAAGCAGGATTAGATTTAATAAAGGGCTTTACCTTAACCAGATGTAGTTTGATATCGATTTGAATTAGTAATGAAATCTTTCTTCGCGATAATGAGGAGGGAAATGTTGTTAAAAGGTGGCAGTACAGGGATTTTGAAAATTTAACGTACAGAAATGTCAGTTTAGGGGTTACAAAAAAACATTGTCGATCCATAGCGTTTTTGATTTGGTGAAATCCGATGTAACCCTGCATGGACAAATTTAAGGGCTGTGATATGATTTCAAAGGCAAAACCATTACTCTTAAGTAACAGTTAGGGCTAAATTTTCGACTTACTTAAGGTTGGCAACAGCTTGTCTATTTTTCATAATCATATTTAAATCTGGCAAATTTTTGATACATTCTGCTGTTGCCTCGATCAGAGATTGAAGCTTTTCGGCCTTTTCTTTAGGATCGTCTTTACCCATTTTTTCTTTTGGTTCGGTAGAGGACGGAGATTTAGATTTTTTAGCTTTCGGCATGGTTGCGACTGAGTAGTTTGACGTTTTTGAGCCTACTTGAAAGGAACAATTTGCAAAATAGGGAGTCTGGCGTGTTAAAAGCGTCTTACGGAAAAAAAAACACTATTTTGTGTATTAAAATTTTGTACAGCAATCTAAAAATCAAATCATAATTTTAAGTTACGCCCTGATAATTTAGCCTCAGTTTGTGCCAAAATTTGTGAAGATCGGTCGGCAATCAAAAAAGTTATAAGCAAAACACAACAACACTCCGATTTTTTGGCCATCCTGTAATGAATCTCAAAACCATTTAAAAATTTGACTCGGTTTAATGTTTTATTATTACGGTTTTCATTGAAACTATACTTGAAAATTATATGGTATGATTGCAAAATTTTTCATTGTATAAATAAACGTTTTTTTTTTTTAATGATAAATTCGCAATTAATCACATGGACATATTGTCTGCAACCTTGCTAGATTATATTCACAATGCATGACGTACGCAACTTTTTTTAACTGTTATTATACGCCAATTTCTTATCTTAATTGAAAATTTATTGTTTATGTAACAATTATTAAAATATATTATCGCCTTAACACAAAAGGCTATAAAATACAACTTCTTTGTAACTACTTTGCTTGTGGAACATTAGACAACGTCGTTTAATTTTTAAAAAATTGTTATTTCTTAAACGAGTGTAATTATTTAAACAATTTGATAATCGCCCAAAATCGAGATTAAATTTTACCAATTATTTTGGGTAATATTATTTAAAAACGGGGATTTGTTAGGGGGGAAAACTTAGTCAAGCAACAACATTCAGTTTTGTCATAAATTTATCATTGCAACTAATTTTTATTTAATGATATCCATGACAACAAGCCAGTGCAAAAATAGAAATACGTATTACTTTATAACCGACCCTCGTATGTAATCTAACTGTTTACAAACGATTAAAACTCAAGCGCTGGCTTTTAAAGCAATTTTCGAAATATTCTGGGTGTAGATGTCGCCAGCTGTTAAGTAACAATTAAAGTGATTTTTGCAAATTTTTGGATGGGAAAGACGCTAAAAGAGTTGTCATTTCCACATGAGAACTAAACAACACAGCAGACCTTATGTGAGGATAAAATAACATTGAAATAAAATGGAAAAATGTATTAATTTAAGATTTGCGATTTTAAACCAAACTTTTTTTGATAAATTATTTCATTGAGTAATTTTTGTAACATAAATGGGCTTTATTAAAAATCACTCATCTTTTTTAAATTGAAAATGATTTGTATAAATGCTAAACCTTTTGGCCAGTAGCTATTTTATTAATTTTAAATATACTTATTACATTAATAATTTACTCACAATAATGTACCAAATATAATTTATTTATAAATGAGATTACTAGGTACTGACAGGAGACCAAAGTCTCGAAATTCTATAAGCAACATTTCATTAAAATATTGAGTGATTTTAATTTAATTTATTCCTATTAATTCTTAATTTTAAATAAACAAATGTTTTTGCTATTCCCATATGGTTAAGTATTTTGGCTTGGAAATTTATTATTACTGCTTTTAAAATACAAATATAAATGCTATTATTCAATATTTTACTTTGATATACAGCGCGATAAATGAATCAGTTCAAACGCGTTCACAATTAAAACCCAAAAATTAAACAATCAAATCCAGTTCTGTAATCAAAAATCAATTGTCTAGCAACAAGGAGTTTATTTAAGGATATCCATGACAATGCACCAACGTTTTATTTCAAGACCAGTCCCCGTATGTTGTTACAACTGTTTGAAATCAAATAAAACCCATGAAATGGCTTTTAATGCAACTTTTGAAATATTTCACTGCAGGTGTCGCCAGCTATCGGGTTAGTACCAGTCAATTAAGTTCATTTTTGCAAATTTTTGGTGGGGAAGGCGCTAAAATAGTTACCCGCACACGATACAAAAAATAAGGCCTAGTCGGATTGGAAGTAACTTTTGAGGAACGTATTTTGCACCTAAACCAAACTGCTCCCAATTTCAAAGATGTATGGTCACCATTCCCTTCCACAATATTATTTTAGTGTACTTAATTATTTCCGCAATTTTTTCATGACAAATAACGTTTATTTTGTTGCCGAACAAAATTCGAAATGTTCAAAAACTTCAAATCAAAACTTTCTTCTATTTTATTCCCGAGTTTTTTGCTATAATATGGTTTGTTTGGTATTTGCTCGAAATTTTAAACGAAATTGATACTTATTGACCATCGAGCCGAGAGCTGGCGACCTCTGGAGCAAAATATTTCGAGATTTGCACTAAAATTCAAAGCTTTGCAGCATTTAGATCACATACGAGGCGCGCTAATAAATTAAAGTCTTTTTCTTGATTATTAATTACGCAAAGAAATAAAATTGGTGTATTAAGAATTGCAATGTGTTAAAAAATTTCGACTTTACCTTTCGATCAGCTATTGAAGTTTTCGGATTCTTCAGACACATCGGCATTTTTTTGTTTTTCCACCTTTCTGTACCAGGCTTGATATATTTTAAGGTACCTATCGGATGGCTCTATATCCAAGTCACCAAGGCAAAACATCCTGTAGGCGTCTTCTCCGTACTTTCCGATACCAAAAAGCTCTTTCGCGTTCCTCCAGTTCTTGTGCAAAAAATCGTGTGACATCCTCCACACCTGCTCGGCCCTCTTCTTCAGACCAATGTTCTCGAAGTATTTTTCCAATTCGGCCGGAGTTTTCTGCAAGACTGCTTGCGGTGAAGGATTGTCCCGCAAGAATTCCTCGATTATCGGCTTGGCGCAAACTCCGGAGGTTTTGTTGAGGAAAATCGTGGCTACTAGAAGCGACCATGGGTGGTGAAAGAAATGTTCTTCAATGAGGTTGTGGGGGGAACGAGGAGGAGACCATAATGGTATCTGAGAACCAGGAGGGGTGCAAAATATGGGTTCATCCACTGAAGAGTTCTGTGATAAAGCAACCACTTCTGTTTTGGCATTGCAAGACACGGCTTCCTCGTTTATTTCGGCAAGATCATCATGTACTTCGATAACTTTCTGAGCTCGATCGTCTTCTACAACACCCGAGGTTGCTTCCCCAACCAATTTTGGAAATAAATCAGAGACTGTTCCTCTATTTCCCTGACGCGTTACCAAAGGTAGCTTAGATTCTTTAAGAACTAAGTCATCAACCTGCTTTTCCATGGGCAAACTTTGTTCTTGCGCAACTTCCGTTTTTAAAACTTTGCCCTTCAAGAAACCCGAGACGATTTCTTGTGACAATGTTGAAATTGGAACGACAGAGTCTTCAAAAAGAGTCGATTCATTATTGGCATTGTCCAGCAGAAGATGCACTGGTTTTTCAAAATTTTCCAGCGCTGTTTCTCCTCGTGAATCGCCAGAGAAACCGGAGAATGTCTCGCTCAAATTTTTATTAAGTTTACCATCAAAGTTTAGAAGAGTATTTTCGTGTCCACTTCCGAAGTTTTCCACTTTTTCAGAAGCCTTTGGTGCACTACATGTTTCTTCTTGCGTGTTGCCCGATGTTATTCGTCTAGATCGCGCGAAAAACAACGGTTTTTCAGCACGTTTTGAGCCCACGAAAAATTTTGACGCGTTTTGTGGCTTATCGCGGTATTTCTCTTGTGGTTTTTCGGACGGTTTCGGCCCATGCGTCACATTGCCAGCCCGTTTTGAGTTCCTTAAGTATTTCGATATTACAGGTTGCTCGGTGCGAGTTTCTTCTTGCGATTTCCCGGCCATTTTTGGCTCAAAACGCGCGGAAAGCGATGATTTTTCTACCGGTTTTACATTCCTAAAATAATTCGATTCCCTTTTTTGCTGACCGGTGTCCCTGGTCTCCGTGCCGGAATCTTCCTCCCTTGGTAAATTGGCGATGTCATCAAGAACATCATCATGGATGGCCTGCTTGAATAAGCGAATATTAAGATGGGAAAGTTTGGTTTTTTTGTTTCGCAGGGAATCCCGTTTAAAAGAGTCCGCGTCAGTACTACAATCGTCTGAAATTAAAATTGAATCTTGACCATCAATTACTGATATTGCGTTTTTGTTGTAATTTTGTTTAATATCATCTAACACCGAGCAATTTTCTTTAATCAGCTTTGATTCATCGTCAACGTAATTTTTAATGCTTATGTTTAAGATCGGAATGTCGGAGGAAAAAGGAGGTGGATAAGTATTCTCACACTCGGCTTGTCCACCAAGATAATCATCCAAGAAAAACTCCTCGAAATTTTCTAGTAACTCGTTTGTTTTACCGGACTTTCTGCTAGCTTTCGCATGTTCTAAGAAACTTCTATTTACACCCACAATTTGCACATCTGTGTTTTCATTATAACACTTGTAACAATCATTTGCAACCAAGTACGTGTTTTCGTGAAAATATCTGCTCAGTACGGCCCTTTTCGCGTGCTTCTCGCCCATTGCCCTGCAAAAAAACACCACGGTTCAGATATTTCGGGAAACCGACACTTAATCCGCAATTATTTGCGATTCGAGAATTAACTATTTTTATTAAAATTGCTCGTGCATCGAAGCAAGACGCGAGTATCATTTGGTAATCTAGTATTGTCACAGAAATATTGTTTTACCAACGAATTAACGTCACAGAAGTTTAATCCATCCGGCGTAAAAAAAATAATCGTCGAAAACAGTGAACAAGTAAGTTTTATAAGTTACAACGTTTATGAAGTGTGGCTGAGCGTAAGATAAGATAAATTTTATATTTTTGTAATGCACTATCATTGGCACATTTAAAACTACTTCACAAACTTTTTTTAAACCAATATTTAAATAGAGTGCGTTGACTATTTTCAAAATTACAGAACAACGCTAAAAAAAGATATTTTACAACAAGAGACGAAAGTCCAGTTCTTTTCGTGAGGTGAGATTTGTTCACGAGCAGCAAAGCGGCGAGTGAGCAGATTTCACGAACGAAAAAAACTGATTTCATCTCGAGTCGTAAATGCAAGTTTTTCTACAAAATTAGAATTATATATTATAGAACGAACGTTAATGTAAACGAACCAAATGACAATTATTATATACAAAGTAAAACTTTCATGTGGGTAGTGAGAAAATGGCAACTTTCATATACATGAGTAGAAAAAAAACTTATTATTTATCAAAAAAATGCAACGTGCTAAAGGTTTTTTTTACAGAATTTAAAATAACTCAATTATGACCAAGTCAAATTTTCAAAACTTTTGGTCCTTATTTTTCAAACTTTAAGAAGCTGTAAACAATTGTTTCATGTCGTTTCTAAACGAACCAAAGATGGGCATGCATTGCTTGGGGTGTCTATAACATTTTCAAAAAATATCATCCCAATTAAACCGATTTTTGTCTGAAAAAAATGGCTAGGTTATACCTAGTCATGGAACTTTCAAAAACTTTGAGGGGCTGAAAAAAATTGTTTTAGGCAATTTCTGAACGACCCAAAAGTGGAAATGCATTGTTTGGGTGCCTTCAACCTTTTCACAAAACAAAGAATTTTTCCTGGAATTATTATTCATTTAAAAGCCCAAAAAACAGCTATTATTTAAGCTAACTAACCAATACAAAGCCAGAAATTAATAAACCATTTTATTGGTGTATCAGGGACCTTGTAATTTTTAACGTATAATTTTTATTTGTCATGGAAAAGTTAATTGGACCATTTCATAAATTTTTATTTGGTTTTAACGGCCTATTGTCCATTTTTAAACAACAAATAACCGATTGATTGGTAACTTGATCGCAAATTTACTGTTTTATTTTAAGTAAGATTTCAGAAAACCAACGAACAACGGACGTGCACAGGTAAAAATTGTACACATTTACATAATTATTATCGTGTGGCCTAATTAACGAACAAAAGGTACACGTGTCGGTCATTTTAGCTATTAAAAATAAGTGCATTAACAATAATTGACACGTACGTCTCGTTAAAATTCCGTTAAAAACGCGTGCGATAAAGACAAAAAAAGAACAATTTTGAAAGTCCGTTCGCTAATAATTCAGTCAAGCCTTAGTTTTAAATGCTGTGAGGCAATCGGAATTTATTTGAATTGAATTACAGTTTATTTTGCAGACAATTTTTACGTAATAAACCAATTCTATAAATAAATAAACCGCACAATTTAACATAAGCGTTTCTCAGAATGTCTAACGCTGTCAAAATAAAGTGATCATGTAACTGGTTTTTTCATGGTTTTTTAAAATTGTGATTAATTATGTGACATAGCAATGTGGTCTGCGAAATAAAATAAAATAATTAAGATAGTCGCAGTACCTGTTTTTAGGCTTCCGAAAGTTCTACGTGGGGTGTGATTTTTTTTGTGACGTTCTTAAGCGAGAAAATTTATATTGTATAATGTATAATATTCCTTAAATCAAACCTTAAACAATGCATTTGGACCTTGGCTTTACCCAAAAACGGCCTAAAATGTTTTGCAATGGTCTTTACATTTTCCAAAAATATTAAGGACACCTAAAACAATGCATTTCGACCTTTGATTTATTCAAAAACGCCCTAAAACAATTTTTTAAGGTCCCTCAAATTATTTAAAAAAGTTCCAAGTTAATAGGCCTTGCATTTAATTCTAGAAAAAAATCAAATGTTATGCATGGTCTTTATATTTTCCAAAAATGTTAGGAACACCTTAAACAATACATTTCGACCATAGGTTTGTTCAAAAACGGCCCAAAACAATTTTTTTACAGCCACACAAAATTTTGAAAAGTGTCAAAGTGTATACAGCCTAGCATTTAATTCTGGAAAAAATTTAATTTTTCTTCTATGTCCTTTATATTATCCAAAAACATTAAGGACACCTTAAACAATACATTTCGACCTTAGGTTTGTTCAAAAACGGTCTAAAACATTGTTTTACAGCCCCTAAAAATTATTAAAAAAGTTCAAAGTGTTGCATTTAACTCTGGAAACAATTCAAATGTTTTGCAATGGTCTTTTTATTTTCCAAAAAAGTTAGGAACGCCCTAATTAATGCATTTCGACCTTCAGTTCGTTCAAAAGCACATTTTTTATTGCTTCAATATCTTGAAAGAGTTTGTTTTTCAAATGAATTAATAGCGTATTTATCCCAAGTCTGAACAACACAGACAAATCTTTCCACAACCGTTTTAACAGTATCGGTTATTGAAAAAGGAAAGTTATGATAAAAACATGCCCATAAAAATTAATATCGACTGCTTCTGACTGGAATATCTATCTTCTTATTGAGCAATGAAATAATAAGTGTTACCAATTGTTAACACCAAGTGAAGGTTATTTTTCCCGTCGACTTATCATGATTACATAAGAAAAAGCAACAATACTTCATACAGCGCACCCAAAAATAATCCAAATTCAATTAATTCAAAACTGTGCTAGCATCAAAAAAATAATTTTTAAAGTGAAATTCGCTTACAGTGTGTGAGTTTAACGATGTGTAAAAACAGAAAACAACAAATAATTCCACACTAATCAGACCGCAGGAGAGTACAAATAGACAATTATAGTAATCAAAAAATATTCAAGGTACTATGCTATGTCCCCCCAGTAATTATATCAGTTGTGATCAAGATTACGTAGAACTCACTAAATGAGTAAACTTTCCAACCAGAATGGATTGAACAAACTAAAAATTTCACTAAAGGTACAAGCATAAAGTTACTGTTTATGAATCTTGAAGCAAAATTGAATGATTTGCAGCTAAGGTGATGATTTTGGCTCAAGTTACATGCAAGTACATTATACTTTAAATCTTTTGTTTTCCTGAAGGATTTGTTGGGGAAGTTTCAAGTTTAAATAAATAAATATTTATGTTATGTTCGATACTTAAGGTTTTTTAAAGTATAAATTTTGCAAGTAAATTAAGTTTTTTTCCAGATTCTTTAACACATGGATCAGTCCACTCAAGTCAATTTTCCATACATCACTAGATATCCCAAAAATAAAATTGGACGATGCAACACTTTAGCGGACTTGCAACAAACCCCAAAAATTTTGCGTTACTCCAGTTCTTTGGTACGTACAATTTTAATTTGGCCAAATTATTTTTTGGCAATGTAAAAAATCAAAACTGCGCCATTGTCGATGGCGTGTGAAGCTTTATTTTACCCCAATTTTTTGTTTTTTTGCAGTCCCAACTTAAGCCAATCATCCGCCCAAGATCTCTCAACCTAACAACGGAAATGATACAAAAAAACAAATTCAATTACACGGAGAATTCTATACCAAGACTGGCGCACCCGCAAAGCGAAGTTACTCTCACAGTTTTGGCGAGAGAGAGGTCGCAACAATTTTGTTCAAATTCGAGCTTCATTTTGAATGGAAGTCCACAAAGAACGAGCCCACCCAATAAGGTAATGAAAACACAGAGGAAGAGCCAGTAGCAGTATTTACCCTCCCATTACTACTTGTTCTAGTTAATCTGTCATGGAAAACAAACGGCTCTGCAAATACCGCTAAATTATCAAGGCGCTGAAAGCTCATCCAGCAGCACAAGAAGTTGCCAGTGCTTCTACGAAATGCCCCCAACACACTCCAACGAAAAAATCCCCACTAACACTCCCGAAGGCCTCTCGTGGAGGCGTCTGCACATGTCCAGGGCAAAGCTAAAAGCAACATCCACAACGTCAGAGCTACTCTCAGGATTTGCCATGGTTGCAATGGTAAAAAAAAAACTTTAAAGCCACGAGTATGTTCTTGGTTTCGACTTTGGAACTGCGCACCTTGGTACCTGTAAATCCCCGAAAATTTCTCTTGCAAAGGGACGAAACTTCGCTTCACTAACCCAAGAACACGCAACTTCAACTTGGAAACCAAAAACATACTTTGAACTCGCTCATGATACGAATCTTTAAGGCCATTACAGGATTACGAAATTTTGGGCACAATTTTGGGCTTTATCGGTTTAAGTATGTGATTGTTTTTCAAGCAAGATTTTTTTCTAGGTAGAACTGCAGATAAACGAGGACACAGCAGTACCAGAATGGCTTTTCGTCATGTTTTCTGTTTGTACCACCGTCTTGGTGGCAGTCCACATCTTTGCTTTAATGATTTCGACGTACATTTTGCCAAATATCGACGCGATTTCGAAGCTAGACGTCTGTGAACTGGTTTCGGAGAGTCCCCACGAACGGATGAAGGGATTCATAGAAGTAGCTTGGGCTTTTTCCACAGTTCTAGGTAAATTTATAAACGATATGGTTAAAAAAATGTATTTTTATTTAGCTTGTAAATTTTCTTATGATTCAACCGATTTTTGGCTTTAACTTTAGCCAAAGTAACGGTTACAAACAGTAGCCCTAACGTTTTAACTTAAGTTTAAGCCAGAAATCATAATTAAAAAAGTTCTGGGAAAAATAGATACGTTTTTTCCAACCAACTCACATGCAATTTTCCCCCCAATAGTACGGAGAAAGTCTTATCTGCTATTTTCCTTTGTAGGCCTGTTCCTTTTCCTCGTAGAAGTGGCCATATTATGCTGGGTAAAGTTTTGGGATTACTCCTTTACGGCCGCTATAGCAGCCACCGTAATAGTTATACCTGTGTTGATAATGTTTGTACTGTTCGCAGTGCATTTCTACCACTCCCTAGTGGTTTATAGATGTGATACGTCGATGAACGACATGAAAAAATTGGAAGACATGAAAAAACAGCTCGATGAAGTCACGACTCCAGTGTGATCAAAACAATACTCTAGGACTCTAGGATAATAAAATATTTGTATGATTTTTATATCAGTTGAAGATATAGTTGATAATAAATATTGCGAAAAAAACTGTGTTGATGGTATTTACGTGTATGAAATGGATTTTAGGGCATAGTTAAGTGTCTAAATTTTGAAAACAATTTGTCAGGTGAAATGCCCAAAGGTAGTTTCCCACCAAATTTCGTTTGCTTCACAGAATTTTTTAAAATGATTGATGGTATTGCTTTGAAAAATTGTTTTCGCTGCCAGTCTTAAATTTTTCTGGAAATTTTGACGGGTCTAGTTCCTATTCCTAGAAATGCAATATCAATAAAATTAATATCAAATCTATTAATAAATGTGCAAATAACAATTTACATTAGTTTAAAAATATCTTAGCTACATTTTTCGAGTGAGTTGCTCCAAGTATTTTGTCAACATGTGCTTCTAATGAAATACTTTCTCAAAAAAATCACATTGCAGCACTTAATAGTAATAACTTCTTAGTGGATTAGTAAAGCTTAAATTATATTTGCTAATCGAAGTGTTTAAAAAAAGATTCTGTTTCTAGTAGGTCGGACAGGCACTTGTCGCCGTTGCAAACTCATTATTTCCCGTTTCAATCTATCCTCTTCCTTCCGCGCGGTTTCAAGCTCAAGATCGATCTTCCTCTGTTCCAGTGACTGGGTCTCTCTTTTCTTCAACGCCTTCTCTTTGAGCTGATTGTTCACATCTCTCTTCCATTCATTTCGACGGCGCTCCTGCACGTCCTGATTTTTCCTGATCTTTTCATCGGCTTCCTCGATGCTCTTCAACACTTTTTGACGCTCCTCGACGATTTCCTTCTGTTTCTCCTTGTTCTTCGCGACCTTCTCGTTCACCTGCGACTTGATCGTCTGGAGAACCTCTTCGATCAGCATCGTTCGGGATCTCTCCTCGTTCTCCCAAATTTCCCGTTGCTTCTCGTACATGAGCTTCGCTTCGGAATCAAAAACGAAGTCCAGATATTTCTGACGTTGTTTTTCCAGGTCGCGTTGATCATGAGCGAACTTCAAGAACTCGGCCATGGTCTGCTTGATCTCGCGCTTCTTCGACTCGTCCTCGATTTTTTCGGCGATTTCGGAATGGAGGAGTTGCTCTATCAAGTTTCTTTCGTACTCCAGGCCCTCTTGGATGTCGATCGCTTTCTGTTTTAAGCGCAATTTATGCTGCCTTATGTTGTAAAGGGCGTTCTCCCTGTCAACTCTCCGTTTTTCCTCTTCCCTCCGCCTTTCTTCAAATTCTCCAAGTTGGAGTTGATTGTGCGTCTCCGCGTCTTCTTCTTTGCGTAAATCGTCGCTCTGTTTCTGTTTGAGTTGAAGAGCTTCGATCTGTTTTTGTAGTTCTTCTTGGAGGATGAGATTTTTCTGTTCCGTTTCTCTTTGAAGTTGTTCTTCCTGGGCTTTAGCTTCTGCTAGGAGTTTTTCTCGTTCGGCTAGCATTTGCTTGCAATCCTCTTCGGCCTTCTCTTTTTCCATTCGTTTTTGTATCTGCTGGTCGAGCCAGGCTAGTTTCATGTTCTTTGTCGTCCTGGCCCGCTCGTGTTCGCGAAGTATCGGATTGTTGCCTCTCCACTGGTGGTACAGCTGGAGCTCCGCTTCGCGTCTCTTCTTCTCTTCTTCGGCCATCTTTAAGCCCAGGTTGATATCTCTGAGAATTTCGGTTGGTATGTCGTCGGGTTTTTGTCTCGGAGAGAGGTAGCGATTTCGGTTCTTCACCATCAACTCAATTTCGTGCGTCTGCGCCTCTTCGACGAGGAGTTTCCTCAGTCTGTCGCGACGTTTTTCCAACAGTTCCTTTTTATCTCTCTCCTTTTTCAAGCTGTCTATCATTTGATTGTTGGTCTCGTAGTATCTGGGCGACGTCCACTCTTCGAATTTGTTGTTCGCTTTTTCCCACGACTTGTAATACTGAACTTGGTTTCCCCATTTCGCTTGGTGTTGGTGTTCTTTCTCGCGCTTTCTGATCATTTGGTTTTCCATCGCAACGCGATTGGCGGGACGCGAGGTAGATCGTGCAGACATCTGCAAAATGTCGATGTATAAAGAACACCAGAGTGTCAAAGATGAAAGTTCAATTACAAAAATAATGTGCAACAATCACTACGACTGTGAAGGACTACGTCAAAACGCTACCAAGCCTACAAAATTAAATTTTGTTACTTTATCAGACCCAGCATCAATCTGCTGTTCCGAAAAACGGCGTTTTATGATCCATTAATGTTCTTGAATTATTTTGTGTCGTTTTTTGTGTTCCATCAATCGCCAACTGATTGAGGATCGCTGAAATAGTTTCACGTAATAAATGTTTACTATAAAATAGTGTAATTCACAAACAGCGTTTACATAACTACATTTTAGTTAAGTACTGCCAATTTTTTTTTGCAAAGAGAAGAATGGGTGACCTCGCCATAACAATAATTCACGTCTAAACTTTCGACGTTGATGACAAAAATTTTGTTATGGGCCTAATTGTTTATAGAAATGTTTAGCAACGTCTAACCAATGCATAAAAACTACAGATTCGTTCAGAAACCGATTAAAAATATTTTTTACAGCTCATCAACTTTCATTGCTGACGAAACCTGGGGATTTTCAATCGTAACCTTTTTCACTTTTATTGAGAAAGAATAACGATAAGGTCGATTCATTAGCAGAATTCCAAATATATTAATTTTGATTCACGTTAAACAGTTATCGCTTGGGAAACTTTTTTTTCCAACGCGGCTCGCTAGGAATTTATTATTTTAGGAAATAAAAATAAACAATCTTAAGATAACGACACTTTATAATTACATAAGCTTAAAAAAAATAAGACTACGCTTTAGTTTAAACAAATGCACCCACGTGTGTTGTTAAAACCGACATAAGTCTTTAATAGTTACTGTTTTCCAAAAAAATAAGCACAACACGGCGATAAGCGAGTCTTAGAGGGGAACTACCTCTAAAAATTTAAACCACAAAAAAGTTATTTCTTCGAAGACAAATTATTGTACTAAATATCACTTAATACAGGATGGAACCACTTGTAGTATACAGTGTGATAAAAATTACGCACCAAAATTAACAATTAATGACCAATAATTTCTTCAACATTCAATTTTTTTCATGAAAAATAAAAAAGTGCAAATACTACTTTTTTTAGGTGAAAAATAAGAAAACTATAGCAGGTGGCTTAAAACTTCATACACACGTTTTTTTTTTACACAAAAAAAATTAACCACAATAATAATCATTCAACATCATGAACAAACCACATGACAGTAAAGTACCAAAGAGGAGAAAAAACTGTGGATTCAATAGCTAAACATTTTCCTTCCATATTTCGCTGTTTATGAATACGTCTGTATATTATAAAAGATAATTTGTTTGCAGTCGGCAGTTCTAAACTCGCTCCAACTACGGCAACATTAGAATAAATTTGTTTAAAGAACGTTTAACAACAAAAAATTCACACAAAACAGATTAGAATCAAGCGTATAGCTTATGATTACACGCAACGAACATTGATGAATGATTTATCGATACAAACTCGCGAAAAGTGTTAATAAACAATACCAAAATAACATGAAATAAATAATTACATGCCGTAAACAATTTGCAGATAAAAAAACCGTAAATAAAACTTAACAATCATTTAATTCCTTTCGCGTGTTGTGTTGATAACGAAGAACTGCTGTGAACATTATAAATACTAGTGGATAATGGAAGCTGTTTTGAATTTTTTCAAGTGGATCAACATTATATTTCTTGGCATTACTTTGGTAACAGGTAAACGCATTTTTTTTTAAACGCCCAAACATTTTTCCTCAAGGATTTGAATACATTTTACGACCCATCAAAGTTTTTAAAATTTCCCAAGTCTTAGAATATTATTTTTCGAGATTTCAAATTTTTGCATAAGGCCTTATTGCTTGGAGAAATGTTACACAAAGTTTACTCAACGTATAACAAAAATAAATTCGTTCAAAAACAGATTAAAAATAATTTTTACAGCTCATCAAAGGTTTTAAAAATTTACCGAGTGTACACGCTTGGAATTATGTTTGTAAAAATATCAAAAACAATTGCTTCTGCCTTAATTGTTTACAGAAATGTTAAAAAATGTCTACTCAATGCATAACAACTGCAAATTTGTTCAGAAACAGATTTAAAATATTTTTTACAACACTTTACCGTTTTTCAAAATTTTTCAAGTGTATACCCTCGGAATTATTTTTGTAAAAATTACAAAAAAGAATTATTTGGTTTTACTGCTTGTAGATATGTTAAACAGTGTCTACTCAATGCATAACAACTACAAATTAGTTCAGAAACAGATTAAAAATATCTTTTACAGCCCATCAAAGTTTTTAAAAATTTCCCTTGCAAATTTTGTTGTAAAAATTTCGAAAATTTGCATTAGGCTTCAGTTCCTGTCAAGTGTTTCAATAAATATCCTGAACTGACAATATTTTTGCAACTAATTGATCAAATATATAATCACAATTTTTGGGATCTAAACCCTTCTGTCCCCAGAAAAATCCTGAAATTTTGAAGCGGAGAAAAACGGCCTAACTTTACTGTTTTCCAAAGTTTCCGGTATGTTTTTACCCAAAAAGATACGATAACATTTCTCTTTACGTAGCCAGAAATTCACAATTAACTGCAAACGCGAGTCAACTGCCAAAACTTAATTTTTTTAAAGCTTACTAGGTCCCATTTCAACGCAATTGCGGAAAGAATCCCCCAAGGGGGGAAATTTCTCGACGCCAACACTTTTCGAACGTCAATACATGCCATTAACACCAGATAAGACCTCAAAGATAAAGCCGACCATGACTTATATCCATCCATTAAACTGAACTAGTTACCATGAGCATGTGAAAGAAAATACATTTTTTAACCTAAGGTGCATCCCCGCGCGATTCCGCTAGTCACAAACGATAAAAATATGTTTTCAATTAAAGGTACTTCGACCTCGTTCAGACTGCATAGATTGTTTAACAAAACACTTAGGGACTTCACATACTATTTAACTATCATTTTTACTAAAACCAATCGCCTTGGGCAAACACAAATACTTCAAACTACTCAACGACACCGGATGCTAGAGAATTTTCAATTGTAACAGAAAAAAACGATTTATCATCAAACGAAACAAGATAAAGCGCGTGTTGTTGTCACAACTAATTATTAACAACTTACAAATTAACATCTAGTTTAAAATATGCTTCGTGATAAGAAAAAAGTTAAATTTCAATGCTTTTTCCAGAAAATAAACAACATATCCTCAAATAGTGTTATGGAAGTTTCATTTCCTCTTATTATTTTCTCTAATGTAATAATAGCAATCAATATTTTTAAAACTCATTAAAAAAATAACGGTTTCCTAACGACATCCAAAAAATCTCAAAATTTTGAAAATAGTCAAGTTTTAAAGTTAAAAAAAAACTTATTTGCATTATTAAATTAATAACTTAAAATAATTCAACCATTTAAGTATATAAAACTTATTTTTAAAAAAATGGTCAGCACACAATTTTCCTTCTTATACAGTAGTCATGGCTTTCCTATTTTGATAAGATAAGAAAACTTTATCGGTCATTTTCAGACCAAAAGATTGTATGTCTTTTAGAACTGATTGGAATTATTGTATTGTCATAAAACAATAACAAACTAAATTTACAGATAAAAACACGTATATATATTTCCAGATGGTAACAACAAACTTGATGAAGCTATTGTTCAAAAAGCTGAGTTTTAAGAATTTTGGTTAGGCCATTTTAGGCTCTGCTGGATGTACTCAACTGATTTGCAAAAATTTTGGCTTGTCAGTATCAAGCATAATAAGGCTAATAAAATTTCATCCAAAATTTGGGTGATTTCAGAGCCAACGTGTTTTGAAAAACATGATTATTTAAAAGAAGATCGACAGTGTATCAATAAAATTAATAATTTTAAGTACAATAACCATATATTAGTGCAATGTTTTATCTAAACTTTAGGCTAAAAATCACAAAACTTGGTTGAAAAATATAGACGTTAAAAAAAATTGACGTGTTCCAATTTTGTAAAGAAAAATCCCCTTAAGATTTAGAGATTCTGCTAAACTTAAGTTCCAAAAAGCAATAATTCGTGAAAAACAAAACCACGATTAAGAAATGAGATTTTCACGAGAGATAATTTTTTTCTATCACTTGTTCTAATTAATTGTCTACCGACTTCCGTATCAAACTTCTAGATAATGTTTTGATTATTTTTATATGTAATTCCACTCGTGACTCAACTCTATTCAATATATATGTGTACTGTTATTGTTGAATGGAAACACAGTGTGCTGCGAAATACAATCGACTTTGTCATGGTGAGCCAACGTAAGATTATTTACTAACTTAGCAAACACTTTTTTTTTAAATGAGCAAATATACACTTTGGACGGATGAAGACGCAAAAATGGATCCGCATTCCTAATATTCTTTGGTTCAAAACAAACAAGTGACGATATTTTATATCAAAAAAGTTTACAAAAACCGCCACACGAGGCGTCAGAAGAACAATGATGGCATTCTGAGAGCACCGTAACGCAAATATTGGGCACCAGGACAGTAATAACAAAAATTTTCCCCTGGCGGTTACGTAACATTGTATTTAGAATGTGTAGTACTAATTTTTTTAAATCCAAAAATCCATGATAAAAAATCCTGAAGACAAAACAATTTTTGATCATGAGTTTTTTTTTTTGCAGCTACCACGGATGACTGCAACTTCCAACTTGTGAGCAGGAAAGAATGGGGGGCACGACCCCCGAAATTAGTGGAACCCATGGCCAATCCAGTACCCTACGTGATAATCCATCACAGCTACAAACCTGACGCTTGCAACACGACCTCCGAGTGCATCAAAGCGATGCAATGGATGCAAATATTCCACCAGGTGAGCAAAAATCTAGCAATCGGGTTTCAAGCCAAGAGAAAACTAACAAACCCGCCCCCAGAAAATTTTCGAGCAATTTAGCGCGCGAAGGGGCGCCACAGGGAACACGCTAAGGGCCAATATTGTTACAGAACAAAACCTGGAACGACATAGGTTACAGTTTTGCCACGGGAGGAGACGGCAAGGTGTACGAGGGACGCGGGTGGTCGACTGTGGGGGCCCATGCCCCCCTCTACAACAAAATAAGCATAGGAATTTGTGTTATCGGCGACTGGCGATGTAAGTGACGATTTTTTATCTCAAAAAATGTTTTTTTTTTAAAGTACAATCCATGACAATGCCGCGCGGACTACATTTTGCACGAATTTAAAATTCCTGTTTATCCCAAATTTTCAGATGAACTCCCCCCGGAAAAACAGCTACAAGCAGTTCAAGACCTGATCGCGTGCGGCATAAAAAAAGGCATGATCCAACCCGATTACATTCTGCTCGGCCATCGACAAGTGAGAAACACGGAGTGTCCCGGAGGCCGATTATTTGAAGAAATTTCCACGTGGGATCATTTTTCTCCAAACGTGGATTCGCCTTCAATAAATACTGTGCCAACTTGACGACGATACGATTTAGAAAACAATTGTAAAACAATGTAAAATAAGAACTTATCATGTAATCCCAAACACAACTAATAAAAACTTTAAATGCAGATTGGAGAACTTTCCATTAATTATTATATCTAGCCATGAAAAATAAAACACCTACGGCTTAATCTAAATTTAATTTTCAAACTCAACTCCCTTCGAAAGCAAAAAGGAAAACTTAACAGATCTTTTCGAGATTTCAAGTAAACGTGATATTTTTGGCCATAATCAATCGCCAAACAATTCAGCAACTTTGCCAAATTTAAACCTGCGTTCCATCTCCAACCATAAGAAAGATCACAATGGTTCTCCAAAGAATTTTAATCGGCCTGTATATTAGCAGACATCAAAAAATAGATCAAGTGTCACCTGCACACACACAACCTATGATTGGCTAACGATTTTTCTTTTACAAATTTAATTGAGCCATGACCCAGTTCTTTCCACAAAATACGGATCAAAACGTTTCTAAATACCGCATGTACGTATTTAGTGCTAAATTAAGTGGAGGCATCTACCCCCGTCCTGTGGTTATCGTTCCCAATTCGAATATTCAATCAACAAAAAAACATCCGATTGTGTGAATAGCTAGATAATGCATTGAGGAAGCTCGCCCTACGCATCTGATTAAAAAAATAATAATAAGCCCAGCACACTCTGTAATTAGTACTGCAAATGCTGACTTTCAACTTTTTCCAGGCATGAAAAAAAATCGCATCTGCACGCCCGTCGCTAATAAAAATTCGTGCGCGCCGTTCGGTATCTTTAAAATACATAAAAACAAAGTAAAAGATCAGAAACACACATTTTATGCACAACACGAATATTTAAGCTCGCTCGGGCCGTCGTCACGTCACAGCGTCGAAAATAGACGCTCGCTATTTTGAACAGCAAGTCCGTCTGAAAAACATTCGAGCCACGTTCGACCCAAAAAACCTCCGTGAATCGTTCAAAAACCGTACAACGAAAAAGTACCGGAACGAATCGGCGCACGGAGGAAAAAATCGCTGGCGTTTCGGACGGCCCAGGGCGATTTTCAAAAAACGACGTTTTCGGGAAAGACAGTAGGCCGTGTATATCGTCGCCCACTCGGTTTAATTTTTGAATTCGGTGTTAGTTTTGCATTAGTGAGTAGGTATTGAGAGTCGAAATAATTGTGACGGAGTGATTATTTGTGATTTTTTGTGGCGGAGTGATTTTCTTGATTGGCTAAATACAGAGTAAGTTGAAAAAACAATTGCAAAACACACGATACACGAACCAAAAATTGCGTCACAACCGGTTGCAAAAAACAACCTGCGATTTTCGAGTATTTTAGGGTAGGGACGTATTTCAAAAAGGGTCCAAAACATTCGCAAAATCATAACATTCGCTGAAACCGTCTAAGCTCTTAAAATCCGCTCAAAAAACAATCGATTTTTGTTCCAAATGTAACTAGAGAATATAAATGATGAACCAAATAAGCAATTCCGTGAAACAATGTCTAAAATTTATCATTCATTAAGCAAATTTAATTAAATTTATTTATATTCATGCTCATGACAACCCATATTTTCCAAAATTATGTCAATTACTCACATTTTGAGTTTTGGCAAGCACAAAATTCACAAACTGTTAAAAAAACATCCAAGTTTACAATTTTGCAATAACCTAAACTTGACCCAATTTTGACAAAACGTTAAAACCCAGTTTCGGTTCGCCTAGAACGCGCCATCCTCAATCTACAGATGTATTTTTCGTTCTGCGTACAACTTTTTCGTTTCTGCACCGATTTTCGTCATTTTTTTGCTTAAATTTTAGCCAAAAGATTAGGCTATAATATTGTAACAACAAAAATTTCCACTTCTTGATTTTGCTGATGTCAAAATCTTCCTAAAAATGTACTTTGTTTGAAATTATACGAATTTTTGTTAAAACTTTACAATCACGCGATAGTAGGTACTATTCTTCATAAGCACATCAAACCAAAAATTTTAAAAATCCGTTCAGTAGTTCCAGAGATAAATGAAAAAGACCGCCATTTCTTGCGTAGTATACCTGATTTAAAAAGCGTGACTTATGTATTACGATGAAAATTTTGCAAAACCAAAATGTGCATTGTTTTGTGATTCAAATGATAGCCTGATGTTTTTGGCTTTAGTTTAGGCCAAAGATCGCGAAAATCGGGTAAAAAATTATAAAGTTATGGACGAAATAAACCGTTTCGGTTTTTTTGGGGCCACCCTGTACACTATTTTTGTCTTAAAGTTACAATTCGTGGGGCTACTTCATTTCAAACGCCTTGCGTTTTGAATTCGTCATCACGAGGGCTTGTTTACAACATTGTTATAAATATAGTTCGCGCATATACCGATTTCAAACAAAATATACACTTTTATGTGCGAGTTTCCGCTCTTAATCTCGACGAAAGTTAAAAAAGCATATTTATTAATTTTGGACGACACAACTGGCACAGTTTGTTGCGTAAATGTCCAGTTTTACTTGCGCGCCGTCAATAATAATATTCTGATACCCACATAACACGTTGTTTGCCAATAAAACTTACTAAAACACGGCGGTCCGTAATAAATATGACGCTAAGACAATATTTAGATGCAGTTCTTTTTTAATACGCATTTATTTTTGTGCTTAAGTGGACATACTTACTTACGCGCTTAAAAACATGAAGAACAAGAGCCAACACCGAAATCCTTATTCAAATTTAAACATGTCCACACAGTAAAAGTTGAATGAGTGGTCGAGAGTTGTCATGGAGTAAAAATATCTCTAACGGGGCTAAGACAATAATCAATTACATTTCAAAACCATGATTGGCACAAAAAAAACTTCTACACTGATCAGAAATGGAATTTATAGAGCGGAATTTACGTTAAGTATGGTCGAGTGTTGTCATGTAGCAAGATTAAACTCTCAATCTCCCATATTGAGCAGTGATCCCAATTCTTATGGTGCACCCTGTATAATAAACTACCAAACTTCGTACAGCAAAATACTCTACAGTACAGAAAAACTAACAAAACTACATGTGAATGTAAATGAATCTAAAGTAACTCAACTTTCTTACCGTAGATATAAGGTACTCTCGCAAGTAAGGCTGGGTTGATTGGGCAAAATCACCTAAAAAAATTAAACGATCAACCCTGAATCTCCAACACTGTCTAAAGAAACTAATCACAAGACATTGCTGTTTTAAAATAATCGGGGATTTCTCAATAATGTTCTTGAGTGTGTTATTTTTTTTTTAAACAGGTGTACTTAACATCTCAGCATTTTTACTTGAGCAAAATCAAATTATTCCTTCGTTTAAACTGAACAGCATGAAAAATAATGCGTACGAATCCGTAAAGCGAACATGCCGATTCCATAAACAAAACGCAAAGGTTATTTTAATCTCGTCCTTGTTAATTCTGTATCTGTAATAAGTTGGAAGAACGCTGCAATGCACTGCGGGCACAAATATATCGTGAAAACAGTTCCAACATCAACATAATCGCAACAGCTTTGATTAACATCTGGTGTCAAATTACGTAACATACTACTAATCATGATATAACACTTAAATACGACAGGCAATTCCAAAAATTTTAAAACAAATAAACACACACGATTACAAAATTAAAGTTCCATTGAAATAAGTGAACATGTGATTCAAATTTTATGGGTACCTCGCTTATAATTCAAGATAGAACAATAGTCAAAGCACCAGAAACGTGCAGTTTTTCTAGACAAACTCGGAACTGTTAACAAAAATTTTCTACCATTTTCGGTTTTTGAGTTATTTCCGAAAAAGTGATTTTTTGGATTTTTAATAATCTATTATATCTGTTATTATTGTAGGTATTGAAATAATATATTAAGGTTTTTCATTTGTTTTTTTATGAGGAATCTAATGAAGCCAATGACTTTTTTTTATAACGATTTAAATATCACAACTCAAGTGTTTTTTGTAAGGTTGGATGATTTTGGATCATTTCAATAAATTTTATAGCAACGTTTTTATTTCAGGACAAGTCAATATGCCAGCTGGAAAAGGCAATGACGGCGACAGTGGGGGGAACAATGCCGTCAGAAGAGAAACATTTAGGCCCCCTTGGGTAAAAGAGGGGCCCGATGCTCTACCCCCAAAACCTAGTAATTTCGCAAACAAGGCAAACAAGACGAATAAAGAAGGAAACGCAGCTGGTAACACATACATTTTGAAAACCATTCTCAGTTAAATTACGGCGCGTTTTTTTTCAGGAAATAAAACGTCCACTGTCAAAACAAGCCAGTCACAAGAAAATGGGGCACCCCCCAGCAAAGAGAGCACATTTGTTAGACCCCAGCTTAAGCCAATCCCACCAAAAGACGAAACAAAATTGCAATCCAAAGAGGTTAAAGTTCCTATTAAACTGAACAGCGTCGCTGACAGACAGATTGAACCAAGAAAACCATTTAATAGAGTCCCCACAACAGAAGAATACTCTGGAGACATAGACAAGGTTTGCAAAATTATAAAATTTACTTTCACCGGAATCTAACTTCAACATTTCTAGTATAATTTTGGCTAAGATCCACAGTATTTTTTTTTGGAGTTTGATAACTTTAACGTCACTTCAAACGTTTTCAAAACTAAGGCTCAAAATTACGGGTTAAATTGCCCTTAAAAGTTCTGTGTATTTTCACGTGGTTCCTTTAAAAAATGTGTATTTGCATTGCAGGCTATTCCTACAACGAGAAACGCCATGGTACGTCAGGAAAGCTTAAAAAAATTATCGGGGGTACCATCAGCCCCCCCAATGCCGCCTCCTGCCCCCGCCATGCCCCGTTCTGCGGACGCAAAACCCTTAACATCAAAACAGCAAGCCATCATAGAACATTTAAAGTAAGCACTAAAACCAACCCGAATTTATTTGAATGTACGTAGCCCTATGGTAATGTTTTGTCTCTCATAACATATATTTTAATTAAATGTGCCTTTTTACAGACGCCACTGCTCTATATGTTAATAAAGGTAGCCAAAATGTTTGCATGTACTTACAAATACAGTACCCAACTTTTTTTGGGGTAGAATTTCAATAAAATGAATTTTCTATGTACAGGACACGGCCGAAAAATCGTCCCGACTGGACCGCCATGTTGAAAGAGGTCGAGAGCGGCAAAAAATTGAAACACGTTGAATGCAACGATAGATCTCAGCCTTTACTGTCAGTAACTAAGGCAAATAGCCAATTTTTATATGAAAGCGAAAAAAACACCGCACACAATGTACTCTTAAAACAAGTGAGTGCTACATCCTAGACTTTTCGTACGGCCCTCGTATACTAGTTGTTCAAAGAAGTGAACCAGCATTTTTGCCACAAAAAGTGCGTTTTTTTTTGCATTTTTCATGTTAACAGACCATAGCTGTGACGGTTTCCAGAAACCTCATGGAAGTTGAGTAATTTTGGACAACTTGTATACGAGGAACGCAAGCATCCTTAAAGAAAAAATTTAATTACACGCATTTTTCGCCAGATTCAACAAGGTATCAATTTGAAAAGGGTAAAAACCAACGACAGAAGTAAACCAGTTCTGGAAGGCCTAAGAAAATTCCGCAGACAGATGACGATAGAAGAGCAAATCATAAAATCCCAGTCCATGGCCAGTATACCACCAGTAAGCAAAAACCATTAAAAAAAATAAACACTTTCGGCCTAATATGTCGGTCGATTTCAGGAAGAAATGCCGGAAGAGGAAGACGAATTGGACGACATCGATAAGGTAAGAGATGATCTACAAAGCACAAAACAGCTTCTTGCATTAGAACTGAGAAATAAAGAGGCACAAATTCGCGAAAACAAGCGATTGCAGTCACGAATCCAACAACTAGAACTCGAATTAAATAAAGAAAGAGGTTCTACTAAGAAACCGTCGACAGCGCCGCCAACAGAAGAAGATGAAAAGGTCAGTATAGAAAAGATCCTATTGGGCTCAATAAAAATTAAGATTTCGGGCTTCACCATGACAATGCGCCAACCCACACGATTTTAAATATGTAATATCCTCGATTCTAACAAAGATAAAATTTTGAACAAGATGGTTTTTGAAAGATCTTTATCGAAGCTATTCATACAGGGTTGGAAAAAGTTTTTAGGATGCGCAGGGTGTTCAAAAATTACACCGATTTTAGATTTTCAAACGCAACACGCTCGCCGTCTTCAACCACAATAACCCTTACACCTTCCGTACGTCTCCTTTTACAAAACTCTCTCTCTATTACAACTGTAGATTTAACATCTTAAAAATCGTGTAGGTTATAGTATTGTCAAGGTGTGAATTCGTTTAAAAAGACGATGACGCGAAAAGAAAGCAACATTTTGTATTCTGTATCAACTTTGGGGTATATTACAGATGAATTATAGCTGTAGACACATTTAATTGTGTTTTGTAACAATTGTTTGTCGCGTTTCAGTTAATAAAAACACTAAAATGCGAAGCAGAAGAAGCCAGAAAAACAGCAGAAGACTTGGAAAAGAAATACCAGAGCGCAGCAGATCTACTAGACAACACAAAATCCGAGTTAGAAGAAGTGAGGAAACAAAAATTGCTACTAGAGAGAAGACTGCAAGACAATATTACCGGAGGTAAAGAAACTGTTAAAAAAAACTTTTTCCCCATCTAAATTTTGATTGCTTTTAGTTAAACGACAATCCGTATCCGACAGAAAAACCAGCATGGCCGCTGAGGAATCAAGTGAAGAAGAAGAAATTGAAGAAAGTGAATCGGAGAGCGACGGAAGTGATAACGAAGAGAAGAGAGAACGCAGAGCACAAAGAGAAGTCAAATTATTAAGCAACAAACTAAGAAGTTACAAAAACAAAGAGGACAATGCCAAAAAAGAACGAATGGCACTTAAAAGCCAAATAAAACAACTCCAGTTAGCCATGAAAGATGAAAAGAAAAAATACAAGGCATTAAAAAAAGAGGTAAGACGTTTCGTTTTTTTTAAGCTCCTTTACATTATCTCCAAATTATTTTTGTCTTTTAACAGTTAACAGAACACCTTTTATGATGCCATAGTACATTTTTCCGTTTTATATTTTTTCAAAAGCTATTTTTGATTGATGTAAGGTTTGCTCTTATAATAAAAAAGTTTCTAGTAAAAGACAGTTGAGTTACATACATATCATTTGAAAGGAATTTTTTTGCAGTTTGTTTAAATATTGTTTATATGTTTTTTTTTGCTAATGGAAGTTTGGATACCATAGTTGGCTTGATGTGGAGAAAAAGCTGATTTTTTCTACTTTCAATTTGCTTCAATCAGTTTTTTTGTGTAGGTCGACAAAATGGCTTCATTGATGAAAGACACCAGTGATGATGATGAGGAACCAGAAGATGAAGAGAAAGAAGAGACTGAGTCGGAATCGGAAAGTAGTGAGAGCGAAACGGACAGCAGCGAAACTGATAGCGACTCAGAGAAAAGTGTCAGCGAAGCAGAGGACGCTCCGGCTGACAAGAAAAAAGAGAACCTAGGAAAACGTATGAAGAAACACGAGAATCGACTGTCGGCTCTTAAAAAAGGCAACTACATGCTCAAGGCTAACGTGGAGAGATCACAAGACGATTTGAACAAGCACAAGGAGATGTCAATGACATTGCAACAAGATTTAGACTCGGTTTTGGCAGAATTGGGCTAAAAATACTTACTTATTGCATAGAAAATTATTTATTCTGCACCAAATAAAAACGTTTCGTTAGGAAAACCCGCTTTTTACACAAACAATTTAGTTTACCGATTAAACAGAGTCTTCCAAACTTTATACTAAGATTAAGGTTTACTAGTTTTAAAAGTTTTTTGTGTTATTTATTTAGAAAAATTATTGACCATACACTACTTTCAATTTAAAAATTATTTTAATCGTAAAAAAACTGGCCAGTCACTTTATATATTTGGTGGGGGAAAAAAATGATGACAACATAAACCTTGCGTTTCAGCAAATCAAATTTTCCAATTTTAAATCAATTGTTTCTTCAAACAGAAAACCTTTCTCTATCACTACTGGTCAATTAGAAATAAAAGCATTTTCTTACGGTTATCTCCAACAATATTATCTAAAAAATTGCATCACAAGCTTATACCAAAGTTTACTATTGTCTATATATGTTTTGTGATTTTTATAAAATGCTTAGTGTAAAAAAAATTTATTTACAGCATACTTTTTGTAAAATTATCGAGCCACATGATACTTAATAAAGTCTTGTTAGAATTAGTTTTAAAAATGATTGTTTTTAACAAAATCGAATATGTACACAGTCTGTTTGTATTATACACACATTGTTTTAAATATATTGTGCATTTTTGTACTACATTTTTTTCTTACACGAAAGTGTACCCTGATTTAAATACTGTCACACGTAACTTCAAAATGTGTTTTAAATGATTTCAACAACCAAGTTTAACGCTCATACTATTACTACAGTATGCCATTCTTAAATAAAATCAAAACCATCATGATCATCCCTAAAATTTGATTAACTTCACACATCGAAGAGGAGCATATTAAAATGGGGTTACACCACTACAATTAGTACTAAATTACAAAGCTTCAAGTATCAACATCTATCACAAACGGACAACAAGCAAATCCACTCTTTTTAGTCCAAACTTGTAAAATTCAAGAAAACTCAAACCAAATTACAATAAAAGCACACAAACATAACCCAACTTTTATGTTTGTATTGAACAAAAAGCATTAATAAAAAGCGTTAAAAGCATACAATTATTAATATTTATTCTACTTTATTAAACAAATAAAAACCTACCACTTAAAGGCACAATAAATGTATAAATGAGTACAATTAATAAAAATACACAAAATTCAAATACTTTGACAAGTAGAGGTCACTTGAACTACCGAGAGTAAATTTTGTTTCTAATATTTGTGTTTGCGGCACTGTAATCCAAAATAACCTACAAATTTTGCAAATGTCGTAAATGTCAAGACGATATTTACGTCAATAATCTATTAATACAGACAAAACATGGCAAAATTCATAGGTCTAGATAAATTTGTTCGTCTTTTTCGAATAATTAAGGAGACTGGCGGAATTAAAGCGTCTCTATACAAACTTTACAGGTACTGTAAAAATTATGTAACTTGCTTCTCAATATTATTAAATTGTGCTTATTTAGGATGGATGAGCTGAAAACAGGTACCCTAATGGGTACAGATAAATATGGGAACAAGTATTTTGAAAACCCAAGATTTTTCATTGGGCGAAGTCGTTGGATTGAATATGCTCCATATTACGGTAAGCAACGTCATAGCTAGCTTACACATTTAGTTGTAACAGATGTTGATTTTAGCTTTGGAATATGATGCCAGCCAAGTCCCAGCAGAGTGGTATGGATGGTTACATTATAAAACTGATTTTACCCCTGACAAAGATCCAGGAAGACCCAAACACCCGTGGATGGCTGATCATACAGAAAATCTAAGTGGTACATCTGGTCAGTATGTACCGTATAGCACCACAAGACCAAAAATAGAAGCCTGGAGGCCCCCTTCAAAATAATAACTAGTGTCAAAATGCCGATTTAATTGTTTGTAAAATATAGTTAACTTCAATAAAATGATAAAAAGCCACCTTTTTTGTTATTATTAAATAGTAAAACAGCAAATAAATAAGCACGTAATTAAGTTATTTAATTATTTTAAATTAAAATTATTTAATTGATCTACGATACATTGCAACTACTACCATTTAAAATAGTAGGTACAGTGTAGTATGTAACGTTTTTCGTGTTTTGAAAGTTTTTTAAAGGTAAATAGTGCTCAAATCCATACGAAAATTAGCAAAACCCGTGCTTTAAAAATCTGTCTTTGCTATCATGTATAAATAAGCGAGCTAAATAGAAGGAAATCGGCGTGAGCACACTTAAAAATCCTAAAACTGTTGGCTCTGCACGAATAATGATGATGTCATTTTAATTTTGAATTTTAAAGTGTTAAGAGGTAATTTTTATATATTTTACAAGTTTATTATTGAAGAGGAAGCAATAGTTGTTATTCAGATATACAAATGTTGGAGGTATGTCACTTTCGTTTTTGAACTGATGGTTTTAAAATTTTTGAAGTTTAAGTAACCTTTAAATTTTGTATTTAGACTTTTAAAGTAAAATTTAACGTAATAACATCAAATTAATATGAAAATGTAGTACAGATCAAAACTACGAAATGTAGTTCGGGTTTTGTTTCAGCTTTAGGACTAAGAATGCCACGAAAAAAACGTTCTCGCCATCACAAACGAAGACAGCACAAAGAAAATCACCAGTCAAGAAGGATTGTGAAGGGTACTGCTAAGAATGCTGCTAACACAGATCAACAGGATGAAAAACCCGATGTTTTACGAACGGAGTGTCTAACTAAAAGTGTGTCTAATATTAGTTTAGCCGATTTGACAACTCCGTTTTCTACACCTAGCCCTCAGCTGACAGTTATTCATTGTTTAGTTGCAGAAAACAAAGAAAACATTGAATTTTTCAAAGCTGGCGACCAACACGAAGGAGATAGTCCAAAAACACCAGTTAATTATAACAAACGTCACAACGAAAGCGACAACATTTTTGATTATAGCTCGGGAAACTTATATTTGGACCGATTATTTAATACTGAACAACAACCAAAGTTTAGCTTCGATTTCAGCAATTGTCCTAAGAAACACGCCAATCGTATTACAGCCAACAACGAAATCAAATCGCACGATGTACCTACACTTGTGAGAAAACACGAAACCGTATCTAGTCGGAGCAGTTCGAGATCCAGCAGGTCCTTCACAAATATGCATAAAGCGAAACGAAGAATCTCACGGAAATCTCCTTGTTCCTTATCAGATTATACAAAATTACATGCGCTAAGTATAGGAACCAAACCTAAAGTCCACGATGTAACAGGCTCGAATAACGATAGCAAATTTTCTAGTTTATTAGGTTGTGGGAGCGTCATTTCCACTCCACTCTCTACGAGAAATGAAAACGAATTAACCGACACACCCAAAATTAATCAGGCGTCATTCCTCGATTTCGAATACACCTCGGATGTGTTAAATACGCCCCTCAGTGCATACAAAACACCGATCCGCGACACTATCTTTAATTACTCTTGCAAATACGAACTAGAACGCTCCGACTTACAAAAACCGAACTGCATACAAGACTTAAACAGTTTACATTGCCTCAAAAACACGGAAAAACTCAATAATCACAGCAAAGTGTACAATAAAGAAGTGGTCGATCATTTACGTAACTTTAACGAAGTGCTTTTGAACACATCTCAAGATATCAACGATGAAAATTCTGCTCTCTTTTACGAGGCGAAGAATGATCTCGATGTCCAGCTAAATCTACGGCAGGATTCTACCGAACAAGTCGAACATAATTCTGCGAAAAAGCAACCGATACACATGAACATGAGCGCGACCGAAATATCATTTTTTACTCCACAGTTGTACAGTCTGCAAACTGCCTCGACTCCTATTTTTGCCAAACGGATTTCGTCTGGCGAGGATGTTGGCAAAATCCTCGATAAGCGTTCGGTCGACGTTAACATTTCAAGTACCGAACGTGGAAGTTCAAGTTTGGATCACATACAACCGATAACACTAACAGAACGACCGTTATTAAATGATACTGAAAAATCGTATTGTTCCGTCGATGGTGTATCTATTCTTGAGCCAACGTGTAGTAAAAACATCGAAAATAACTTAAAACGTTCAGGCAGCGTTAAACGAGGCAGATTTAAAAGTTTGTCCCCGAAATATAATCGAAGCAATAACGTATTAAAAGGTGCAAGTTATCTAAGCTTATTAAGGCAGCGTACGCTCATGAAAAACAATAAAAAATCTAGCCCGACTCGAACGTTTCCCTTGGAGAGGCAGGATCACTCGAGGAGCACCTCGTACTTGGAAAAGTGCGGTAGGATTCTCGCGAAATTTAAGAAATACCACGGGCGATACACGCTGAAGCTCCCGGCGAAAATCATCGAAATCTGTTCGTGGCTCGGACTGACTTTCACTAAGGTAAGCGCAACCATTTCATTAAAAAATCGTTCGTGATTTATCCGTTCGGATTTTGCAGGGCGTCACGTCGTTCCTGAAGCTCTACACGCTCGAAAAATCGTTCGTGATGGATTCTTGCAGGAGCTGCGAAAATTACGAGGCGCAGATATCGTTGCTGAGCACGAAAATCGAGAACCTCACTGCCGAAATAAACAAAATAAAAACGGTACTCGAGCAGAGTCAGGAAGACGGGCGATGTCTGTTGATTTTCAAGTCGGAAATCGACGTGATGCGCCGGGATTTCAAGCAAATCGATCAGATTAACGTGAAACTTCGGGATATCGAGTCGAAAATGGGTTCGAAGGTTGCGTTGAACGCGTGTAGTGCGGGGCCACCGCCGCCGCCCCCTCCTCCGCCGCCAATGCCACCGCCGATGCCTCTTTCCAATACACCCACGACGAGACCCTGCAAATCAGCTGTGAAGCGAGCCGGAAAAAAAGACACGGAAGCTTCGAGGCCCATAATTTCGCTCGACGACATATTAAAAGTTAAATTAAAGAAAACAGGGGTAAGGCAGCCTTAAAATTAATTATTAATACGCATGAAAGAGGTTTAGTTCATTTAGACAACCGGTTTAGTTTATTTGAACAACCGATTGGCAACTGTTAAATAATTTTTCATTTGTTTTGTTAGGACCGGCCGACTTCGTTGCGAAGGGCAACTCAACCGCTCGTCTCGACCGACATGCTGCGACAGATTAAGTTGCGACCGGCTTCGATGAACCACACCCCGTCTTCGCTGAACGAGCTGTCTTCGAACAACTCGAGTCTTTCGACTAGCCCGTGTTCAAGTCTCACGAAACTCTTAAGCAATGTAGATACGAATGTATGTAGGGTAAAACGCCTGAAAAGATTTCCAAAAGTATAGCCATAATGATTCTTTTCAGGAGAATTCTTCATGTAAAACATAAACAAGACGTTTGAGACAAAACTAAATGTAAATACAACCTTTATTTGATATGGTTGTTGGATTTTTTTAGGGAGTAACTTGAATTGTTGAGTTAACTCTGTACCGCTACGCTTACTAACTTAAAATATTTATAGAACTTATATTTTATAGCCAATTTTTTAATATATGTATATTCAGCAATAAATATTTTAAATAATTTTTTCGTTCATTTTAATAATACTCGTAAAACAAATATTTTATCTTAATATTATACATTTAATGACAAATCTTATCGTTTAAGATGATATACAAACATTATGTTATTAATCTTACTGAATAAATCTCATTACAAATTACTTTTAACACATAATTTACAAGAATTTGATGCGTTCTAATTAAAAGCATGTAGCTGTTGGAAAATTTAAAAAGGGCAGTTATAACACTACTGGAATCTTTTGTTCGATTGTTAATTTGTAATGATATTTTCATAGCAATTAGTAAAAATATACTGTGAATACTTTTCTTACTAATGTATTATCACTGCAAGTTTTTCCACAATGAATTGTAATTACATACAAGCAAAATAATATAAATTTATTCATTAAGTGAAGGCTGTTTTTATTTATTATCAGTAAATCTTTACATTGCTCGTTTAATAATTACTATCACATTTTTAGGCATCTGTGTCTTCTACCCAGTCTACGGGACCATCAGTCTTGAAAATCGTCATGCAACTTTGCAAAACAATTAAGATTTTTAAGTACGTTTTCGTGTTATCTACACTCTCGAGTCCTTCCTAAAACATAATTTTATTTATATGGTTTTAATGTACCAACTTAACAGTTTCTTACCTGTAAAGATGGGAAGAACCATTCTTTTTAATGATTCTATTCTTTTCGACATTACATACCCCAAGTATTGTTGGCCAATTTGTGTCGAATTGTCTTGACTTTAGTGTCCGTTTTATCACACTCTATTGTAGCAGGAAATATTTGAAAATCCCTCTAAAATATAAGTATAAAACAATGTAGGGTATAGAAGCTTGCACCCTAACGTCGGTGTTTGGACAAAAAATCGTGCATAATTTTATTGCAGTGACTGTACAAGACGATACGTTTGAACTACCAAGTGACATCTCGTAAGCGTCATACAGCCGGAATTTAAGGTTAGAACGTTAAAAAGTGGCAACTGTAAGTGTATTTGATACATAATACAATTTTAAATATGACATTGTGACTCTTCATCTTAATATTAGTTGGAGAAGATCTTTTATATTCAATTTTTCTTTTCATGAAAGTGCTCAAATGTTTGGTTCCGTTGGATGGTGATGATAAAATGGTTGTGGATTTCGATATACTGGAACATTGTCGAAAAGTAAGAGCAGATCATGGGCCACCTTATACATGTCCCTTAGAAAAGTGTGGTCGTACGTACAAGTCTGTATGTGGCTTACAGTACCATTTAAAAAGCTTCGACCATGATAATCCTACACCACAAATTCCCACACCAGCCACGACCCCCAAAAGCAAAAAAGGTAGGACGATATTGATTTGTTGCGAACAACGAACGTGTATTTTAATAATACAATTCTTAAACTGTTGTTTTAGGTCGCGCGAGATCGAAAAATATCACACAAACGCCCCTATGTGTTCCTAGCAAAGAACCTCTAACTTACGACGAAGCTCAAAAGGTGGTCGAATTTGAAGTAAGCGGTCAAGTTTTGCGAGTTAATATCGGCGATTCGCTGGAAGTCGTGTCTAAGGAAGATCTCCCCAAAGAAGAAGTCGTGGAAAACGAGATTAAACCACCAGTGGAAGTGCAACCACCACCACCAGGTTAGTTTCGCTAAATATTCGACGCAATTATCCAATAACACTGTCATATATCGCAGAACCTACGTTAAATCTACCGGAAGCAGCTTATAAAGAGTTGGAAAATTACAACATATGCGACGCACCGCAAAGACCGAACGCGTACATCAGATTTATCGAGAAAAGCGTGGAAGAACTAGATGGCGAGGTTTTTATATTTAAACTTGTTGTTATTGTGTAGATTAATTGATATTTTATAGGTCGAATACGATGTTGATGAGGAAGATACGGCGTGGTTAAGTATTATGAATGAAAAACGTGAAGCGCAAGGACTAACGCCCGTGTCCGTCGATTCCTTGGAACTGTTAATGGACAGATTGGAGAAGGAATCGTATTTTCAAGTAATTTTTGTTGTGTTTATCGAGTTTTAAGTGTTAATTATTATTTTTCGATGTACTTTAGGCTGCGGTTAATGGCCAAACAGGCTCGGTAGTGGACGACGATGCCGTTTGCTGCATTTGTATGGACGGGGAATGCCAAAATACCAATGTTATTCTGTTTTGCGATATGTGTAATTTAGCGGTACATCAGGATTGTTACGGAGTGCCTTATATACCAGAGGGGCAATGGTTGTGTCGAAGGTAATACCGGTGGTTCTCTTTTGGAGCTGAGTTTTTAGTTATTAACTTCGATTTCAGGTGTTTGCAGTCTCCGAGTCGAGCGGTTGATTGCGTTTTGTGCCCCAACCAGGGTGGGGCCTTTAAACAAACGGATAGGGGACACTGGGCGCACGTGGTGTGCGCACTTTGGATACCCGAAGTGCGATTTGCAAACACGGTATTCTTAGAACCCATAGGTACGTACGTGTTAAACTTGGATGTAAAAAAAAAATTTGCACGCTTTAAACTATGTTTTCAGATTCGATAGAAACGATTCCGGCTGCAAGATGGAAGCTAACGTGTTACATCTGCAAACAAAAAGGCGTCGGCGCGTGTATACAATGCCACAAAACCAACTGCTACTCGGCGTTCCACGTCACCTGCGCCCAGCAAGCCGGTTTGTACATGAAGATGGACACGGTCAAAGACGGGGGCGATTCCCAACCCGTCCTCGTTCAAAAGACGGCCTACTGTGATACGCACGCCCCCGCCGATACAGGTGAGACGATCGTTCCGTCGAATCCCCCCCGTACTAATCTTTGGTCGTTCGTCAGGTGACCTCAAAAAGGAAGACCCGCGGCTGAAGATGAAGCAGGCCCGGAAGATGCTCGCGAAAAAGCGCGGCAGCGTTCCAGTCATATTAATCCCGACGATACCGCCGGAACGGATACAGGAAATCGGGTCGCTCGTTACCATCACGAAGAAGTCGCAGTTCATACAACGTCTCATCGCGTATTGGACTTTAAAGCGTCAGTATCGGAACGGTGTGCCCCTTTTACGAAGGCTACAGAGTGCTCAAGGTATGTACTTGAAATTTTTTTGTCTTGGTTTTATTTTTTCGTGTGCGTTTTCTGAAGGGGGGCCCCGAGATTCGAACACAAGCAACGTGGACGTGCTGGAGCTGTGTCGGCAGTTGAAATATTGGCAGTGCCTGCGACAGGACTTGGAACGGGCGAGACTACTGTGTGAACTAGTCCGGAAACGCGAAAAACTGAAAGTCGAGCACACGAAAGCCAGAGAGAGGTGCCTTACCGTCCAACTAAATCCATTCCAGGCGAGTTTGAGGAAGATCCTCGAGCTGATCTCCGCCAAAGATGCCAACGAAATCTTCAGCGAGCCCGTGGACCTGGAGGAGGTGCGTAAAATCGCTGTTTTTGGCGACTTACTTCAACCGGCGTTGTTTGTTTAAGGTCCCCGATTACACTACGGTCGTTTCCGAGCCGATGGATCTCAGCACGATGCGAAATAAATTAGACACGGGGGAATATTCCGATTTAACGGTGATGGAAAAAGACTTCGACCTCATGATAGCCAACTGCTTGGCATACAACAACAGGGACACTGTGTTTTATAGGTGCGTCGATTTTTTTTTCAGTCCCTCGCACTGTTGACGACTTATTTAACGCCCGTTTTAATAATCATTGTCGTTGATTGTAGAGCGGCCATAAAGATGAGGGATCAGTGTGCTGTGATTTTCCGTCAGGGCAGGAAAGACTTAGAAACGGCCGGACTACTGAACGACAACAAGGAGAACCAAAACACGGTCTCGCCGAGCGAAGATTCTTTGGCGTCCGACATCGACCGTGAACTAGAACTATTACAGGTGCGTACTCGACCGAATTTCGACTGCGGTCTAGTGATGTTTGTTTTAATTCGCAGAATAAGGCCGGCCCGGACGTGATAATAAAACTGGAAGAGTTGCTCGCGAAGAGCCAGGCCTTAAAGCACGGTTTGGCTCGAGCGAAAAGGGTCAAACTCGTCAGAAGCGAGCTCAACAGGGCTAGGAAAATCCTAGCGGCGACCGACAGCTCGCAGTCGGACGTGGAAAATGAAGCAGTCGACACGAAGAGTTCCGCACCGAACACAGGTAACGTTTTTGTATCACAACGAGCCTCGGTATTAATTTTGTTTCGATAGGGAGTTCGCCTAGCGGAGTTAATCGACGGACGGCCGTATTATTCACGAGGAAGGCCCAAGCCGCATTGAAAAAACCGAACGAGGATAAAGAAACGAGTCCGGTTTCCGCGTCGAAAATGTAAGAATCAATTTCGTTCTAGCTCGACGCTCGTTGACAATATTTCATGTTGCAGTAGAAAAAAGGGTCGGCCGCGAAGGACCGATTCGAAATCATCGAGTGCCGATGCGAAAAACGCAGATTCGTCCGTGCCCGACAGTTTCCGAGTGTACCGGGCCGGGAACCAAACGTCCGGCGACGAAAACAGCGACAGCGGGACGAGCCTGTCGACGTGTTACTCGCACGAACCTTCCGAAATCGATTCTGACGAGGATTCGGAGAGTTCCGTGAGCACCGCGGACGTTTCGGTCGCCGATGCAACCGAGGGCGGCGTGGAGAAGACGGACTTGAAGCCGCTGCAGCTGGTTTGGGCGAAGTGCAGGGGATATCCTTGGTACCCCGCTTTGATTATAGACCCGGCAATACCTAAAGGTGCGTAGTTAATATTTTTACTTAAGCCGTGCTTAGTATCGTGCTCCCGAAAATTTATTTACAATTTTGAGGCCCCTCGATTCTGTTTTGAAAATTTCCGCAACCTTGCGAACACGAACGTTTAACAAAAAATGGAACACAGGAGAATTCGCGCTGTCCTTACAGTAGCTTCTTTTTTTTTTAAGGGTACGTTCATTGCGGAGTACCGATTCCTTCACCTCCAGCGGACGTTTTGGCCTTATCGTCCAATTACACCGAACACGTTTATTTGGTATTGTTTTTCGACGTTAAACGTACTTGGCAATGGTTACCTTCAGATAAATTAGAACTTCTTGGTATAGACACAGAACGAGACCAGGCTAAGGTAAGATAATTTTGGTATAGCACATTTTTCATGCAAAGAAACTTTGCAACTCTCAAGTCCAGAAAAACCGGCAAAATTTGAAAGTCACTCTTATATTATTATTTCTCTCGTACAAGTATCTCTAACGATTGCTATAGTACCATGAATAAGCATTTGTTTATGTGTTAAAGGTGCTTTCAATTGTTTTTAACTTTAAGATGATTGTTTTGTTGTTTTATAAACAGGTGAATGAACCAAGGAAGCCGACAGATCGTAAAGCGGTTCGAAGGGCCTTCCAGAACGCAGTTTCATATCAGACGCAAATAAATGAACCCCCAGGACCCGACGCCATTTTATAAACATAAGATCCACACAAGTCTGTTTTTTTTTTTCAAGCACAAATTGGGCTTTCGAAAATCGATCAATTTTTAAAACCCAGTGTCAGTAGGATCGACTTAGCATAAGACTTTTTATATTATAGTATTTTAAAAAATTTGTATTAATGAATAAAGTACTTTTTACAAACTTCTGCGTGTGATTATTGTGTATAAAATTCTTTCGGAGTTTGTTCGAGCAAAACAAAAAAACGCTAGTGCATATCTAAACTTCCGCGACGATCAAGTTGCCTATATTCATTATAAAAAAAAAATTACGCAAACTATACTTACTTTAAAATTTTTATTGAACTAACACAAATATCTGTAGTAAGTGAAATACCCCCTTATGTTAATAAACAAAAGAATGTCATTTAAAACAGTTGCAACTAAAACACTTTAAAAATGAATGGGCGATTGCAAAATGGAGTTTTTATATTTGAGATAAGCAATGAAAAACACTGAAAATGGGCAAAATACTGCCCAATGTTCAAAATTTATGTTACCCAAGTCAAGACGAGTTCCACACTAAAGACACTTTTACCGGCAATATTTACTAAGGGTATAACACCGATTCTCCAGCACTTAAAACTTAACCATTTTGCCGGACCGACCGTAAAGCCCTATCGAGGGTTTAACATAAGCAAAATTGTAAAAAATTTCACAAAATTGCTGTTTAAATAATGTACATAAACACACAACAATAAAAAAGTTAAATTTCACTAGAATCAAACAACTAAAATCAGTTTTGATGTCATATATTTACAGCTTCATTGCAAGTATATCAAACTACATCAGAAAAATATAAAAATATACTTTTTTGCAACAACAACTTCAATATCGATATGAACATACTTTTAAAGACGCAAAAACTCTGAATTTAAAATTAAGATACAACAAAACGCAGATCAATTACATTAAAATTATAGATATGCGACGCATTGTTTATTAAAACAAACGACGCTCGTGTTGCGCTAATTTCGTTTGTTGTTTAAACAAGTGACAATATATTGAGTATGGCGGAATGTTTATGAAATTCAAAGGCCCTTAAAAACAAACAGGAAAAAAACTACATTAATATTTGTTGGGATATCAATATTTTGTTTTTTTTTTGTATTTGATGCATACAGAATAATCGAGCGTGAACGGCATCCGTTTCAAAATACACACACACTTTCAGATTAAAGTTTCATAACACCACATTCATTTAATAAAACTTAAGATAAAAGTGCATACATTAGATTCATTACAAATAAAGGAAAAAGCGGGCTTAATTTTAAGTCGTAACATACGTGCAGCCCTCCACGAGGCCTAAATCTCATCGACACTTTCACTTTTACTGTTCGTTACAGCTAGTTCGGCCAGTTGCTTCGTAACTTCCGTCTCTTCCTTGGACGCGTTCTTTTGGGGAACGTCTTCCTTCTCCGATTCAGAATTGGTCTCAGAGTCTTCATCTGAATCCTCGTTTTCGCTATTATACAACTTGCATTGAGTCGTCACGATATGTTTAGCTTCATTAAACTTTTCTTTGAATTGATTCGCATCTAAAACAAGCCAATTTCAATCAACATTACAGAAGCAGATGAAAATTCAACTACTTACGTTCGACATTACCGAAACGGACAGCTAAACATTCAGTTTTAATTTGTTCATCGGCGAAATCGGCAGCTACGGTGTATACAAATGCTTTATCAGACCCAACACTCGGTTTTAATTCCATCCATGGTGTTATAAAGTGGTTAGCACATACTTTCAACGTCTTATCTCGCCGCATAACGATTCGTACAGAATTGTTATCTTTATGACGAAGCAGTTTAAGCTCTCCTGTTCCACGCTCCTACAACATCAAGTGTATTATGAAGTCAAAGACGTTAAATTTATTTAGCTTACCTTCCATTCCGGTCCATCATCGTTGTGTGTGTCGAATCGATACAATTTGGCACGAATTTTCAGTAACACGTCTTCGTTTTCTTCGTTCGTAGATACAACGACTTCTGGCAGTGTTATAATAGGTGAGAAATGTGGCTCAACATCAGGTTCTGATCTGTCTGAGCAATCACTTACTGTACGATCTCTAACGGTCTTATCCTTGGAGCAAAATTTGAGGTTAGTGAGGCAAAAAACATTGTAGGTTAGATTATTTTGAAAGTGTAATATCGCTTTTGATTACTTACTCCGTTTTCAGTCATTTTTGAATGAAGGGCTGGGTAGTTTTCACAAAATGTCAAGTAAATGCACACGATAGTTTAAAATATTATGTGCCCTTTGTTTTTAAATGATCAAGTCGTTGTGCTTGATAGAAATTAATCTATGGCCTCCCGGTACTTGAAGCAGAATATTTTAAAACTTTCGTTATTCAACATAAAGTCACGTCAAGGATAAATTTGGAGTTCATTTAACTAGCTATCGCCAATAAAGATTTCTTAGCACTAAGTTCTTTATGTTTAGCTCGTTAACGTAAAATTTTTATTGTATTATTTTCCCGTTATGCATACAATATACACAAATTTCGAGCCAATAGGATTGCTGCATACGAGCGGGAAAATAGAACGTTTTAAGTGGTAATATTCAAATACAAAATCAAAATGTTTTAACGATTCTAATTAACAAATGTGTTTCGTTAATTACTTTTTACAGTTTTACTAGCAGCGACTGAAATTATGTACTGTATCGTATAATTTTAATTAGGTAATCGTAACAATTATAGTGCGTAACTTTTAACATCATCGTAAGATTACGAGACGCAAAATTTTATTTAATAGTTGAAGGTAATATTAAAAAGAACAGTAAATCAATCATTTATTAACATACATAACTAATATATCACAAGTGAGTACCACACAAATCAGTCAAGTGAAAAAAAAAACGGGAATGTAAACTTGCAGTGCGAATTTCTTTTATTTAATAACCAAATATGAAAACTAGGGGTGGGCGATATCCAAATTTCGATATCGAATATCGATATCGAAATTATATCGATATAATATATCGATATATCGATATATCGACATATCGATATATCGATATATCGACATATCGATATATCGGAATATCGATATATCGGAATATCGATATATCGGAATATCGATATATCGATATATCGGATTATCGATATATATCGACATATCGAAATTTCGATATAAAAGCGGCGCGAAGCTAAAAAAGTCGGTAAAAAAGTGAAAAAAGAGACTGGTGACATAAAAAAAAAAAAAAAGCTTCTCGCCCTTAAAATATCGATATATCGGAGTGTCGGAATATCGATATTCCGATATATCGATATTCCGATATATCGATATATCGATATTCCGATATATCGATATCCGATATTTCGATATATCGATATATCGATATCAAAATTATATCGATATTTATCGATATATCGATATATCGCCCACCCCTAATGAAAACTAAACGTTTCCTAGCACCTTAAATCAACACAACAGTATTTATTTATTTATTTCTTAAATAAACACAACAGCAACTAGGAAACAAACAAAAACTTATAGCTCATCTTTTTGTATTTTAAACGAATGCAATATATTCAAACGATACGACAATTCTTGCTTTTTCTTGTCGTTAACCTTTCCGTCCTTCAATATTTTGCCCAGTCTTGAAATTTCTTGCGAGACGAACTGAATACCTTGATCGATTATCTTCTTCATGAATACCACATAATTTTTTGCAATAGATTTGTCCTAAAAACAATCAATATAGATCATGTGAAACGACGTGTCCGACAACTTACATTTTCTGCCGTTTTATCCAAAAGTTTCTCAGCTTCTTTTATACTTTTCTCTTTGTTATCTGAAGCAACGAACTTTTTGGCAAGCTTATCGTAATGTTCTAAACATCCCGGTAAACCTATGTACAAATTGGTATTATCTCGGATTAAATTACGTAGGTTGTCCAGAGTCCATTCACTCGATTTAGGAAACTCGACTGGCTCTTCTTTGCCCTTAATGAATAGTCTAACAGCTGGAAAATCGTCTTTCGTTTTTACACCATATTTCTTCCCCAAATCCTCGTTTTCTTTATCACCGTAGTCTTTTATTCCAACTTCAGCCACTAACAAGTCTTTATTTCGAGCAATTTCTTCAGCTAATTTTGTAAAAGTATCATGTTTGTCTCCGTAAGGATATGCTACATCAAACTTGACCAACACGACTTTGAATCGAGGTACGACTTTTTCAAAATTGTATTCGTCTAAAGAAACACATCCTTTGCACGCGTAGACCACAGAATATAAGTTTATAAAGAAGATAAACGTGAAAATAACTTGCAGCTTCATTTTGTAATAACTCTACCTTGAGTGTTTACAATTTCTGACAGATCACCGATTTAAAAGGTTACACGTCATGAAAATGTAAATATTCACTTGGCTTGTTGTCATTGGTTGGAATCATAGGTTGGAATTTACTTGTAATATTGGTGGCCTACCATGCACCTAATTTTAAGTAAAACACTAATAAACTACCATTCGTTTTTTAAAAATTGTTTATTTACTGGTAAAAATAGTATTTCTTGGCGAAAATATATTTCGTTTAGGTTAAATCAGTTAAAGCAAACAGTATTCTACAAAAATATACCATTAAATAAAATCACTTTCATTAGCTTTAAGTTTCATTTGCTACAATATTTTTCCCTTTGTTTTTCTTCAGCTTCAAAATATGGCCTTAAGTCGTTTAATGATTGGATGTTTTTTTCGTGTAATATTCTAACCGAAGGTAATTCACCACCGTATTCCTCTGGGAGGCATTTTTTTGGCAGGTAATGTTCATGAAAATAATTCATGTCCAAATCAGTTGGATGGAAAATCATCTTTAAAAAAATAGATGGAAGAATTCCATATCATAATTTTATCGCACTTGGGCTTGTTAAATTTATGTGGCTCATAAAAATAAGTTGACACACATTTAAAAGCTATTTGAAATATTAATTTTTATTTTAAAAGTGTGCCAGGTACATTTAATATCAAATACTTATTTTTATAGTCCACTAATTCGTTGGTTGATTAAGAAATTTGCAACACTATTAAAATTAATTTTATACGGCTGTTATTGTGCTACAACACTCCTTGCCCGCAATTTTCGGTAAAAAGTGAAACTGTTATTGGGTTGTGCATTAAATTTGGTCAAAATAAAACTTGTTATAACGTGGGGGGTCAACAAACTAGTGTTATATTACATAATCCGTTGTGAAAGTTCCATTGCAAAGTAATATGTTACACGGAGGTTTCTCTTAGCATAAATATGTAATAAAATAATCATGTGTGTCGCTTCCGGCACTAATATTAGCCATGCTGTCTAATTATCTCTCGAATCATATAGCACAGTTGCAAAATTTTTAACCACGTCCACAAGCAATGACACAATTAATTAAAAAATACAAGTAAACTAATATAAAATAATTTTTGGAACAATACACTTTACCCAAAGCAAAAAAACATGCAATTTTTATTATGCCTATTACTTTTTTATTTGTCACCCTATTTTCGAGTTTTGGCTCAAACTTTGGCCAAGACTTTGAACTAATATAAAATCAATGAGCCTTCTAAATAAACATGTTTTTTGAAGAACTCTGGCTGTGAAATTATGCAAATTTTGAATACGTATAAACTTACCAATTTTAGCAAATCTTCTTTTAAAAACGGCTTTAAAATGGCCATGATTTTTTCAAAGAAGTACACAGTATTCAAAATGTGGATAACTTTTAGTTTAAGTCTTAAGGCTTCTTGGTTGTAGGAGCAAAAAATTCGTGTCAGCCATGGTCGAATTCTGGTCAAGTGCATTAGGCCCACCTGTTAAAGACACGCATCAGCAAACTATGTTCAAGAGAAAGATATAATTTACCAACCCCTTTCATGTCGAATAGCATAATAAGACCTGTCGGGGGTGGATTTTCATACATTGCTAGATCCAACGTCATGAAATACAGCTTCATTGAAGGCGACATATTGTAATGGGTAAATGCAGTGTCGAATAGTTTGTGGTACACAACGACTTCTCCAGTATCAGTTCTTTGCGGAAAAACGGCATAATCTCTGGAAATCAAGCCCAAAAAATTTTACACAAGCTCCAAACAGTCAAAATTTGCTTACACAACTTTGAGCTGTTGCTGTAAAACTTCATCGTCCAAATTCCTGTTGTCAAACAGTTCAGGGTTCTCAGATGTGGCCAGATAATACGCCTTGATAGTTTTCTTCGTATTGTCGTGATTATTATCACAGGAAAGTAAAAAAAGAACTATCTGTTCGTCTGTTAGATGTGGGTAACTTTCGGTCGACAGCCATTTTCTTATTTCTTCAATGTCTTCGGGGGTAGTTCGTCCATTTTTTATCAGTGAGCTTGCGGAGAAGCTGGAGGGTACAGACATAATTTCCTAAAAACTACGTTAAAATTGGAACATCCGTTTTACAGAATCCTGTTATGCCAATAAAAAATAAATGAGATTTATACGGACGAAGAGTCGAGAAATTTGAAGATGGTCAAGCTTCTCTACAAGAGATTCTTTGGAAAGCAATAGACAAATTAAATTGCTACTGGTAAACAGACCAGAGTCCTAAAATGGTCCTGCATTTCTTCAGGAGATACAAAAAAATATATAAACATGATTTCTGCTGGTGAAAAGTGGAGATTTTAAACTGGTTTAGCATTTTTACAAGAGATATATGAAGAAAATGGTAGATGCATAAGATTGGTTTTAATGGAGAGACAAGAAAACCTTCGAAAGATGCAAATGATTTTTGAGTAATCTTATTTAAATGTTATGAAAATAGTCTGTGAACACATGGCACATTTTTTTGTGGTCTCTTACGAAACGCAATATTTCTAAACGTTAAGATACATTTATTGTTCAAGAAAATGACGACACATTTTATAACAACAGTTAATGATAATTTAATTACCAATTATAGTAACTGGTTTCTTTTTTTTTAAATTGCAAGTCATATTTTCACGTCCCATAATTAAATTTTAACATCGCGGTATTAAAAATGTTTTCCAGACACTTTCAAATGCGTTGCCCAATTGCAAGTTATAAAATAATTGAAACGGAAAAAGCCTTTAAAAGTTTAATAATTGAGATAATAAAATTTTCTTCAAGGGAATACTTTCTAGAAACATGAATTTTATTAATAAAAACTTTTGCAAACATACGAAACCAATTATTTACTGTTTTTTATAATTATTACTTACTTTTAATAGCGGAGAATCTTAATGTTATGAGTTTTTTTTGGCGATATTTGTTGTTTACGCAAAAGAACTGTTTGGAACACACTAATTTATTGTTTCTGTATGGGCTTCATGATTATTTCAAGGAGAATGTTTAGAACAATAGCCTTATTAGCAAGTTATTTTTGAAAAACGTCACAAAGAGAATTTTAATGTACATATTCACAAATAATGCAAATACTACTGCGTGATACATATGTATTTATGCATGATCTTTTTTTCTGAGAGGAATTGCTTGCTCAAGAAAAACTACACCACCTTTGAGACTATTCTCTCTTTATCAGCACATAATTGCTTTATTTGATTATTATTTAAATACAACATCATCAACAAGCAATTCCCCACGGAGAAAAATTCAGGTCCTTTTTTAATGGACCTTGCATGTACTTGCAAATAATCTGAATTGCTTAGTTACATCAAACGACCATCTTCTGTAATAAAAATCCGATTATTAATTAAAGCGGAAGTTTTTGTATTATCAGTTTGTGGAGACGCAAATCGACAACAATGGCCCTATTTAGGTCAAACTGTGTATGAAAGTAACTGTGCAAGTTGCAGGCAGGTGGAGAATGGAAGTTATGATAAAAATACAGAAATATGCCTATGAAAGTATCGCTGGCTCTTACGTAACGACTTAAAAACTTGTTTCGTCTATTTTGGGTCCTATTTTTGTGTGTAACAAGTGGTTGCACAAAAAACTGTTACATACAAGCTTATAATTACACTGTGATACATAATTTTTGTTTCCTAACGTGTGCTGTACACAGGGGTCGAGCCGAATTGATTGAGAATGAAAAAACGGCTAGTAGTTCCCATGATTTTGTTGTAAATATGTCCAAAGTAATTTTCTTCATCAATTAAACACTTCGTGATTCGTATTTTCCACTCGTTGAGGGCACCCAACCAATATTATTTCGAAATAATTACAATATAACCGTGAATGGCTGTATCACAAGATGGAAACCGCCTAACCCGCAAATTTCAAGCCCAAAAAATAACCGAAAGTTGCACATAGCCTAATCAGGGGAGCACGGTGAATGTTTATTTTTTTTCCCATCGAGTTAACTCAATTTTTTCGCCAGTTATTTAATAGATTGAGTTCAAACTAGGGTTTCTTTCCCGGGATCCCGGGATCCCGGAATCCCGGGATCCCGGTCCATTTTAAGCTATTTTATATTTCCCGGGAAATGCTTTTTGTCCCGGGAATTCCCGGGATTTTAAAAAAGTGTTGCTTTCGTTTATTTTGTGCTAAGATCTTTGTAATACTATCATAACTTAACAGAATTTTATGCTTAAAATGTCTTTACTAACAGTAAATTATGGAAAAACTTCAAAATAATTTTTCTCTTTTAGTATGGCGCAAAGAAGCCCGGTCTCCATTACAAAGTTAATATCTTCAAAATACTTTTACAGTTTTATTTTTGTGTACCCTGATAATTCAAAGCAAAATAGCTTATAAATTAAATTTTATTGATAATAACGATGTTTCTTTGCTGCTAGATGCTCTTAAGACAATTTCACCTACATTAATAGAGACTGAGAGAGCATTTTATGCATCAGGACTTTTTGTTAATGAATTAAGAAAAAGACTAATTGACTGAAGCATAGATCACCTTTGTTTTCTTAAATCACATTACAAAAATTCATTGTAAACATTATATTATTGTATTCATAAATATGAAATAGCAAAAGAAAGGTTATAATTCCCAAATGTATGTTTCTCTCACCAATATTATTGAATTATTTGTAATAAACGTGGAGCAATATGTATTACATATATGACTTAGAGTTGTTTTTAAGTAATAAACCGCTCCCTTAATTTTTTGGGTTATTTATTTAGAAATATTGACATAATTTATTACATCCCGGGATCCCGGGAAATCCCGGGACAAAGGCCGATTTCTTCCCGGAATCCCGGGACAAGCAAAATGGTCAAATATGAGAAACCCTAGTTCAAACCAAGTGGATTCAACAATTAAACCTTGATTTACAAGTAAAGAACTATATAATATTACTCTCAGTAGATTATCCCAGTAAATTTGGCTCGTCCCTCGTATGCACACGACGCTAAAATAATTATTTAACCATCAAAACAGCAAATAATTCTGCTTTGTGTTGAATGGCCACATTAAGACATAAATAAAAAAGCACATGATTAGATTTTGAATGGTATTTGACGCAGATATCAAAGTTTTTCGACTGAAGGTTGTCGTAAGGAAATTGTAATTTGTTGTTTAAATCAAGTAACTGGTAATTACGTGTTATTATGTCGTATAAGTATTAAAATAATTACTTTAAAAACTGGTTAAGATATTGGCAGGGGGAGGTTGCTTATACTGGAGTTTCCTGTTATACTTCGTATTAAAATTATTTATAAATAATAAAATGTACTTTCAATAAATTGTTGTATATTTCTGAGGCATTTTTGTAAACGAATTTTTGAAGAATCTTATTGAGTACCAGAAAAGTGTTGTTATAATTTTGCTGTTCTTAAATAGTTCCCTTTGGTAATAAATTGAACATTCTACGTATTAAAAATTAACTGGGGCATTTTTCTACAAACACTCGAACATAAATTATGATAATATGCAAAATTTTAGGACGACATTCGATGGCAATGAAGTTACTTTACAAAAACTTTTGCAAGTTATACATTTTCTCTTTGTTACGTGTATGTGTGCCTGTAATATTTTTATTTTAAATATGAAATTAAATGTTTAAAGCAGGAAATGTGCTAGTTTATAATCAGCAAAGAACGTTTGAATTGTTGTTGCATCCAATGAATATTTGTTTATAAAATTTGCGCACGTTACGCATGTTTCAATTAGTTTTGTTTCGCAAAGTTACATGAAATGAAAGAATTTATGATTATTAGTTATATCTAAATGAAAATTGCGTTTTTACTGATAAAGTTAACTGACCTGCCTCAAGAAAAATCGCAGCTTTCTCTTTGCCTGCGTTGGGGACTGAAAAGTTCAATAGGTACTCGGGTAATTACAAACACTTGTGGTAAAAATTTAAGTAATTGTAACCACATAAGTAATTTAAAACTTGACACGGCCTTACATAATTAGTGTTTAACAGATAAGACACCTTTACTAAGTAAATTGGTTTGACAAAGTAATGTGTAGGCTGGAACATAAGTGTAATACTTAGCAATTTTGTGGGGCATTGAATTGTTGTTATTGAAAAAGTTGCAATGGTATTCATTAAAAGAAAATATTTAAAATTTTGATGAACTGTAAAAAATATTTTTAATCGTTTTTTGAATAAACCGGTACTTTATGGATTGCCTTGGTGTTGTGTAACATTTCCACAAACAATAGAGCCTACAATATTTTTTTTTGAATTCCTGACAAAAAAAGTTTCAAAGTTATAGAGTTGGGAATTTTTTAAAAACTTTGATGAGGTGAAAAAAATATTTTTAATCGTTTTCTGAATAAACTGGTAGTCTTCATGGATTGCCTAAGTGTTATTTAACATTTCCACAAACAATAAAGCCTACAATTTTTTTTTTTTGAATTTCTGACAAAAAAAGTTTTCAAGGTATAGAGTTGGGAAATTTTTAAAAACTTTGTGGGGTAAAAAAAAAAATTTTTAATCGTTTTCTGAATAAAATGGTAGTAGTTATGGATTGCTCAAGTATTGTTTAACATTTTTACAAACAATAGAGCCTATAATAATTATTTGTTTAACATTTTTACGGACTATGGACCCAATTGAAGAACGCCAGGATACCAAAAGCATTGCAAGGGCGTATATATCGACACTTTCCAAAAAAAAGTTTGAACAGTCGTAAACAATGTTCATTGGCGGTGTTTTAAAGAGCTGAAGGCTGCATTAAACAAACAATTAAGATCATATTTGACGAAATAATTGTACTGTATTGTATCAAACTGCGCACACAGTCTCTCGAAAACCAAGAGGTCCAATGTACATTTTTTTTCCTTGTCACTTTTCAACCAGAACCTGAACGCAGCAAGATTGCCAAGCAAGATAGAAAATTCTTATTGCACCTCTCTCGTTAAGCCCCACCAGTTCGATTTTATTTCCCCGTACGATTTTGCCTCTGAGTACCACATGTTATGCATCCTTAGATCCGTGGTAAACCAGTATTACTCGTACGATATTAAAAAAGTGCTTTAAGAAAATTGCAAATTGTTCGACAAATCTGTGCGTGGATCTGTGTTAGTGCCCGGTGCGTTTTTATCGGAATTTTTCAGGGAAAATGGGAACCCTAAAACAACCTTTTATCGATGGATTGGATAACATTCCAGAAAATAGGACTAAGGATATGAAAAAAATTAAATTGTGGTACGTAAAATTGAACATAATTTTGGTGCTGGCCAGTTCAAGACAATAAAGCATGGAATAAAACAATTTGACGGCTTTGGAGTCCCAAAACAAAAGCACTTTCAACAAAAAACGATCAAAAAAGAAAAAGTTTAAAGCGAAATATTTCGAAAACAACTGACAAGTGCATTTTTGGGCTAAAATTTGCTCTTGCCAGCATGTGTATTGGCCAATTTGTTTTTAACACTTCTTTGTAACAGTGGAAAGCTTTCCAAATTTTCTTCAAATACTATTTCCAAGCAAATTTCTTAGGACTTTTTTAAGTTTTCAAGTGTTGCAATATTTTGAAAGTACTTGAAAATGCAATTTTCAAGAAAACGGTTGACTTTACACCCATATAACCTTATACATTTTTTGAAGTAAATTTAAAGAGGAATCCAAAAATCAAAATATACAGAGTGTTCCATAAGAAAAAGTATAACTTTGATAAGCCACTCTTTTTTGGAGCACCCTGTAGGTTTGAAAATAGCCCTTATTGACTTACATAATCTAACAGCGACAAAAGTTTTAAAATATATACCGTATGACCATAAAACTCCGTGGCGTCCGTCGTGACTCACCCTGTAGAAGTACCTAATCCATTTAAAAATTATAATGTACTAAAATATCACAACGAATGACGTCACCTGCCTTCAGTTGCTCATCAAACTTCCGCGTTTTTTTAATGCAAAGATAACAAAATAATAAAATTTGAAGTAGCGACTTACATAATGAATGATTCTATTTGAATGAACAAACATTTGCTGGCAAAAAAATATTTGGAATTAAAATTATTTGCCAATTTCAATAGATTTCTACCAGTTTAATTTAAGAATCAAGAAAATCTACACCGATTTCTATGCTTCTATCTCTTAATCAGTAGCAATTTTATTTATTTATTAACCACACATAGATCTTGTAGCATTGATTACCGTTAGTAAGGACATTAATCAAAAACTTTGTTGATATAGTTAAGTAAAATTCTTATCTTTACAAAACGTCTAGCAATTTTTGCCTAAAACAAAACCTTCCTCACGATTTTTGCCCGATTTTTTGTGTTTAAAAATTGCTTTCGACTCCCTAAAAACTCGTTCGTTGTTTAATCTGTATTTAAAAGTTGTAACTGGCTAGAATAGTGCTTAAAATAATTCATTTCAGTTAATAAAAAAAAATAGGAATGTACATGAAAATAATCGAATCTTGTGTAAGATTTAAATAAAATACTTGCAGCTTGGTTTTGTATTTTATAACAGTGGTTTCCTTAAACTGTTTTTCCATTAAATTATTTAGCTAACACATGCTAAATGGCAACATTTTTGAATGTGTAGCAGTTCTAGTTTTATTACTGCATGCTAAGTAACATGTTTTACATAAAATAAACTCGAGCAACTCTCAAGACATTTTTGTGTGTTTGAGTGCTTAACACATTCCGTTTCAGCTACTAATTTAAACGTTTCTAATGGATTTTATATGGTTAATTCGTGATTCTGTAATTTTTAAATGAATTAATTCAGGTGCCCCGGGAGAAGTTTTGCAATACTGCAGGGTTGAAACGCGTGTGCATTAAATGTTAAAAGAAATGAGTCCCACAACCTTGCCTGTGGCGTAAAAGTTGTTTATTATTGTTGTCCGAGTTAAATTTAATATCACAAACTCGGTTCATGTTTTGCGTGACCTACAAATTTTGATGAGAATGCATGACAGTCCATGAATGCATATTTGCTCATTTTTTATTGTGTTCCGATGGAAATTGCTTATTCTACCGTCTCAGTTTCCTGTTTCAAGTCAATTACTTGGTCTAGTTAATATTTTTACAAGAGCTGGCTTACTTTAAGTTGAGTAGATTAACAGTTGGTTTAAATTAAAGGTATGATACTTTGTGGAGTACCTGGGTAACTACTATAGTTAGTTGGGTAAAATTTGATTTAGACAGATCGATTAAACCCAATTTATTTTAACCATGGAACCCTTTAAAAGTTTTTTAAACAAATGGAATTAGATTAAAAACAAGCCTTGCAGTCTTTGATGGTAACTGACTGGTAATAAAATCACATTAAAAGCATTTCAGTTTACACACATCTAACTTCGCTTGGGATAACTAAAAAGTATGAGTTTGTTTTTAATGTTTAAGTATGGGAAGCTATAAAAATTGTTTTGCAAATTTGTTCTGGAATGTAACTTAACTGCTAGGCAAACATTTTCAAATCGTTTTATCACGTATTTTCACAAGTTTTACGACGATTTTATTTAAAATGGTTTCTTCGTAGTTTTTCCCGGTAACGAAATAAATTTCTTAAATAATGATTCTGCTTGTTTTCTCGCGTATTACTTTGAAAGTGAGCAATTTAAATTTGTTATGAATCACGAACGTCACAATAAATTACAGTTTATATCATCTGATTACTAAATGGAACCAAATATACGGGGCTTTCTAAACACATTACGAGAAAAATTTTGGGTGTGCTCTCCTCGGATTCAAATTTCATGTGCCAAGTGCTTTTTTTTCCAGAAAAATTAATGTAAAGAAAGATTAACAACAAAAGATTGAAGCAAATTTGATGCAAACTTGCTTTTTGATATTACCTGTTTGCAGAACTGCCATAAAATGTAATTGCATATTTTTTGCACGACTGCGTTTAGCATAAAATACATGAAAGCATAATATTTATTCTGTTTTTATAATTTTTTTAATTATCAGAATAATTGATTAAGATTGAACACCAATTAAAATAAATTATACAACACAATAGGACTTATCATATCTTATAATGCCAATGTTGGAATATGTAGGTATATCTTTTAAAATTACATTTATTTAAACAAATTTTAGAAAGCATAGGGACCATTGCAAAGTTTTTGAATTTTTTCCAGAATAAAATGCAAGGCTATACAGGGTGATTCAAATTTACGAATTTGAATCACCATGTACCTACAGTAAAAACCTTTTTAAAAAAATTTAAGAACTATATTAATAATTGATTAAGACAATTTTTAAGCTACTTTGTAGATCTAAAAACAAACAAGAAAATCTACAAGCTTTAATGCAAGCTAAGCACTTTTAACTATTATTTATGTATTGTCACCAAAGTTGCTCGTGGAATGTTAAAAAAAAAACTTGATTTGTCCCAATAAGCATTATTTCACAAGTTCTATTGATCAACGCTTGCTTATAACGGTACTGTACTGTCCTTAAACTTGTAACACTTTCTCTGATGGCTTCTATTTAATTTAATTCGATTTCACAACAAATTGAGCAATAGATTATAAGTTATTCGTTAATTGCAACACGCATGTCGAAAAAAATGGCTTTAAGCCACAATTATTTAACCTTGTAGAACAATGTTGGTTATAATATCAAAGATTAAGCAATTCCAAAACAAAATTACCGATTTGGTTCTCTCTTGCAAAAAACAGATTAACGGAATAACGAAATAATATTACGATTTGTCTGAAATACAATTAAAACTATGTATAATTTGCCTGGGAATATTACACTGGAATTCCTGCGAGACCTCTGTGTCTTATTGCAGTAATTTCACTCATTATTGGGAAAATAAAATGTAATTGTATATAATATTACAGAAATACTGGGTGAGTGAAAATAAACTTATCAGAGCATACTAGGAGAAGAAATCAAATTTGCAATTAAAAAGCGAGTATATATTTCCTACAATAAATAATTTATAATGGCCATGTTAAAGCAGGTTGAAGAGTTGTTGAGTTTCCTCAATGTCAGTGTACCGTGTACAGTGTACAGTGTATAGACTTTAAATATTATGTTGTTAGTTTGTTACATTGTAGTGCTAAACAGATGCAAAATGTCAAGTCTTGTGCTAAATCCGTTATCCCGTGATTCGAATTTCATTACAGAACACTCCATGTATTAATCAAACGATGAACTATCACGGAAACTGATTTAAAAAAATGTTTTTAGCTCCATTCAGTTTTTAAGAATTTCCCAACTGTACCTATACCCTCGGAATTATGTTGGTAAAAATTTGGAGAATGTTGCTATTAGCTTTATTGTTTATAGAAATGTTTAGCAACGTCTAACCAATGCATAACAACTACAAATTCGTTCACAAACCGATTAAAAATATTTTTTATAGCCCATTAAGTTTTTCAAAATTTGCCAAATGTATACTCTCGGAATTATACTTGTACAATTTTTGAAAATGCTGCTTCTGGCTTTAGATCTTGCAGAAATGTTAAGTAGAGTTTACTCGATAAATAACATTTACGAGTTAGATAAGAAATCGATTAAAAATATTTTTCTCAGCTCATCAAAGTTTTTAAAAAATTCTTAAGTGTACACCTTTGGAATTATATTTGTAAACGTTTCGAAAATTTAGCATTTGGCTCTAATTTTTGTAGAAACATTAAACAGTGTCTACTCAATGGATAACAACTACAAATTAGTTTGGAAATCGATTAAAAATATTTTTTTACAGCCCATCAAAGTGTTTAACTTTGTATATTTGTAAAGATCCAGAAAATTTTGCCATAGGTACCTACCTATGTCTACTGGTCATCAAAAATTTATATGCGTTAAGTTTACAGCCTTAAAGAAAAAACTAGCAGCTCAACTGCTTAGAATATTGCTGTATTGGCTTAAATAAATAAAAATAGTTTTTATGTTGTCGTAAACGACAAATTTACGTATGTTTTAAATTAAATCAAACGAACATTTTCGAGTTATTTGGTCCAATACCTACTTTGTCAATGCATAGACGACAGAACAAAAATCTTAAAGAAACTTTTCAGTAGCTATGTCGATTGTAGCAGCCCCATAAATGTATGTCAATAAATGAGTAACAATAATTTTATGGCGATTTCAATGCAGCCTTAGAAGAAGAAAAACGCCTATTTTAAAGTTGAAAAATTATTAAATTGTTCAAGTTCTTTTCGGTTTATTATGAGCCCTATTGGATGGTACTTGTTTCTAAAGAAATGCCCATTAGCCGTTTTCCGAAAAATGTTACTGTAAACTGTAAAGTAAATGCTTTAACGATACTTCAAGGAGATTTCGATGCTATTAAAAACAAAAAACCCGCGTAGCTTTTATTTTAAAATTATATTTTCGTTGCTTCTTTGATATTAAATTATCATTTTTAAACATGCATTGTAGTGCAGGGGGTTTTGAAACATTTTTTTTTTTAAATTTCAGGATGGATACGCAACCCCACCTACCAACCATTTCTGACGAATACATTTACCTGTTCCTCCATGCCTGTTATTACCAACATGACAAGACGAAACATGCCATTGAGACCTATTTCAGTCTGAAAAGTAACACGCCGTCTCTGTTTACCGATAGAGACGTGTACTCGGAAAAAATCCAAACCATAATGAGAATGGTGTAAGCTAAATTTTTTTTTCACAGCGTAATAAATGAACAAGAGCCATTTTGTCACTGTGCTAATTAAATTAACGCAAAAATCAAGCTGCCCAAGGCTAGCTTAAACTAATATCTGCATAAATAAAATTACCGCTGTTTCATTAGTTTGTGGTAAACAATTTGGTCATACATTCAAGGACGGAATTACTCGGTTTTATTATTATTTACAGATCATTGAGTTTTAACGACGGTAATGTTATTTCTTTGATTTGCACGGTATTCCACTCGTATTCGGTTTCAGGGCAACGCACCTGTTACATTCCTTTAGTTTTCTCTCCTTGGATGTTCCCCGTTCCTTGATCAACACTCCGCCGGCCTGGTTGCCTTGTCGGGTTACGCAGTCCTTTTTAACTTTTTTCGATAGGTAGGACCATTCTCCTGAAGGTCCCTTTCCGCTTTTGCATGGATTTTTGACTGGAATTTTTAGTTAGAAAGTTAATACTCCTTGGGGCGTCAAAATTTAGGAGTTTCAAAGATTACAATTTTTGTTTAATTGTATATTTTGCGAGCGCCGTGAGTTACGATTTAAAAAAAACTTACCTTTTTTATCTGATTTGCTTTTGCATAAGTCACCTTCTTCGCTCTTGGTGTCTTCACTCTCTACGTAATGCTTCGATTGCGCCATGATTGATTGGATGCATTTTGACAGATCGTCGCGTCCCTTCAACGTACCTAAGTCGTCTTTTTTAACTTCCTCGATCGATTTGTTTAAATTTGGAGATGCTAGTTTTGCTTGTTTCTTACAAGCCGGTTTTTTGGCCAGCTTCACTTTCTTGGGCGGTTCGGCCATGGCCTTGCACATGCTTTTCACGTTTAAGCTTTCGCATTTAATGCAAGGAGCGAAGCTCATTTTTTGTTCACCTTAAAATTGTGTTGGCTACAAGTCGAAATCTGATCGGAAAAGTTATTTTTACTTACCCTTCACACACACGGGCTTCCAGTCCACGTGCGTGCTGCTGCAGGATTTTTCTGATGGAGTCGGGCATTCTTTTGCCTTTATACAGGATCTTCGCGGCAAGACCGGCGATTGTTTCTTCGTTGGCTTTTTGATGCATCTCCAGGTGCCTTTCGATTTGGGTTTGCAAACGTTTTGCTTGCAAATAATTGTTTTTTGGCTTGAAACTACTGCAAGTTTAGTAAACATTGTTTTAAGGTTTGCGACCTCATTGACAAAGTGTTACTTACCTTTACATTCTTGAGGCTCCCTTACACAGGTTATCGGTTCGACATAGAAAGGATTTGGAGGAAAAACTGGTTTTGGACACTTGGGGCAAACTTCTCGTGGTGGACGTACCTTGCAGCAATTTGGGGGTTCCATCGGCTTTGCAATCATTTTTGCTTCTTTACAAGGCCTTTGACAACATCCTGTTGGTTTTACTAGAAAGAGAAAAAAAAACGCGTATTGTGTGTTCGATAAAAGTACATCGACTAAATTTTTGTAAGGAGGGCTTACCTATCAGTTTTTTGTCTTCGCACGGTTGATATTTGATACAGATGTTACAAATGCCGTCCTGTTTGGCACACGGTTTACAAGGATCAGGACAAAGTTTATTGCACGGGTCTGCGGGGGTAACGCAGACGGGAAATGTTGGTTTACAAATACATGAAGTTTCTTTTTGATCGCAAGTTTCTGGGCACAGTTTCTTTGGTTGTTTTTGGCAATGTGGTTCGCTTGTATTACAAAGATCTTTTGTCTCACATTCTGTTACTTTGCAGGTCACATCTTTTTTGGGAGCCGTGTTTTCTACGTACATTTTGGGACATGGTTTTCTCTCGCACGGGTCTTTGCAAGGGTCTTGCGGTTTTTTGTCACAAGGCCCATCGTTACATTTTTTTGCCATAAATTGGGCTGTTGCTGACGACGGTTCGCCTATTTTTGGTTTTTTGTTCGGGTCTGTCATGCCGCGTCGGTTTGTCAGTTCTCTAATGGCACCTGTTGAATAGGACCGGTATGTGTGCATTCCTCTTTTATTCGGATCAGATTTTTTGTGACCTGAACATAATCCGTCCGCTTTCTCTCTCATTTTTTCGCACACGCACTTCCTGTTTGCCTCACAGGGATCAGGTTTTTGCTCTTTGAAAGGATTATAAGATTGGTACTGTTCTGGAAGCGGTTGAGGCTCCAGATCTTGGCACGGCTTAAGCTTCGAGAGACACGGATCACATATTGGTGAAGTTTCTGGATTAGGACATGTTGCAGGTTTTGAACTGCACTTTTTCTGTGAACATGGGTCACACGGTGTTGGGAGGCACGGGTTTGCAACGGGCTTACAAGGATCACATGGTTTTGGACATGGATCACAAGGTTTAGGACATGGCGCGGATTCTTTTATAATTAATATAACACATGGATCGCATTCATTACTTTCTGAAGGGGGCGGACATGGCTCGGGTTTTGGACAAGGATTGCATGACTTCGCTTTCGGACATGGATCACATGGCTTAGATTTCGGAACAGGATCGCAAGGTTTAGGACATGGCTTGGATTCTTTTATATTTAATATATCACATGGATCGCGTTCATTACTTTCTGAAGGGGGCGGACATGGCTCGGGTTTTGGACAAGGATCGCATGACTTCGCTTTCGGACATGGATCACATGGCTTAGATTTCGGAACAGGATCGCAAGGTTTAGGACATGGCTTGGATTCTTTTATATTTAATATATCACATGGATCGCATTCATTACTTTTTGAAGGGGGCGGACATGGCTCGGGTTTTGGACAAGGATCGCATGACTTCGCTTTCGGACATGGATCACATGGCTTAGATTTCGGAACAGGATCGCAAGGTTTAGGACATGGCGCGGATTCTTTTATAATTAATATAACACATGGATCGCATTCATTACTTTTTGAAGGGGACGGACATGGCTCGGGTTGTCCGCATGACTTCGGTTTCGGAACAGGATCACAAGGTTTAGGACATGGCTCGGATTCTTTAATATTTAATATATCACATGGATCGCGTTCATTACTTTTTGAAGGGGGCGGAGGACATGGCTCGGGTTTTGGACAAGGATCGCATGACTTCGGTTTCGGACATGGATCACATGGCTTAGATTTCGGAACAGGATCACAAGGTTTAGGACATGGCTCGGATTCTTTAATATTTAATATATCACATGGATCGCGTTCATTACTTTTTGAAGGGGGCGGACATGGCTCGGGTTTTGGACAAGGATCGCATGACTTCGCTTTCGGACATGGATCACATGGCTTAGATTTCGGAACAGGATCGCAAGGTTTAGGACATGGCTCGGATTCTTTTATATTTAATATATCACATGGATCGCGTTCATTACTTTTTGAAGGGGGCGGACATGGCTCGGGTTTTGGACAAGGATCGCATGACTTCGCTTTCGGACATGGATCACATGGCTTAGATTTCGGAACAGGATCGCAAGGTTTAGGACATGGCTCGGATTCTTTTATATTTAATATATCACATGGATCGCGTTCATTACTTTTTGAAAGCGGCGGACATGGCTTAGGACATGGTTCGCATGGTTTGGGTTCTTCTTTGCAAGGTTTAGGCTTGGGACACGGTTCAGGTTTTGGACAAGGTTCTGAACATTTAAAAGGCAACTTTTTGACACATGGGTCCGGTTTCACTTGTTCATACGCTTCATCGCAAGGATTTGGTGTCAAGTCACAATTGTCTTTTTTGCAGGTAGGTTTTGGGGCGCATGGTGAAGAGCCGCCTTCTTTTACCATCAATATAGCGCACGGATCTCCACAATCAGGTGTAGGTTTCTCTTTACATGGTTTTGGCGAGGGCTTTGCGTCACATGGTTTGGGACATGGATCGCATTTTATTGGTTCTGGTGCGCATGGATCTGCTTCCTTTGGTTTGCATACATCTTTAGGTGGTTTACAGACAGATTTCGGGGGTGGACATTTGGGTGGAGGTGGAAATGCAAATTTAGGGCAGCATTTATCTTTCCATGGTGGTGGCGGCGACACGTGTCTACCTTTTTTTCCTTTACACGATTGCGGTGTTTCTTTACAAGATTTCTTTCCTTTACACGATTGCGGTGTTTCTTTACAAGATTTCGGAGGACATTTACCTTTTGGTCGCCTACAAGGAGGTTTTTGTAGTCCGGATAGCTTCTTTGTTTTACGGCACGGGTCTTTTTTGTGGGACACAAGGCATCTTGGACCTTTTTGAGCGGGTTTGGATTTTTTCTTTGCCACCGCACACGGAACTGCTTTTTTACACGGATCTGCTTTTTTACAGGGATCTGCTATCTTACAGGGATCTTCTTTCTTACACGGATCTGCTTTCTTACACGGATCTTCTTTCTTACACGGATCTTTTTTCTTACAGGGATCTTCTTTCTTACACGGATCTGCTTTTTTACAGGGATCTTCTTTCTTACACGGATCTTTTTTCTTACAGGGATCTTCTTTCTTACACGGATCTGCTTTTTTACAGGGATCTTCTTTCTTACACGGATCTTTTTTCTTACAAGGATCTTCTTTCTTACACGGATCTTTTTTCTTACAGGGATCTTCTTTCTTACAAGGATCTTTTTTCTTACAAGGATCTTCTTTCTTACACGCATCTGCTTTCTTACAGGGATCTGTTATCTTACACGGATCTTCTTTTTTGCAGACGCTTTCTGTTGGCCTTGATTTTTTTGGGCAAACTATTATGTTTTCAGATCCAGCTACCTTACAAGGCTCAACTTTCTTTTCTTTCGGTTTCTCTGCGCTAACCGATTTGCAAGGTTGTTTCTCTTTCTTAAGTACTTTATTCATGTAAGAAGATTTTTTTACTTGTTTCGAAACAGCTGATTTCTTGGGAGCTTTCTTTGCGGCATTTGCCGGCGAAACGGCCCTTATTACAGCATTTTTAATTCTTTCAATAAGCCCCAGGGGACTTTTTTTCTTTAACGGATCTGTCTTAACAGTTTTCATTGGCCTGCTCGGCCTTTTTCCACTTGCTGTCTTTTGCGGTGTGCATGGTTTCTTAGCTTTGACTCCATCTTTCGAAACGTCTTGTATCAGAGCTGCCATGTTTTTGCATGGATCAGTCTGTTTTTTCTGTGTTTTGCAAACTGGTAAAGTCTTGTCTTCTTTTTTATAAGAAGCTTTCGCTACTGCACAAATGTCTGGTGTTTTAGGAGGATCACTTTTTTTGCAAGCAACTTTACGATTGGCAGCAATCAGCTCTTCGCAAGCATCTTTTACTAATTTGCAGATGCTGTGATCAGCCATTTTACATAATTCTATCTTCTTAGGAATGACCTGACCTGCACAAGGTTCTTCTTTTTTACTAGGATCAGCTTTTTTGCAAGGGTCGCTTGCAGCTTGACATGGTGGTATTTTGGGAGTGTCATTCTTTTCACAAGGATCGCTCTTTTTCTGTGCGCTGTCGCACGTAGTTTTGCAAACTAGTAAAGTCTTGTCTGCTTTTTTATAAGAAGCTTTCGCTACTGCACAAATGTCTGGTGTTTTACTAGGATCACTTTTTTTGCAAGCAACTTCACGATTGGCAGCATTCAGCTCTTCGCAAGCCTGTTTTACCAATTTGCAGATGCTTTGATCAGCTATTTTACATAATTCTATCGTCTTAAGAATGACCTGACCTGTACAAGGTTCTTCTTTTTTACTAGGATCAGCTTTTTTGCTAGGGTCGCTTGCAGTTTGACATGGTGGCATTTTGGGAGTATCCATTTTTTTACAAGGATCGCTCTTAACCTGTGTAGTAGTTGTAGTTTTGCAAACTGGTAAAGTCTTGTCTTCTTTTTTATCTGGTGTTTTAGGAGGATCACTTTTTTTGCAAGTTTCCAATGTTTTAGGGAGCTGCTGTGCTTTACATGCATCAGCCTTATTTGAGACATCTCCTAACTTGCCAAATAATATCTTTTTGCAAGTATCATTTAAAATTTTGCAGATGCCGTGATCAGCTGTTTTAGATAATTCTATCTTCTTAAGAATGTTCTGACAAGATTCTTCTTTTTTACTAGGATCAGCTTTTTTGCAGGGGTCGCTTGCAGTTTGACATGGTGGTATTTTGGGAGCATCAGTTTTTTTACAAGGTTCGCTTTTATCCCTACACGGCTCCGGTGTTGTAGGAGGATCACTTTTTTTGCAAGCAATTTCACGATTGCCAGCATTAATCTTTCTGCAAATATTATTAACCATTTGGCAGATGTCCAAATTATCAGTTCCATCACTCATGCAAGGATTTGTTGTCTTGCAAGGATCAGCTTTTTTGCAGGGGTCGCTTGCAGTTTGACATGGTGGTATTTTGGGAGCATCAGTTTTTTTACAAGGTTCGCTTTTATCCCTACACGGCTCCGGTGTTGTAGGAGGATCACTTTTTTTGCAAGCAATTTCACGATTGCCAGCATTAATCTTTCTGCAAATATTATTAACCATTTGGCAGATGTCCACATTATCAGTTCCATCACTCATGCAAGGATTCGTTGTCTTGCAAGGATCAGCTTTTTTACAAGGTTCTTCTTTTATTTTGCATGGGCTTGCTTTCATACAAGGATCCGGTTTTTTACAGATACCTGGTTTTGTACAGGGATCAGGTTTTTTACTAGGATCAGGTTTTTTACAGGGATCAGGTTTTTTACAGGGATCAGGTTTTTTACAGGGATCAGGTTTTTTGCAAGGATCAGGTTTTTTACAAGAATCATCTTTTTTACAAGCATCAGCTTTTTTACAAGAATCCGTATTGCCTTCCCTTTGTAGTAATATTCTGCAAGGGTCATTATTATTCTCGCTTGTTTGACATGTGTCTTTTTTTTCGCAGACATATTCATTGGGATCATGTTTGTCTGGCGCTTTAAAAAAATCAATTGGTATTCTTCGCATTTCGTACTTAATGCATTTTCCGTATTGTTGTTTTACGCAGACCTTGCGAAAGCAGTAAGGCATGCTCATTTCGTCTCCAACGTTGGGAGGTTGAGGACACACAACTTCGGGCTCGTCTTTTTTCTCAGGGCACGTTTCATTTACTTTTTGCCGTTCGCATGATTTTGACGCGCACGTAGATGTTCGCTTGCCCTTGCATTTTTTTTTCTTGCGATTGGGACCTTCTATCATTGGTGTTTTCCTAGTTTTCGGTCCGCTTTTAGCTCGTTCGCAAGACAGCACAGTTTTTCCACATTGGTCATCGATAATTTTCATTTTCATAGAGGGTGTTGTGTTTCTTGATTGCTTCTTGCAACTTTTACCGCTCTTTTTTTTCTTGCAAAACATGCCCAGTACTTTATCGCAGAAGCTGGCGTAGTTTTGGTGGCGGACATGTTTTGGTAACCGAGTTTTGAAGGAAACGTAAGGCGTTTTAGTAATGGTGGAAAAATTTCGAGTTTGTGCACTGGAAGACGACCATATAGTGTTTTGTTCCGCTGATGTACTAGGCGCGCAATTTTGGTAATTGGTTAAAATAGCTAAAGGCACATTGTCTGTATTTTCCGTAACATCCGTAACATCGGTAAGCCGTGTAAATTTTTGGGATGCGTTTAAAACTGGAGGTAAATTTTTTGAGATGTCCAATGAAATAAACGGTTGGTTGCGACAGCAAGGCGGAGCCGATTTTGAACGACATATTTTTACCAATTGTCCATAACTTCCTCCGTAATATGGCTCAGTTCCTTGTACATTGAGCGAATTATTTAACGACGTCAAATTACTACTTAGTTGTCTGGAATATCTCTATTAAAAAATAAAAAAATAATTAGAAACAGCGAGAACAATCTTAAAACACTCACCGATGTAATGGATAGGGAAAATTTTTGAAATTGTTTGAAATTCATACTGGAAATTTTGAAAAGTCATACCAAAATGTTTAAAGTGTCAAGTGAAATACAATTTGTGAAACGTGGCCTGCTTATTTTAAAACAATGCACCACGTGACGAACATGATTAAAATAAAAGTATTCAGCAACTTAGAAAAACTATCAATTTAACAATATCTATAAAAATATTTTCGATTTTAGCCATTTGGTCCGGTTGCCGAAAACCACACCCGAAGGATACAAAATTCTATTGTACAGCGTTCAAGACACAGATTACACTAAATTTGTGTTTAGTGATGGCGTTAAGGCCTTTTGTATGTACAATGACTGTGTTTTATCCGAAGATGGCTTAGCAGAAGGGTAAAATAATTATAATCTATTATTTAAACAAACATTTTTTTTAAGTACTTAATCAGCTAATAAAAGTAAGGTGTAACTATTTTGTTGATAAGCTTTGTGTAGTTATAGGTTTTTATTTCTTTTGTAGATACATTGTGATATTTGACATGAAGGGGGTATCTTTGGGTCATCTAGCAAGAGTTAGTCTACCAGCTCTAAGGGCCTTTATGATTTACATACAGGTAACGATTCGCGAACCTTCAACTGTGGTGATAAATATTTCTGTTTTATAGGATGCCCATCCAGCTCGACTCAAAGCCATTCACTGTGTAAATACCGCCAATTTTATTAATCATGTCATGAGGATAATCCAACCCTTGATTCATAGTGATTTAATTTCGATGTTAAAATTCCACAAAGGTAAAATAATACTCCAATTGTTGTTGCTTCAGTCGGTATGTTATATTTTTTTAAGGAAATGTTCCCGAAGAAGTGCCTTTAGAATTGTTGCCATCAGATTATGGCGGCGAAGCTCCAAGTGTAAAAGAATTAGACCAACAGACACGAGATCTAGTCGATAAGTATTCTGTTTGGCTTAGGGAAAACGAACTGCTTAAGTCGGACGAATCGAAAAGGATTAAGAAGAGTTCTTGGTGGTCGATGTTCGGTGGTAATGGCACCACTACAAACGATTTAGCTGTTGAAGAAAAGTCGACCTTCACTAGCTTAGAAATAGATTAAAAAATTATGGATGAATTACTAGTAGTAAATAGTTGTAAGCGAATTTGCAATACTTGTTGATTAACTTTCCGTTCAGCTTTCTTGGATATAATAAAATGCAGTTTAGCAATGAAATTAAAAATTGCATGTTTCAAGCAATTACTGCAAGTAACTAAATGTTTGAAACAAGTAAATTTACAGGTAAAAATATTTAACTAAAGCATGTTTCCACTGAACAATTATTTGATTGTTCATATTGTTAGTAAAACAATTTAAATTGAACTTAATGTCAAAAAAAAACGTAGGGCAGGACTCGACCAATTACTCGTGATAAAAATTCGCCTAAAAATCCTAAACAAGAAATAATTTTGCTCAAAAGGAGTTACTTTTATTCGCCCAGTGAATAAACATTGTTTATGCAAATCAAAGCCAATGGTATTAAGAAAAAAAAATTAGAAAAATTTTGTTTGTAAGTAGAATAAACAATTTAGGAGCCCATGGAATGTTTTCAGGCAATATAGTTCTGAAAATCTTGAATTTATTTAATTTATTAATTAGTATTTAGCTGTAATTATACAGGGTTTTTAGTTTAAAATTTGCGGTAACACTGTTTATTTAAATAAAATAATAAAGAATGTTATTTGTTCATAGCTTTTTCAATTCCCCTGCTTCTATTTCATCCTGATTAAAATATATATTAATTTGTGTTCTACAGGGTGTGGTGTACAACTTATAGTAAAAAAAAATTGTTCAATGATTTATAAAAATTTATATAAACCTATTTTTATCAATGAAAGATATCTTGTAAAAATACTAGACCATTTTTAAGACTCTTGTATCTTCATCGGAACAAATAACTTTATGAATCGTTTAAAAAACGCAAAAACATGATGAGCAATCAACAAATTCCACTGCATTACCATGCAATGTTTAGATTTCATGTGTTTTGTGACTGTGCATCATATTTTTGCGTTATTATAACGATTTATGAAGTTATCAGTTTATAATCGCTACAGATAACTTATGTAGGTATGCTAGGGCAGTTCAAAACTTTTGTCTCTTCACTAGTAGCAATATTTAAACTGGTGTAGCATTTCCATAAAGATATTTTGGAAAAGCGATAGGTATTGTTTGTTTAAACTTATTTATATTAATTTGTAGTAGAGAAAAACACCTGACTCATTAATTAAGATAGGGAAAAAATTAATATTTTGTTGTTATTATCATGATTGTTTGAATTTGTGTAGGTGCTCTAAATTGCATGAATTATTATCTCCCCTAGCTAACTTCTATCTATCATACAAACTGCCAAGTGAATACAATAATCAAAGAACTTACAAATATTATTGATTACCGATATTTTCAGCTTGTTCTAAGTATGTGGTATATGTATTTTAGTATATTGTAGCTCTTATCGTTAGTATTTGCTAAAGGTGGTTATATCTAGTGAATTATTGGTACAATTTTTATGTGCGGGCGGTTTACATGATATCTTTTTTTGGTGTTTGGAGCAATCATTTTGTTGTCATCTGTCTGCGGTTTTTTATTTAGATCTAAATGCGCAAACAAAGTGTTGAAGTAAAGAATGTGGCAGCTTTGCGAATGAAAGCTGCTAATATTTGGCATGGACCCAAAAGAAAAACTATGGTTTATAATATACCTATGGCTTCTGTTACTTTTCCCTTGAAGGACAAGGTAGTTCTGGTTTTTTAAAAATAAGTATTATATTTGATGGCCTTACCCCACTTTTCACAGGGAATAAAGAGGGCTAATAATCCTTAATTAGGCCAACAGTAACCAGTATAAGAAGTATGTAGTCATTTGCTTTGGTTTAAAAAAAAAAAAATTTTTTTAGGTCGAAAAAATATTATAGTCTGCACTTTTTTTGAGAATTTAAAGAAATTAATACACTAAAGCCTTTTTTTTTCGTGGCAAATATGAGCTACTCGCAGTGTTTTTCAAACTGTAATCCGCGGACCCCTGAATCCTTCTAAAGGGGTCCCCAGAGCCTTTTATTATACACGAAAATCATTCAAATTTTTTTTCCAGGGTTAAAAACAAAATATTGTCTACAAAACAATTCATTGGTGGTGCTTTGTCAGTTATTAATTTTGTTAGGGGTCCTTAAGAGTGAAAAGTTTGAGAAACACCGAGCTAGAACATTCAATGGTTACATAATTTCATGATGTGTTTGTTTATTCTGAAAATAAATTGTAAAAACTGCATGTTTTTGGGTTACCCTGTACAGTAAAGACGTTGTTTTACTTATTATGTCAAGGGCCTATGAAATTATCACACTGTATTTAAAAAAAAACCTGCTTACATAGAAAATCTATTACTTCTTTAATCGTATTATCAACTTTTTTCAAGGAATCAGTTGCTTTTTATTGTATTCCATTAAATTAAATCATTTTCGAGTGTCGAAAGCTCGATTTGATACGTTCCAGTTCGGATTTTCGCCGGGAAACGCGAAACATCATGCGCCGGCGTCGGGAAAGCTCGAATTTTCCCATTCGCCTCGTTTTAACACAGCTCCAAGTATTTGGTACGTCACTTGCAGGGCTGAAAATCAATGGCCGTGCGCAGACACCATTGATTTTATGTGACCTAGTAATGCCGCCACCATAGCTAAAATTAAGTGTGTCCGTCCGATATTATTTCTAAATTTAACATCTCGAAACAGTAAGTACATTTATGACTTGCCTTTAACGCGGAAGAGCGCCGCGGCCTCAAAATATCATAGTAACATCGCAAACGGGAAAACCGGACGAAAATAACTCGAAAATTGACGCTGTATAGGGAAGGGTTACGACGGTTTCAAGAAAAATAACTTCCAACACCTGCACGGCTCTTATTTTAGGCCAATTTTCATGCTAATCGCCACAGAACCGAACGGAAAATCATTTTGTGCACAAAAAATTCATGAGCTACTCGCGAAAATGATTGCTAAGTTACTTTAAAGCCAATACATATCTTAATAAACCCTTGGAAGTATTTCATAACAGCTTAAAAATACGAAAACGTGCATTTTTCGCAAGCTCACACCATTTTCGGTTTTCAATTTCGGAAATACAAATCGTATTATGTAAATTGCGTTACTGGAAAATCACTCTTGCCATGGAATTGCATTTTTATGTAAATTAGTCGATGAAGATTTCGTATTTTTATAAAATAATCGCTGCTATCAATTAATCTTCGGTTGTTTTTTGTATAACGTGCCATTGAATCCATTGCAATAGGGGAAACAAATTGTGGCTTGTGGTAAAAAACGTTTCGTGTGTTTTTCTCAACGTATCGTCATTAATTTTCTGAGTTGAATAGAGGTTGGTTTTTAATTTTAAAATGGTAGTTATGACCCATTTATTTTTCAATGTATTTTGCACTTCTATCAACGTTCAAGATTTTTTTTTTGTATCGCAATAATGTTCAAGACATATTTAATGCAATTGCTGTTAATATAAACTCAAAGTTTGTGGGTTGGGATTATGACAACAGAGGAATATTGTAGTTATCACAAATTGCAATCAAAGCATCGCAAAAAACAAGTATTGTAAATGGTTTTTTCTTTTACTGTAGATTAGAGTGTTAAATATTGTTGATGATACTTTGATGGATAATCCGAGGCTATTAGTTCATGTTATCTGTGTTTAATCTGAAGATAAGTTGTTAATATTGTTGGCGGTGTATCGATTTAAAAGCATATACAGGGTGTGTATAAATTGTAGAGCAGTTCTAACTTGGATTTATTTTTTCACTATCCCAAGTAGCAAAATTATTACAAAAATATTTGCCGAAGGATATCTAGGCTTGAAGATTTCATTAAAGTATAAAATTATCCAAAAAATATGCATTTTCTCGCAACTGTATCAGACTTTAAAGCCAGCAGTTACAGCCATGAAAATTTATCCAAAATTGCATTCCTGCAATTCAAAAACTAACAGCGATACATTAAATTTTGTAATGATAGTTGTATCTATCTTGTTCAACATTAATGGAAGATTATGTTGTAAAAAGTGAACGCGATTCAGTCGCGCGAATCACATTTGCATTTGTACGAGAGAGAAATTTGAATTGGTGTAGATCGTCCAAGGCTGGCTTAATAAATTGGGCAAAATAAGACAACCCTAAAAGCCTCGTGTAATTTGAAAAATAAGGGAAAACGGAAAAAAGATCGCTATCCCCAGCCAGCTCATAACTGAACCTACACCCCTAGAATATAAATGAAGCTACAACTGTATAATAAAATTGAGCAGAACGGAAAAACGAAATATACTTATATGTTTAAAATTACGCCTTCTGTATACAGGGCGATGCCGAACGAATGTCACAAGCAGTTCACTACCTGACTATCGACCAAAAGAAATTAAAAACGGCTGCACAGAACACCGATTGATTTTTATGAGAATTATAATCGAAGTCTAAGCAATATTTTTTATATCTCGTGGACGCTTCAGAGGCTAATTCCGTGGTCTGTTTTATCTTACCCAAATTTGGGTTCTAGGTCATGGATTTGGAAATGCAATTGCGGGCGGCCGAGGCAAGGAGAATGGAGTTAGAGAGAGCTCACTCGGAAGCACTATCAGCTCTAAGAAACTGTGGTTCCGACCTTCTAGAAGCAAGACAATCTAGAGTACGAGAATTAGAAAAAAAGGTGGCGCTAGAGACTGTCAGGTAACGATCAAATTTTTGGTTACAATTTTACTCTGTTTTCACCAAGACTGCTGCGAATTTTTGCTAGGATTTTATTGAGATTATTATGATAAGGCGCAATATTTTTTGGGATACTTAATGTTATAGCAACCTTTTTATACCCTGAAAGGGTTGCTAAGGTGTATATTATTGCAGCAACCGCGCTTATATCTAAGCAACCAATTCACGGCATCCTTCCCAAACACTCACAAAAATGAATTGAAAATCTATCAATCGAAAATAATAATCTGCGAATAATATTATTCGTGTGTTTTTGCTAGTCGGCTGTTGCCAATGGCTAATTGCCGGAGGCCACGTCTTGCGCGACCATTTATCATCGGATTATTTTTTTTTGCAGATGCGAGGAGTTGCAACTAGAGCTGGCAGCGTCTCATAGAGGGAGGATCCAAGTGTCTAATCCATCAAATCAGCCATGGGGACCGGGTAAAGTAACGGAGATTGAGCGAATCATGGCCAAAATAGAACAAGATAACCGAATTTTGGCTGAACTAGATCATAATCGCGCCACTACCCTCGGTATATAGTAAAAGAGATGTCGCTTGTGTTTCACTGCTACGCTTTTTGTGTAATGACAAAAAAAAAACTTGCACCTCTTGTCTTGTCATTTGAGTGTGGTGTTGTTCTGTCGCTCACTTTATCAATACCTAAGTGTTTGTTCGATACGAGGGCGTATCATTATGTAATCTACCTAGTTAAGAAAGAAGGAATAAGCTTAACTTTTATTTTCCAATGCAATTTCCTTCCGGAACGATCAACAAAAAATCTTTCGACAGTAAAATATTTTTAAAGCGGCTTTAACTTCTTCTTCAGATTAAATCACCTTTCTCTAAGATTCATTTAAAGATTTCGGAATAAAAAGTCCTAGCTTTCGTTATCATTCATTCTGTAATTGCCTCCAGAAACTTTCCAGACAAAATACGAACAGCCACTCTTGTTTTTGATGGCTAGGCAGATTACTTATTGATTTGACCTCGTATATCCTACTGTTGTACGTAATACAGCCCTAAAATCATTTTTAAGTGTGATAAAACGTAATGACGTCATGTGGTTATTCAGTTACACGTTCTTAAAACAACATAAAGATAATGTTTTGTGGAAAAATCTACAGTTGTTGGTCTAAATACAAGTGAAACACAAATGGAATATTTTTCAACACGTTACCAGACGCTTAACAGTCTAGTAATGACTTCGATAAGTTCAAAAAAACCTCTGAAATTGCGGCAATGATTCAACAACAACTTGGTTGTTGTGTTAATATGTCTATGTAGTTTTTATTTTGAGTATACTGGGTGAATATAAAGAAAATTAGTGTAGCGATGTTGGATAATGTTGTCCTGAAGAACTGCACGATTTATTTTTGCATAAATTCATCCAGTATATGATTTTCTGGGTGTAGTTGTTAGATGGGCACACTGTATTCGTGGCATTTTTGATTTGTTCCGTATGTATATGAGGACTTGCGATTAAAAACTTAACACAGTCCTTCAGAAATTAAAGCTCTGTTAAATCTTTTTGTTTGGAATGTGATTTTCTTGTAAATTCCCGAAATGTGAAAATTGCAAGTCCTCGCTGGATTATCTTTGCAGAAATGTTACGGTCATTTTTTTGCAGGAGCAGGATTACAGACAAGTCTAAGCAGTCATGCACTTGGAGAAAGTAGTCCTCCGGTATCTCCGATAACGATGTCGCACACAACGCCCTCTATGTACCCTACATCGACACTCTGCGGGCCGGCTGGGAATTGTCCTGGACAAGGACACTCGCCGCTCTCGTATCTTCCTTCAAGCACCAGCTATAATCCCCCCATATCTCAACAATACAATGCATTAGGACACCCTTACACGAACAAGAGCAACATGGTTAGTGGTATGAGTGGTCTAAGTCACCAAATGGGCCACCAAAATCCTTTACAATCAGGATTAGGACATACGGGCTTGGGGCAGATGGGTTTGGCGGGATTAGGACAATCCACATTAGGGCAAGGATGTATAGGACCCACGGGTATGGGTCAAAGTTTAGTGCAGACGTCTCTGGGTACTGCTCTGGGTCAGACGTCGGTTTTGGGGACGTCTCTGGGACAGACTTCGTCAGTTATGGGCACAAATTCGATGGGCAATCCTGGCATGGGCACTTCCGTGCTGTGCACATCTTTGGGTACCTCGATTTTACCTCAGTCTACGTACACTACCAGCACTATATCTAACCCAATGTATTCACATCCTCTGGTTTCTAATAATCCCACGTCGCTTCCACAATCCGCATTCAGTAATCCTTCTTATAACAATCCATCTAGCACGATGCCTCAATACAATTTACCTTACAACCCAACCACAACGAGCTATAATAGTAATAACGTAACATTTTCCAATCCCTTGAGCTCGCAGTTCAATAATATGTCGTTATCAGGACCTGCGGCTATGTCCATCAAACTGAAGCCCTACGAAGAGGTCGAGCTTGGTACGTAGTTTTGAGAAGTAGCTGATGTAAGATTACCACACATATTTTTTTTACTTGTTTAGCAGCTGGTAGAAGAGCGGTCACACCTGTCACTCCCCATCCTCCTTCCTGGGGGCTAGGCACGTCATTGGGGATGACAGATACGAGGCCGCTGTCCAGGTTGATGCCGGACGGGTTGGACTCCGAATGGGGCGGCGTGCATAGCACAGACAGAAGTTATTTAAACGGACACTCGAACGGAAGTCAGGTCGACATGTTGGACATACCAGGAAAAGGAAAATTTTCTGTCTACATTGCACGGTGAGTTGATCGACTTCTTTCGCGTCTTTAAGCTTATGAACGCTTTGGTGTTGGTTAGATTTTCGTATGAGCCGGAACCAGAAGCCGAGGATGAGATGTCCGTTCAAGCAGGAGACTATCTTCTAGTTTGGGGCGAACCAGTAGGACCTGCTGGGTATTTGGACAGCGAAACGCTGGATGGACGTCGAGGTCTCGTGCCATCACACTTTGCCCAAAGACTTTACGGTAAAAATTAAGTTACACAAAAAAACATTTCCAGATAACTTAAAGACCATTATTTTCTTATGATAACACAATTTTTATTCGAATCAGGGGAAGACCTACTAGAATTCCATCAAGCCGTACTGACCACGTTACGCGAAGAAGAAACCTTCGAAACATTCGCCGCCGATATTCAACGACTAAACGAACTAGCAGAAATCCAGGAAGGCCAAGAAGACGACTCCATAGACGGCGAACAAGGTAAGTGTCCCACGCATGGTCTTAGAGATTCACCATGACCCGGAAGTTTTCTGTTAGTCCTAAAGTTGTTAGACTTAGTCTAACGTATATAGTCAGCTCAAAACTGTTGCTGTTTTTTTTTTTTACATAATATTGGCAGGACGGCTCAATATTTACTTTAACAGTTAGTGCATGGACGAGTAGTTTGCAATAGGAATGGATTTTGTGGTCGATAAAAGAGCAGCAACAGTTCAAACGATATTATTGTTATGTTTCTCTTTATTTGTGTTGTAGCCATGTTTGTTTCTTAAGAGCCGAGAAGAAATTGTTACGAGGTTGGTGTAAATTGGTGGACCCCGTACTTAAAAAAACACCGGATGGCTAAGTATCCTTTGGTCGACATTTTGTAAAAACAAATTTGAGTTAGAAATCTGCTAATACGTTATAATAGTCCACCAATTTATACACATCTTGTAGTTATTAAACCTGCTACTGCTAGAATTTTTTTAGCTGTTATGAACGTTTTTAATGCACGATAAATACAGTAGTTGTAGTTTTATTTTAGAACTGATTCTTCTTTTACATTTTATTAGATATGTCGTTGTACTGAAGGAATTTTTATGTAGTCTATCAAGTTATGACAGATATTTTTGTACACATGCTACATTCCACGGTTTTATTAACTGGACTATATCTTCTAGAACAATAATTCTTTGTGCAATAACGAAATTGTTTTGCTGCTCGCTTGATAGACTAGATAATACTTGGGTAAAATATTGCGTTATCTACCTAGTCAAAAAAAAATCAACATAAGTTTCTTTTTGCATCACACAAAACTGTAGCCATCAACTTTTTGGCAGGAGATAAAGTTTTGACCTGCTAGGAGATAAGGAGCCCTTCACTAAATGGGCTCTAGTTTTGTAAGAAAGTCCCTGGTCTCTTCACGAGTCACTATTCTTGAAATAATTATCGTTCAATTTTTTTTAAGACAGATTTTGGAAGACTGAAAATTAGTTCGAGAGTCCCTCCTTAGAACGCTTCTATTTCTTCGTGTACAATCTTAATTCCATTACCCTCTAGTCGACGATTTTGAAACACTTCTACACTCAAGAATTATTCCAATCCCTTCCACAACACATAAACTGTGATAAGACGAATTTTTAATGTATAAGTTAAATTCAATCTGACAGTTTTAATAAATGTCACAGCTATTTGACAGTATAACCTAGTAACTGTCACCCTTTTTGATGGCTATGGATAGATCACGTAATAATTCTCCCTCGTTGTACCTCCTCCAACTATTTAAAACCCTCAGTAATATGTTATCCAGCTAGAACTGTGCTACTTTGACTATATTTGGTGCTCTTTCATAATTGTTTGCAGCGCATATTTCAAATTTACAACGCATGGAATTTTTCAATTTAAAAAAGTAGCAGATCATTGCAAGTGAATTGAAATATGGGCTGTATTTTTGATGTATATCTTCTCCCCATCCATCTGTCTCTCTGCATCTCATGAACATTCTTCTCTTTCGCTTGTATTCTTGTCATCTTTGTTCTTCTGCATCTCCATGTTCTGTCTCATGTTTCCTGTTCATGATCTATGAGCTCTTCTTGGTGTCCATCGGCGCCGTTCTTTCATAATCTCCACAGAGCTGACTTAGTACGTTAGGGCACCATAGCTAGATAGAACTGACACATGATGAATCAACAGCTGACCTGTTCTTCTCCGTGCTAGTGCCCGCACCGAGAAACCTGAACCTGGAGAAGCAATTGAACAAGAGCGTGCTCATAGGATGGACGACCCCGGACGTAGGTCCAGGTAATCACATAGAGAGTTACCATGTCTACGTCGATGGAGTACTTAAGACGACCATCAAGGCGACGGAGAGGACGCGAGCCCTTGTGGAAGGCGTCGATAGCAACAGAGTAAGTTCTTTAACAATCCACCACTAGGAGAAACCCCTAAGTTGCTTCTTCTTTCACAGCCACATAGGATAAGTGTACGTTCTGTGACGGCAAATCGACGTACATCGAGGGACGCCGCCTGCACCATGATCATCGGCAGAGAAACCAATCAACTCGGGCCTACCTCGGTCAGGGCGACCAACGTAACCGCCACATCGGCGATAATCAACTGGTTACCAGCAAACTCCAACCACCAGCACGTCGTTTGCGTCAACAACGTCGAAGTGCGGACGGTCAAGCCCGGAGTTTATCGGCACACCATCACGGGCTTGACGCCGAACACTCAGTATAGGGTCACTGTGAGGGCCAAGCATCACAGGGCTTCCCAGAACGTCGCGAATTTGACGGAGGAATTGCCGATGCCCGCTGCGGCACACACCGACTTTCGGACTCTCCCGAAAGGACTGCCGGATCCTCCTAGCGAAATACTCGTGGAACCAGGTGAGAATTATTTGAAAACGAATCAAAATTCAATTCAAAAACCAAACAATAACATTATTCGCTTAAGCGAGGGTTTGAAACATCACACGACATACTTTTCGCTACATCTCAAATTTGCCCTAACTTGCAAAGGTGAAATTTTGCTAAAGTGAAAGATAAATGTTTGTTTAATAACTCCCATTAGCTATTAATATGTATAATATTCACATTCATACTCTAAGTATTGAATAAACGATGAAATTTTGGCCTCTTACTTATAACTTTAAGAAAACACTGAAAGTACTGTTGACCATATGTGTATAGTGACAATTTTTGGTTGTTTTATTTTGCTTTGTAGTCGTCTTATTTCAGCTTCAAATAACCGCCCATATTTTTTTAATGTTCGCACGTAGTGGTACCATGTTGTCCGGCAAGATTTTTTAACTGGTATTTTTGTAGAAAAGTGCCCGCCAACAATAATATTAAAAGGAATTTCGATGGTTCACGCAGTGTGTAAGATATTTACTGGTATTTTTCACAAACTTTCGGCACGTAGATTTATTATCGACACACTTACACTCATTTTTTTTTAACTCAACGAAGACGGCTGGACCAGCCATGACGCTTTTTTGTTTATCTGTGCGAGAACTGCAGGAATTTTCAAAAATTCAGAACTATTGGCTTCAAAAACAAACTTTAGATGTTCATAGGTTTTGTTAAATATTTTTTGAAGTTTCGCGGGTCACGATTAAGGTCTGGGCACGCCTGCTTCGAATAACAGCCTAATCCTTTGACTAAAATATGCAGGCCCAAAATTGCAAGGATGAATGATAAATGAAAAAGTGAACGGCATAAAAAAATGTTCCTTTGAGCCACCTTGTAGGTCTAGATAGCGTGGATGAATCTGTAGACTTCCTGGTTTAGCTGTTCTTCCTGGTTTAAAAGACTTTTTGTTGTTAGGTCCTCAGGATGGCACGCTCCTGGTCACGTGGCATCCGGTGCTGACTTCCCATCATCCCGGATCGACCATAACGGGATACGCTGTCTATGCGGATGGGAAAAAGGTCACCGATGTCGACTCACCAACTGGAGATCACGCCCTCATCGACATTAGCAAGCTCCTGGGGTTGAATCCGAGGCACGTGACTGTAAGAACAAAAGCCAGAGACAGCCAGTCTGCGGATTCCATCCCGACTGCGATTCCGGTCAGCGTCCTCAGGGGTGGCGTTATCAGGGCCAGACAGCAACCACACTCGGCCGTTCCGATGCACATGAGGCCGCAGCAGCCCCAGCAGGGCCAACAGGGCCAGCAGCAAAGGCACCAGCAAGGACAACAGGTCTGGAGCAAGCATTTTTTATAGGCAAGTACAATCTCTGATCAAATACTTTTGTAGGTTATAGAACATGATGAAAACTTAAGTGATAAAGAAATTTTCCCAACATCAGCAGGTCACCGCCAGCAAACGGGAATACCATCGATTGGTATGTAGTAAGAGATAACGTTTAAGGGAATGCCATGTAGAAACATGTATGCCAGTGTTGAACAAAAAAAAAACATGCGCATTTCAAGACTTTTGTTAAATAACTACACCGTCAGGTCGACGACCTCCACTCACCAAGCCCATTCCCAACCAGGAGGCTCGACTCTGTCGAGAATCCGCGCTTGGGAATGTCGCATTCGTCGGAATACCCCATGTTAATGCTCGAACCTAGACTAGAACTGTGTGTGGTTATTCTGGCAAAATTTAGCTAATAGCGTTAGAGAATTTTTTAATATTTTTTTCATAGAACTATCAATAGCAGTAGCTCAATTTGTAGTGAATGTTGGCAGCAGTGAGTAGGTTTGTAGATTCGGTGTGCCAAATAATTAACCAGCTGGCGTTTGCCAAATATATATCTTTCTAAACCCTAGCTCAACGATCCGTTCCAGAAATTACTAAAGAAACTTTTGAAGGCAACCTGTCTGAAGACGAATTACAAGACCGTAGAAACCCTAGACAGTCGCAATATCAGCAGCAGAGGTCTCATAGACCGGGTCAGCAACAAAGGCCAGAACAGCCGCAGCAACAACAGACACAACAACAATATTATCAACAAGGTATTTGAACTGGGCGCGCGGATAAAACAACACAAACCGAATCTGGCCTTAACAAAATATTAACACGAGTAAAAACCAAGAAAACACAAAAACACTAAGCTTCAAGTCTTCAAGCTCACAAAAAAAAAACGTTTCAATCACGAGCTTCGCAGAAAAAACAACAAATACAATAATAACTTCGTTGCGGGTTCCTCGTTTATACAGGCGTTTGAGTCTCCACCCTTTGCGACATATTTTCGGCTACATCTCAACTTTCCGCAAACTTAAAATCGTGAAATTTGGCCTAAATTAAAGAAAAACGTTTGCGTTACAGCCCTTAACCTTCATTTATAAAAACTTCAATACGAGTTACAAAAAAAAAAACAGGTCCAAAAAAATTTGCCACGGGTTTCTCGTTTATACGGACGTTTGGATCTCTGCACCTCACGAGATATTTTCGGCCATATCTCGAATTTGCGTTAACTTACAAACATGAAGTTTGGCCCAAGTTAGAGAGAAATGATTGCTTAAAAACCCATAGTAGCTATCAACAATAAATATTTCCAATCAGTGTCTTAAAAACGCTTAGAAAGAAAAAAAACTATTTGGCAGCTTATAGCACGATTTGTATCAGATATATTCCGGAATTTTGTGCAGTTAAATTTGTCTTCTATGAACTTGCTAGCACGAGTACTGGAAAAAAAACACCTTTAAACGCGCACACATAAAGAATAATCACACAACACTACACAAATAGAAGGAGTTTGATTATTATAACATAGACTTTCAACGCACTGAACACACATTGGCTACACTTTTTTTTACATCCCGTACACAGGTAAATAGATCATAATGTTTGGCTTGATAAGTTCTGAGACTTGTAGTGACATTAAATTAGATTGTTACTAAAGAAATAGTTTGCTTTTAACATTTAGAATAGTAACAATTATGTATTAGCAAAAGATTAGCGTGTTAAATGATTGGCTTTTTTTAAATTGTAGAAATTTTGGGGGAGATACCAGGGGGAAAATTAATACTAAGGTCTTTTTAGATAACTGATTAATTGCCGTTGCAAAAAAAATCATAAAAAGCAAATTTTCAGACTTGAGAATGTTACATTTCACTTTGTTTTGTTGTTGTTTTTTTCACTGTTAACTGTGTATTGTAAAAGGATTTGCTTGAGAAGTTTACTCATTTTGATATTGGTGTTTTTTGGCACCATCCTATATATTTCTTTCAAATTTACGGTCCAATTTTCCTTGGTTGTTGGAAATAAAGCACCGTTATTTCAAAAAAACTGAATTCTTGCACATGTGCAAGGACCTTGCACAGATTATATGAGCACTTTTGCCTATTTTAATCACACAAATGCAATTGCAGTTTTTCCAGGTCAGCAGCAAAATCCTCGGGGAGCTGCCACGACGGCGATGCGCGGTAATCAACAGGTAATGCAGGGTGCAAGGGGAGGTCCCGGCAACCAACCAATAGGTCCGAACAATCCTCCAACAGCTCAAAAAAGGGCCCGCTGGTTTGTTGCGCTTTTCGACTACGACCCTGCCACGATGTCACCGAATCCTGACGCCTGCGACGAGGAGCTGCCGTTTTCGGAAGGAGACACGATCAAAGTTTGGGGCGACAAGGACACCGACGGCTTCTACTGGGGCGAATGTCGAGGTACGTATTTAAAAACGAGTCAAAAAATAACTCTACTCATAAATAAGTCGTACGTGCTGGCTGAAACTTTTCTGTGGCTGTTGGTGATGGAAATAATTGTTTTTTAGGTCGAAGGGGGTATGTACCCCATAATATGGTGATGGAAGTCGAAGGAGGTGCTCAAAATAGAGATCGGTGGGGCGATATTTACCAAAATATGCCAGTCAAAAGGATGGTAGCATTGTACGATTATGACCCTCAAGAACTGAGTCCGAATGTGGACGCCGAGGTGAGAAGCTAGTATATCTTTGATTTTTAGCTCAGAAAAACCAGGTGCTCCAACTGTATGCTCTAAAATGTGTGTATGTTTACACCAAAATTAACAATTACTGACCAGTAATTTGTTAAGATAAATTTAAAAATAGTCAAAGTGCAGTATTTTCTGACTAGGTAGATTACTTATTAGTTTGCCCTCGTATACCTATACAATAACTATGTTATTTGTACGGTCAGATACGTTTATTACGTTGGACCACTTTGTAAACTTTCAATGTCTTTGTGTGTACAAAAAGCTCTACCAAGTTTTTAACCCCAACTGCAGGTGGAACTATCTTTTACAACTGGCCAAATAATCAACATATACGGCGAGATGGATGACGATGGCTTCTACATGGCGGAAATCGACGGAGTTCGCGGCCTGGTGCCGTCGAATTTCATCACGGAAGCTCCGGACCAGTACGGCGCCGGCGGCCAGCAAGCTCAAACTATGGGATCCATAGGTCGCGGTCAACAAAGGGGCCGGGGCCACGGACCTGGAGCAAGAGGTCCACCTCCTCCGCCCAGGGACAACGTCGTTAGACCAAGGAAAACAGGTATAAAAAAGCCCTGGGTTAGGTTATAATTAATGTTTCGTTGGACAAAATTGTTGACTTGATAAGGCACTTTAAGCCAAACATTTTGCAAAACTTTTGGGTAAGCGAATGGGCCGTACCTACTTTGACAAATCAAAAAATAGAACGGCTACTATTTGGGTGAACGGGTGCGTTTTCGCTTCGCAACAAAATATTTCAGGCAATTATCAGCCCCTCATGTAAAAACACCATTTTCCTGGGCAATTCTAAATAAGCAAAACATTTTTAAATTAATTTCATGTACTGCTAATACAATTATTTCAAATCTGAAACGTAATCTAGAGCGACTGCATCAAATTAACAATTCTTAATCGACCCTTCTTCAAGGTTGAGGATGCAATTACGAGCCAAAACTTTTGGCGAAGTAAAAATTATTGTTGATCAACAAATTGGGGTGTTTTTTTTTTAATTTTGACGAGATGAAGCTTCAAAAATTGGTTTAGTAGCTTTAACAGCAAGAGGAGGAACAATACATTGTCATTGATGAATAATTTAGTCCAACTTAACATAATTATCAAACTCGGCTTATACTGGCTGAATCGTGAATTTTGCGTTAAGATTTTTTTTTTTTCATCACACGCTTACCTGTCTGTATTTAATTGTATTTTGTGTCTAAGTGAAGCGTAGAAAATGCACTGAACAGATCACAAAGTTTAAGATACGCAGCACACATTAACATCCAAGAAAGAAAAGCGGGTAAGACCACATCCAAACAATCTTTCGCCGCGTGTTAAACATTCTAAAAGCGTGCCAAATCTGAGGGTTTTTTTGTGCAGATTTTAAAAACACACACAAACAATCAAACATTACATCTCCTCATTGCCAGGACTGTATTAGATGATTTTTTTCATTACCAAAGGGCACGCAAAACTTCCGCTTGTAGAAACACTCTTTGAAGCACTTTAGCCTCTTGAAGTAACTAACATCTCCTTCATGATCATGTCTTATAAATGGATAAGCTATTATGTACTGTGGTCAGTACTTTTCAAAATGTTTAAGGTATGTCCACCCAACATGTAATTTTTAAACCATACAATTTTGTTTCTTTCTTGGATGGATGTAAATAAATTTTAAAATAAAAGATGCGAATTATTACCCAAGGATTACGAACAACACGATAAACAGCAAAACAGCCACACAATTTCTCGAAATTGTTTGTTTTTATTTTGATTAAAAAGCGTGTGATGTTCGCAGCTTATTTTCTACGACTCTGGCCTCTTTTTTTTTTCAAGAAAAAACGTTACTGTGTTTTTAAAAGGTTGTAAAAAATAAGCTGTTGCTTTCTTTGTTTATATGTTCGGTTTGCACAATTGGTTTGGATGCTAATATTGCTAGCTCTATCTCTTTCTATCTTAAGCTGGAAACGGACATACATGGAACTGTTATAATTTTCTTCTCTTGAACATGTAGACGTTAAAAATGAAAGATTAACACATTGCAAGGGATGATTGGCTATGTTGTGGAGGTATTTCGCGTTGGGGCTTTTTAAACTCGTTAAGTGTTACAAGAAACAAACGATTTAAGTGTTTAAAAGGTCCTGCAGAAACCGCTCTAATGGTTGTGACTTTAAAAATCGGGAACACCTTGACAGAAACATGGATAATTCAACAAACTTAACACCACCGACAAAGATTTTTTTAGTTACATTAACCACTGATACGATTTCAATCTGCTTACTGTACAAAGTACTTAAGTTATTAATTAGGAACCCTCCAAAATCACAAATGAACAATTTTTTAAAATTTTGACAAGGCTAGTTCCTAAGGTACACACTAGGTAATTTTTTAAACATTTTGATGGGCTGTAAAAAATATTTTCAATCGGTTTCTGGCCAAATTTGTACTTGCTACGCATTGAGTAGACACTCTGCAACATTTCTACAAACAAACGGATCATTCTCGAAATTTTTAATTGCGTTAAAACTCAAATTCGTCGGCACACAATATTTAATGTAACATGACACACTTCGACAATACCATATCTAGCGCAATTTACAGCAAAATCACTAGATTAACGACATTTTTAATAACACCATGCTTTTCATCTTTCAATTTTACATGGGAATAAATGAATTGGCAACCATAATAATGGACAGCAAAAGAACAAGAAGAGAAATAAAAAAAAATATGTCGAGCGGGTTACTCGCTTACACGAACGTTTGAATCTCTGCATTTTCGCTAACATTTTTGGCTATATTTTGGCTTTGCGTGAATTTAAAAACGTGAATTTTGGCTTAAATTAAAGGCAATTGTTTGTTTAACAGCTCCTGGTTGTTTTTCACAAAATTTTTGGCCTAACTTTGGCGTGAAGGGCGTAAAACTTGAAGGAAAGAAAAGCTGTTTTTTTGACCGGCGTTAGTTGAGTGAAAATGTTTCAAAACTTATGAATGCTGGTGCCCAAATTGGCACTATCTGGTTAGATTTCGTTTGTTTTTTATTGGCCCATCTGTCCTTTGCGGGAAAAAAAAGTTGAGCATGTGCTTAAGTGTAAATGTGAATTTTTCTCAGGGCTATTCCTGCATAACCACACGAGTAAATTTACTGATTTCATTTGCTTTTGTTGTATCATTTTGACTGAAAACCACTTGCTTAATACTGACGGACGGACTGACACTCGTCGACGGCTATTAGAGGCGGTTTGTGTGTGCTTGTAAAAAAAGTCGGGGAAAAAATTGGACAGTTCCCAATATGTCCGGACTGGCGCTGATTGTACTCTGTGTTGTTTGTTGCTAGATGCCTGCCCTGTGTTACCCTCTCAGTTAGACAATGCTACCAACACTGCGACACCGAATACACAAGTCTCCACCGAGCACCAGGTAACTGTCACTCGCGTCGCTCTCTGTCTGTCTGTGTCGCTGCATGCTTAGGCCGCAGTGTACCAATCACAACTACTATCAAATACGGCCGTTACATATCAACATGTTACATCAAGTCTATCACAATATCACATCCAATATCACCATACCGTAAGAGAGAATATTTTTTTAATTTTAATCAGTGCGTGCAGTCGAAACTATTTAGCTCGCAGAGTCGGTTTAGCTTGGGCGTCTTACACCTAACAAGAACCACTATACAAAAACACATGATTTACAAAATAAAAATTAACGAACAACTGCAGGGATAGTGAGGAGGACATGATTTGTACGATACGGGGGGCAAGCTGAAATTATCGAGGACAAAAAACTAGTGCAACATTTAAATCAGAGTACTTGTTTCTTCATTTTTCACTGGCAAAGTCAAAAGATAATGGAAAATGATACTAAAGCATCAATGCGACATAAGAGCATCAACTTAGGACACGATCTTCAGCTGTTGGAATTAACCTCCAGGATCACCTGCGTTGTAACCAAAAATCAGAGCGTGCCATGAAACTTTGCGAAGATGAGCCAACTCTTAAATAGACCAAAACGTGGCGAGCAAAGTAAAAATGTGCTCAGTTTTCTTCAGGAATACGATCCTGGCCAACGTCCTTGTCTGTGGAGGATGTTGATGCCGATCGTTACGAAAGAAGATGGTTGGGATCTTTTTAGAAGTGGAAATTAAGAATGGTAAAGTGTGTTCTCGTAGAAAGACATATTCAAAACAAATTTTGGAAAATATTAAGCGTATTTTTTGTCCTCGATAATTTCAGCTGGGCCTTTGTATACCTATATTGATCGCAGTAAAGTGAAGACAGTTCAAAAAATCGTCCGAGCAGCTCACATTTTTAAATCCACAAAGTTTTGGGATAGGTTTTTTTACGAAATGTGTGCTGATACATTTTTAATTTCAGGATCGCACGGTAAGAAAAAATAAATCCTGTCTGTTAGTGGTAAATAAGATCGTTTTAGGGGACTCGCAACCAGTGGCGTAGCTTAAGCATTTGGGCCGATAGGCAAAAATCAAAAACCGGCCCTTTTTCTTTTTCTTTGTGGCTCGGTAAATCCAAATTAAGCTAATTGCAAATTCTTACATCACATACATGTTAAATAAATTAAAATAGTAAGAAATTTCTTGAGTCTAAAGGGCCCCCCTTGTTTAAGGACCGTTTGGCTTGCTATACTTAGCTACGCCCTTGCTAAAAACAATCCAAAATTAATTTTTTTTGGACTTGCTTGCGCAGAAATTTTAGGGCTCAAAATTAAGCTACAAAAAAAAACACCGTCCCTGGTTTTCATTGCTCCGATATTACTACAACATGAGAAAAAACTAGCTAAGTCGACTCTGCGTTTTCCCCCAAATTTCCAATCTCCGTTTCAGAGGAATTTCCACCAGTAATACCAAACATATATCATCCGATTAATGTCTCACTGTTTTCTTTTTAAATCACGATAACTGTGCATGTTTGTTTCTACAGTTGCGCCTTCCTATCGTTTTCCGTACTTTGTTTTTTTGATCCGACCATGGCCGTCCTCCCGACGCAAGCGCCAGTGTTGTTGTTAATGACGTTTTAATGTGCTTGCAGGGGAGGGTGACAGGGGGAATGATCGGAATGAGAGGTGGTAATCTCACCCAAGGATTAAATCAGCCCAACACCCAGTCAATATACGCCCAATCGACAATGAACGCGACTAATCAACCTGGTGCTTACGCGACTAACCAACCTGGTGCTTACGCGACCAATCAACCTGGTGCTTTCACGGGCCAGCAGCAGGCCTTTGGGACCGGCAACACGATGGGCCAGACGGCGTTCAGTGGACAAAGCACGGGTCAGTCAGGTTTTGGCATGCGCCTCCAGCATAAGGGGGTGCCTCAAGTGATACCGACCGTCGGGTCTAGTGCGCCCATGAACCAACAACAGCAGCAGCAACAGGGTCAGCCTCAGGGACCGAACCTAATGCAAAAGTTGAACGAAATAACCGCTCCTGGTGGTGATATACTTTCTAAAGGAAAAGAACTAATTTTTATGAAATTTGGACTGGGCGGAAAATAACCGCACACATTTTTGTTATCTTTGTGTTAAGACATAGTGGTATCAGCTGTTTTTGGAACCACTGTAAAACAAAACAATATCGTAAAAGTAGATTTTTATCAGTGAAGACGAAAAAAACTTGCAATATAATAACAACCAGTTACCTTTCGAGTGATTTCTCAAAGCTTTTTTCGCCTTCCAAAACGACTTAACGAAGTGGTATACATCAAACGTACCAAAATATAGACGAGTTTAGAGCAGAATCGTTTAAAAAAAAAGTGTTCATTGTTTCTTATCATGTGACCATCCTCACCGAGCTGATCTTAGAGCATAAAGCAACATTCGATACCACACGCTTCAAAACTAGCAACACGCGCGAGGCAAGGATGGCCAAAGAATTCAGTATTATCAAAACAATTCAGTGACATATTTTTAAATTTGAGTACAAAAAAGACCAATCAACATAACAAATAATTAGCATTGATTAGTTAGAATGTCGTAAGAAATTATTATCAAAGACTTGTTATTTAAAAAAAAAAAATCTTTAATAATATTGCTTAAACAACCGGGGTGTCGAAAAAGCCGAGTCGATTCGTGTTTTCGGCGTCCCCTGAGAGGATGTAGGTTTCAAAAACAGCTTCGGATATGGCACAACCTTTTATTATGATAAAATGCTCGCTGTTATAGGAGGATTTGTCTTTATTTCTGGAATATTCACTTTTAAAACCTGGAAAAATCAAACCACGCCGAAAATCACGATAAATTTCAATCCATCGAAGAGTCCAACTCATATTTCTGCTCAATTATGTTAAAGGAATAAAAGCAACAAAGCAAAAACCCATCAAGGACTAGATTTTTATCATATTATTCACTACAGCGTTCAAAAAACAACCAAGTCACTTCGGTAAACTTACACAAACGTCAATATTAATGACATTTCTGAACAAACCGTGGGATTAAACAAATTTTTGAACAGTCCACGTTGTTCGCCATAACATTTTAGATAACAACGCTTGGAAAAAAAAATTAAAACGGCCGTGTTTAGCGGGTAACAACAAAAACATTCTTCGCGGGTTACTCGCCTGTGCGAACGTTTGGGTCTCCCGTTTTTCAAGGTATTTTTGGCTATATTCCAGCTTTGCGGCCACTTAAATATGAAAAATATAGCCCGAATTGAAGGTAACTGATTGTTTAATAACTCTCAATGGTTATTAATCGCGTGAATTCACGTGTTATTAGAAAAAAAAGTAGTTTAAAGTTGCATGAAGCGATCAACCGGTCGAGGTAGTAGAATCTTTGCGTTATTACATGAAAATATTGCCAATTAAACCCCGGCTTTCTGCTAATTATAGGTATTCAGTTTCAAAAGTGTCCCTTACTTTGTTCTTTGCGCAAAATACGATTGCAATTGAACGTATGCACCGTTCCACGTCTTTTGAAAGTGATGTTTCCATAATATAAATACAGTTCTACTAAATATGTTGTGCCTTCTCTATATTGCGCACAGCTAGGATCGTTTTTCAACGTCCAACAAAAAATCCAGCCGGCTATTAGAGTAGAACACAGAACATTTATTATGAGATATTAAAATATATATATAATGTACAAAGGTATTGTATAGAATAAAGATAAGGATATTGGAGGTTATATATTTAGTACTGCCATTTGTGACAAAGCGGTTTTGGACTAAATCTAGTGTGTTATCAGGAAGATATAGTTTATCAAAAGTTGGATTAACATATCGGCCAAAAGAAGTAGCGTTTAGAAAATTATAATCTGAATTATATCAGGTCTTGCGAAGATGAAGCTGAAGGGAAGTTTTGTTGAGCGTTGAAAATATCCTGGCCCAGGCACTGTTCTATACATTTGTTTTTTTACAAATTTTAATGTGTAATATAAATAAATTACTATTTAATGTAAGTGTTATCATGCCTCCATAGACTTAACAATCTCTAGACGTTGTTTTTTTCACTGTGATTGTAGTTAGCGTCGAATCATGCATTGACGAACTTAACAGTCGACTAATTTTGAAAGTTGCTTTAAAAATTTTTGATACCCACGTAGTTCTATGATAACCTCTTCGTTTGGCGTGAAATTACCCCTTAGATGGATGTGTTTAGTTCGACAGCCAATTTTATTTACCGAAAAAACTGAATCGAAAAACAAAACCACAACTTAATTACAATGAATCAAATTTTGGATGTTTACTAGTTGCAAGAAGCTTTGTTATCTAAAGTTCAACATAACACTTGCATAATTTTGATGTGTTGCTGTTTTTATAACTGTGACGAACTGAATTAGGTGGTTTTTTATTTTTAACGTAGAGATTTTTGCACTTTTGAAGCAAGTCGCAACGTCTAGCAGTCTAAAGTCTATGTTCTTCCTATTGTATATATCTTTGCATTGCTTATGTGTTATAATGTACAGGTTGATGACCGATTTTAACTAAACTTAATATTGTTTTCAGTCCAAATAAGCCACGAAAAAAATTTGAGCGTTTTGCAGATTGGTTTCGTTGCCAAAGAACGATATAAATATTTTTAAACCAAAGCAATTGGCTTTAAACTTTATGCACACGTTATTAATTGCCCAAATAATCATTATTAGCTCTTAAGTCGTTTAACGAAATGATGTCGGATGCAGTTCTTTTAATACCTTAACGACTTATTTGCGAAACAATTTCGGACAATATTCGAATAAAAATGGTAAAAAAAAAACTGAAAACAATTTTAAGTACGCAGTGTTACAATATCAGTCTCAAAATTGAGTTTGGGGCAAAACTATTGCAAGGCGATGGTCCCATGGTCACATATCAATAACGAACAGAGATCTTTTGAGGTCATGTGGTGATGCAACAGCTTGAATGTTATCTTTCCTTCATGTATTATACACTATTGTACCAAATAATGATAATAAATAAATTTACAGCGTTCTAACGCTAACTTTAACAGAGTGCTTTGATTTCGCGTAAAACCCATGTTTTTCCCAGACAAAATGAATGTATTGTATCATCACGTACGTATAAAAAAGCTCCGTAGATGAGCAGGACAATTTTAAAACTGCAAATTTACAAGCTAGAAGGATATTTAAGACAAGACAAAATTAACGATTTTTTTTATCGATCGCCATGTTAGTTTCAGCGCTGTCTTTGGATAAACCGGAACTTTGATCAAATTCTCTTTAGCACCATGTTATAGATCATTAAATTTTACACAGAAATCACTAACATAGCAGCCCAAAATAAGGGCTTTAAAAGAATTATAAACAGAATAAAATGGAATTTTGCTAGCGGGTTACTCGCTTATGCAAGCGTTTGAATCTCCGCGCTTTACTCTATATTTTCAGTGATATCCAAAGATTGCGTTAACCTAAAAAAATTGATTTATGGCTTAAATTGGAGGAAAATGTTTGGGCAACAACTTCAGGCTATGAGCAAGAGATATTTTGGGCGGATAATTTTTCTACGCGCGTTTAAGTACAATGCAAAATATTTTAAGATTGGGCAAAGCGGCGTAACCCGACGCCTTTAGCATTTTTAACCCTGTTCAGCATTAATAGAAATCGTTATGTTCAAAAACGGTATAAAACCCTGAATTTTGAGAGAACGGAGCCTTGGAATTACTTTTTATAACAATAATTATGTAGCTAAGATTTTTTTAAATACGAAATTGTAAGTCAAGTTTCCTTATGATAACAATTAGAAGGTTATCTAAGCTGGGAATGAACTACAATATTTTATTACTTTATTGATTATATTTTACAGTTATACACAACTGTATATTAGCAAAATTTAAGAGAGTTTTGATAATACGCGCATGGCAATTTTTACAACGTTTTTAGAATGTTTGTAAAAAAATTAAGTGCTTGGTTCTTTACAAAGATAGGTTGAAGGCGTCTGGTCCTATGACGTCCGTGATCATATCTGCGCTTATATCCCACAGTGCCTTAGCTAGATCGTCACTTTGGGCTGCGGCACTTTCTTCGCACCGACAACAGTTATTGAAATAAGAACCCGTAACACCAACGAGTTCTAAAGCCGAAGCACAATACACGGAGGTACTTGCAGCTTGTTGCAAGGATTTCGTAAAAGGTCTTACAAACGCAAACACAAATCTATACAACCACCAGTGTCTGGATAGGCTGGAGGACACCATGTTACCGGGATGTAACGACAAGACGGAGATGCCTTTCGACTGCAAGTTCTTCGCCAGTTGCCTCGCGAACAGAACATTGCAGAGTTTTGAGTTGTTGTACGCGGTCATATCCCAGTAAGTGTTGGATGAATCCGAAGAGAGCACACTCCTCGACAGATTCTCAAGAGTCAGGCTGGCGAATCTTCAAAGAAAAATACCTTAAGAAAAGCCCTGTTGTTACTTTTCGATGGTCGCTGGCTTACCTGTGAGATTCTGAAGACACAACGACAATTCTAGATCCTATAGTAAACAGCGGTTGCAAGAGAAGCGTTAAATAATAGTGAGCCAGATGATTGACTTGGAAGATCGTCTCATAACCATCTTCAGTCTTTGTAAAAGGCAGTCCAAAAACGCCCGCGTTTAGGATCAGCATGTCGATTTTTTTATATCGGCTCCTGACGATTTTCGCGAATTCTTGCACGCTTTTGAGCGAGTTTAGGTCCAAATGTATGGGGTGGCATTTTTCGCCGATAGCGGGCTTGTCTTCTTTGATTTTTCCGATGGCTTCTTCGGCCGCGGCTAGATTCCTGCACGCCATGATAATGCTGCAGCCGTGCTTGGCCAAAGAACGGGCCGTTTCGAAACCGATGCCTGAATTGGCGCCGGTTATGATCGCCATCTTGCCATTTAGATCTCTCCCATGCAAAACCTGTGCACAAAAACGCTGTTACCTCCTGGAAACGTAGCAATACAACGAGGACCAAGCTGATTTTATTGTTACATTAACCGCGTTTCTCATTCTCAACAACCTCAGCTCCATCCTCGTAAGAATCTAACCTGTAACGCCGTACTGGAAGCATCGAATCTTTGCCTAAAATCGTGGATGTGTTCTTTTTCTTCAACCGCAAAGGCCAGTCTGGGATCTGTGTAAGTCGTGTGTCGATTTTCGTGATCAACGAATATAATTTTTCCAGTAACTTTGTCCACACATCTTTCCCAACCGAACGGTAATTCTCCTGATACGATTTTTTTTTTACTAGTTCTTGGATGGGTCCACTGGGTGGCCTTCGTGAGGTGATTAGCGTAGTAAACGCTACCATCTGAAGTTACCCTTTCTTCCCAACCTGGGGGCAATTCGTCTTCACTGTCGGTGTCAGGTAGATTCATTTTGGATAGTGAGAATACTACAACAAACAGCTTGTTGTATTGTGCTTTTGTAAGACCATTTTGACGGTTAAAATAAAAAAATATGCAGTAAAGAATTCAAAATCGTTTAATAATATTGTTGGTAAAACAACAGAAATAAAATAGAATACAGTGCTGTGATAAAAACAGCTTTTAAAAGAACCATTTAGATTAGTGTGGTTTTTTTAAATCCAGTTAGGTATTACAAAAAGCGAATTGATGAAGAATATTACAAGCAAAGTAACAGACACAAATTGAGTGCAAATTTAGTTCCCCAAAGAGCCAACTAGAGGCATGCTTTCCTTCCAAATTTATTAAGGCTTTATTTAAGCATATAAAATTAATAAACATATAAAATTGTCGGTTTTAAATTATTAATTATCCAATTTCGATTATGTACAAAAAGTATTCTACAAAGCAGCCCAAAATGCATGCAAATTCATGCAAGTTCCGGCGTTTTGGCAGCGTTAAAAATACTTCAAAACTACCACGTATCATCAGTTACTTACTTTCATGACCAAATTACAATAAATATACCCAGAAATGACCCCATATCTACGAAACTGTTTATAAAAACGCTAACCTAACCTTAAAGTACGACGAATTTCAGTTTTAATCCAGCGTGCTTAGGAGTACATTCCCGGTAACAAGTGCGCAAGGAACTAGAAAGATTTTTTTCGAACTGTTTCCAAATCGTTTGCTTTATAAAAGGCACTGGTTGTGTTTTGTTGTGTTCCTTTTGGCTTCTCCCACTTTTCACGTTGTCTGTTGCAAGCTTTCATTGATTCAGCGTCTGTGATCAGCTTTATAATTGCGTGCGATTTTTGTTCGGGGCGATTTTTTTTGGAGTGGCTACGTTTCTCGGTGAGAGTTTGAGCGTGGAAAGGGCGCCTGCGTTTTTTGAAATTTAGGGCGAGGTTTTAACGTTTTGGCTCCATGTTTTTTTAGGAAATTCAACAGAATTTCTAGGGATATCCCATGGATATACTAGGTAACGTATCTGTTGACGATTTAAGCCCCAAAAAAATATTGAAAATGCGTTGTCGTATGTCTTCGCGGCGCGCCAAATTAAAAATCGTTTGATGCCTTTCTTAAGGCCGCCGGTAGCGTCTCTCTAAGCACCAGTAGTCGGCGCTGGCACGCATGTCGACATTGATTGACTTCCGTCTCTGAGTACGAACGAAACGGCGCGAAAGCTGACGATCTCTGTTATATATTTACACATAGATTCCCTAAGCATCTCAATGTATATAGAACATTTTAGTCAATAACAGTCGGGTGGTCGTTGACAAAGTTACGTAACGCAAGCAGTCCGTTGAAAAAATGTTGTAAAAGCCGGCACCAAAACTAGTGATATGTGATTTTGGTTGTGATATTATACAATTGTTACTACGCGGGATTTAAAAAAAAAATTGTTTCGGAACGAGAAATCAAGACTTGGCCGGCAGTTACACAACTATCGATTTTTTAAAAACGAAAATTTGAATGAATTTTATAATATTGCTGCTTATTTATTTTACGTGCACGCCGATAGCACGCAGTTTTTCGAAATAAAAACGTTTCACGATCATCATCGGGCGGATTTGATTTTTTTTGAGTGTTTTTCAGGCAGTTCGTTCGTAAGTTACGTACCAAAACCCGTTCGCTTTGGAAACTTCGCCGTTGACAAAACAAAATGGATAAGTTGCTTTAAAAAAATTAATCAAAACGGTCGTTAGGGTAATGGTCGCCGAAATTTGCGGTAAATCTGGTGTGTTGTAAAAGATGGGCAAGAAAACAAGAAAGACACGATGGAGAGCTTTAGCATTGAACGGTAAGTCTTTTCGAATATATTTCTAAACGAGAATCCCCGTTAAAAATGCTTGAAGGTGTGAATATCCCGTGCCTCGCGACCACGTGCTTCGACTTGGTGACGTTTTTGGGTCCCGCCAGTGACGTACATAACGTGTGACATCGACTATTAAAGCTTCAAGTTTAAAATGCAACGCGGCGAGCGCTCAAATCGTACAAATTATTAGTCTCCGCATTAGAATACGCACAATAAAATGTCAAACTGACGTCCGGAACTGTCAATCAATTTTAAAAAACTGCGCGCTTGTAACGGCAAGACGTTCTAGATCTACTGCGTTCTTTTTTTTTGCGTTCCGTCGATAAGAAAGCACTCGAATATCGTCAGATACAAGCACAAATTATTGAGCGATTTACCAAGCCGCGAGAAACCTCAGTCAAAATGTAAATCTCTTTGGCAGCCACACCATTGTGTCTGTATTGTTCCAAAAATCCTATCCCTATAGAAAAAAAATCTACTGACATATCTGTGAGAGATTCCTCCATAGCAACTTTAATTTGTTCATCTTTTGAAGATTGAGAGCTTCTGTAATCCCACGGCATGGACTATAATTTTGAAGGAGAGTGAAATACCCAGGTCCTGTCTCCAGCACAATTCTTGAAAAAAATTGTATCGTTCGACAAGGCAGTGTTTTGCACCTCTGGGAGTTCCTGAATTCTTCTACAGCGCCCCCCGACCCATATGTTCAAAAACCATCAAACATTTGCCAGTTTAAATTATTGCTACAATATTTTCCACAAAGTGATTCATTGTGGTCCTCTATAAGCATTTAATTTTGAAAGGGGTCATCCCAGTTCTTGCCACCAAAGGTCTTCCAGACCTTGGGCCACCCCTGATCGATTCTCCTCTCCATTTAAACTGTCTAGACCGGTGCTTTTATTGACATGATGGGGAAGTCTTTCCCATGCACCGCTTCCTCTTTTGCTTGTATAAGTCTCCGTCCATTCTTTTCCAAAACTTTTGCAACACCACCCAAGATTATTTCACGCATATTCACAACACACGGCCAAAAATTTAGCAAACTTTCCACTAAATTTGTTAGTTAATTTTATAAATGCTACCTAGCAGCACAGTATGGATTGCTCAATAATTTGTCCTCCATATCTTTACAGTACAAAGTTTCAATTGACTTCGAAAACTTATCAGTTCTGATTGGTGTAATTTCGCGCAGGAAGTGTCTACTTGAAGTTCGAAAACGCCACTGTAAATAAACCAAATTCTGTTTACATTTTCAGCGGTTTGTTAGATGTTCTTTGCTTCGGGATGCTTAATTTTAGAACCCCCGTGCTTTAAGCGAAGCTTCGGGGTTGGATATTTCTCTTCTTTAGAACCCCCGGTAACGAATCGGGGAATTTGGCCACACTCAGAGGTTTTTTTATTATTAAATACGGTGCATGTGGCTGTTCGACTGATGTTGCACACATGGGCGCATATTACAGCTGTTTTCTTATTAATACAGTGACTAATCAATCAAATTTGTCATTTTAAACGACCAACACTTGACGAAAAAGTATCGGATTACAGAGGCAAAAATTCTTGCACATTTTGCCATGCACTTTTCAGTTTTTATCTATCTACTTTGCATCTACAAGACATCTGAAATATTACAGAGCTGTACATAATAATTTAATGCTATAATTTTTGCCAGCAACGAACAATTTTGGGTACGAGCAAGACATTGAATTAGAAATTGCCATGGAACAAAACTCCTTACGTACAGACAAACCTTTTTCGTTTTTTTAGGTACTCCATTACTAGCTTTTACTGTTATAACATAATTGCTTAATTATCATGACGAATCTCCATAATTTTAAAAACGAAGCTATATTTAGCTTTTAAAAGGTGAATAATTATATAATTGTTAGCGTTTTTAGTTCTCTTGTTAAACTTTGCATTTATTTAAAATGCCAAGGCTAATGCAGTTTGTGATAGAGGAAATGCAGATAGGGGACGATTTAATCTGTATTTTTCCCTTAAGATATTTGCACCGCGTATCGTTGGGCATTGGTTATTAAACAATTTACCGATTGTTTTGCTTTTGATTCATTTATAAAGTCTAATAGTGTAAAGTACACTAAGAATTGGACATTTTTAAAGACTGAACAGTCCTAGATAATTACATAATTCAACAACATGTTTGCACTAAACAATATAGACTTTGTACACAATGCTTTTTAATGAATCTATTTTATCCTATATTTGACGAGATATGATATCGGTTAAAAGTGTGAATTGTTCCTGCTTCAAATGAAAATTTTCGATTTATATAGAATATAATGAGCTGAAATAACTGTTATGTGTATGAAATTTTAAGGCAATTGCATCGGTTTAAAAGTTTTTCGACTTTTACCAAAAAAAGTGTCTAACGATGGCTTTGCCTTGTTCTATTTGGTTTCTATTTCCTGGTTGCTTTTTGCACAATTATTTTAGCTTAAAATTTTTTTGAAAAGACCATTAAGACCATTTTTTTTTAAATAAAATTTCTATGGATATTTAGTACATGGAGGTCTCTGTGATAAAAATTTTTACCCAAAGAATAATTTCCTTTGAATAATCCTTAATGGCAATTTTCTTCGGTAACTTTACGCGATTCATTTCTCATACCTTTTTAACAAATAGCTTCCCTTTTAGTTCCAGATCTGTCGCTTTTCATAAACGATACGGGCTGAAAGCCGTTCGTGTATACGGAACAAGATTTTGATAAATTATGTTACGCAAAGAAACGTCGCGATCGATTCAAATATTTATTTAACAATTTCGTGAAATATGCGCGCAATGATATTCATGCGAAAACCATACTAGTTGATTTATATTACTATACGTTTTACTCATGTTCGGCAATTAAGTTTTATGGTTGTTTAACATGAATTATATCTGTGATAAAATGATTACCAACATCGTCTCGTGAAATGATTTCTTCGTTGCCAAATTTGTGGTAATATCATTAGTAGTAATGGAAATAATGTTAAAGTATAATTTTAAACCTTGCTTGCACAATTTTATTTAAATATAAAGCTAAACAAAGATAAAAACCATGATACACAGGATGATTTATATCTGTGCTAGATGTACAGTGACGATGAATTTTTTAACATCGTGTTCCGTTGTTCTAAACAAATTTCTTTTGCACCTGTGATGTTTAATAACATGGCGCTGTGCCAAAAATACAACAGACAGGTAGAAATCGTAAAGTATATATAGATTATGCCTTAAGTAATTAGATTTTAAGTAATGTTGCTGATTTGTGATAAGACCAAGCTAGAATTTCTCATCTACTTAGTTCGCTTTTAAAGTTCAATGAATCGCCTTTATTTAACAGAAATAAATTAAAACTGTATTTTTATCCTTCGCTTGTTTGCTAGTATTTTATCTCTAGGTTAACGAATTGTCTTTTACAATTTTTTAATGTTTACTTCGTGATGTGTTTTGTTAACCTTTTTACGTCAGCGCGATTCTAAAGCGGCGTAGTCTCCCTCGATAAGCGAAAACGCAAAACAATACTGAAATAAGTATCTTGAGAACTTTGCACCGTGCAAAAATAATCTTTTGACTAGCACGCGCGCTCTAAAAATTTGCTTCGTTTATTTGTTTTTGTTGAAAGCGCGAATTCTCGAAGTCATAAGCCCGTGATGCAAAGGTGGCAAGACCACGCGACTTGGAAAATCGAATTGTGCCAGCAAAACGGTGCTACAGCACATCCCTCGACTAAAGGGCCGCATACAGTTGCGTGGAAATATGATTTTTCTAGCGATTGTTTTGAATTAAGGAACAAACTTTGGAAGATACAAGTCTGTTATATGAAGAGAGTAAGACGCGCCTAGAAAATTGTGTTAGCAAGACGACGCTACAGCACACACCTCGACTTAATGGCTGTTTTAAGTTGCGCAGAAGTGTACGCGCTGTTTTTTTATTGTTTTGAATTAACGGCGTTATAAATGACTCGTTTAAGAAGTGTTGATGATTTTATTGTCCGTTAAAATGCTTGCAATGTGTTCACAGACATTTTTATTGCGTCTAAACACGTCGAAAAGTATCTTATTAGTCGAAACCGGCTATTTAATTATCGCTTTTTGCGGAGATCTCGGAGGGTCCTAATTTTAGAGTCCACGTGAACATTTACATAACGTATTCGCTGCTCGTGACAGCTATTCTTGACGCCTGTGAAGTCAAAAAGCTTCTGCGCGTCATGTGCGCGTTTATTTTTAATTACAACAACGAAAAAAAGTGAAAGCACACGCTCGACTTTTGTGGCTTATGCATCTCATTTATCGTATAAGAATCTGAGCACGTTTATCGAGTTGAAATTCGTCGAGGACTTTTGAATTAACGGAAATTTCGTCGTGCGCGAATTTATTGTTGACCTGCATTGCCAAGTACAAATTTTATTACTCAAACGCTGTAAATTGGCTGTAATGTGCGAATTAACAGGCGTGTTAAAACGACACTTAATTACCTAGACGCATGCCGTTTCAAAATATGCAGGAGTCGCATAAATTTCAGCCCATTTCAGCTATTTTTGGTAACATTTTCTTCAAAGAACTTCTCTGATCGTCCATCCATTCTTCAGGAACTTAGCTGCGGCACAACGGAGAACAAAAATAAGGCTTGCTCCATGATAATTCTCGACCACGCTTCTTGCAAACCTGTCATTTTTTCTCGCCCGACCTTTTAAAACGTTTCTTAACTTCGAGTCGTGTGTTATAATTTTGGAGCAAGGTTTAAATGTTTTCGAAAAAATACTGCGTCCGAAATCGCTCACGGCCTTGTGTAAGCAATAATTCAAACGAAAAATCTTGCTCGTGATCCGTGTGTCATTCTCTTTACGCACGGCGTCTCGTGCTGTCGTATTTTTGGCACTATTATCCGCAACTATTATTATCTTTACTAAAGTTCATTCAGCTAAAGATTACCTATTTATATTAGGTCGCAGAGCAGACTTGAGTTAATGCAATTTGGATTAAATTTACGCGAGGGATACACGATAATTTCGCTAAATTTAGTTGTGGTCGCATAATGAGCTGCATCTTCAAAGAACTTCTATAAATAAAAGCTTAATTTCGATCATCGGTATCCGAAGTGGAGTTGTTAATAACGAATAAAACCGGTGGCTTATAATAACTGACCTGGTACAATATTTGGCTGTTGTTATTTTAAATCCAGTTTATACACAAGAAAATCAGTTCGTCAAACAGAGGCGATAACAGCTCGGATTTGTAGTGGAATTATATTTTATCTTGAAGAAAACGAGGCAAATAAGTTTGTAATAATAAATTAATCAATGTCGAATTGTGTATTGGCGTTCAAAAAAAATTGATAATGATAAGCAACACAGGAATAAGTGAATGGAGTATGATTAATGTGAATGGCCTATCTACCTTCACGAGTGTAAGGCATGTTTTTTCTTTTCTTTTCTGGCGTTTTTTCTGGAGTCGAGTTCTTTTGTGTTTTCCTCTTTCCTTTTTATTTCCGTTCGCATGTCCTTTTTCATTGCTTGTGTCATTTCCCATGTCCTCTTGCTGTCTTTTCTTATTTCTTTTTTTTTAATAAATTTATTTTCTTTCTCGTGTTCTTTTTCATTGCCTGTATCGTTAACCTAATATTTATGTTATTCTTTAATAACAGTTTCTTTGAAGGTTGATGGTGTGTTGCTGTTTTATTTTCTTCCAACTTTTCCTGCTCTGTGTCCCATCTCCATTCTTTTCCATCAACTATGTGACCTTTGATATCCTATTTTCGTTGTTCTTCCTTTCTGTCTCTCTTCTTCCGCAATCTGTTTTAGCTTCTTTTGAATTTCCAGTTCCTCCTTTGTCATTTCGTTGTTTATGTATATTATTTCTTGGAGTTGTTTTAACTTATACTTGTTTTTCATTACCTTTTCTTTTTCTAGTGGTTTGACTAGTTCTAACTTTCATGCTTTTGTTCCTATCTGTATGGCGTTTTTAATCTGGGCTTTTATACCCGTTCCTCTTTCAATAAGGTGATCGAATTCATGTATAAGGTCTGCTTTGTTATCAGTTTTTATCTCCAAGCCTGTCACAACGATATTATTTTTGATTCTATCTTTCACCAGTCTTCTAACTCTACCTTCTACGGATTTTATCTTCTCTTTTATTATGTTGTTTTAATTTTTCTGTTTCAGTTCCTCTTGATATGACCTCTGGTAATGTTTTATTTCATTTATATCTCTCATTACTCCCTTGATTATGTTCATAAGCCTATCCGTTTTATCTTTTTTTCCCCTCTTTTTGAGGTGTCCTGTTTATCTTTTTGTCCCCTTTTGATATGTCCTGTTCTCTTTTTCTTTTCGAATCCTCCGACGTATACCTACTCGTCGCTCTCGAGATGTTGTGCTTCTTGCATACCGTTTCTTTAATCATATTCGTAAGCATATTAATTTTTTTCAGATCTCCTGACGTATATTCGTCGTTCTCACATCCTACAGCACCACTCCCCCACCGCTGTGCCATAATACGCACAATACACTTGTTACACCTTTATTACACTAATTATTATTGTACAATCTTTAAAAAAATTATTTCATCACACTCCATTTTTATTCGAGTTTGGGACACTACGGAACTAAACAGTTTGTTTAATTATTCGTCTATAAAAATGCTCTGTTTGTTGTGATAATGTCAGATAGTTCGGTTCATTTAATTCGACTGCGTTCTGTGTGCAGGGATCAATTCTGTTGCACGAAGACAAGTTTAAATTAGACCAAAGGTCGCTATGTCAATAATTCCTTGTTGTTCATAATTAGATGTAATATTTACGTTATTATCTCTAACGAATCGATTTTTGTGGCGTCTTTTATGTACGAGGGTTGGTCAGTGATTCTTTGTGTATGTGCATGGGTTTTTTGGTAATTTAATCTTATCCCTACCTATAATTAGCCTGCTAATTGTTCAACACACGTTCTGGCACATTTTTAGAACAGTTTTATCACTGTTATAGGTAATTTAATACACTATCATCATCACTTAGTGATGTTATTAACGCAAGGCCGCGAAAACTCTACAACACTACCAATATATGGGTCGCATTACACTGCATATTTATTTTGTGACAGTCGTTAAGATATGTTAATTGTCTTATTGTATTTGCTATTATTCAAGTTGTGAACTTGATATACGACACAGAAGCTTTTTTCTATAACGGTTCAATTTATTTTACGAGCTTACAACGAGATATACTATCCATTCAATTGAATCAGTAGTCAAGTTGCGTCTAGAACTGACGAAAGAATTTTCAAACGCGGTGATTAAGAAACAGCGGTTTACATAAGTTAGTTTATTAATTCGTGTTTGTTGTGAAATGAGTTTAAGAAAAAATACAAGTAAGTTTTCGGGCATTTGTGATTTTTATTTCTTACGCATGAAAGTAATTAAAAAACAGTATATTTTAAACTACAGAACCCAAAATAAATACACAGTGTGTCCCAGAAATCATTGCCTCTTCAGTTATCTCCGTTGAAGAGAACTCCAAAACAGCGATTCTGCATTACACCGATATTAAAAAGTGTTTGAATTTCTGATCTGTGACGCCATAAGTAGCCAATTTATTTCAACGCTAGGTTTATCTTTAAAAGAATCTTATCAAGTTTATAAATTATCTTATTCTACAATTAAAATATTTCACCAGCAAACAGAAGTTTTTAAACAAAAATTGTCTGTCGCTGGCTTGAACCAATTTGTTTAGCGAGTCAAATCTGGTGCTTTTTAACACAATTCGGAACGGGGTTTACTTTTCTGGGAACTGTGAAGATAAGGCTGCGTATCTTATTTGTTGGTTCTGTTACTTTTAACATGTAAACTACGAAAACGGTTACATGTTGTTTGTTTTAGGAAATTTTTAGATTAAAGAATGGCTACTGGCCAGTTCTTGGTAACAGGAACCTTCTCGCCAGTTTACAGAGCGCAGGTGTAATATTTGTTTAGTTTCAAACAGTTTAGTGTGCGGTAAACATTTTAACACGAAATTTACACTTGCAATTAGATGTGGCTGGTTATATTAATTTATTTATCGAGAAACTGCGTGTAGCAATGATTATTTTTTCTATTAGTACGTTGTAAAGTTGTTATATCGGCGTGGAAGCAAATTGGTCATGCAACGAGCTGTTGGCTGTTGCAGGAGATGAAGTCGTCAGTTGGGCTGCGTTTTCTTCTAAAAAAAAATTCAAGATGGTCTCAAATCATTCAAGTTTTTATTTTATTTAGTCAAGAGTCCTTCTACTGTTAGGTGTGGGACTGTTTAGTTGTGTTATGCTGACTTTTTTCGTGTTTTTCTGTCTTGTGCTAGCGTTTTTATGTCTTTCCATTTGATGTTTCCATCCGTTGCTGCTTTTTCAACTTCGTCTTGCCAGGTTTTTCTCGGTCTACCTCTTCTGTTTTTACCCTGTGGCCTTGCTACGTAGGCTTTTCTGGTTAACCTTTCTTCTTTCATCCTATAAGTGTGGCCCAAGCATCCCAGCTGTCTTTCTTGTATTTTTGTTTAATTGTTGTCCATTTGTTTCATTTCTGATTCTGTCTTTTTCCTGTCCTTTGGCTTATTTTCTTGTCCATTATTTCTATGATCACTCCTAAATATTTAAAGCTTTCTACCTGTTCCAACCTAAGCCCATCTAAAATTATGCCTTTTGTTCTCTGTTGTAACGACATAGTTTTAGTTTTTTCTGTATTGATTTTCTCCAATGCTTGGTTTAGTGTTGCAGATTCTTTTCTTCTTGCGCGACTAAGACCATTTCCTCTGCGAACATTAGCTCAGTTATGTTTGTTTTTTCCATTTTCCAGCTACCTAGGTGAAACGCCCTCATTTTTTGTTTCACTTCTTTAATTACCGCATCTATAACAACTACGAATAATAATCGACTGAGCATTTAAAGCATTTTAAAATCTCCTTTTTGTTTGCAGGCCATCAGAGTGATAGCGAAGAATCAACTTCGAATTCCGGCATCCATACGTCGAAGAACTATCACCACAAATTCACAAAATATCCTTACTCTAGCCAATCGACACCCATACGGAAATACCAACACGAAAGCAAATCAACACGATCTAACAGCAACGCGAGTGACCACAAAATAACGTTTAACGAAGGTAAGGAACATTAGTTTTGTCCTGGAAATAGGTCGACTGCATTAATTATTTTGGACAGCTTTCTGAATTAAGTTGTTGTCTATCGAGGTATTGTTGATAGTACAGCCTATATTCCAAGAATTACTTTAAAGGAAATATCTGTTTGGTTCGGGAACAGTTTCAACTGATTGCCTCCACATTCCAACTCGATATTTTTAGATATCTTAAATATTGACAGCAGAACGATCACATAAACCTGTCTCCTATTGTGTAATACAAAAAAAAAAGCCCAGTTCCTACAATCTCGCACGTTATGTTATAAATTTAAAATATTTTTGTGTGCTTTGTGATTTAAAAGCTGCTAACAATCTTTTGGCAAATAAAATTGTTCGAGCTATTTTGATTGCAAGCCAGTTTCGCCAGCTGCCTAATTATTTGTCTAAATTATATTCTAATTAAATGCAGGAGACGTTATGTTCAGTATTTGCTTGCGAGCCGCATAAGTTAAACGACTGGAAATTTGCGTATTGCACAACTTCGCGGAAATCTGTGTAATGCTGGTTCGCGAAAATGATGTAACCTGGGTGTGATGTTCTGCACAGCAAAAATATTTTGGTGATAGGAGCGTACATACGGGGGTTGGACTGAATTTTTCGGGAATAAAAAATTGCTGGTCAGTAAAAATCAAATCGCGTTACTTAATGTTATTTAATTCTTGCCCGTTCACTTCTTTTGCTTCCTATTCTTGCGTTTCTCTACCTTAGGTGTGAGGCTTTTGTTTCTTCTCATGTGTGACCTCTGTTTGTATGCTTTCCTCCATCTTTTTCCATCTCTCGTCAGTTCTCTAACCTTGCCGAACCCGAGCCCTGATTGTAGCAACTTCTTTTACCTCCTCATTCAAAGATTTCCTTGGTCTTCGCACTTCATACGATTTCCTGGGCATCCTCTCTTCTCCAATTCTATATACATGTCCTAGCCATCTCGGTTTTGTCCTGTTGGGTGTACTCTTAGATTTTCTCTATCGAAACGTCACGTAATCAAAAAAGACGCGGTTCCAAACCCCGGGAACGAAGTTTGTGACACGGACAATGGCCGCGAAAGCACGAGGAAAAAATATTTCTCTATGACATAACCTACTTCCTTGACTCTAGAAGTTTTGTTCGTCTTTTTGCATCAAGTGTGAGATGTTTCGTATTTATTTGGCCTTACAGAGTCATCGTTTCGTAACGTTCCTTCCAACTTGTATTCGGATATTGCGCAACATGTGCAAACACTCAATAAAATGATCAGCAAAATTTCGTCGCGTTGCCATTCAAAACAAAACCGTTTTTAGCTACGCGTTTAATGCAGTTCCACATTAAAAAAATGGTGCAATAAAATTATATTGCAAGGGCATTTCTCTTGGCAAACGTTCCGAGAATTGGGAGGGCGAAGAACTGACTTTTTTTTATCTCCGTTGATACGGTGCAATCAGATATTTATATATATTAGTTGATATTTACACGAATGCAGTTTGTAGGTCAAATAAAAATCGTCTCAAGTTCATTTAAAAATACAGCACGCTCAACAATTTGTATGGAACAAGTAAATTTAGCGTAAAGAACACAAAAAGAACCTTCATAATTGAGTTATACGAGTTAATTGGCTGAGATGGGCGTAGTTGCAACAATTGTGACTGAGTTAATGTGTCTGGAAGTGTCATGGAGTAGATTTATAGGAAAAACGAAGTGTTTAGCGTTTGTTTAATGTAATTACAGCTCTTAACTTGCTAATCGGTTGCAGTCTGTGAAGACCGTATTGTTTTGCTGCTTGCAAAGGCTTGAAACTGTACAAATATTGATTTTATCGAAGCGACCTGGTCCATCAAAATTGATTCTATTTGAGTTATGGTGTTTCGAAAAATATGTTTCCAATAATTGTTGAAATGAGATGATTAAAAATTATCGTGTTTTTCAAACGAATGTCGTTCAAATTAGGTTTTTGAAGTGATAACGGTTATCTGCGATTAAATTAATGCAGTTTTATGGGATGTACAAGATAAAAAAATCGTTCGCAAATCTCCCGCGATTTTTGCCTGGAGAATTGCCACGGCCGAAACCCACAACGTGATCCCCTGATATCTAGTAAGTTGCAGACGATCCATACTCTATTGCGGGGGTGTTGCTCGCGTTTATAGGTCAAGGTGACTGTGGAAATGACGTCAGAACAAAAGTCTTTGAACCTGAATTTGCGGTAACGAAATTAATCGGTTTTAACGCAAGTGCAATTACTAAAAAAATGATTGCTGAAGACCACTTATCAGGCATAACTTCTTCTTTCCATACTTGCTACTCTTTTTTGTATACTTTCTCCTCCTACTTTTAAAACTTCTGCTGGTATTTCGTTCTCCCCGGCACTTTTATTACTTCTTAGCCCTATCATAGCTTTCCTTACTTCCTCATACGTTGGATCTTTTTTTGCACTCTCCCTTCATCCTGCCCTTCCTCTTCCCTATCTTCCACTTCTACATTTCCCTCATCATTTCCATTTAACAGTTTTTCGAAATTTTGGGCCCATCTATCTAATTTTCCTGCTATATCTCCTAACAGCTGCCCATCTTTATCACTAAAATACTGTGTTGCTCCTACGTACGGTTTTTTTACTTTTCTTCTCTTGAAGTCTTACTGAAGATACTTTTTGAACAACGCACAAATATTGTGTTTGTGATAGACTCGCCGCTCCATTCTTATCAGTCGTCAATTTTCTATTAGATAATCTTTTTCAAACACTTGACGTTCGAGAGTGTGGCGCATGGATTTTTCTAGGATCAGCAAACATTTTTTTGGAGATAAATCGTTTAGGACCGACCATTTCAAAACTATCAGGCGGAAGCCTTCAAGTGATTGAGGGATCCAGGTTAAAACGTAGATTTTTTTTCAAAGTCTGGACGACAGAGACAGGTGGCCAAATATACAGACAATTCCACTCGATCAAAAATTAACAACGGGCTAAGCCTACTTTCTAGTACGAGATATTTACGTTAGGTATTTGTTTATTTGGCAGTTTTTCTAGGAAAAAATATTCACGACACGTTTGAAGTATTTTGAATAAAGGTCGTTTTATTAATAGGTTATTTCCTCAACGCCAGGCCTTTAGTGAGACAGGTTCTAGTTTAAGCGTCAACAAAATCTACTAATCAGCTGTCTGAAGTGGTCGAATTGTTAATTTATTTGAACCGATACATATTCATAATGATTCAGGGTTATTAAGACGTTAAATTTATAGCCAGATCGCACGTTAGCCATCACTTATGATAAAGATACTGGATGTGTGCCAACGAAATGACGGATTGGGCCATTAAAAAATGCACAAATCTAAACATTTGCAAACAGGCTGCATCTTAATAATTTTAATTAACTTATATATTTCTTCGGTATGACATTTCTGTTAACGTATGCTAATCTAATCGGCATTAAATTGGCTGTGTGATTGATAGCCGAGTCAATTTTTGTACGAATTAGAATGTGTCGAGACATTCCAAGCGAAATTTGGATTTGATTACGAGTTCTGGGGCTGTTTGATTGAAATTTTATTAGGTTAATATTTAAAACACTACTTTCTAAGTTGTAGAAGTTTAATATGCACATTATTAAATAGTTCCTTTGAAGTCTAAAAGTCTAGACGAGGAGATTCTAAAATCGTTAGTCGAACGGTCGCGGTATCTTTCCACAATGTCGTTTGAACCGGTTTTTTTATAGACAAACTAAGTAATTTTTGATTTGTTTAGCGTTCATTACAGAGATATGTTTATCAAAGAATAGGAGCAAGGGAATGCCGCTTCTAGAGTTGAAACAAACAAAAGCACTTCACCTCTCACAATTAAATCATTGATAAGGTCCAAAGTTGACTTGCGATCATACAGTAATTAGTTTTAACACAAACAAAGCTAATTTTAGAAGAGCAAACCGTCTGTAAACATGAAAGGACTTCGGATTGAAGAAATGTGATTTTTGTGGTTTGTAGACGCGGGGCAAAACACAGAACTATTTTATTTTCTCAATAACGTTTTTATTTGCAACGCGATTTTTGCAAACGTTTGCCCGAAACTTAGTCAAAACTTGAGGTAGCAAAAATTTTCATTTCGCAGTTTAGAAAAATTTTAGAAGTTTCCCAAAAAACATGTTTCGTTTTCAAAACAAGTTGGCTCTGAAATTAAACACGCTATCGTTAAAATTGCATGATTATAAGACAGCCCGATCCTTTACGAGTCCAGTGAATCAAAGTTTTTGAAAATCCGTCCAGTGGGTCCAAAATTACAGAGGAAACCGTCGCGGTTAGCGCAGATTTCACGAATTCTGTTTTCGACCCATCTATTTGGAAATCCCAGCGTGGCGCGTTTACAATTTTGTGTTTTCTTTTTGAATTACTGAATGGATTTTCATGAATTTCGGTGTGTGGACTCACGAATGCTAGGACTTTGAGAAACTCGTTCAATTTTGGAAATAATTTGCCAAGTTTCAATTCATTTTCTAATTTCGCAAAATGGTTATCATTTCGGAAACACAAGTTGGCCATAATCTACATGTTTTGTGTGAGTAACTTTGTTATTATAAGAGTCACACGGTCGGTTAAATTGGCAAAGTTGGGCAGAATTTCAGGACAAATTTAATGCCATTTTGACATTTCACCTACACCTTCAACTTTTTAAAACATTTTGAAACAATTAAAATCAGGCGATTTTTTCAATGTTAAATAATTCCATATGGTAAAACCAAACTGTAAAATGATTCCTTCCTATTATTTTTTTTTTTAATGACTCTTTCGATTGTTTCAGATGAGTACACGCGTATCACGACCCCCAGACAGGATGTGTTATTCAAAAAGGGTTACTTGAACAAGCCAAAGATATACCAAACTCAGAACTCGACGGGTACTTCGTCCACAGCAAATTCTACCTCCACGTGCACGCCAGATCACCAGTCGGCAGGTAAGAAAACGACCTGATAATTCCGATCAATATTGCCGCAATAGGTTCCGTTATTTTCGTCCAGCCGTCAGTCACTTAAAAATAAAAACGGTTTCGTTTTCAAATCGCATTGGCGACCTAAAAACTTCAGTTTCGAAACGCGACTCGTTAAAAACGAAAGACGCCTCCCAAATTAATGAAGACTGGAGCAGTTGTTTTTCCCTTATTTCGCGACGCGTTTAAAGCTTCACTGCCTGTGAAATTCCGAAAAATCTAGGACCCCGAGGGCGCAAGACAACACGCTGGTCCTCCGAAAATATCTTGTTTTTTCGCTACGATCGTGTTTGTGGTCCAGATTTGCTTCGAGCCACTTAACAAAACCAAATGCCGCATTTCTCCGTAATAGCCCGATCAATATTCTAGCTATAGGTTAACACCCTTTCGCGGTCGGCCACTTAATAACCGATTTGATAGTCACGTTTGCTTAAAAAAAAAAAACAGTAGAGAAAAGAAATTGATCATGGCAAACAATTACAAAACGCTTCTGTGTTAAGAATCCTTATCTCCACCACAGTTTTTGTGGACGAACGGTCAAAGACGAAATAATTTTGACACGAAATCCTATCTACAGTTTTATTAGCATCGTAAATGCTCCTAAATCAACAAGCATTTTATTACGTATCAAAAAAAAAAATTACGAGTGGTGTATCATAGTGTGTTGACACAAGCCATTATTTGCTGTTATTAACAGATAACGACTTCACATTTGAGTTGATATAGGAACCGTATGTATAATAAACAAAGTTTATATGGCTTAAGAAATTCTTCAAGATAATACCGATAACGATGAAATATAATTCACACGAGAATTAGTTTCATTAAAAACAGCTTCTAGCCTTTCATTAATCATGCATAGATTTTTTTATTCGCTCATAGAGACACTAACAGTGTTACCGAAGAAGCATAGTTTGATAGTTCGATTTCCTTATCAATTTTTAGCTTAAAATTAAGCCAAAAAACAGCATATCGTTCGAGTCAATAAAATTTGCACATGCTTGGTGATGGTGCTTCTATTTCTGATACAAATAAACCAAAGTTCTATGAAATCCGTCGAGTGATTTCAAAGATAAACGTGAAACAGTGATGGCTAGCATGATCCGTGGATTTTGTAAGACTTGAAGATAAATATACGTAGGAGTTGGATTAGAGCTTAAATTTTTGTTGTAGTCAACCTCAAAATTACATGTAAAATAAAAATGTACCAGAAAAAAAAAATTGCCTGTGAATACGTGAATTTTACCAAAAAAAAATTGACGAAAATTCGAGTTTTACGCCAGATTTAATACATTTCGGGGCCCGTTTCAGTTTCTGGTTCAATTTAGGGCACTCCTAACACAGGGAAGAGACGAGAAGGCAAAGGGCAAAGATTATCGGAGAGTATTTTTACGACTGGATTCATGTTTGACCTAATAATTTAAGTGTTCCCAGTCGTTGAGCGATATTGAATTTAAATTGGGCCACTTGTGTTATCGGATAAGACACAAGCATCGATAGGAGATTACCGATTTTTTTTTTTTACTGAATTAGCTCCCCCTTTGATCCGCCGCTGGGATTGGGGAAATTTAATTTAAGAAACTGCCTACAGGGAACAAAAAAATACGTGCCAACGCTTGGCAAGTGCGAAACTAACCTTTTCTTTTAATTACAGATGGTACGGAAGAAAATGATTTGGATTACGAATCGCAGTTCGTCTTCCCCAATGCGTTTATAGATCAGAACGGATTTTATTATGTGAACAGTAAGTGTTAAAAATTATATTAATTAATTGCTCATAAATGCTTTCGCCATGCGAGATTAAATAGCGCACAAAAACATTAAATTTCGTGGTTTAAATTGTTTGTAAACTGTCGGGAGGTAAATGATGGCTTTCCTGCAAATTATTAAACAGACCAAGGTTTGTTAGTGGAGGTGTGAGCATCCAACATTTATACTTCACATCATTTTTTAAATGTTTATCAGCTACTGATTTCGCAAACATTGCCAGCATAATTGATAAAACTGACCATTTTAATTGTTTATAAAACTTAACTGTCCACTGTTTTTGTACACTTTCAATTAAAAAAAAAGTTTTGCGGTAATTTATCCACTACAGAAACACCTTAACATTGTTTGCTTGGCTTGAAATAAACTTTGAAGCAATGTTTAAGTTACAACATAATTTTGCTTACTGTTACTGACAATAATTAGTGTTGTAATTTATTGTCGTGTTTGTTGTTTATTATTGTTTTACATTTTAACAGCATGTCCAGAGAATTCTTCGCCTTATTCGACTTTTTTTTTGTGAAGTTTGCGTCAGTTATTTGTTCGGAATGACCAAAACGCTCCAGAGACTATTAATATAATACTCCCTCCATCTCGCTATAATGCCATCTTCTTCTGTAATCATCGCACCTTCTTTATATGTTATGTTTATATTTTTGAATGAATTACAACAAAATTTTAAGGGTATACACACACTTGGCAAATTTTTAAAAACGTTGACGAGCTCCAAAAAATATTTCTAATCGGTTTCTGAACAAATTTGTAGTAGTAATGCATTAAGTACACACTGTTTTAACATTTCCACAAATAATGGAGCACAATTTTTGAGTTTTTTAACAAAAATATTTAAAGGGAACGCACTTGACAAACTTTTAGGAGGTTTTAAAAATATTTCTAATCTGCAATATGAAGCTTTGGTTTTGCACATTTATCCCCAAACACTTTAACACAGAAATTTTCAACTCCATTCGCGTTTTGTGACAAGAAAAACTATTCGCACCTCGATCTAGCTGGTTGAGTGTTAAAAAAAATGACTGTAGTAATAGTAACGTATCTCTTTTGTTTTAGGTTTTGAGCCATTCCCTGTCGTCGTTTATAATGCACCAATTTGTTATCCAGAATATCCAGCATCCAGAACGAAGAGATACAGCACGGATTCTTTGGTAAGTTCAATATCCTTGTCTAATTTTACCTGACTGAAATATCAATCAAAGAACGCACCTCTAAAGTTTGGCGCTTTTCTCTTGGACTATCCGGAATAAATTCGAAAGTGTAATAAAATGATTTTAACGAAAGATCTGTTTGATCAAACAACGATTTAATATTCGAGATAAAAGCGAAAACTCCTTTCCACTCGAGTGTACCAAGTACAGGTGAATTTCTTAGTAAATTCCAACAATCTTGTAGTAAAACTTTATCTACATTTCGCTAGTGTCCTTATCAGTTGAAAACAATAGTCCCTACCGTTATATTAAGTTTGATTGCTGCTTCAGTATACCCGAATTACAAAAGTCTAGTGTTTTTGATAGCGTGCTATCTGCGTTTCATAGATTTGCGACCTAATTTTTATACCATAACGATTATGGCAATTTAAATGATGAACAAATCAATTGAGAAGCTTTGAGGACAAAAACGCAACTATCAAAATATTTTTAAGACCATTTCAAACAACGGTATTGAACCGCTTCTTTAAGAAAATGCAAATTACATGCCAGCTCTAATATATGAGCCAATAATTCACTGAAAACCTTTTCTTTTCCGATTCATGCCTTGTCTAAACAATACAATAAAATTATTGTATCTGACATTGTTGGTAAATTCTAAAACGGTTTGGCCAGTGTCCAATCAACAACGAAATGGTGGAGTAAACTAAAAAACTTTTGATTAAATATCGTGATATTGGTTTAAGATGTATTTCTTAATAAATTAGTCCACTTATAGTGTGCAGATAAGTGTAATAAAATTGTTAAATTTAGAATTTTATTATGTTGTTCAATTCATAAATCATCTGTTTGAAATTAGTTTTTTAAAAAAAGAACATCAAGTTGATGGTTAGATCTATGTTGTAATATGATTTTCTTTGCGTTAAACGTTTTAATTTTATCTCGATAATCAATTTTAATAGATGTGAGGACCATTGTAAAACTTTCGACTTTTTGCGAATAAAAATGCAGGGTTATATCTTTTTTTTTAATTTAAGGGCTGTACAAAATAGTTTAAAGCCGTTTTTAAACCAACTTAAGGTTTGTTTTGAGTTCCCTCAACGTTTTCAGAAGATATTAAAAAACATTACAAAAAAAAATACAATTTGGTTCTGAATAAAATGCAAGACTTATACACTTGAAACTTTTTCGAAATTTTGAAGAGCTGTATAAAAATGGTTTTAAGCCATTTTTGAACCAAAAAAAGGTTGAAATTAGTTGCTTGGGGTGTCATCGAAATAATACACAAAAAACAATTATTAGGAGTCTATAATTTTTGGGTAACTGACTTTTAAATATTATTTTTTTGTGTTTAAATTAGAAGCACTTTAAAAAACCATTATCAGAACAAAGTTTTGTAGACTTATCTACGAGATAGATGTGTGTATGTTGCAGAAAATTTGAATGCTATTTGCTGATACGAAAAAGCTTGCCTAAATCCCTGTGCTAATATTTTTGCATGACTGATATAAATGAGAGATAAATCGGTATTTTTAAACTAATTATTTTTTAATGCAATTTGTTGGTGTGTTTGTTTAAGAGTTTTTACCATAAAAAGGACAAAAAATAAAATAATTTAATAATGTATTTTGGTTTTACAAACAGGCTTAATTTAAATGATGGATTGCTCTGTTGTAAATGAAAAAACCGGTTTTAAAAATCTGGCCAATAGAAAGAAACATCACAATATATTTGTGCACTGGGCGATTTTTTTGTAACTGTTTATTCGACCAATTCCTTGCCCTTTGCCTTTTTAACCAATGTCTAAGTTAACTTAACTTGTGGTAATGTGTTTTTCGTTTATTTACGTCCGTTAATTTTCGCTTTAACGTAAGCTAGGGCATAATGTTAAAAATGGTAGAAAAATAAACCAACTACGAAGACATTTATTTCGGTCTAGACTGTTAAAGAATTCTCATCAATCAGACATCTAATTTTGGCGCCGTTAATAGCGTGTTTGAATGACAGATGTTGTATTTTTGGATATATCTGTATCATTTCCTGTTCGTTTAGCTCAGCAAAGATCATGAGATATTGAGTTCGAGTGCTGTTTTGAAAATGAAAAATTAAAATGCGATTCTACCATATCGTTGCGAAAACATTCCGAAACGTGCGTTCTCCGAGGTGAAAACGATCCCCTGTTATATTTTTTGAGACATGGCAACATATACGTAATTTTTCTTGGCATTTTTGAAGCCAGGAAATGTTCATAACTTAGCTTGACTAGTTCTTTGTTAAAATTAATCGCGTTTAGTAGCTGAAAACAGTTTAAAATTTATGAGTGTGTGTTAGCATTGTCGCGTCATATTTTAACAAACATGAAAGGAAAATTTTAAGATGAAGTTATCTCAGAACCAAAAAAAAAACATTCTTCATGTTATCAAATAGTATACAACAGGATTTCGTGCTAATACGAGGTGCGTTTAAAAAGTTTTCGGCCTGGTATAGTAACAATTGTTTGATAGGTTAGAGATGGCAGTTGTTTTCCTCTAGATCATTTGCGTTTTTCTAAATTTTTATGTTACATATTTTTGCTTTGCTTGCAGACGGAATCCACAAGTCCCAACAACGAAGAAGTGAACCAGGAGGTCGGCCAAAATGGAGCGCCTCTGTATGGCCAAGTCTATCTGCAGCCAGGATATTATTACAATGGCGTTATTCCTCCAAATGGTGAGTTAATACTTTTGCACCTTTAAAGACTTGCACGGTTAGACATATTCACCCTGATAAACTACTGTGCTGAGAATAGTTGGCACATGGACAACACCGACAACATTCTGTCATGTCATTACTCTTTGCAACTCTATTTTAGTAGTTCCATTTTGTTTTTGTCTTGTTGTAATGCTTGAGGATTCAATAAATTGGCTTTCGCCCTTACATTGTTTTTTGTTGTTTTTAGAGTCATATTAATTAATCCTGCTAGCTTTGGAGGTACTCTTTCGTACTTTCGATCAATTTTTTTTTTTACTGAATTCAATTAATCTTCTTAAATACTAAACCGAAGTCCTTTTCAATGTAAGGAGATTTAAAAACTCATATTTGTTGTAGATGTTGTTAACGGCGCATACAAGACTTCTGAGCAGCCGAGAAGGCTCAAGAAAAAACGACGCCGGAAGTTGTCTAAATCCAGGGCGTCGAACGACGCCTCCACCTCCGAGTACACCGACGACTGCGATTCATCAGACGAGGTTTTCAGCAGACCAAAATCGCCTAGTTCCTCAAAGTCCGATTCACCGAACCACGTCGCGAATCCAATCCAATCGCAAATCGAAGGCGAGCGACAGGACGAAACGCTGAGACCGGCAGTCGACCGGTCGGTAACGCAAACCGGGATGGGCCATCCGAATCGCGACTTGAACGAGCCCAAACCGCCCGGAGAGCTCAACGACGCAACGGCGACTGAAGAACCTTCCGGGGAAAATCAAAACGCAGCCGATCAAGACCTGGATATCGAGGAACAGATGCCACAAAACGCTCAAGATTTATTGCTGAACAGCTTGTTAAGAAAAAATAGCTTAACCGAAGACTGCGCTAGTGATAAACAAAATTCTTGTGGAACCGATCAGCACTCTGCGAAAGGAGTGCCTGGCGAAGATATTCATCCAACTCGTGCCATAGTTGAAGATACTGCAAACCCCAACCTGCAAACAAATAACTCATCGATCACATCCGACCATGTTGCCTCGGAAAAACTTTCAACCGTCGAAGGAAGCTCGTTGACAGTAAATCAAGACACGCCTGAGGACGAAAACGAAACGCTAAATCAAAGAGAAGAAGCACACAGCTTGGAAAATCCATCAAGCACCACAGACGGTGAAGAAAATGCGTTATCACACGCTGATGTATTGGTGGATGATCCCAAAGAACCGCTCCAATCCTCTGAAAAAGATGTTGTATGTGTCGAAAGTGTATCCGAAGCGAAAGAAAATAAGTACAGCTTGAAGCCGGACGCAAAGGAATTCGTTCCGCGTTCTCTGAGGCACATGGAGAGTATTCCGTTTGACCGCAACGTGCAGTTCGTTAATCTGCAGCCCAGTTTTGTTCCTCTTCCGTTCGTCAATCCGGATCTGCCTGTACAGAATTTTCCAAATCCTTTCCTACCTCCAGCCATTCCTATAAACTTCGCACCACCACCTAATCCAAAGATGATGAACAACTTCATAAACGTTTTCCCGCCCCAGAGGATCATCCCGAAACCGCACGAAAACAGCCAAAAGTGCGCGCAGAGTCCCGAAAGAGACAGGCAATCGTCCGCGACGCACAGCGAAGCCGAAAAATCGAGCGATTCCCGGACCGATTCGCCCCGTCACGAGATTTCCTCGAGCGGCGAGGAACGTCAGAGACAGCGGGAAAATGCGCGAGAGGTTGAAGTCAAAAACGTGCCAGGCATGAAGCAAAACAACGAAATCGATATCGCTAAAATCGTGTCGAAGATAGAGAAGGCTGCCAAAGAACAGGAAGTGAAAACACCACACAGTTACAACAGGTCCTCGCACAAATACAATAGGGCGTATTCCTTGCAGAAAAATAGGTACAACAGGCAACAATACAACAGGATGGCACCTGACAATAATTTCAAACAAAATGGCGAACAAAAAACGAACGATTATCGACTAAAACGTTTGGAAAATAACCAAGTTCACAGCAATATCGCTAGCCCGACGCACATAGCACAAAAAGACGTTATTATGCAAAATGACTTGAATGTGATCAAAAGTTTTCCGGAGGAAGGTCCTCAAAACCAACCACAAGAAAATTTGGAAAGAAGATTGTCAGGCCCCCAAAACTTGGAGCGAAGCGATTTTAGCCCGAAGCATTCTCCCCAAAAGAAACAATTCATCCAGCAATCCATGGGCTCAAAACAACAGGGCTACGCCCAGAGACACGGCGGCACCTTCAGACAACAAAATGATCGTCAAAATTATGGTCAAAGAATAGCAAACGGCAGTCCTAAAAGAGATGTAAATAGTCCTGTAAATACTAGGATAATTGATAATTGCTCAAGTAAAAAAGACTTTTACTTAAAAAATATCACCAACTATTCAGACACGTTGAAGAAATATTCGGCGAAAGCACGTTACGAGAATCTTAACGCGGACAAACAAGCCAAAACGGAAACGGTAACTGTAAACGGCACCACGAACTTAACACCTGCTGCTCCGCCAAAAACTCAAAAACCCAATCAGTGGATATCGGTTTCGAATAGAAAAAAACGCAAGAATCGAAATTCTAACGAAGTGGAAGCAGATTTTGATCTCGAAATTGATGAACCAAGAACACAAGATGATCTCTTTGAAAGCTACGATGTTAATTTATTAGAGGACGTCGTGCCGTCTTTGCAAAGCGTCGAACAAAAGTGTCTTGTTTCGGCTGCTAAGGAAATCCCAATTTGTGATAAAGTAAGTTCCGATGGCGCTGAAAATACAAGCAACATCACCGAAAGTGCGGAAAAGAGAGATGGGGCAGAAACCGATCAAAATCGAATAGAAACAATACAAAATTCCAACACAATATCCTCGAATCATCCCGATATCCCCACCGGTACAATAGAAAATGAAAATGTCGAGCCTGCGATTACTCAGACAGCTCCTGAAGTAACCGGCGATTCGGTTGTTGGGCCTGAAATTGTAATTCAAGACGTGCAAGAAATAGAAAAACTTCTGCTCGATCAAGCGATGGAAGCTAACCAAAAAGACAGCGAGGAAAAAACGCCGCAAGCACGCGAACTTAACAAAAGCAGGAGTGCAAAGAAAGGGAACACGACAACTGACAATAAACATTCGTCCCATGGAAAGAGAAACTCGAAGAAGGGCACGCATAAGGCCCACGTTAAGAAAGTGTTGATAACCGACATATCATTAAGTTTAGAAGACGAGAAATCGAATAAAATATTAAATAAGCAATCCGAAGCAATAGCAGAAGATCCTCCAGTTGTTAAACAAAGCTTAGAAGGACAAGAAAACGAAACAGCTCAGGTTATAAACGAATTACCAGAAGCAATACTCGAAGCAATTTCTTTAAACGTTGAAAATGCACAAGCCAAAGTAGATGATGTAATAGGAGAAGTGAAAATTGTGATAGATGCTAAGGATGAAGGTGACTGTGCACCTGCCAGTGGTAGTTTGGAAACGCCAGAGAAGAAAGCCAAAAAGAAGAAGAAGAAGGTAGCCAAAGTTTTGCCAAGCAAAACGCACTCTGCTTCAAGCTCCAATACAACTTTGAATAACTTAGACGATACATACGATTTCCTGTTGGAAAATTCTATGGTGGAAGATTTCGAGCAGAAAACCAACCTGGAGATATCAGAAGAGCTGGATAAAATGATACAGAAGGGCATGTACAACAGTCTAGAAGAAAAACTAAAGAACCTGAACATCGTCGCTACGGAAGACAGGTTCTTCAAGACCATAGACTTCGAAGCGTTCAAAAATCCATCCGCGCCGGAAAAATCGGGCTTCATCAAAGCAGGGGACCTCAACAGCATCCTGAAAACGAATCACGTCCTAAACAAACGCAAAAATTCCCAGCCAGTCGAGGAAACTTCCAAAATGGATTTGTCGAAACTGTACCAGACGAACGGCGAACCACAACCGTCGACCTCGAAGTCGGGAATCTTCTTAGAGAACCCGGAAGTGCAACAGATCATCAAGAACATAACGAGCAACCAGACGTCGGAGTTGCCAGGGGACCAAAGCGCACTCCCGCCGACGGGAAAATCGAAAGGCAACGGAAAATCGAAGAACAAGAGCAAAAAATCTGTTCCTGTCGCGCAAGACGCGTCGCCAAATGAAAAAATCGTTTCCGAAAACGAGTCGAAAGTTTCTAACGACTTGGGCGATCCACGTAACGGCTTGCAAAATCAGAACGTCGAGGAAAAGAGCGACGCTAAACAAGAGGGGCTCTACCCCATCACACAAGCCGTCAAAGAGTGGATGAGCAAAACGCGCGAGACGACGCCAGACATCGAGATACTTAAAAGCCCCAACACGATCCTCAAAGAACTCTACAAGGACGATCTCAAAACCGACGGCAAGACAAAAAACGGTTTGGCCAAACCTCCTTCTGTCGAACTTCTTGAAAAACCATCGAAAAACTTCGACTCGGGACGTGAGGGGGTCACGGAAAATCACTCGATAAACGATGAGGTCACGATATTCTCCGCGGAAGACTGGAGCGTATCTCAGCAAAGCTGCCTCCAGGAGGATTTACTGGACTGTTGGGAAAACGACATCACGGGAGGTGAAGAGAAAACCAATCAAAATTTCGACGGCGGTGATGCCACGAGAAAAATGAGTACAAAGTCGTTGACGAATGGGCTGGAGCCCTTCAAAGACGGCGAAACCACAAAATACAAGACGATGGAAGAAGGGGACGACGTTTTAGAAATGTACGAAAGCAAATATGGCAGAAACGAAGATTATCTAAGCTTGAAAGCGGAAATAGAAGAGCAGAATAAAAATGTGAACATTCCCAAACACGGGAATTTGCCATATCGAGCAATATGTTGCAACCTAATGTAAATTCGTCTTGTTTTTAGGGCGTTTAGTTTTTTCCTCTACACAGGGTGGTCACATTTCGAAGTACCTTCAAGGTAAATACGATTTGGTTTAGGCCCGTGGGGGCTACTCACAAAAAATAAACACATCTGAGTTATTAGATTTTGGCAGTAGCCACAGACGAAAATTTAATTACTCCGATCGGACCACCCCATGCTTGGATTAATTTAAAAGTTCCTCCGCGTTTTAAAAGCTTCAGTTCGAAATTTCCTCTTGCCTAAACCACGTTTTTATACAGTCATATGTCCCATCTTCCATGTCATGACTAGTTACCTAAATAATTAATAACTTTTGATTGTTATCTGTTAGCTCATGTTGTAAATTTAGGTAATACTTTGTTACTTTTATGTAAATCAAATATACAAGATATTTTCTGAATACTTTAACTGTTAAATGTTAAAATGTATGAAAGAACGTATGAATCCAGCGGAATAAGTGACGATTATTATATATTCAAACACTTAAAAAAAGCACAGATACTTAAAGATGTAACTATTAAACTTTGATAGTTGATAAGGCAGTCCATGGACTGCTCAAAAACATTGGCTAAAGGCCAACTAACTACCAAGTAACTTCGCGAAAGTTATAGACCTTAAATATTAAATAAATAGCAGGAAAAAATTTTGGACCCACCAAATTCAATTGTGTTTAAAAGGATATTTAATATCAGGAAACAGAGAACCAGTTTTTTTTTTAAATCACTGGTGTCTCGAAAAACATTTGCACGACTTAATTTTAAGTCAAAGACTTAATACTTAACATTTGAAATATGCAATACTTAAAAACAAACATGAAACTTATAAACAATTTGCGATTAAATATGTATTGTCCAACTGTAAGGATTAGATTTTCGTAAAGTTGTGACGGGCCTAGAAGTTTTAATCACGATATAGACTGAAATTATTAAACACTGCATATGTAATTATCCATCATTAATACCATTTAATTATTTAGCTTAAATTTGGATTAGTTTATACGTAAAAAACTATATTTAAGTTATATGCGTTTGTTTTGTAATGATAAATTGTAATTGTTATGTAGTTTTTTAAGTTTGTGAATGGATTTGACGCAGATTTTATTATTTGGCGTGTCCAATAATGAAGAGAAGTAATTAATATGAAATTTAGCAGTTTAATTTAATTATAAAATAGGTCTCTAGGATTTAGTTGTACTGTAGATGCCATTTCCTTCTGTTAAAACGAGTTTTTAATAACTTAGTCATAGAACTTAGCCATCATATGCTACTGTGTTCTGTTTTTAAAAGTTACTTAGTCATAAAACTGTTTTAATTTTTGTTTTGTTTTGTATATTGATAATGTTAGCATAAATGAAAGGTTTAAAATTCACATGACCTTAAAAATTTCAAAGCTATATCATTGCCAAGAACATATTTCTTCCATTTCATGATGATTTCTTTGAAATTCGTTTTTCTTTTTTCAGTTAATTTACATGGAAGTTGCTGATGCACGATTTTGAAATTTTTAAGCCATTATTTAAACGTTTTGAACAATTTGTTTGCTATTGTTTTTATTCAATTTACTTAATTTGTTGTTAAAATGTTTGTTAATTTTAAAATTTGTGCCTTTGCAATTTGTAAAATAAATAAAACGAAGTTGATAATTATTTTTGACTCTTTTAACATGCCAAAATACATTAAAAGTTAAAAAAAAAACTCAACGAATCTACTGAAAAATAAATAAAACTTTGCCAAACTTTTTAAAACATGCCCATTTTAACTCAAAATATTACACAAATACAAAAACTTTATATACACGAATAAAGTTGAAAAAAAAAAGTTATGATCATAAAATTTTTATTTTATCGTGTTTAAATGGCTACTTTTAAATATTTTAGGTCAAAACTAACATATTTTAGCATAATAAGTCTTATTTTAAAGCATTTCGACGTTTCTGATCGCATAAGCGTTAAAAGTAATAAAATAGCACATTCTGGGTATTTAAATAGTTAAATGCCCTCTGGGGATATCCCCATAGTATTTCCTAGAAAAGAGAGGGTAGATTTCCTAGAAAAATAGTAAAACGTCACGGGTTCATTAGCCTTATTCATTCATAATTTATGCTAAAATAACAATTGCTAATCGCTACTACCCCTAGTGTCCTATTTGTTGTGGTAACACTGATATGTAACTAGATTTTGCAGTGTATTTTGACAAGTAACTGTCATTAGTTGACATTTGATATACCGTAATGAATCATGAAGTTAAATTTATCAATCTTTACCATTTTCATCGTAGGAATCACTCAAATTAGAAACAGTAAGTTAAAAACTATTTAAAATACGTCTTTAATTAATTTTATTTCGTGTTAGCAAGAAAATACAGCGTCTTTTAAAAACGTTTGAGGTTATGTTTTCTGTTTAACGTTCAAGAAAATCAATCACAGAAGTGAAAATGATGTATTTGTTAGCATTTTAAGTTGCAGTTATGTACCCTGATTATGATTTTTCAGTATTAGACTAAAATATTAATAGAGATTTAATTTTACAGGTAATGGCGAACGAACAAAAGATAAGATGTACGAACAGATAAATGGTGCAGCTGCTTGCTTTAGGAAATTAAATGGAACGCATCAGACTGGTTGCTCATGTATGTAACAGTCCAACAGTGTAAAACAACATATTAATTGCATTTCACGATGTTGTTTTAGCTTTAAGATCTGGATCGACGGGCATTGTCCATTTTGTAGAGGATATAAGCAATCTAGAGTTTATTATTAAATCAGGAAAAGCCGGCCCTTATATTCCAGTCATGTCTACAGCCTTACTAACACGTGAAGTAACAAATATGTTAAAGAACAGCGATGACATATCCGGATTAGTCGTGTTTAATGATACTAGAACGTTTCCCGAACATTACACCCAAGAAGACACCTGTCCGAGCCGCAGTTCGGACTTGACAAATACTTGCGAACGTGATTGGAATAAGCCCGGCACCAACTTGCTACAAGAAGACTTTCCATTTCCGATATTTTACGTAAGCGACGCCGACGAAGTGAAAAAAATACGAGACTGTTTCGGAAAGTTCAACAACCATTCGTACGACGACCAGTACCAACGTTCTTTGTGCGCTCTGGAACTTAGCTCTTTCATGTTGGCAGCAACCGATACTCCCACATGCGTCAGGTACTTGACATTAACGATTTTTTTTTAGACGTGTTACATGTCGTTTCGTTCCAGGCGATCAAATTTAAAAACGAACCTGAACCCCGTGAGGATATGCGACGCGCTAGGAGACCTCAACGTGTGGGCCTCGCTCTTTCCAGTCAAGAACGTAACTGAAGGTGCGAAAAAAGTCGGTTACATCGTCGTCGCGGCGAGAATCGATACGACGTCGTTATTTCACGAGGTCGTGCCGGGGGCGCACAATCCCGTCACCGGTTTAGTTACACTTCTAACGACGGCCGAGCTATTAAAGAGAATGCTGCCAAGCGACGACAAAGATTACGGTAAGTAAATTTACGTCGAGCGTTGTCGATCGTAATCAGTGATTTTTCTTTTTTTAGAAAGAAACGTTTTGTTCGTGTTGTTTAACGGAGAAACGTTCGACTATATCGGTTCGCAACGGCTGATTTACGATATGGAAAAGGACGAATTCCCCATGAAATTCGATGCTAACATCAAAAATCCCGTGCCAGCGATACACGTTAAGGATATCGAATTGTTTATCGAACTGAGTCAGCTTAGCCGAACGAGTACGATTTACGCCCACAGCTTGGACAATAAATCGGAGGTTCGTTAAAGCTTCCTAACTGTTTTCCGTTTGTTTCTTAATTTTTATTGAACAATTTTAATGATTACAGATCGTAAACTTCATTGCGAAATTGTCGAAGTACACAACCCTAAGCTTAAGCGGTCTGTCGGGTGTCCTTCCACCCGCCTCGCTGCAGTCTTTCGTGAAAGCCAATCCCAACATCTCCGGCCTCGTTCTTGCCGACCACGGGTACGAATACGTCAACCGATATTACAATTCCATATACGACAACGTGAGCAACATCGATTATCATTATTACAACGTGAGCGAGGACGAAGCTTATTTAATACCGCAAGACAGTATTCAACGGCACGTCGGCTTGGTGTCCGAAATGGTGGCCAAAAGTATTTACGAAGAAATAACGGGCTCGCAGTACGGGGGCCAAGAACAGGCCAAAATCGATCTGGTAAGATCACACATAATTAAAATTTCGTCGACTACATTTTATTTCATAGGTGAACGATTTGTTCAACTGCTATCTGCTTAATCCGAATTGCAAAGTTCACAAGGCGATACAGCGAAAGGTAGGTTCGTTCGAATTTGCGTAATTCTTGTGCTAAAAAATATTTCGGTTTCAGACGCTGAGCGATTCGCCTTACAGTTTGTACGTCGGTGTTTCGATAGCCCCGAATTTAATCACGAAATTGATCGGGCTAGCCCTGGCTTGGTTTACGGGTGACATCGACACAACAAACAGGACCTGTATAGGGGACCCCCACACACCGGTAAGTAAATATTTGTTCATGTCTATTAATTTAACGCTTTAGGGTCTCTTATTGCCTTCGCACACATCTTTATTGGCACTCTGTTTAGGTCGGTAAGTAATTCAGTAGCAATTGTTTCAGTAGGGGTGTGTGCGGCGGCAATGACTAAAACCATTTTAAATTTGTTTAAATATAGATACAATAACGATTTTCCGACACTCTTGGCCAGATTAACTGTAAAGCCGTGGCAAGGGTTAAATTTTTGCAAAATAAGTTTGGGAATTTCACGAAAATGCAGTTGAAATAATGTAAACAATCGTGCCATACGCACAGCGCCATCTGTGGGCACCCAGTAAACTAGTCTAACGACCGCGGGAATTTCAAATTCCCTCTAGTAATATTGTCCGAATTAAAGCAGGCGCCGGACCATCAGTGGTTGGAAAATTGGTGTTGTACTTGTATTGGAAAATTTTTGGGGTTACTTAAGACACTTAAAAATCAATCCGCGTAATATTATTGTTTTAAAATCTTCCTATTTAGATGTACCAGTATTTTAACATGTCAAAGAGCATACACGAACTGAACACCACTCAGTGTTACCGAACGACGATGAATTTCACCGACGCTATCAGCCCCGCGTTTGTCGTCTCAGGTATTTAAACTGCGACGGATTTGTGTACCCTTGCTTGATCCGAGTGTTTTTTTTTATAGATTATGATTGGTCCTCGGGCAAGTACAGTTCCTGGGCTGAATCGGTTTGGAGGGATTTCAACGTGAGGATGTATTTGAAACCGTCGCTTGCGCACGAGATTTTTACGATCTCGATAGGGACGGCCACACTCGCGTTTTCGTTGGCCGTAGTTTATTTCGTGAAAATTCGATCTCATATACTGTTCGTGACTCCTCCTAATTGGTGAGTTTTGAGTTTAGAAGTTGCCACTTCGTTTTATTCTTACACGTTCTGCCGTTGGATTTGGGGCTAAATATTGCAACACTACTAACGTTAATTTTTTTTTCAGCTCACCCACTAGTTGTTAAAGGCTGTATATAATTAATTAATAGTGTAATTTATAATTTATTTAAAAACTTCTACTTACAAAATGTGAAATAATTCATTCCATTTTTGTACTATTTAAAACTAATTAATAAAATTATTCATATTATTTGTGTTACTGTTTTTATTCGACTTAAGTGAAGCTAGTAGCAGAAAGTTTATTATCAAATATAAAATGTACAGTACTAAACAGTTTAAGGTACATGCAATTTAATTTTTTAAAAAAAATGGGGTGATACGATTAACGAATGCATTTAATCAAAATAAATCCATTTGGCATCAATTAATTAAAATAGTCTGGCAAAAATATATTGAGGAGTTTATTTTTTAAACAGCAGGAGCAATGTACAGTAAAAAAAGTGTTTCAAAAGCGCATATCACAAAAAAACAAAAAGGAATCTTCGAAAATATTATATATTTCAGAACTTTACACTAAGATAGCTTGGCATTATCTTAAATATTGCAAGAAATGTTTTTATAAATTATATTAAGCTATAAAAACATGTTTTTTGAAACTTAAAGTTAATTTGAAATGTAGATTAATTGTCCTCGATTGTGTTCATTTGAACTACACTGTACTATGTTTCTTAATAATCCTAAAAAAATGCTCAAAGCAGCGAATATAAATATTTGAGTTTAAAGATTTCACTAGAGGGCGCACTAGGCGATGCAGTAACAGACAGAAAAGGCTGAGAGCAGCAATCCCGATGCTTAACAGCGTTATACGATACGAAAATATTACAAAGGAAAATAAAATATGAATCTACAGGGTGCCCCATATATCGTGAACAGCATGGGGATCTCGTAACCGGTAAGAGATACAGAGTTGGTTAAATGAGTCAAAATGTTCAATGATTTAAGAGCAACTATTCTATGAAAAAAATCTCTAATATAATAAATAGTTTATGCGCTATTATTCTAAAAAAACAAAAAAATGACGTTTTCGATTTTTGCTTATAACTTGCTTATTTGGAATCACTCAAAATAGTTTTCGATATTATTTGGACACATTTTTGAAATTTGTTAATAAATTTTACCAATCTACATTTGTTTTTTGTTATAATAACATCAACTTTCTTATTTTAAATACGAGCTGTAGTTGGCTGTGGCACCCCTAAAAAGAGTTTTTTTTTCTCGTTTCATTGATTATGGGTTGGTAGGTTTTTCTTTCAAAATAAATAGGTTATTACAATATTATTGTATTTAATAAGTTTATTCAAAGTGGCCATTGAAAAACAAAACATAAATAAGCAAGCTGTACATAATTAAACACAAAACAAATATCTTAAAATATTTTTTACATTTCACAATAATTTATGATTTTACTACTATCGAATCTAAATTATAACGTGCGTTCAAAGTGTAGCCCCCTCTCCATGGGCAATAGAAATCTGAGATCTGCTCTTTGTAAATCATAATGTTTCTGAAGAATAACTGAAACATTTAAATTTATTTTTATGAGTAACCAGAAAAGAATTTTGTAAAAAGTAAGAAATTGCAGAACGATAACTTTGTCTGCAATTTCTTTAAACCCACCTCTCACCCCTGGTGAAGCCAGGCTCCAATTTAGTGTGAATTTAAAAGAATGTACATTTACAAACAAATTTTAGTTAAAATTATTAAATTTTGGTCAATTTTGAATATTAGTTTTAATTTATTTCTATGAGTAACCAGAAAAGAATTTTGTAAAAAGTAAGAAATTGCAGAACGATAACTTTGTCTGCAATTTCTTTAAACCCACCTCTCACCCCTGGTAAAGCCAGGCTTCAATTTTGTATGAATTCAAAAGAATGTACATTTACAAACAAATTTTAGTTAAAATTATTAAATTTTGGTCAATTTTGAATATTAGTTTTAATTTATTTCTATGAGTAACCAGAAAAGAATTTTGTAAAAAGTAAGAAATTGCAGAACGATAACTTTATCTGCAATTTCTTTAAACCCACCTCTCACCCCTGGTTAAGCCAGGCTCCAATTTTGTATGAATTCAAAAGAATGTACATTTACAAACAAATTTTAGTTAAAATTATTAAATTTTGGTCAATTTTGAATATTAGTTTTAATTTATTTCTATGAGTAACCAGAAAAGAATTTTGTAAAAAGTAAGAAATTGCAGAACGATAACTTTATCTGCAATTTCTTTAAACCCACCTCTCACCCCTGGTTAAGCCAGGCTCCAATTTTGTATGAATTCAAAAGAATGTACATTTACAAACAAATTTTAGTTAAAATTATTAAATTTTGGTCAATTTTGAATATTAGTTTTAATTTATTTCTATGAGTAACCAGAAAAGAATTTTGTAAAAAGTAAGAAATTGCAGAACGATAACTTTGTCTGCAATTTCTTTAAACCCACCTCTCACCCCTGGTTAAGCCAGGCTCCAATTTTGTATGAATTCAAAAGAATGTACATTTACAAACAAATTTTAGTTAAAATTATTAAATTTTGGTCAATTTTGAATATTAGTTTTAATTTATTTCTATGAGTAACCAGAAAAGAATTTTGTAAAAAGTAAGAAATTGCAGAACGATAACTTTGTCTGCAATTTCCTTAAACCCACCTCTCACCCCTGGTAAAGCCAGGCTCCAATTTTGTATGAATTCAAAAGAATGTACATTTACAAACAAATTTTAGTTAAAATTATTAAATTTTGGTCAATTTTGAATATTAGTTTTAATTTATTTCTATGAGTAACCAGAAAAGAATTTTGTAAAAAGTAAGAAATTGCAGAACGATAACTTTGTCTGCAATTTCTTTAAACCCACCTCTCACCCCTGGTTAAGCCAGGCTCCAATTTTGTATGAATTCAAAAGAATGTACATTACAAACAAATTTTAGTTAAAATTATTAAATTTTGGTCAATTTTGAATATTAGTTTTAATTTATTTCTATGAGTAACCAGAAAAGAATTTTGTAAAAAGTAAGAAATTGCAGAACTATAACTTTGTCTGCAATTTCTTTAAACCCACCTCTCACCCCTGGTAAAGCCAGGCTCCAATTTTGTATGAATTCAAAAGAATGTACATTTACAAACAAGTTTTAGTTAAAATTATTAAATTTTGGTCAATTTTGAATATTAGTTTTAATTTATTTCTATTAGTAACCAGAAAAGAATTTTGTAAAAAGTAAGAAATTGCAGAACGATAACTTTGTCTGCAATTTCTTTAAACCCACCTCTCACCCCTGGTTAAGCCAGGCTCCAATTTTGTATGAATTCAAAAGAATGTACATTTACAAACAAATTTTAGTTAAAATTATTAAATTTTGGTCAATTTTGAATATTAGTTTTAATTTATTTCTATGAGTAACCAGAAAAGAATTTTGTAAAAAGTAAGAAATTGCAGACCGATAACGTTGTCTGCAATTTCTTTAAACCCACCTCTCACCCCTGGTGAAGCCAGGCTCCAATTTTGTATGAATTCAAAAGAATGTACATTTACAAACAAATTTTAGTTAAAATTATTAAATTTTGGTCAATTTTGAATATTAGTTTTAATTTATTTCTATGAGTAACCAGAAAAGAATTTTGTAAAAAGTAAGAAATTGCAGAACGATAACTTTGTCTGCAATTTCTTTAAACCCACCTCTCACCCCTGGTAAAGCCAGGCTCCAATTTTGTTTGAAACTAAAAGAATGTACATTTACAAATTTTAGTAAAGATTATTACAGTTTTGGTCAATTTTGAAAATAACTCATCACATATGAGGTTGACACAGATTTTCTATCATTAAAATTTAAAAATATAGATGCTATTTCTTCAAAATTAAATTTTGAAAGACAATATTCGATAAATGTCACCAAAAAAAAACAATAACTGAAAAAGAGGACAAAAGCCACTCCAACATGAGAATTAATAAATCAGTATATCATCAGCATATATTTATCGATACTTATTCATCTTTGTCTTTGTTTAAAATGTTCACTGAACTTTGCTTTATCTTCGCCAACCAGGTTATAGACGCCCTGTAAAAAAGACACACAAATAGCAATTTACTCGATTAATGGGGGGAAATATTTCTCTGAAAATTATTTCAATGCATTGGAGACGATTCACAAAATATAGATTTTTAACCAAACTGAACGATATCAATTGGAAAATAAAATCGTAAAATAACTTTAAATGCATAGATACACTGCTCAAAATAATTAAGGAGTATTTTAGATAGTTATTGCAGACTTTAAGATATCCTTTAATTGTTTGAGCAGTACATTTCCTGTTAATTCAAATGGATTATAACGTGATTTTCCGATAACAATAAACTTAAAACTATAGTTGGATTACAATAAACATAACATGACTTATGTTTATTATTATCCAACGACATACACAGATAAAACAATGGTCCCTAACAGTCCCTAACATGAAACCTAACAGTCCCTAACAGTCCCTAACCCTGTAAGGAAAGTCATGATTAGTACAAGCAGGTTATAGAAAATCACGTTATAAAATTCATTAATCGAGTAACTGCTGGGGCAAAACAATAAAACAAGCTGTTTTATGACGGTCGGGTATTAATTGTTAACACATTTGTAATGAACTCTAGGACGTGAGGACGTTTCTCCTGTGACTTGGCATAGCTAATTAAAGACACTAAGGCACACTGGAAATGGGGCCAAGTCACTGTAATAAACAGGGAGGGGATCGTAGAAATGGCTCACAAACCATGAAAAGGCCGTGCTCGCCCCCTAGTACTGGCACGTAACGTATTTGATCCGGACACTAACAAGCACATTCCAGCACAATAGGGCACTACGTTATAAAACCATGTACTCACTATTGAACCAGAAATATGCATATAGAATCGGGCGTAGACGTGGAGTTCTGAGGAGTTTATTTGTCCTTACCACGGTCGTGAGCCCAAGCATTCCACACATACATATTTACAAATCATGACAAGGCTTTTCAAGTTCCCTGATATAATTCAAGTAACATATTTGTCCGGACACTAAATGACACCGCTGATGCATATTTAGAATCGGGCGTAGACTTGAAATTCCAAACAACCCAATTGTCCTTTCCATGATCGTAAACCCAAGCATTCCACATACCTAATCCAGCACAGTAACCTGGGTAGGGTGAAACTGGATATCATAGCACCACAATAATCGACAACTTTCGTTGGTACCCATACAGGGTACACCGACCTTAAAAACACCGTGTTATTTTTGGTACTAAAGACCATTCTAAGCCTATGACGATCCAACTATGCTGGTACCATAGGAAGTCAATAGTGAAGCCAAAAATACACGGATCGCACAACATACTGTGGTAACTATGTAGACCCTAAGTGATAAGACACAGTAACTCAGAAGCTAAACGCAACCAGAGGTGAAATCAAATCACTCTAACAAAGGCATAGGGAAATTGCCATGTGAATAATTAACTAGCTTAACTTAACTCAGCAACACCGTAATGGTACGAAGAGCACCCGGAACATGTGAGTATCCCGGTGAAAAACACCAGGTCACCTATAAAATAAGTCAGTGTGTACCCGGAAGTACAACCAAATTATCCAAAATGAAAAACAACTCCAACACTCAGCAGCAGTCATTCAACATACACCAATTAACAAATTAAGAAGCAGAAGTGTAACTACTACCATTAATTGAAATGATTGATACCTTCATTAATAAAATTTACTTTAATTTTTAAATCCAACAAATGCAGAAAATGATGTATTTGAAGTAAAATGGACAGATCAAACTCACAGTAACAAAATAAAAATGAATAATTTCTTTGTTAATATTAAATGTAATTTAATTGGACTTCAAGCCTTTCATTTTTATAAAATAGCATATTTTTAAAAAATATTATTACAATACTTTTGCTTGCTAAAAGTTACTTATTATGATATACATTAAACAAACCTAATTTATGGTATCAAATGAAAAATTAAACAATATTTTATTAGCACTTCAAATTCAAAACTTTGAAATATCCCATTTAGGCAAGAGTTTTTTTTTTTTAAGAACTCGAATCATAAAGTTTTAAGTTATTTTTGAATTTATAGAAATTGTTTCGGACAGGCAAATATATTTAATGAATGCAACTGAATAAAAAAATAATAAAGCCAGGGTACTGGCTTTATTGCCTCGTCCTAGTTACACCTCTGCGAAATAGCTGCTGTACAGAAACAACAGGGAAAAATTTGAAATTAATAGAGAATAGGAAAAGGCAAAACCAGTTTAAAATGGAGAGAACAATGCAACACATCCACATTTAATTATCAAAATTTAACTTGAATTATTGTTGAATTTACCGTTTAGTATTAAAGAAATGATAATTGCAAAATACGTGCAGTTAAAAGTAATATGCACGTAAATTATAAAAAGTTTCAATATAAGTAAAAATTAAAATATTTTGCACCCTTTCGTCATAAAACAATTACACATGAACATAGAAAATCCCGGAACGAAAATAAAACCTGGTTGGCATAAAAATTCCGGACGAGCGATTTTACGAGCAGCACACACTATCACAAAAAATATACCGAGAGACGCGAACGGCCTACTCTCACCTGGGGACATCTGTTTCTCTCTTCGCAATGGGACCTACCTTAATGCACTGGAGAAAATCATCTTCTTAGCAATCGTGCTCCAAGCACCAAGCACCTGCAAGCCAACTCCTGCTGCTACGAATCCTGCACCACTGCGACACCTGCATTCCAACTCCTGCTGCCACGAACCCTGCACCAACCTTGCCGAAAGAAAAATTAGCCCACTCTGAAAAAAATTAAATTACAATTAATACCGGTGAGTGGCTTCCTAAAAAAAAATTTGCAACAAAAAATTGAGTTCATTTGTGCAACAGAAGTGATTGGTCTTTCAGCGGGTCAAAAAGTAAGTTAAAAATTTATCTTAAAGGCCTTCAATCACGTTAATCCTAAAACTGAATTAAATGGGCTCAGTTCCCAAAAATCGATGCATCAAGTGATCACAGTTATTTTATAATTTACCCAATACTCCAATTGCACGGTTATACAATTTTGAAACTATAATCGAACAATTGAACAAGTTTCATTATGATAATAGCAAAAGAGTGCAGGGTATTTAAATTTTAACCAAAATTCAAATCAAACAAAATTTAAACTTTATTAAAAAAGAATGTTCAAATAATTTAATGTAGTTAAACGATTACCAAAACTAGTGATATGGCATATTTACAAGTAGGTAGTTAAGTTAGTAGCAAGTTCAAAATCCACAAAATACTACAAAAATAAGCAAATCTCAATCGCAACAATATCGTGAAAAAATTCGAATTCACATGGAAACCAAATTCAAGAGTCGGTAAACAAAATTACACGCACCTTAATTTTTATGGACGTCCTTTGCGAAGATTCCTTGCCGAACCAACCCAAACAAGTGTCCTCTAGTGTACGATTCTTCACTAGCTTCTTTCGTGTTTGATTTCTACGGCTACTCTGCGAAAAAATGTATCGTTACTTCACTATCACACACCAACACTATTAGCGCTCAAATGATAGTTACAAAAAAAAAATGCCGTACTCACTAATTCACATGAACGAGTTCATGTGAAATAGCTTACTTGGCATTCGTATTTTGCAACAATCAATCGAGTTCCTTCGATAACCAAATTAAAAACATTTAATGCCAGTTGCAATGAATTTTACGCTACAAAAATAGATTATAATTGTTAACTTGACGATTCAAATGTTATTCTTTTGTTTACTAGTCGCGCGCTATTATTTATTAAATTGATGAAAAAATTTCAAAAATTAAACTATTAACATTCGCATTTGTTGAAATGACGCTTAAAGCAATGACGCAAATGCAAAATTAATGTTGGATATTTATCCATGACGCTAACCGATTAATAATGCCTAATTTTCAGGAGCCCGTAAAAAACCACGTGCAATTCACACTAACACATCAACACTACTGATTGTTTAAACCAATACACGGTTATGATTGGCCGATCGACGTCACGCCAAACAATCAGCCAATCAGAAGGGACCTAGAACTGTCAGATTTTCAAAACAAAACTTTTAAGATTGGAACCCCAACCAAACTTTTTTTATAATACAATTATTATTAATAAATATAATTACACTATTAAACCATATTCTCACATGAATTAACCCTTTAAACATAATTCCCCCTTCAATTTCTTTAATATATATATGCATAACACTTCCACGACTATAATATTATGCAAAAACACCCCAATTATGTATACATAGGAAGTTACACTTACTATTTCAATTTGTAATTTTAAAGCCTAAAACACGGCTAAAGCGTCTAAAACCCCTTTAAATAACTACAACAGCGTTTCTTAAATCTCAAAATATACCGCCTACAGGCCTACATGTACTTTATATACAAAACTTTCATAAAAGAAGATATCTTAATGATGTCATTACGTAGTACCTACACATTTTTGAACACATTTATTTTAAGAAATAACTGGAACAACGCCCTTTTGCGTGTGTTAAACGAATAAAATCCTTTGCCCTTATCAGTTTTTCCACTCAAATACTCCTAAAAAATGCCACAAATCATACTTTTTTCTTCCAAAATGTGTCTCACAAATATGTATATTTACATATTGCCAAGACAATTTTCACACTTTTCAAACACTGTTTTTGTGACTGTTTTGCGATTATATCATAACACAAGGCCTAAATTATCCAAATACTGATGTTTTAGAAGGATAGTACCTTTTAAACTTATGAAATAGTTATAAATAAACAATGTCAATGAAGCCCCTAAGTGGGTTTTACTCTGAAATACAGATGTTTTAGCTATTCGCCACCATCACAAAACAGGCCACCATTATTATTTTTCTACATTTTAGCCAACACTAATCTAATTCAAGGTCAGATAAAAGTAACTAAGTAATTCCATATTGTAAACAAACCAAAGATTTTAATTTCAATGTCGTGCTATTACATTTATCTTTTTTATCCTTTGCTACAGACAAAGTTTTAATTTATAACAATGAAGTGGTTATGTACCATGTAATGTGGTAATACTTTTCTACGACACAAATTGTTCATAGGAAGTTCCTCGACGGTGACAATATTATAGCTTATCGAATGTCATAACGATGCAGTTTGCGACTAGAACATTGATTCGATAAACAAATAAGTGACAACCATGTAGTCAACTGTACGATTGTTACAGATCATCAAAATCATGGGGTGTATTAATTAATTGGTAGTGGTTCATGAGACGAAACTGTAGCCTTGGAAATAATTCCTCTACAAGGCGAAGCTAAGCTTTGTGTTCTGTACGATTTAAGACCTATGACAAGAGGGGCCTCGACGAGAAGAGTCTTTCTACTTCAAAGGTTGGTCCTAGTCCATGAAAAGAGATCCAGTGCCCCAATGAGTTGGTTTGCTTAATAATAACCATGGTCTTGGGCCGTGACACAAGTGGAGAAATAAGCAAGCATGTCGAATGCATGAAAAAACGTTAACAGCATTGTAAAACGAGAAGAGGTAGTTTTATTTATTAGTAGGACAGTTTACAAGTCGGTGATTAATATTTTGTAATTATTATTTTAGATCACATTCCGTATATGGATCGCCTGCTCCAAAGACCATGTAAATGATTTGTGTAATGGTAGACACCCTGTTGACCAAGACTTTCTATGCCCCTTTTAATTAAACCATGCGTTGCCAAATAAATTGTTCACCTGTGGTAGCCACTTTCTACAAAAGATAAGAATAGTTTTTCTGTAGTCGGGCCCTGTTTCTCAAAAAATGGTTTTTGTCCTGGGGACAAGCTTAAGAACGAGTTCAGGAATTACCAGCCGATATTGGGGCCACATGCAGAAATAGTTTCCAAGTGTTACAAAGTAGGTGGAATTAATTAGACAATCGTACAATTAATCTTTTTGGTAAAGCAATTGTTGGGGTTTGTGATTTTGAATGTTTAAATATCGAAAATGAACTGGAGGCCATAAAAGTTTTCATTTTGTTCAAATAATGTTTAAGGTAGGCTACTTGGGATTTTGTCATTTTCAAGCATGTGCAGACCCCAACAATTTTTTTAAATGCCCTAAATCTTGTAGGACTCAATTTTTGGCTCCTTATTAATCATTTTGTAATATAAATTGTAGGTACTATTAAATTTGTTTTCAATTAAATCGTTCAGAATTTGCTTTTACACACTTTGCGTATTTGTAGCTCATTTGGTACTGTTAATTTTCAGGGAAGATTTCTTTATCGACTATCATCCTTCAACATTCTACCATGGAACAAGTAACGGTTTCTTAGAGGTTGGTGTTGCTTCACGAAGTCCTTTTGGCCCACAAAGATTTGTGTGAACAATGAAGAGAAGGGTCTGACCCACGACCATCATTCTGCCTTAGCCAAAATGCTGTCTTTGAAGAAGCACAGAACACAAGGAGTCATCTGAGGAACAGAAGTGAGGACGTTTATGTATAAAGTGTCCCAAGCTGGGAAGACAGTAATTTCCTTATTTTAATTGCTGATTAAAAATATTATTGAATGTTTAGAGATGTAACTTCACACCATATTTGACTGTAACTCTTTTTTACTAATTTATTTTATCGTTTTTGTTAATATTATGGGTTTAATTTCTTTATTAACTTTTCTTAAGGTATTTATCTTAGATCTTAGATTGCCAATATCTAACAACTGGGCCGGCCTTAAGCACATTCCACTGATTCCCTCGTGTAGAGCCCCTCTACTTAAAGTTTAAAAAAAGTTTATAAATAAATAACTGTCCTTTTAAATAAAAGTATAAATACCAATTAATTGCATAGAAATACAAAGTTATTTTGTTTCATATCACTTAAGAAAAATTATTGTTTAATAGTGAAATATGAAATACTAAACTTATAAATAAATTATTCCAGTAATATAGACTATTTATTAAATATTACCACCATATTCCTATATTTTTCTATTTAAATATAATAAATACTAATTCATCACTTTATTTATCCAAGCTAAGGCCGCACTGCGGGATGGTTGGCTGGAGGGTAGATGGTAGATACACGCCGTCGCCTGGCGACAATCCAGGCGCTTTGTTTCACAACAAATTGTCGCCAGGCGACGGCGTGTATCTACCATCTACCTCCAGCCAACCATCCCGCAGTGCGGCCTTGACTTAATCAAGGATGTTTGTGATGTATTTTTTAATTTTTGCAATCATTGTCAGTTTAACAGCGAAATTCGTTTTTTTTTTTGCTTAAACATTATTTTTTAAATTGTAAATATGAGTAGTTTTTAAGCTTAAATTCGCTGGTAATTATGTTATGAGAGAAAAAGAATTTAACAATTTTTAAAAGATTTTGGGGCGGCAAATGCTATAAAGATTAATTTTAATGAATTTCTGTTTAGTTTATAACAAAATGGGTTGTTTTGCTTTTCTTAATTCATAGTGACTTTGTTAAATTTGTTGTGTTTGTTAAACAAATTGGAAAATAGAATATATCGTATAACAATATTATATAACTAAAGCTTGATTTTCTTCTAATTTTTTCAGGAGACCCCGCAGTTTGCCCTTGCTTGTCCCATGCTTTCCAGGGCCGGCCCTTTCTAACAAATATATAAATATCTACGAAACTAGTCTTGTAAAAAAAGAAACCTAATCAAACATCGGAATCGTAATGTAATTTTTTATTCTTTTGCTTCATCTTTAACAGGATCAGTTTATTGCTCAAGTAACATCGTATAGCATAAATAAAGGGACATAAGGCCCCATTATATGAAATAACAGTGCCTGAAGCAACAATTTTGAATATAAATTACATTTCATTTACACAATTTCTGCAACCCAATTAACATATTTACTTAACCATGTTTTGATTATTCTAACCTGTTATTTATCAGAATTTTCGTGATTTGAAATTGCATTTACTGGACTTAGTTGCCCAAATATTATAAACTTAATGTTTGTATTATAAATACCAGTTAAAAATAATATTGTGTTTTTATTATTTATTACAGTAATTATGCAGTTTTTGTTGTCATAACCTACAATTTGTGTGCAGCAAATTTTAAAAAAATGTTTAAAAGATGTCACATAATAAACCATAATTGCAGTAAATTATTAACTATGTTTATATCCACAAAATATAAACATAAGTGGAATGGAATTTTCAACTGTACGGACCCAAAATCATGCGTCGATGTACTTCGTTTTCATACATATTCACCACGATATTTCCAAATAACACAGGACCACAAAGCTAAAGTATACACTAGTTCCGAAAATATATATGCCTACAATGTTTTGCAATCAATTCCGTTACCAAAAGTAGATGTGTTTGTGACGAAAAGTGTTAATGAAGCTGTATCGACGTTACAAGATTTTGAAAATCTCCTAAATCGGGACTGGAAGTTGAAAACTGCAAGCGAAATTGTTCAGGGCTTTAATGATGCCCTTAAGTATTGCCTTGAAAATAATATCAGTGTATCCGATGTTAGATTTGATAAAATAGTTGACGGACTTATGGACAAAATCGAACTTTTAACTGATGGGGAACTCTCTAGATTATTTACATTAATACAGCAGTATCCTCCAACAGATTCTTATAATTCACATAATTTTCATGATATTTGGAGCGCGTTGGACGATATATGTTGTTGGAGGATGGTTAATTGGACAACGGAACAAGTGTTTCATTTTGCCGATCACTGGTACCACTTACATTTAGGTATGGTAATGTATTTTTTATATAACTGGATGAAGAGTGTTAGTATGTAATTTCAGCCAAATTCAGCGATTTTGTTTTTGAAACAATCAATAAAACTGAAAACAAAGCTAAAAATTTAACGAAAGATCATTTGGTTCATGCATTTTTCTATATAAAGATCAACGCCAGGCATAAAATATCGTTTGAATATCAGTATAATTTGGATAGGCTCGTCGAACAGATGACTATTGATGAAATAGCGGTAATAGCCATGGCTTTCATTAGGAAAAATGGTTATTTAAAAATAATCAACACGTCGGAAGTTGTAATTAAAAAATTATCGGAGGCTAGTACGACCGCTAACGACTTGGTTATAAGTTCGGTAGTGAATGTAAGTACAATTTTTATTGAATTATAGTCGTGGATGGCCATTTCATCAGTAGCCACGTTCGTACCGTTCAAAAACATTCGGAAATTACTTCGGTTACGTCTCTTAACGAACTCGCTAAATTTTCAGCTTATTAATTTACGTTTTTGCAGGCAAATTATGCAACTACACAGTCGAATTGGTCGATAAGTTGAGCAAACATCCAGAAAACTTGACCAAAGCCCAATTAGTTCATGCGTTTTTCTACTTGAACGTTTGTCGCAAAAAACACGTCGACTTCAACTTCACGGCCGAGTTAGAAAAACGTATACACGAGATGCGAGCTGACGAAATGGCCATCGCGGCTTTAGGATATTTTAAAAGCCAAAGCCCACTCAAAAGTCGATTTATACTGTATTCTATGATAAAACAAATCAAAGACGAAGTTAAATCGATACACGAGATTAGTTTGTGTGCGTTATTAAAAGTAAGTGGTCGAAGAAATAGCATTTATTGTAAACAAAAATAGTTTTGGTCATTCTAAACAATTTCATTACTTATACAATTGTTTTACATCTGTCATCTTTTGTTTAGTGTTGCTTCTGTTATTCATTTGTCATCTTCGATTGTTTTTTTGTTTCATGTTGCTTAATTTATTTATTAAGCTTCTTCGATATTCACCGTATCCGCCTCTAATGGACCAATTAATGGATGTCTTGGAAAGTTTAAGCTGCGAAGTCGATCGCCTCTCGAATTTCTGCTGTTTGCATATCGCCCTGCTCGGTACGACATTGCAATTTCTGCACGAAAAATCGCTGACGAAGGTGACGAACAAATTGGTGAAGAGCATACCAGAACCCAGCGAGATGCGATTGAAAGACTTGGAGAGGCTCCTGTTGCCGTTAACGATGTTCAATTTCGACTCGAAGACTGATCCCGACGTATACAAAGTGGCATATGAAGAAATACATAAAGACGTACGAAGAAAAGAGATGGTTAAGCACCCCAGATGTCTACCGAGTGCCTTGCACTACTTGAGTATCCAAAATATGTATTCGCACGAACTTATGGATAAAGTTTTAGAGCGCGAGTTTATCACGGAATCGTACGGTGAGTTTGCGCAGTGTTTTGTTTATTTTTATTGGTCGTTGTTAATTTTTTTTGTCAGGCAAATCCCCGAGGTTACTTCCGCGTGAACTTTTCAGCCTCGACTCGTGCATCGATATCGAATGTCCCGGCTACAGTGGCAACCGTTTAAGCAAGCAGATGCGACACAGGGCCGCCAAATGGTTGGCCGAATACACGCCGACGTGGGACCAACACAAAAAGCTCACAGCTGCCAACAAACTAATTTTAAATGTGATCGAAACTGTAACGAAAATCGTAGGTCACGAAAAGTTTAGACGGATCGAGCACGTGTTGCCACATTTTTCTCGAGCCGGTAAGAGGGAGATGGCCGTAGCGGCCCAAATCATGTGGCGCACCCTGTATATTAATAATTTAAATTGAATTTTAGATATAATTGTTTGTAAAAATAAAAAAACTGGAGACTTCGTAGAACCCTTGGGCTATGATCAGTACGTCCTGGGTGATATTATGAAACCCCAGCTTAACGACGATCTGCAGTGGTTCGCCATCGTTGTTGTTGGATGGAATAATACGATTCGAAATACTTTTAAACCGTTGGGAATAATCAATATGAAACGTAGGCAGCTAAAATCAATCGGTTATGAACCATTATTGGTAAGTTTTTGACTAAATTTCCAATATATATGGAGGGCCAAGTGCAAATAACAGTGACGTGTGATTTTTATTTTGTTCCAGGTAATTTGGAACGAGTATGCGTCTCTGGAACCGGACCAAAAGGCACTTTACTTATTAAATAAGTTAAACAAACCTAATGTTACTTAACCATTTAATTACTGTACTTGTTGTTTAAATTTTGTATGTGTTTGTTGAATTTTATTAAAGTTGCATTAATTCTGAGTGTGTTTTAATTATTTTTGTGTTGGTTTCAATAAATTTTCAAAACATAAAGAAATTGATCAAAATCGAGGGGATCTCGCTAATTTTAAAAGCCACTAAGTTAAGAAATTATTCAGGAAACATTTCAAATAGTTGTTGTTCTTTTGCTTTGTTAATTTAATGTATAAAGATGAATACAATATAAAACCACTTCCTTATTGCAATTTTTATTTTTTGTATGCAACCCTAGTTACGTTGGTGTCGCACGTTGCGTCTACTTTGGAAAAAATGCAAGACTTCTGCACTTATTCTGTATAAAAATTTAAAAAATGCAAACCAAAGCACATGCTTTGAAACACCATCGATCCTTAGTAACAATAAATTGCCTTTCATTCATTTAAATAATGCATTAACAGTTTTGTCAATAAACTTCTTGATCGCACCACGTATGTTCTGTTTTGTTATACCCCCACTTAGCACCCAATTTCAATTGTTGACTGTATGGTGGCGCCGATTCGGAAAATATGTGAAACATAAATTTTCAATGTCAACATATACGAGAAGCTGTTATGAAATTTCGTGACCGAATCTTAGATTTGTTATTTCTTTTAGATTTCGCAATGGATTTTTATACAAAAAATTCTGGACGCAATGTTTTGACACGCAACTCAAGGAACAAAGGCAAAAATGGTGATTATTTATTAATTCAACGTTCTAGAGAGTGTTTTACTTTTCGATATGCCTAAAAGTTCATGAAATAAATCAAACTCGTTTTTTTCTGATTTTCTGAATAACTTTTAAGCCAAGGTACTTTCACATTTGACCCCAAATTACACTACTTTGGGTGATATTATGAAACCCCAGCTTAACAACGATGTGCAGTGGTTCGCCATCGTTGTTGTTGGATGGAATAATACGATCCGAAATACTTTTAAACCGTTAGGAATAATAAATATGAAACGTAGGCAGTTAAAATCAATCGGTTATCAACCTTTATTGGTAAGTTTTCGATTAAATTTTTCATATATGTGGAGGACCGAGTGCAAATAATAGTGACGTGTGATTTTTATTTTGTTCCAGGTAATTTGGAACGAGTATGCGTCTCTGGACCCGGACCAAAAGGCACTTTACTTATTAAATAAATTAAACAAACCTAATGTTACTTAACAACTTAACCATTTAATTACTGTCCTTGTTGTTTAAATTTTGTATGTGTTTGTTGAATTTTATTAAAGTTGCATTAATTCTGAGTGTGTTTTAATTATTTTTGTGTTGGTTTTAACAAATTTTCAAAAGTTATAAAGAAATTGATCAAAATCGTCCCATTGGACGGTAATGCATTTTTATGCTTATATATCTCGGCAAAAAAGTTGAAATTGACCACAATTGTAATTTTAAGGGTCAAAAATACGATCTTAGTCCCCTATTATTGCCTTTTAGTAATAATAATTAAAAAAATAATTTTAAGTATTGTTAGTTACAGTGTCCCCAGAATAGTTCCAGCGTCCTGTAGATCAAACGTCGACCGTCAGTTTGAAATTTGAATGTTGATGGTTAGAATACTAACACGAGACGTTTTTTTGATGATTTTGTCCATTTTATGTAAGTTTTTTTAGCTAGTTCAATTAAATACACGTTAATGTACTGTATTTATAATCATTAACACTCGATAATGTAGTTTTAGTGTATAAATTAATTGTTAACCTGAACGCAATTTCAGCATCGACTTCTTCATCTCTAGAAGTTTTAAAAGTGAATGAAATCGTAACTGGAAGTTAATTAGAAATGGATGATCACAGTAAAGTTGAGAAGTGGCTTCAGGAAATGGGCTACGATGGCAAAATTCCGAATTTAAAAGGGTACGCACGTGTCTGTTTGCGTAACTGTTTTAATAACATCTTGGTTCCGTTTCAGGTTGTGCAATGCTAAAACCATGTTTATATGGCACCAGTTGATTGAAAAGGTGAAGCCGAAACAAGAAGTGGCGTATAAAAGGAATAATATCATAATCAACAGACTTTTAAAAGACGACTTAAACGATTCCGATATCTTGCAATGCCAGGTAACGAGTTTTGTTATTAGTAGCTAGTTTTGTATGTTTTCTAGACTGCTGTTTGTACGGTACCTGACCAATTTTTCATTGTAGTCTGAAACTCGCTATCCTGTCAGGGAAATAGAACTTTGGGAGTCGAAAATACAGCTCGAAAATGATATAACTGAGGCTGAAGACGAGGTATTTGAACTAGAAAAGGAGCTTAAAACGTTGGAGGAACAAAACAAAATGAAATGTGAGTGTGCTGTAACGTTTTATATAAGTTATTCGGTCACGAAGATTTTATTCGACGGATTTGGAATTTATGTTGTTGCAGGTATACACTTGAAGAAACGGAAAAAGAAAGTGGAGCAAAATGAGAAGTATAGTTTCCTTTTGAGAGCCAAAATGGGCCTCTTTAATGAAGAATTAGTACGAGTTGAAGATATGTTAGCGTGGATTAAAAACGTCACACCCACCGAATCGACCGAACACGTGAACAGAGTCGACGCATTGGTAATGATTTTCATTTCATTTACCGTTTTTGTTTGAACTTAAGCCCATTTAAGACGATCAGTTGTTTTTTGTGTGTAAATTTGAATTTATTAAGGTCCAATTGCATTAAAGTTGAACCTGGATTATCGACGTTAATCATAGAACCAGGCAAAATCGCACGTAGTTGGCGCTGATATTGCCTTGTTTTAGGGGTTAACTTGTATTATAATACCCATGGGCGTCCGCAGAAAATTATCCAGGGGGAGGCAAGGCTTGCAAAGAAATGCATTAAAATATTAACGAACTTTTAACTTGACCCTTTTTCATTTGGTCATTAATGGAGTACACGATTCCAGGGGGGGGGGCAAGTGCCCCGTTTGCCCTCCCCTGTGGACGCCCATCGTAATACCTGTGTTGCTTTGTTCAATCGGGTCTTAAGTGGTTTATTTGTTATTGCAGGAAACACTCAAGAAATGCTCTGAAAAATTGCAAAACATGGTCGATAATCAGAGCTCGTTCCAGGTCAGCAGTATACACAGAACAAGATCGTTATGTTCTCTTGATAAAATCGACGAGCAACCGTTAACGCCGCGCAGACGACTGTTTTCTGTTATTAAGCAACAAAAAACGTCCGTTTTTAAAACCAAGGCTAAAACTTTGAATGGCAACGTTCACACCGATACAGACGATTTAAATAACACTCTAGGATTACTGCACAATTTCGATTCGTTGGATAAATCGGATTTATTGAGTAGCAAAATTTATATCGACGGTAGTTTCGGCTACGAGGCCGCCATTCTGGAGGATCCCTCGCTAAAACAATTAATACACCATCTGCTGTATAAAAGCAGTCGATTCGTTGTATGGAACTCGTTTCAAGCAATGAACGAGCAGTGGAAAAAGAAGTTTCTGGATCAATTCCTAAAACCGTCGATCAACAGGTGATTTTTTTTTTGTCCGACGTGTTTCTAATTGTTTTGTGTACGATTTTAATTGTGTTTAGTGGCGATATGCACGAAAAGAATCACACGGAAATTACGAGACTTTATTCGGATTACGTTAGCAGCCAGTTGGATGTCGTGAAGCAGAAATTGAACGTTTCGAAGCTCGAGGTGAATCTCCAGGGACTCCACGAGAATCTTTTCGTGAGTGCTTGGTCCGAAAACGTCCCCTTTAATTTTATGGCCGATTGAATTTCGTTTCAGGCGAATTTGCTGGCCGAAGGCGTTCCGGAGCAACAGCTGGAGAAGATCAAAGAGGTGTTGGACGTCCAGGAAAACGACGCTGCTATGAACGCGGCGCTGTTGGTGCTGCACAAAGAATTGGATAAGCTTAAGTCTTCCCTCGAATACAGCAACGACCTGCAGTTGGCGGAGGAAAAACTCAAAGTCATTGACGATCAGATCGTAAGTACGGTCTCGATCTCGACGAATCTTGTGATTTAATTTCGTGTTTCGTTGCAGACGTCGAAGGTGGCCACCATCGAGGATAAAATTCAGTTTTTCAATTGCATTCGGACGAATGTCCTGAACGCGCGAGGAAATACTGTCTCGGCGATGCGAAAATTGCACAGATTTCTGAACGACCTGAGCTGGACGCTGCCGTTGAGTCAAAACTTGAGTTCCAACGAAATTCGAGTGTTCGTTGACTTCCCGTTGGAGTACAACAGAAAACTGTTGACAAAGTAAGCCTTTATTGATATATAGGGTGTCCAGATGATTTTTTCTATCGCCTAAGATATCCCTAATTTCATCTGTTATTTGGGTTGTCAAGTTGGCTTTGGATTAGTTAAATGCGCCTTTTTTTCCTCTTTCTAATGAGATATCACTTGCAATATCTGTTTTAATAAATAACTTGAAAAATCACTTATCAAGCCATCTATGCAGAGCTGGGCAATGCTTGAATGCTTACTACTTGCAATAATTTTTTAAGCACTTTTAATGCTTCGAGCACAATGCTTGGAGCACTTTCTAAAACAGATGCTCGATGCTTAGAGCACCAAGCACTTTCATGAACACTTGCTACTTATTAAGCACTTTAGAAAGAGTGCTTAATAAGCATTTTTTAAATTTATATATGCTTACTGCATAGTATTTAATCCTTAACATGTATGCTACAAGACTGTTTACATTTTAAATTTCTCTTAAGCATTTCCAAAATGCTCAATGCTTGCTGCTTAATTTTTTTAAGCACTTTGGTCAGTGCTTGATGCTTTTCAGCATTTTTAAAAACCAAAGTACTTACTACTTAATTAGATCAAGCACTTACACAAGTGCTTGAATGCTCGGTGCTTTAAGCACTTAGGGTCGGTGCTTTGCCCAGCTCTGCATCTATGAAATAAAAAAACAATTGGTAAAATATAGTTTTTCTTGGTTTATTGAGTTGTTTATAAAAATAGATAAGGCAAGTGATATCTCATTAGAAAGAGGGAAAAAAAAGCGCATTTAACTAATCCAAAGCCAACTTGACAACCTAAATAACAAATGAAGTTAGGGATATCTTAAAAATGGAAAGTGATAAATAAAATCTAAAATAATAGCTACATTCCACACAAAAAGCTTTTATTGATATACAGGGTGGTGCTTTTTTCGATGCTCACCATTGCTATCTTGGAAACGGTAAGAGATACAAGGTCGGTTAGATCAGAGAAAAGTTGCACATTTTTATGGCGATTAAGAATCTGAAAAGAAATCCTGGAAATTTTGATTCGTTTTTGATTTATTACAAAAAAACTAAAAAATGTGATTTTAGAAAAATATTATTATCTTCCCTACCACTGACACTATTTAATTTAAACTTGGTAACTGTATGTTTTTGACCGTCCTGATTTTGATGACGTCAACAGAAATTTTCTAAGCCTTCTAGATTTCAAGTTGCGATAGTCAACTTTATTATTTGTTATGGCCGCCATATTGGATTTTTACACCATCAGGCAGACAAAAAAATTAGCTTTTTAGATTGGTAACCAAGATACCTTTATTCTTTAAAAAAACTTGTTTATTTATATGTGTAAATTGTATGTAAATAAATAAAAAAAACTAACGAACGACGTCCGGCGACCGACGAACGACGACCGGAGGCCGACGAACGACGACCGCCGAACGACGACCAATGAACGACGACCGACGAACAACGAACGACGACCGAAGAACGACGACCGAAGAACGACGAACGACGAACGACGAACGACGACCGATGACCGACGAACGTCGACCGACGGCCGACAAACGACGACCGACGAACGAAGACCGACGAACAAAGAACGACGACCGAAGAACAACGAACGACGGCCGACGAACGACGACTGACGAACGATGACCGACGAACGACGAACGACGACCGAAGAACGACGAACGACGACCGACGAACGACGACCAACGAACGATGACCGACGACCGACGGCCGACGGCCGACGAACGACGACCGACGAACGATGACCAACGAACGACGACCGACGACCGAAGAACGACGACCGACAAACGACGACTGAAGAACGACGGCCGACGAACGACGACTGACGAACGATGACCGACGAACGACGACCGTCGAACGACGACCGTCTGGTGTTTTAAATTTATTGTCATTTCGTTTTTTTATTAGACCTATAAAATGCTGTGTCACTTTTATTTATATTATAATTTCAATTGTTTTTCAGAACATTCGCGATTTTGTAGATTATTTAAACAAATTTTCAAATTTTAACAAGTTTTTTGAAAGAAAAAGAGTATGTTGGTTACAAATCTGGAAAGCTAATTTTTTTGTTTGTCTGATGGTGTAAAAATCCAACATGGCGGCCATAAGAAATAAAAAAGTTGACTATCGCAACTTGAAATCTAGAAGGCTTAGAAAATTTCTGTTGACGTCATCAAAACCAGGACGGTCAAAAACATACAGTTACCAAGTTTAAATGAAATAGCGTCAATGGTAGGGAAGATAATAATATTTTTCTAAAATCACATTTTTAATTTTTTTTGTAATAAATCAAAAACGAATCAAAATATCCAGTATTTCATTTCAGATTCTCAATCGCCATCAAAATGTGCAACTTTTCTCTAATTTAACCGACCTTGTATCTCTTACCGTTTCCAAGATAGCAATGGTGAGCATCGAAAAAAGCACCACCCTGTATAGGGTGATTTTTTCTATAGACTAAGATATCCCTAATTTCATTTGTTATTAGGGTTGTCAAGTTGGTTTTGGATGAGTTAAATGCGCTTTTTTTTCCTCTTTCTAATGAGATATCACTTGCAATATCTGTTTTAATATATAACTTGAAAAATCACTTATCAAGCTATCTATGAAATAAAAAAACAATTGGTAAAATACAGTTTTTCTTGATTTATTGGGTTATTTTAGATAAAATCTAAAATATTAGCTACATTCCACACAAAAAAGTTTTCGAGAGAGTAAAATAAAATTGATATAATGATTAAGACAAAAAAATTGTGAGAGAAATTGACTCCTGAGCTGTTTGTATTTTAATTTGTTTTTAGTGATCTGTCGATGGACTACGAGTTGTACGATGATGATTTGGATCCGTCTGTCCTGCACGAAGTCTTAAGGTTGATCGATAACCCGTTTATTAATCCCGAAACGATTTTGCTCAATTTAATTAAGGACAAAATTCGTGTCGCGGCTTGGAAGTCTTTAAAATTTGTTCCAGTGGACAAGAAATGCGTTACTTGTAAGTCTTATCGAGAATTTTGGTTCATTGCTGTAGTTACTGTGTTGTTTTTAAATTGTAGATTCGTTGGAAGAGCTCGAAAATCAAGAGTTGTACATCACTGATGCGGCAGACAAGTTGTTATCGTCCGCTCATAGCCAGGTATCGAAACGGGCCATCGCTGTAGCTACGAAAACAAAAGAAGACGTCAAACTTTGGTTGCAAACGCCGATCAATAAAGTAATTTCGGATAATCGTGTGTTAAACGGCAAAACTTATGATTATTATGAACAATTGTATGAAAATTATTATAAACAGCTTTGATCTGTCTGTAATTTTTATGTACATATGTAGAGTACCCCAAATTTAAGGCTTTACGAGGGAATCTCACTTATTTTATGAGCCACTAAGTTAAGAAATTATTCAGGAAACATTTTAAATAGTTCTCGTTCTTTTGCTTTGTTAATTTAATGTATAAAGATGAATAAAATGTGAAAACACTTCCTTATTGCAGTTTTTATTTTGTGTATGCAACCCTAGTTACGTTAGTGTCGCATGTTGCGTCTACTCTGGAAAAAATGCAAGACCTGCACTTATTCTGTAGAAAAATTTAAAAAATGCAAGCCAAAGCACATGCTTTAAAACATGATCGATCCTAAATAACAATAAATTGCCTTTCATTCATTTAAATAACGCATTAACAGTTTTGTCAATAAAATTCTTGATCGCACTGCGTATGTTCTGTTTTGTTATACCCCCACTTAGCACCCGATTTCAATTGTTGACCGTATAGTGGCGCCGATTCGGAAAATATGTGAAACATAAATTTTCAATGTCAACATATACGAGAGGTTGTCATGAAGGTTCGTGACCGAATCTTAGATTTGTTATTTCTTTTAGGTTTCGCAATGGATTTTTATACAAAAAATTCTTGACCCAATGTTTTGACACACAACTCAAGAAACAAAGGCAAAAATTGGGATTATTTATTAATTCAACGTTTTAGAGAGTGTTTTATTTCTCGATATGGCTGAAAGTTCATGAAATAAATCAAACCTGTTTTTTTTTGGTTTACTGAATAACTTAAAAGCCAAGAAGGCCTAGGTACTTTCAAATTTGACCCCAAATTACACTACTTTGCCCCATATTTAGTCTCGAAATTGGGATATTCTTATTGTTTTAAACAAATATGCTTGTAATTGCATTCTATTCTAGCATTATTATTTTGTAATGAAAATATTCCAATTTATTTATATTCCTATTTTTAATAGCTAGTAATCAAGCAATAATATTTAATTAATTAATTCTGTCTTTTATAACGTGGTTTATTCATGACACAGTTAATTTAAATAGGTATTTACAATACTGGGTTATAATTATTCGTCTTTCTTGATTCAGTTTTTGGCAGATTTATTTTGAAATCCAATAAATATATTTCTAATGCCACGTTCTCACCGGGTAGAACTGCTATGATAAACCAGGGTCTAGGCTGGGTTTGTAACGGTCATTTAGCTTGCGGTAGTTTAAAGTTCTCCCAAATTTCCTATAATTACGACAAAATCCTTGCATTTATATTTAAGATAAATGTGTAGAAAATTTTTGAAGTCAAGATAACGTCGTTTTTTAATGAAATAATGAAAATTTTATTTTAATAATGTCCAGTGGCAGAGTCAAATAAGAGGATATCTATATATATACACGAGATCAGAGTTGTTGATTTCAGTGTATATTTTGTTTATTAAAACAACAGTTTTTTTCAGTGTCAGACGATATAAAACTGCATAAAAAATCAAAAAATGGATAAAGGAGGTGCGAAAGTATATCGCAGAAAAGGTAAGGATGTTAAAATTGTTTATATTTTAAATGGCTTTCGTAAATTGGAGGATACGCGTTGATAATAGAAGCGGTTGACTGAGCTGTCGTTTTTTTTTTTATTTTGGCGTATCTTTATTATTCAAGTAAAGTTTTTTTCGCAGATAACCCACCACAAAAATCGAAATCTGCAGAAATTACACGTAAAGATACTCAAAGACCTAGGAGTCGTAGTGTGTATACGACCAACTCCTACCATAGCGAAGATGTTGGGCATGCTCGCGACCGCGACCTTAAACCCTATGAAGGGACCCAGTGGGTGCCAAGGATCGTCCCCAGCAAAACTTATTTTATGGACGATTTTACAGTGAGTACGACGAGAAGTGCCAAATAATCAAAATCGTAATTGTGCCATTTTTTCCAGGACGTTTGGCATGATGATTTTTTGCCAGGTGGTGGTTGCACAATAACCCCTCAAGGAGTGATATCTCTTCGTCTCCACGAGCGTGTCCGGGTCGACATATCTTTGGACAAGGCTGTCCGGGTCGTAAATTTTAAAAGCAACATAGTTTTGGCCCTCAGTGCCACTGGTAGTAGCGCCGCTCTTTTACATCCCAATGGAAGGGTCTATCAGTACGGATCTAGGGTCGAAATTTTAGCCCACGATTCTGGTGGAAACAACAAGTAAGTTTTGGCTTTCCTGATCGGGGCCAGCACATTTTCAGTTCTTCTTTTTCTGCCTAGATACGCGAAGATGTGGTACAAAGGAGTGAGTTTCACGAGCGACCAGTGCGCGTTGGTTTATCTCGTGGATTCTGCCGGTACCAGAACAACCACCGACTCCTTCTCCGATTTAACAGGAGATTTTTCCATGAACGTGTTTTATTGTGAAGGGGAACATTCCGACAGCTCAACTCATGCCCATCAGTACGTGAACGAAGCGATTGCTGCCCTTCATCACTCCAATTATTGGGTCACCGACGATGGCACAGACAATTGGATTATTAACAACGTCAGGGTGTCCCAAACATCAGATGGACTTGTACGGTAAGTTAAAAAAAAGTACAAGAAGTCGAGTAACTGGGAAAACGGGGCTAAATGTTGAGGAACTGTCTTGGGGGGGAGGGGGGATAAAAAAAGGACAAACCAAAGATGATTATGATTCTTTGAGATCGTTCTTGAGAGAATTTGGGATTTGACTCGGTTCTTGTACTTTTTGGTAATTGTAGGGATTTTTTCCAGTGTTGGTCGTAACAGCAACAAATTTTCTCTCCGCACGTCCCCAAGCAATGGCTCCGCTTCGGTGAGCTCTCCGTTTCTTCACTGCACTGGTTCAATGGGGCAGACCCGCCACCTCTTCGTGAGACGTGGTGAACGTCGCATGCACTATGATGGGGCCAGTTTTATCGTCCGAAACGCTGGTCATTCTGCAGGTTTCGACGATAAACAGCAGCTGAAAGTGTACTAAATTCCCCAGCAGCAGTTTTTTTAATTGTAATAGCTATAGGAGTTCGTGTTATTTTTTTCCAAAGTCTTGGGCACTCGAGTCGTGTGTGGGTGCGTGTGTATGTGTGGATGTGTGTGTTGCATCTTTTGTTCCTCTACAAATAAACCGATAACAATTAGGTGCCTTTTCAAGTAATTTGAGAAGTACCAATGATTTCCTTGTAGAATAATTCGTGTCAAACTTTCAATGAAACAAAAAACGTGTTTTTGCAAAAGAAAACTTCGGGGAAGGCTTCCAGAGTGAAGTGGTCACGAAAAAGTCTGATCCGCAAAAACTGGGTCTTCCAAAAGCTTATCGTTTTAATGATATCCGTTCAGGTATGCTCTGTCGGCTGTAACCCGACATTCTTTGTAAAAAGCAGAGTGGCCTGTTTGATTAGTGTCTTTTGTGAGAGGATGTCTGAATGTGTGTGTGAAAAAGTGGTGGCTATAATTTTTTAATGTAATAGCAATCATTTTCCTGAAATTTTAACATTATCCCAAAGTGTTTTCGCAGTTCAATTGTACTTGTAGACTTTGCAATGTAGAGTGTTGATTGTATACAAGGTGTTTGGTAAGGTTTAAAGTTGTTTTGGGACGATCAGTTTGTTGTGTAGCTAAAAAGTGAAGGAGTGAATCAATTAAGATTAGCTAAAGTAGTATCTGTGATGTTTTATGGCCACCAAGAGAGAAAGAGACTCGTTAAATTCATGTGCTAGTGCTCAGTTCGTATTTTATCTTGTTGCAACATAGTTTTTAAAAATTTTTAGTGTTTAGTGATTTTAGGTCAATGTGAAACGTAAGTGAGTAATAAAAATGATGTTTTGATTTAGGTGAATGTAAAAATGTTTAAATATTTTTAGGATATTAATTTGAAACTTGCATTGCTTTTGATCGTTCATCACACAAAACTGTAGATCAAGGCGAAGTAAATGTGTTTTTTTAGCAAGTGTGTAATACATCAATTGAATAAATTTGTGATTAATGTCAGTGTTTGTTTTATTCAGAACTTAATGATGCTAGAACATTTTTTTTTGCACTTTTTTCAAGTAAAATCATATGAATTACAAGTTTAAAAGTAAAACAAATGCCTGCAAACTTCTTATAAGTACAAGTTATTTATGGCCAAACTACAGATTATTAACACCTCAAATAATTTATTATGTGACTTTTCATTTCCCTTGAAAAAAGGCTCCAAGTCTTTGCACTTTTCTCGACAAAAAAAAAGATTATCTTTAAAAGTAAAGCAAGCGTCTTCAAACTTCTTATAAGTACAAATTATTTATGACCAAATTACAGATTAAGAACCCCTCAAATAACTTATTCTGTGATTTTTTATATCCCTTGAAAAAAGGCCCCTAGTCTTTGCACTTTTCTCGAAAAAGAAAAAGATTCTCTTTAAAAGTAAAGCAAATGCCTGCAAACTTCTTATAAGTACACGTTATTTATGACCAAATTACAGATTAACAACCCCTCAAATAATTTATTTTGTGTTTTTTTAATTCCCTTGAAAAAAGGCCCCTAGTCTTTGCACTTTTCTCGACAAAAAAAAGATTCTCTTTAAAAGTAAAGCAAATGCCTGCAAACTTCTTATAAGTACACGTTATTTATGACCAAATTACAGATTATTAACCCCTCAAATAATTTATTCTGTGACTTTTTATTTCCCTTGAAAAAAGGTTCCAAGTCTATGCACTTTTCTCGATAAAAAAAAAAGATTTTCTTTTAAAGTACAGCAAATGCCTTCAAACTTCTTATAAGTACACTTTACTTATGGCCAAATTACAGATTATCAACCCCTCAAATAATTTATTCTGTGACTTTTTATTTCCCTTGAAAAAAGGCTCCAACTCTGCACTTTTCCCGACAAAAAAATATATTCTTTTTAAAACTAAAGCAAATACCTTCAAACTTCTTATACAATTTATTTATGGCCAAAATGTTAGTCAGGATTTGTTGAAAATTATTGAAACTTTTGAGGCGTTGAACTTTCTAAAAAAAAATCCTGTTGACGAATGTTGTTGACAATTTTCAAACGCATTTTAAATGAACACTGAACAATGCTAGAGGAAGCAGATATACAGAGAATTAAATACGTCAGTTAATAACAGATAACACTATTTATATTCGTTCCCACCACATAACAATTATTTGATACAACTTACCTTGAATTTACGATGTAAGGCATTAAACTGTAAAATTCAGAACCTGTTTTAATTTGTAATATAGTTTTGCAAGGTGAAAGTGCAACTGAAGTAAGTGTGTCGTTACTGTAACGAGTTGATAATGTCTTCCAAAATAATTAAAATTAGTTAAGTTTAGTTGGTGTACAATTTCTTAACACCACATCTTTCTTTTGTGGTAAAATGACGTAAGAAAAACACTAGTTGCCTCCAAAATGTAGTGGTTCAGAATTATAATTTGCTCGGTGGCTTGTTTTTGTGATTTAGAGATAACTCTTCGGCAGATTGGTTTTGTAAAAAGTGATGATGTAATAACATGTTATTTCAAAAATTTAGGACCAGTTCAATATTTCATAATGCCAGGTATGAATATGGTAATGAACTTAGTTTACAAATATATTTTATCGAATAAATGTTTGTATAATTTGGCCGAAACGATTTAAATCTATAAATATATAAAGACCATAGTCTGCATTTCAAACTATAGAAATCGGCTTAAGATTTTAACAACACGTTATCTACACCCAAAATACAATTATTAAATTTTTAATGAAATGCAAAAGCCTATAATCTGCATTTTTTCGACAAAAAAAAATCGATTTTTTAAAAACTAAAGCAAATGGCTTCAAATTTTTGCTTCTCCTTCTTCTTTTTCATCGGTTCCTCTTGTACCCTTCGGTGTCGAGGTATGATTTTGATTGATTTTCTTTAGAAGTAAAGCAAATGTCTTCAAAATTCTTATACACGTTATTTATGGCCCAATTAAGATTTATTGGACATTAAATCAATCAAATTAAAATTTAAAATGTCCATGCAGTTTGAAAAAAGAGCAGTTGCAATTTTTAGGGAAAAAATCTGCATTTTAATAAGCAAAGCATAAATTCGTTGAACAATATTTCTTAAAAAAAATTCTTAAAAGTTAATTATATTTAACTGACCAATCGCTTACTGCATTATTTTTTTTTGAAAATGTTTGACCCCAAGTATGTTTACGTCTTATTTATTACAGAAACAGTTATAATATCTCTTCAATGATTACTGAATTGGTAAATAAGATAATACTGATGCATTTAATAAAATAGAAATGATTGCACAGGGAGTTGATTGTAAATTAATAATTTATGAGACGCAAAACTATATTGTTTGCATTAAAAAACAGTTGCAGGATTAGTGAACGGTTTATTTTTTCAGATTTTTGATATCTAAGGGCTGTAGCTTTTGGAAATTTTCGAAAATCTGGCCCTGGTTTGTTGGGCTTTGCTTTTCTCATGTTTAATTTAATGCTTCACTCTTTTTATTCTTACACCGCCCATTTTAAGTTTATGTTTTATTTATGCAAAAATCTTCGTCCGTTTTTCTAACAAAAAAAGCCACTGGGATGAGATAAAACAGAAAAAAAAGACCGGTTTCTTGAGATAACCTCCTGTGACAAAGATAATATGATCAAAACCTAACGACTCGGCAACTTATTAACGAATTTAAGTGACCTCGGATTTCTATCTGTTAACTTTTTGCCCTTCTAATGAAAAACTCTTCATATAAACTTTATATATTCGCAAATTTTTCCAGTTCATGCCGAGTAAAGCTCTGGTACTGACCATGGCGTTGGGAGCTGCTATTGTTATTGCTATAATCGCGTTCAGCGTTCACGCTAGCGCCGACGATAACACAAAAGAACTGAAATTAGTTCATGTGGTATGTATTGATTTGAACAGAAAAATATTAACACAATTACTAACAATATTATTTTTGTAAAATCGGGATCGTAGCAAGCCTGATTTTGGCGGATTTTGTTTACTAACAAACAATTGTTTCAAAGGCAACTACGCTTTTTTTTAAATTTTGATTTGGGCTGGCTTTAACTGTTACATTTTTTTAAAATTAAGTGTTGTGTGAAGCTTTCATTGATGAATTTTCGTGGATAAATTTTAAAATATTCTGTTGAATTGTTGAGCATCAACAATTAATTCAAACCAACTAAATTAATACGCAATTTGATTATTTTTGAAAACTGTGATGAAAAATTTGTGAAATACAAAAAAAAAGGAATATTGATTTTAAGGCTTATCCAGAAACGTAAATTGTTGTCACCCAATTGTCGAGTTTTCAAAACTTTTACTGGGCTTTACCCATTAATGTGGGTAGATTTTTTAAATATTTTTTTGTACAAGTTACCATCAAAGCGTGTAATTAGTTATTCTACAAAATAACAAGTTATTTTATGAAATACCTGTAAGTATGAAATAGCTCCTCTATTTCATTCTTTATCTAGTTATTTCATGAAATACCTGTAAGTAAGTATGAAATAGTTTTCTATTTCATTCTTTATCTAGTTATTTCATGAAATACTTGCAAGTATGAAATAGTTCTCTATTCCATGCTTTATCTAGTTATTCCATAGAATACCGATTAGTAATAGAGGGTTGGATTAAAGCTTTTTTATAAATAAAATAATGAAAATACACTTAATGCGCTTTTTTTCCATAAAAAAAGCTTTAACAAACCTTTAAGCTTACCTTCGTTCATTTGGTCAGTAACAGAGGGTCAGGTTAAGGGTTGGTTTAAACTTTCTTTAAGAAATAATGAGAATTAAGGTAATAGATTTATTTACAATTTAAAAAAAGCTTTAACCAACCTTTAAGCTTACCCTCGTTCATTTGGTCGGGATTAAAGGGTCAGGACAAGGGTTGGTTTAAACTTTCTTTAAAAAATAATGAGAATGAAGGTAATAGATTTATTTACAATTTAAAAAAAAGTTTTAACCAACTATTAAGCTGACCCTCGTTCATTTGGTCAGTAATAGAGGGTCAGGTTAAGGGTTGGTTTAAACTTTCTTTAAGAAATAATGAGAATTAAGGTAATGGGTTTATTTACAGTAAAAAAAAAAGCTTTCAGAAAGCTCTAACCTGACTCTCATCTGGTTGTTCATGTAGTTATATTAATATTTTTACAAAGGATTGAAGATTATTTAGGTGGCCAATTTTACTAACACAAATTTGCCCCGTACTTAGAAATCACTTTCAAATTGCCTTTTTTGCAATTAAATTGTATCAAGTTCGACATTGACCAAGCATTGAATATCTAAATTACTTAGCTCCATCGAAAAATCGTGTTAAAATAATTCTTTGATGGAAGTAGAATGTTTTATAACCATAGTAACGAGCAAAAGGCAAAATAATTGTTTTTGCTGTTGTTGTTTTTATTTCCTGTATCAAATGTTTATTATTTAGCATTTTTATCGACATAAAATTCTGTAATTAACAACGATTTTTGTTCAAAAAGACTTAATCTAATTAAAACTCAACAGAAAAATTCCTGATAATCTATAACTCACTGCCACCATAAAATAATTGCTTATAACCCCAATTCCCATTTAAAAATGAATCTTTTATGTTGTTAAAACATTGTTTCGTTAGCTTAGCAAACAATATTTTCACCGTTAAATTTTTTCCTTAGGTTTTCAGACATGGTCCTAGGACTCCAGCAGACACATACCCCAATGACCCATACATCAACGAAACCTTCTACCCAATTGGATGGGGCCAAATCACCATCGTAAGCATTTTTATTTACATACTCTTTAGCGTAAAAATAATTGCCGGTTTCTTAAACAGCAATTTTAATTGATCCAAGTCCCATTATGTTTGTTTTTTTCTCATTATCTAATCGCATATTAATAAATTAATTAAAATTAACCTTGACACATAGATGCATCTGATATTGTTAATTGCATTTCATGCCCTTTGGTTATTATCTTATGTAATGCCAAGTATATAAATCATTTTTTTTGCCATCATAACCAGTTCTGCAGTTAAATTGTTGTTTTATTTGAATATTTAATATTTTTATTAGTTTTAGAAGACTTTTAATTGTTGTGAATTATATAAACTACGTTCTCTTTTGCAAACCTTGATATTAAAACTGGAAAAATGGGATTTTTGCATATTTCCTGCAGCATAAATTTGAAAATGATTGTTATCTTGAATTGTTTATGCAAACTTGGTTTTATTTGAATATTATTCGATGGAGATAACCGGCGATTTTTGTATCCTGATGCGGTTTGAAGTGTATTTGCTTGTATTTTGAAAAGTTTAGGAGATGAAAACATATATAACGTTTCTGCCATAAGCAAACTTATTTATTAATAAATATAATTACCACTGGCGAAGAGATGAGAATCCTGAGACGTCCAAAATTTCTACAAGACACCCTTCATTTTAATATTTTTTCAAAGAAACATGTTTTTGTTGCTCTTCATCGATTGATTTCCCATTTATTCTTTTAAGAAAATGTCTTGGTGGAATATCACAAACTCAATCATTAATTATTGCATAATTATCTCTGTTATACTTAACATTTATTGATAGCCTTGTTATGTTTATGCTAAATGATTATATCTTTTTTTGCGAAAGGTTATCAAAATTTTGGGAGTTCCGTGTTTTGATACAAGCTCATGGAAATTTTGCAGTGTACTTGTAGTTTTGGTGTTTAAAAAACTTTAGTTTGTCTGTACGATTTTAAATTAGTTGTTCCCAAATATTTTTGTAAGCTGTGAGCAATTTTTTGTTCCATAGGATGGCAAGTTAGTCCTTTTCAATCATGGAAAATGGTTGAGGAACAGATACGACAAGTTTTTGGGCAAACATTATGCTCCTGAAGAATTCTTCGTCCAGACGACCGATGTGGATAGGACCAAGGTATCTGCAGCCCTCATCTGCGCTGGTATGTGGCCTCCAGATCAAAGCCAAAAATGGGGTCCTCTCGACTGGCAGCCAATCCCAGTTCGTTCAGAACCTTTGAACGAAGACAATGTGAGTATACAAGAAATGTTTTGTTAAATAGGGTTGGCTTGAAGCTTCTACGTGGTTGTCGAAAATGTTTATGATAAAGACCCTTCATAATTGTGTTGAGGTTCTGCATTGCCGACATATTTTTGACACTGTTTTTTTACTTCACTACCAACAGATTATTGTGTTGAAATTCTTACAAACCACAGCACTTAAACGTTCAAGACTTTAATAATTTATTCCAGTTCCTTTTGTCCTTAAAAGGATTCTTCCAATTTCGAATTTAGAGTTGCCTAAGATCTATTACTGACCCCATCCTCCTCAGCGGTCGACCTCTTTTCCCTGTGTGCCTACTTCATTTTCTAATAAAATCTTTTTTATTTTCTAATCTTGCAATCTCGATATTCCTCTGCCTTTCTAATGTTTGTATTCCTGCAATGTTTGTCATATTTTGTGGACTTCCTGAATAGTTCTATTTTTTGCCACCTTCTTTCATGCCTCCATATATTCTCCTCTCCCAAGCTTCCACGTTCGTCTCTAGAACTTTATTTAGAAACCAAGTTTCGCTTGCATGGAGAACTGTGGGGATGAACCACTGTGTGATAAATTCCTCTGCAATGATGGGCACTTTCTTTGACTTTAGTATTTGTTTTGAGTCCAGCGTTTATTTTTTTTTTGCCAGTCGTTTGTTAATGTCTTCTTCCTCCTCATTTCTGTTTCTTAACGACACTCCTAGGTATTCGAAACTTCTCCATGTTTTTAAGATAACATCTAAGAGAAGAAAGGAAAGGCGTGTCGTCAAGTTCCATTCAGTAATAGTTTATTTATATTTGAAATGATTTAATCTGCCCCGCGGTTGGTTTATCTGTATACAATCAAAAATATATCGATTTTTTTAAAGACCAATTTATCTTTGTTTGGAAGCATCAAGGTTGCTTGTGATGAAATTCCGAAATTTTCGTGTATTGTAATTATGAGCTTTTGTCTTTAAAAGCAGGCGAAAACTATGGGTGTGCATGTTTTGTTACATAATGGCGCCAATGTTATAAAAAATTGTTATTTATTTGTCGGTAAGAACTGAACTAAAATCGGTCCTCTCAAGGTCTGGCGTCGTGCATAAATTTGCACAATTTTGGAAACGTTGAACTGCTCTAATGTGATCGGAGGGGTCATTCATCATTGTTTTTTTCAACGCGAATTTGTTTTTAGCTTTTGTTGGTGAGGAGGCCATGCGCACAATACAACTTGGAACTTGATAAAGTAACAGCAAGTCCAGAGATCCAGAAGAAATTGAAAGAGAACGAAGAATTGTTCAAGGAGCTCACAAAACTTACTGGCAAGGATGTTAAGACTTTCGAAGATGTTCAAGATATCTACAGCACTCTTACCGCTGAAGTGAGTATGAAATTTGTTGTTAAATTGTTTTTAATGGGGAGCAATGAACGATGATAAAGTTATTTGGAACCAGAGATGAGTTTTACGTGCGTTTCCTTGAATTTTATTCTGTAAAACATGCAAATGTGTTGCAATGGCCTTTATATTTTTTGAAAATCTTAAAGACATAGTAGGCAACACATGTTGACTTTTACTTTGCTCAAAAACGGCCTAAAACTGTCTTTTTACACCACTTTAAGATTTTAAAATAAGTTTTACGTGCGTTTCCTTGCATTTATTTCTGTAAAAAATTCAAATGTTTTGCAATGGTCTTTATATTTTCTGAAACCCTTAAGGATATCGTAGGCAATACATTTTGACTTTTACTTTGCTCAAAAACGGCCTAAAATTGTCTTTTTACACCACCTTAAGATTTTAAAATAAGTTTTACGTGCGTTTCCTTGCATTTAATTCTGCAAAAAATTCAAATGTTTTGCAATGGTCTTTATATTTTCTGAAACCCTTAAGGACATCGTAGGCAATACATTTTGACTTTTACTTTCCTCAAAAACGGCCAAAAACTATTGTTTTACACCACCTTAAAATTTAAAAATAAGTTTTACGTGCGTTTCCTTGCATTTAATTCAGTAAAAAATTCAAATGTTTTGCAATGGTCTTTATATTTTTTGAAAATCTTAAAGACATCGTAGGTAATACATTTTGACTTTTACATTGCTCAAAAACAGCCTAAAACTATTTTTTGAAAGCCTTTCAAAATTAAAAAAAAATCCTAGTGTATAGTTTGTATTTTGTTTTGGCTAAAATTTGAATGTTAAGCAATGTTCTTTAATTTTTTCAATCCGGTTTAGACGGCAAAAGTAATACAGTTTTACCTACCAGTATAAAATGATGTAATACTTATTTTAATTACAGCGTGCTTTTAATCTTACCATCCCTGATTGGACCAAAGAGTATTACTCAAAAATGGCCGAACCAACTGCCTTCAGTTTCGTTTTGAATGCATACAACACAAAATTGAATCGTCTTAAAGGAGGTAAGATACTTTTCATTGAATTTGAGTTTGTTGGAGAAAAAAAGCGAGTTTTGGAACGAAAAAGTTCCTAAAAAAAGTATTTGATGTGGAGTTTTTGGAATACCTTCGTGAAAACTTATAAAATTTGAAAGCAGTAACTCAAACAATATTTAAAAGTTACAAAATCTTCTAAAGAACTAACATTTTATGCAAAAAGGTGATGGTTCTTAAAGAGTAATTGCAAATTTCAGGTGTGTTCTTGAAGAAACTCATGAAGGACTGGAAGAGTAAGGCTGATGGAACCATTAGCCCAAAACAAAGAAAAGCATTTTTCTATGGTGGCCACGACTCGACTATAAGCAACTTGTTGAGTACCTTGAAAGTGTGGGATCCTCAAATTCCTGGTTATGCCATCACCATCCTTTTGGAATTGTCCCAAGACACAACCACCAAAGAATATGGCTTGGAAGTAAGTAAAACTTTTAAAACGCCATGGCGAAAACAAAGCGATAATTGTTTGTTGTTGTTAAGAAGACAGCTCCATCTTGCACCCCCGTTACAATTTGATTACTTGTGTTAAAGGTATTCTTGAAGAACTCCACCGACACCGCCGTTCCTCCATTCCAACTCACGATTCCAGGATGCACAAAGTTCTGCCCATTGACCAAGCTCACCGAATTGACAAAGGAAGTGATTCCAGAAAACTGGGAAGAAGAATGTAAATCAGACGACCCCAACTACGTACCTCCACCACCCGGTGGTCCATAGACAGTCGGTAATAGGGGACAACATCACGACAAAAGTTTCAAGACACTTATAAAACACTTGTAAAAATAAAAAAATGTAAGCGAACATTTAAAAAAATATTTTGCTAATCACTAATCAGTATTTGCTACGCAAGCGGCCTTTTTTACAATTTTGATTGTAGTGTTTTATGCACGTTTCTTTTATAATTAAAGAAAATTACGAGTGTTTTTATTTTCGAGTGTCTATCTGAACTGTTTTTGTAATTTTATAACGAATAAATAGTCCTTGAGTAGCATTTTTGTGCGTGTTTTTTCTTTCACATCTCGACTATGGTGGAAACCATTGATTGATAACTGTGGAAATACGATTGGAGCTTTTCAAGGATCTCTTTCGAAGTAAACATTATTTTTCACAGTTAAAAACAAACAAGGTTATCGCTCCAAAGTATTTAAACTATGATCTTTTTTTTTAAATTCGATTTACTGCGCATATCAAAAAGCAGGTAAGCAAAAATGGTATATGGAAAACGGACTTTGAGGGAAAAAGAAATAGAGGAAGACCAAGAATAAAATGGGAAACCGAAGTGAGACAGACTAGAAAAAAAAAGGAGTCAGCTGGATAGATGTGGCATATGGAAAAGCATAATGAAGAACTAACACCAATACCTCGACACCAAAAAGTACAAGAGGAATCGAATCAGAAGAACACACATCCCATTGTAAGTACTAATGGGTTCTAAAGAGAAATTTCTACGATTTATTTTCGGGATTCCGGATCGAGCAAGCGTAAAACAATTCTCTAGTACAGGCAGGAAGGAATTCACGTTCAGAAACACAACTTAACACCTCATCAAAACCAAAATAAGTCAGTAAAGTAATTCAATAAAATATATTTTCAGTCAGTTATAATCAAAATCTTTTAAATTACAAACGAATTATTCTAAAATTCCTGTTGAATACTTATTTTGGTTTCTTGTTCTTGTCTGCATTCTCGATGGCGGTGGTAAGGGACGTCTGCAGGGTTTTGGTTGCTTCCAGGAAGTCATCGAGTACTGTTTTGGCCAAGTTACTGACACTCTCTTGCGTGTCTGTAATAAAAAAGATTGCTCAATATTATGTGTGCTGGTTGATGCTAACACTTACTTTTAAGATCGGGCTGTACTGATTCTACAAGACGTTCAATTTCCGTGACTGTGCTTTTTAGTCCATCGTCTAATTTTTTTCTCAGGTCTTTGGCTTTAGCTGTTGCTTCAGGACCAGCAGCGGTCTGAAGGGATGTTATGGTTTCTGTTAGCTTATCTGAGACTTGCTTAACAACGGAGTTGATGTCACCCTCGTTTTTCTTTAGCTGAAATCAGAAGAAACCCGAAACTTGAATGCTGCAGAATTTTTTTTAGGTACATATGTATGTGCAAGTTTGTTGCTGGGCGATATAATAAACTCACTTCTCCTTGTATTTTGTTGACAATGCTCTGGACATTTTGAGCTAGGGCATTGGTTTGTTGTCCCAGAGTGTCGACAACCTGTTTTGTTTCGGGCAGGGAGTCCTGGATTGATGTGGTTATGTTGTTCACAAGCGTTTCAGCTTTTGCGGCCAGTTCTTGCAGCTGTGTTTTAGCTACTGGAGTTTCCGTGGCCTTCTTGGGAGCCGCCAAGCAACCCTTAAACAATCAAAATGTAGCTCTAGAGCCATTAAAATATGCGCCCATGCGTACGGACGGACATACCAAAACAACCGGAAGTTTGTATTGTGCTCATAACTTTTCTATTTACCAACCGATTTTGACGATTTTTAGCTTGAATTGTAGCCCAAACTGTACGCTATTATTATCAATAGCAAAAGCTTAAATTTTTGCAAAGTAAATTTTTTTTTACCCTACTTAAAAATGCGTTTTTGTTAAAACATGCAGGCTCAGCGATTTTCTAAATTAAGGCGAATATGTATGGTTGCAGTTTTGATGTTTTAAGTAATATTCCAAAGTTTTGGCTAAAGTTTAAGCCAAAAAGACACTGCAATTGGGTTGTATATAAAAAAGTTAAGAGTATTTTTTTCTGGACAAAGCTGTATATATTTACTGGACGAAAAATACATCTGATTTTAACGATTTACAATCAAAATATGAATCAGTAACGCCACTTTATCAAGCAAAACCTCGAAGCTTATGTCGTGTGCTCAAAATATTTTTTTTTTACTTTACAGTCCCGTCAAGAAAACTTTCACTGTTTGATTTCGTAAATCATAGTTACCTGGAAGGTGAAAGCAACAATAAAAACAATTGCGTATCTTGTCATGGTGTATGCGATGTGTGTAACTAATGGACACAGAAAAACTGATTCAAGTCACACGACGAATGCCTTTATAGTAGCCCCCAGAATTGAACTGTTGAACTCCCTATCAAACTTAAGATTGCCATATCAACGGTCCAAGACGGCCGTGAATTATTATTTCTAATGCAAATAATTTTATCAAGAGATGCGTGATCACCCATCAAGTAAAACAGTTTAGTTTGCTTTAGTGAAACACATAAAATTGATCTTTAATAAACTAAAATTTGGAGAATCAATTAATGTACAGGACCAAAAAAAACACAAACTTCTATGTGGCTTATAACTTTTTTATTTACTGACCAATTTCCGCGATTTTTTGTTTAAACTTTAGCCAAAACATTAAGCTATTATTTGTAACCAAAAATTTTTGATTAATACCCCTGAGAAAATTTAAAAATCGCCTCAAAAATCAGTATTTTTCAAAGAAATTTGGCTACAAAATTTCCCAAAAATTACAATAAAATTTGATCCTTATCATCCTTAAGTCTTTAAAACCAAAAATTTTTGGAAATCCGTTGAGTCCCTACAAAGATAAACACAAAACAATCACTGCTTACACAATTCTATTACACTAACGTCGACTTTAAAGGGCTTACAATTTATTTTAAAGCCCTTAAGATGTTGACATAAGATGTTTTTACATGTGCATAAAATAATTGTTCCTAAAAACACTTTCCAAGTGTTTTTAAGATTGGAACACTACGTTTTTTCATTGAATTTTGCAGAAACGATAATTTTAAATCATTCCTAGAACCTTTTTTTAAGCATTTCTGTGTATCATACGTCGCTATTTTAATTGTTAAGTACTTATTGCGTTACTAAAACGCAAAAAAAGGTTTAGAGTAATTCAACACACAAAAATTTTGTTATTCAGTTGCTTTATTTAAACAAAGATATTTTAATTCATTTACGTAAGGTTTTGAACAGGTTTGTTGATCTTTTTTGGAAGAAATAGCCGCCACGTATTTTTTTAAAACATTTTTAGAGGCCATTGTTAACATTTAAGTAACGTATTTTTGCTGTGCTCTGAATATTAATTGTATTTATCACACCTCGTAGCATGGAACATATTTTCACGGAGACTGATAATACATTGTTTCTAATTTAGAGAAAATACGTCTGCTGTACTTTGTGACACATTTTTTAATCCAATAAAACAACAGCAGTAGATTACTAACGACAAGAAAAATAAATCAGCAAATCCGGGTATATTGTCACAACCTATACGACTCGTATTTTTTGAATGGTAAATTTTTATCACAAACTTACAAATGTGCATCCTAAAACTATGACTAACAAAGGTCGAAAACTTTGATAATTTAAAGGTCACTTCGTCAAACTATGTACTTAAACCGTAATTTTATCTCGTGCTTGTAAATTATTGAATCATGTCTTACAAAATAAATTTTGGAAGCTGTGAATGTGTCCAAGTGATCCCTAAAATAAAACATGCCAAAAATATTTCTGGGAAATGGTTTGAGCAACAAAAACCACTAAAAGTAAATAATTTAATCAATTCTTGCTTCAAGCTTGAATGATTTTAACAGCTCAAACAAGATTATTGCTTGTTTTAATTGCGAAATATTAACAGCAAAAAGGTTATCTACAATTTTATTGGATATACGAAGAAATAATAATTTTGCAGCATATTAAACAACAAATAATTGAAGTGGGCTATAGTTGCCAGGATTTATCTCGGAAAATATTTTAAAATTGTTGGTAGTGCGTAAGGTACTGATTAAAATGGCACCAAAAAAGCGGTGTATAGAATACTGAACTGCTATGTGCAGTACTGCAAAAACTAGATCACAAAAACCTTAACATCTGTTGCTAGATTATGAGACGACATGCGATCAATCTTCTTTGTAGTTCTAAAGTGTTTGGTATGTAGCTAAAAAAACAATTTTTGGGCCGTGTTTAACAAAAATCATTAACACAAAAAGGGTAATACAACTTTATTTATTTTAATTACAATAATTTAGCAGCCATAACCAAATTTAATTTGCGGCGTTTTAATGACATACCTATTGACCGATTAAATAAAAGATTATTACATGTTTATAAACAATGTACACTTGTTAACGTAATTTTAATTAGTTTGAGAATTTTTTTGGATGTTGTCCACTAGTTTCTGTCCTTGTTCTTGTATAGACTGTCCCAGTTTTTGCACATCGATGGACATATTTTGAAATAGTTCGTTGCCCTGGAAAATACATCTCATTAATAAACAAAACACAGTTTTTATCTTTGTCGTAATTGTTAATATAATGTGACGTTGTTTTATTTGTAAATAGCGACGAGGAAATCAAACAAAAAAGAAAATAAATTGGTATAAATAAGCTTGCGAGGGGTGGTCACAATATGTTGTCGCTAGAATCTGATCAAGGCTGTGTTTATTGCATCAAGAGCATCAAATGTTTTGCAGAGTTATAAGTGCCACTGGCCATTTCCTTCGGAAAAATTGGGAAAAAACTGAAAAGTTGAATAATAAAAGTAACTTTTGCGATCGCGTTGGCTATGAAACCGTCACAGATAATATCGAAATTGTTCTATTTACCAATGCGCGCATCCTTTGCAAAGAAAATGGTGCAAAGTTTTTGAAAAAATCTTAAACGGTTCCGGAAAAAACGCGAAAAACGGTTTCCCCTGTGTTAAACTTAGCCTATGCAAGTCGCATAGATTTAGTTATACAACTTCTCAAATCATAGCGCTTTTGCAGGGGTTTCGTTTTTGACGTTTTTCTCCGGAACCGTTTAAGATATTTTCAAAAACTTTGCACCATTTTACTCGCAAAGGATGCGCTAATTGGTGAATAAAAAAATTTCGATTTTATCTCTGACGGTTTCATGGCCAACGCAAAAATTACTTTTAGCATTCAACTTTTCAGTTTTTTCCTTATTTTTCCGAAGGAAATGGCCAGTGGCACGTATAACTCTGCAAAAGATTTAGTTTTGATGTTCTTGATGCAATAAACACAGCCTTAATCAAATTCTAGCGTCAACATATCGTGACCTTCCTTGGTTAGTACCAAAAAAAAAACTGTATCTAACGAAGAGACGAAAGTTTTAAAACTAGTACTGGATTATTCGAAAAAATGCTAAGTGGTACTGAATTTCTACTTATTTATATTGATCAATTAATCACTCAGATAATTAAGTGTTTTATCAGAGTGAATAAATTGTTGAAAACGATTTTTGAGAACTGAATTTTGGAAGTACAATTATTTATCAATTGAATTTTTAGAGGTGTGTTTTGTAGTGCGTTTGGCGAGGGTATTTGAAGACCTAGTAAATTACCTGTATATTTTTGAGAATGTCGTCAAATCCAGTTTTCAAGGCGTTTAGGGCATCGTCTAGAGATTTGCTGGAATCATCTTTTGGGGCGACTGGAGTATCGCGGGCCACACGGGGTAGTGCAGTCCCCCAAGAAATCACCTGTAATTAAAAAAAGAAAACATTTTGGTACTTTTTTCCCATCCTGGTAACTTTTTAAGCCCCATAAATTCTTTCATAAACGCAATGTTTAAGTGAATCTCTACAATTTGATGGATTTCTGCTGAGTTATATTATCCAAAGTCAACTTTTTTTTTAAAATTTTGGGGTTTATATTTTTATTTTGAATCTCGCTTCTAATAAAAACACATCTACGTTAAAAATACTCGGAGCCTTTTAATTGGTATGATACACAAGTCATTTCATTGGTAGCATTTAATCTACTGGCCAAAAATATTGAAAATAATGCAACTACGTTTAAATCTAAGATTTCTGGCTTCTAATAAAATGTTCTAACATATATAATTATGACTACGCTATTTCATTTGACGCATTTTTATATGATTTTAACCTTCAATATCAAAAACAAATCAAAGTTCAATGATAAGAAATTATAATTTAAAAAAAAAGCTAAGTTAGTAGTTTTTTTTTTAATTACATCGGAACTGGATCGATTCACCATCGAATGAGGGTGTTGTACAAGTTTTAAAATTATTTTTGCAAGCCTAAGATTTTTTTCGTTCAAATATAAGTACATTGCATAGTTTCTGCAGCTCTCTGAGTGAAAAAAATCATTTAACACTTAATTTTCAACTGAATACATCAAACTTAGTTGAAAAATGTCTTTTGTTGCTAAACTTAATCGGTTTTAATTTTTTATTAAGCAGTTTTTATTTAATTAGTTAATTATTATCTTACCTGGAACAATAAAAATGCTGCTACCAATACAATTGCGAATTTAGCTGCCATTTTTTCTGTAAAGTCTTAACACAAGGACTTTCTTATAACGTTGTATGAATTACTATAAGTAAAACTAATCAGAACTTTTGCTATATAAATAGAAGCTCATTTTACAAAGTACATAGTCGGTTTCAAAAGTGTAGTTTAAAAACAAATAACTATTCAAAATGCACTTGATTTTTTTTTGTGGATTTGCGTTGGTAATTTTGCACATGCTTCGAGTGATAAATTAATATTTTTTTGGCGTTAGGAATTGGGTTGTTTTGCTATTTTCTAGCAACCTTGTTTTTTGATACTCACTATACATATCTTTGCTGAGTATTATTTTATAGTAAATAAAAATTCATGAACTTTGAACTACAAGTATGATAACGACAAATGCTGCTTGTACATTTGTTAATCAATATTTTCAATGCATGAAAAAAAAACTGTGTGATGTTGTGTTTCCTGATTGAAGTTTAAAATCCAGCCAATTTTTCTGGGAACATTTTGGAAAAATACAGATCCAAATTAGCTGAAATTATTTAGTGGGGCATAATTAAAAATATTTTTTCTTTAGCTTTTTATTGCAACAAAACCATTTGTATAACTTTTTCCTATCTCACAATTTTTTTAAATTCATAGTTCCTTCATGTTAAGTTTTCAGTAACGCTATCGTCAATTGCTTTTTGGCATTTTTTGCGTACGTTATTATCTCATCCAGGGGTTTAAACAATTGTTCCATTTCCTTTCTCTTCTTTTTATGCTGAATATTTAAACTGGTCTTGTTGATTGTATTAGTTAAAGTATGTTGGGCTACATTCATAATTTTTTTCACAAGTTTTAGCAGGTTTTGTCTTTCAGATTGGGAATTGTTGATTAGATGTCTACAAAGTATTGATTTTACAGTTTAAAAATATGTTTTTAAGTGTAAATATTCACCTGTTAGTTGGGCGATTAGGTATTTCTATGGATCCAGAATCATTAGAACTATCGTTCGTTTTAAAAGCAGATACAATCACCTGCAATTTTTAAACATTTAAAAATCGTTATCTGTTACTGTTCTTATAAGTTTAATAATTACTTACAAGGTGTATTAAAATCACTGAACACACAATTTTGCTTGGGCTCATGGTGTTAACAATCGCGTTTGTGGAGTAACTAATGGGTTTACTGTTGTAATAATTTGCAAGTGTAAAGCATTTTTTTTTTTGCTGCATTAGCAAACATAAATTGTGTCAGTTGTACGCATACTTCAATATTGTGGTAAATGAATTGTTAGCAAAACTAAACGTTATAAGATTTATTATTATCTTTTAAACAAAATACATTTTTTGGTGTAAATGATTTAGCTATCCTCTTTAAACCAGATGGTTTTTGTTGGAAAAAGAATTTTAATTTGCTGTACGAAAAGGTTAAATATTCATTTTATTTATTTGTTTGATGGAAGGTTTAAGTATTTAAAGGAAAATTTGCTACGGATTTTTGGTAATTAATAGTTACATTGTGATTGGTAAAATATATTCTAAAGATGTTTATTGTGAACATATTGGTAAAGAAATTGTAGTTGAAGTTTTAGGTTTATTTGATGGGCATACACAAGTTGTTGGTTGATTTTCAGAACAGAGCGTCGGTGAAGAAGTTGTACATGATGTTGGAGGTTCATTTAATGGACATACACAGGTTGTTGGTTGATTTCCAGGACAGGGCTTTGGTGAAGAAGTTGTACATGAAGTTTGAGGATCACTTAATAGGCATGGACAAGTTGTTGGTTTATTTCCAGAGCAGGGCGATGGTGATGAAGAAGTTGTACATGAAGTTTGAGGTTCAATTAATAGGCATGGACAAGTTGTTGGTTGATTTCCAGGACAGGGTGATGGTGAAGAAGTTGTACATGAAGTCTGAGGTTCACTTAATAGGCATGGACAAGTAGTTGGTTTATTTCCAGAGCAGGGCGATGGTAATGAAGAAGTTGTACATGAAGTTTGAGGTTCAATTAATAGGCATGGACAAGTTGTTGGTTGATTTTCAGGACAAGGTGTTGGTGAAGAAGTTGGGCACGATATTGGAGTTTCTCCTAATGAGCATACACAAGTTGTTGGTTTATTTCCAGAGCAGGGTGATGGTGATGAAGAAGTTGTACATGAAGTTTGAGGTTCAATTAATAGGCATGGACAAGTTGTTGGTTGATTTCCAGGACAGGGTGTTGGTGAAGAAGTTGGGCATGATATTGGAGTTTCTCTTAATGAGCATACACACGTTGTTGGTTTATTTCCAGAGCAGGGTGATGGTGGTGAAGAAGTTGTACATGAAGTTTGAGGTTCAATTAATAGGCATGGACAACGTGTTGGTTGATTTCCAGGACAGGGTGATGGTGAAGAAGTTGTACATGAAGTTTGAGGTTCACTTAGTAGGCATGGACAAGTGGTTGGTTTATTTCCAGAGCAGTGGGATGGCGATGAAGAAGTTGTACATGAAGTTTGAGGTTCAATTAATAGGCATGGACAAGTTGTTGGTTGATTTCCAGGACAGGGTGTTGGTGAAGAAGTTGGGCATGATATTGGAGTTTCTCTTAATGAGCATACACAAGTTGTTGGTTTATTTCCAGAGCAGGGTGATGGTGATGAAGAAGTTGTACATGAAGTTTGAGGTTCAATTAATAGACATGGACAAGTTGTTGGTTGATTTCCAGGACAGGGTGATGGTGAAGAAGTTGTACATGCAGTTTGAGGTTCACTTAATGGACATGCACAAGTTATTGGTTGATTTTCAGAGCAAATTTTTAATGGTAATGTGATTGGTAATGGACCAATACCAGTTGTTTTTGGTCCATTTGATGGGCAAACACAAGTTGTTGGTTGATTTCCAGAGCAGGGCGTTGGTGAAGAAGTTGTGCATGGAGTTTCAGGTTCACTTAATAGGCATGGACAAGTTGTTGGTTGATTTCCAGGGCAGGGCGTTGGTGAAGAAGTTGTACATGAAGTTTGAGGTTCACTTAATAGGCATGGACAAGTTGTTGGTTGATTTCCAGAGCAAATTTTTAATGGTAATGTGATTGGTAATAAAGCAAAACCAGTTGTTTTTGGTCCATTTGATGGGCAAACACAAGTTGCTGGTTGATTTTCAGAGCAGGGAGTTGGAGGAGAGGTTGTACACAAAGTTTGAGGTCTACTTAATAGGCAATCACAGATTGCTGGTTGATTCTCAGTGCAGGCCGTTGGTGAAGATACTGTACATGAAGTTTGAGGTTCACTTGATGGGCATACACAAGTTTTAACTTGATATCCAGAGTAGGGGGTTGGTAAAGAAGTTGTACAAGAAATATGAGATCCACATAATGGGCATACGCAGGTTGCTGGTTGATTTTTAGCGCAGGACGATGGCGAAGAAGTTGTACATGAAGTTTGAGGTCCACCAAATGGCCATACACACGTTGCTGGTTGATTATCAGCGCAAGGTTTTGGTGAAGAAGTTGTACACGAAGTTTGAGATCTAATTGATGGGCATACACAAGTTCTTGGTTGAATTATAGGACAAGACGTTGGTAAAGTTGTACATAAAGTTTCTGGTCTACTTAAAGGACAAACACAAGTTCTTGGTTGATTTTCAGCGCAGGGCATTGGTAAAGAAGTTGTACATGACGTTTGAGGTTCACTTAAGGGGCATCTGCAAGTACTTGGCTGATTTCCAGAGCAGAGCGTTGGTGAAGAAGTTGAAGATTCGAACGATGGGCATGCATAGGTTGTTGGTTGACATTCACAGCAAATTGGTGGCGAAGAAGTTGTAGTTGAAAGGCATGACCAAATTGGTGGGGTAGGAGCCCATGTAGTTGTAGGAATTGGTGTAGTTATAGGTGTGGTGTTACAAGGAGTTGTGGTACTTTCGGGCTTTTCCGTCGTAGTTCTGTATTTCGGGCAACGGTGCTTCGACAAATCTATAGGACATCCATGATGTGATGGATGCTTTAAGGCCACAAAAAATTCTATCGTATTAGCATCCTTTCCATGGGAATCACAAACGATTTTGGTTATGCTCTTGGTTGAATGTTTCTTTCGATAATTGCTTATTAGGTCCAGCGCAGTCATCGTTTCTTTAGGTGTTATTGTTTTTGTCGGCATATCCCTTATTTGCTGGGGAGTGTAAGCGGGACATATTGGCTCATAGAAATAAACTACGACAGTGTCTTTTTTCGACTTTGCGTGGCGTTTCGCAGCGTGATTTGTAACTTGAGCGGAGAATGTGAGATGACCATTGTTTTCAAGAATTTCATCGCTAAACGCATCGATCAGGTTTCGATCTTGCTGTGTTTTTCCTAAATCAGATTTTTCTTCGTCATCCTGACTTTCTTGCGGGTTTAGATTTTGATTCGGTGTTTGTAGGTCTTCTAGTAGTGGTTGCTGTGGACGAGGTGGATAATAATATTGTGAAAATGGATCAGAAATGGAAGTTGGGTCGTAATGGGGTGGATAGTAAATATTTGCTGAACCTTTCTGGTCTAGATACGGAACTACTGGCATAAAATATACTTTTGGTTGGTCTTTTTGTGTAATTTTTGGTTGGACTTCCCTAGTATTTGCATCTCCAGCAAATCTTACAAAGACCTGCGCGTTAGCAATCGCTCTGGTTTGATCAGATTTTGACACGGTTTGCGCGTCGTCTTTAGAAAAACCCGACCGCTCTAATATTTCCAAGTTATCAAAATCCTTGGGCGTCTTAAATATCTTGCTCAGTGAGCTATGGTATGCTTTTGATTTTACCTGCAAAGATAATTGCTCTCAACACAAAATAAAAAGTGCAAAGCAATTTAAAAAATACAAAGTGTTCCAACGATTTACAAAATAATTACAAAAAATGTAAAAATATGATCTGTAACAAGTTCTGTACAGACCATTAGTTTTATAAAATGTTGTTTAGGGGAATACTCACCATATTTAAACAACTGAACGTTAAAAATATTGCCAGAAATCTACCCCAATGAAACTTCATTTTTCAGAAACTTTGACGCCTTGATTGGCGTCGAATCGATACTAAACTAATTAATATCGTTCTAAATAATTGTCCTTATATTTGTTTATAAACTTGCACGTATAAAAATTTCATTTCTATTATGTTTGCAATTCAGAAACAACCATATACGTGTTTTTTAAATACATAATTCAACGTTTTAGCCTTGAAAGAGCAAGAAATTTGTTTGTATTTTTTTTGTGATCGAAGGACGGTGTCAACAAAGATTTTCAAAATCTTCTGGCAATTAAATTTTAAGGTATTATAGCATCATTAATGCAGAGTTTAAAAATTATTGCCAAGTATGCGAGATATTATCAGACGTTTGATATTTAATGCAATTATTGTTTAATTTTAACAATATTGCATGAACACCAAGAATAATAGTTATTTAATAAATGCTTTGAATTGTTTTAGTGACTACACACTGATTACAAATCACTTATTTTTTTTTAATGAAGAATCCCTTGTAGAAAACTAAACAGTTGCTAGACGTCTCTTAGCATGTACCAATCTTATTTTAATAAATAAATAAGATTGATCTTGATGAAGACTAGACTCTCGAAACCATAGCGTTTTCACTAGGAATTCTTTATAAAATAGTCAAGTAATTTATATTTAAACTACTTATATTCTGAAATATTTATAAATGTTTTCTGTTTATGAATTACAGCAATAAATGTTTATTAAGTATTAAATAAGTAGTATTGTTTTCTTGGTCAAAACAAGACTAAGATTTGCTCGAAATTATTTTGGAAATTGATTTGGCAAACAATTTTTTAATTTTACTTTCAACTTGAATCAATTTTAGCTGCATAAAAATGATTTTTAAGTGTAAAATGTTTTTGGGGTTTAACCCAAACGTCGAGCAGCAAATAAACAAATTTTAACTAGGGCAAATCCTCAAAAATATTTATATTTATAAAAATAGTATCAGAAGTCCCAAAACGAACAAAAAGGTAGTAACTCTGGCACTTTGATACGGAAGTGAAATGTGGACAGTAGCCGAGTGAATGCAGCAGAAATGAGATTCTAAGAAAAATCCAAGAAAACACGAAAAAAATCGAATCAGAAACGAAACAAAAATACAAGAAACACAGATGGGATGGTAGCGTAATATTTATAGGATGAAAGAAGAAAGGTTAACCAGAAAAGCATATGAAGCAAGATCACAAGGAAAAAACAAAAGAGGTAGACCGAGAAAAACCTGGAAAGACGAAGTTAAAACGGATAGAAACATCAAATGGAAAGACATAAAAAGCTAGCAGAAGACAGAAAAACATGAAAAAAGTCTCAACAGTCCTAAACCTAACAGTAGAAGAACTCATGACAAAATAAATATAATTATGAGCTTTTAAATCAATTAACACTAATATATTTTGTACAATACTTCATATGTAGATGGTTACTCTTAATATTTGTGTAAGAAGATAATTTTTACATCTGAAATATATAAAAGGGCCTTTGCTTTGAAGAAAGTTTTGAATTACTTCATCTATATCTATAGTAGATGCAATTTCATAATCCATAGATGTATTATTCCTGGACCAACGACTCGTTTAATTTCGAAAAAACTCTTTTTTGAGCTTGCTACTGATACTTGCAATGCCGCAAATATTCTTAGAACAATAAAAACATTTGGAACACTATTTTCACAGCCATAAACAAAGAAATTTGTGCAAAATCTGGAAGTGAAAAATTGTACATTTTGGCATTACTCAATTCTTAGGTCACATAGCTGAAGAGTCGATTTACTTTTTATTTTTAAGTGTTCTTTGTCTGATGTACTATGGCTTTTAATTTTATTTCCTGATCGAAATTGACAACAAAAATAACACTTGCTATAAGTGTTTTGGACATAATGAAGTATTACCAAATTTGTACATCTTGAAAAGATCTTCAGAGGGTTTTGTACGACTCGCCAAATATATTTATAAAAAGATTTTCAATTAAGAATTAAGCATTGTACAACACTGTTTTATAATTGTCCACTTATTTATAAACACCCTGTTTATTACAAGATGATTCATCTTCCAAAAATGATTGCAAAGTTTTGACGATTGTTCATTTATATAATTTTGTTACAGAAGTGCAACATTTACCTTAGTGTGGCCATGGCTGTCGACTCCAGGACACATTTCTGCTGTTAATATCTTAATTTTAATCCTACAAATCGAGTGTTTTTTACTTAATGTAACTGTGTGTGTGAAGAACAATAGTGAAGTGAAAATTGGTGTGATGAAGGAAATTTCCTTAAGTTTCTTTGTGGATATTGAAAAAAAAGGTAATCATTTTGGTCTTAGTCTAAACAATTTTTTGTGTGTAAGCTATCTTCAAAATTGGGATCAACCATCACTAATTTTTCTAACCAGATTCGTTTTCAAAAACGTTTCTTTTTAGTTTACCAGCACATCTTCGCGATATTTCGCTAGACGTAATAAAATAAAACTATCAAATATTTAAAACACTTTATTGTGGCATTCATTTCAAACTTATTTCATAAAAGAAACTCCGATACACTTTCAGATATTATTCATATTTCAAGATGTTTTTTTTTTGTTTCTAGCGCCCATGAAGAAATCGCCTAGAACAAAGAAAGCTCAAATTAATTAATTGTTTTAAAACATCTTGAAATATATTTCAGTCTTGACTCTTAAATAATTTTTAAAATAAGTTAGTCTAGTTACAAAAATAAATACATATACAATTAGCTAAGAATACAAAATAATTTAGGATTTTACGTAGAGATATGTAAAAAATTATATATTATGTGGTTTTCGCCCCTGGCTTTATTGTTTTTTTGACGCAAGAAATATTTAACTTTAAAAACATTTTGTTGTCGCTTGCTTTTTTAAGTTTCCCTGGTTGAAAAACAATTAATGGCGTCCTTCAGATATTTTAAAATCGCGTTTTGTTTAATTGTACAGTACTCCAAGCCTTTCTGTAAATCAAACAGTATTTTCAACTCATTTCTTGTGTACAACCCATTCGAAATTCTATTATGCAGCTCTCCCAGTGACTGCTTCTGTAATTTGCGAATATTTTCAATTTCCCAGATTAGCAGAGCTTCTTCTTTAATTTTATTTGCTAGAGCACCGTCAGGCTGTTCAATTTTCGAAATTGCTGTCAGTGTTTCCAGCAAGTCAACTTGAATTTCCAGTTCATCGTCTCTCTGCTCTTGCAAAATCGAAACAATTTCTCTCTGATTCCTGTGAGCTGTGACGTTAAGATTTTTCAACAACTCTAGGTACTGTTTGCCGGTCATAAAGTTATATTTTGATATCCTTCGAATGATTCCGTCTAGTTTTTGAAGCTGTGCTAGTGTTTGGATCATTTTGTCTTTGATATAATCAGGGCTGGCTTGAAGTCTCTTGACGATTTCTTTGAAAACAGCGTTGCTAAGTGTTTTTATTGTGTCTATACTGTGTTCTATTTCAAATTTCGTGGCGTTTTTCGAGATTGCTCTGTGCAAACGGTCTTTTAAGATTTGGATTTCAAGCAAATTTTCGTTTATTTTCAAATCCGTTTCGAAATCCACGTAGGTTATTTGTTTGAAACTGTCCCAAATGTTGTTAATTTTGTTTTTGAGTATTATCGTGGTGGGTTCGTTATTTTGCAAGCTTTTTTCGTGTCGTTTTTGGTTATAACCGTGCTTGACTTCTTCTGATCCTTCGTCAGTACTGCTGCCTCTCTTGTGTAGTTTTTTGGGTGTGGTTTCTTGTTGCCTGTGTGGGTATTTTTTCCAAAATAGCTGCGGTTGGTGATCGTTTTCATTGTGTTGTGATTCCTCTTCAACATTTTTATTGTAGGCTTGTTCTTTGCCACCATACTGGTGGTTTTCTTTGCTGAAAGTGGCTTCTGCTTGGGTTATATGATCAGATATAATTTTTTCGTGGCTTGTTACTCTTTTTGGCCTCCTATTAGGCGTCTGGTACAAGCCATCATCAACTAAAGCAAAATGTGTTTTGAAATTTTGTGCAGGTTTATGGAGTTCCAAGCCAGAACTAGAAATGTCGAGTCTTTTTCTTGGTGCAATATTTTCTCTCTTAAAAACGAGATTGTTCCATCTTCTGCCTTTGTGGGAATCCAAACTTCTGGCAATTTTTCCTGATTCCACAGTGGAAGACTTTAAAACATCGACTGCTTTTACAGATGGTAGTTTATCATTCATGTCTTCATCGTGTGTTTGGTCATATGTACCCTTTTTTGAACTTCTTTGAATGTTCTCTTCTTCATCTCTGTTATTTACTAAAATTGTCGAAGGTTCCTTGTACGTCCCTCTTCTTAATCGATTATTTTGTGAATAAACTGGAAGGAAATTTAAACCGACAACATCCCTGGCAAAAGTATTCAAGTCTTTTAAGATAACTCCTCTAAATCCGTCCATATTTCTTTTTGGTGATTGCAGATCGGTTTGTTCCGAGTTAAACATTGGAAAGAAGCTACTCAGGTATTTCATCGGAGCGTTCAGGATGTAAAAAATTGGTGTGGATGGAGGTATGTTGTTTGTCTTGAAATGTTTTGGAAGAAATGTGTTCTGCTTGTTAATCGGTCCAAAATCTTCTCCCTGCACATCATCGTCTTCAAAAGACGTTTGGAAGAACGAGGCGTCCCTTTTTTGGCGGTGTTTGTTGGTGTTGAACATTTCGTCTTTAGAATGTTGCTTGATTAAATTATTCGAGATGGCAGGAGGTGGTCCAAATATATCTCTGAGCAACTGTTTATCGATAGTGTTTGAATGTTGAGCTGTTTTCATTGGAAGTGGATCTTGTTGCTTCTGAAGAAGCGGAGGGAAAAATAGAGTCTTCAAGCCTCTAGCGATCATTTTTGGTATCGTTGGTAGATTCGTATGCTGTCGTACTTTTCTGGTTAGTGTTCTTAGTATGTTTGGGGAAGCTCCTGGGAGAAGAGTGTTAGGTTTATGTATTGGCGAGCAGTGGGGGCGATTCAGAGGGTTTAGCCTTTGCCTCTGCAGTTTTTTGTGTCTAATCCGTGCTTTATCTGCAAAGGATAATGACCTCTTCACAATCGTCTTGTCTTGAGGGATGCTAATTTGATTATCTTGGGATATTTCTCGTTTGTTCCTGTTTTTGTAGCTAAAAGAATTTGAGGACTCTTCAAAATTTTCCAAGCTGTTTCTGTGGGTGTGTTGCGAAATTTTTCGAACGTTTTCGTGTTTTAAAGGCTTGCGTTTAACTCTTTTATGAACTGGAGTATCGTTGTTCGCGTCCTCTTCGACATCTTCTCCATCAACCCATTCGGTTTCGCTGAGGAGATCGCTTGGAGGTGGGGTTATCTTGGCAGACGTGTTAAATAAAAAATTGTAGAGGAAAAGATTTTGGTCCTGCACACAATTTTCGTTTTCTTTTCGATCGGTTTCACGAACAGAAGGAGTTTGAGCGTTTATAATATTGCCATACCTTGAGAAGAAACAGGATGGGAATCGAAAATTGGCGTTGTGGTTGAATGGATGGACACCCGGGGTGTTTTCACAGGGAGAAACTTCTTGAGCACAATCTGAAAATGCCGAATTAATTTTAAAAATCTATAAAGCGAAGCAATAGAGTCTTATTAAAATACAGAAGAGTGAAATTTGTTTAGAGGTTTCGCGAAAGTTCTCCAGATTTTTGTATAATTCTAATGTATTATGCAGAATATTTTGTTTTATTAACTTTATATTTCAAGTTTATGTAGGAGATTTTCTTGACTTTTATAAATATTTCGGAAAGAATGTTTGCTATTGTTCAAATTATATGATTTTCAAATTAGTGGTCTTACTTTTTGGAGGTTCTGGCATAACAATGCGGTCAGGGGTGGCTATTAAATCCAAAAAATATTTTGGTTTGGAGTACAATACTCTTGCTGGCACTTGTGTTTCATAATTATGCTGGCAACTTTCATGGCAAGGGTAGTTGTGGTCTTCTGGCAAAATCATTGTCTCTGCCTAAAGATAGTTCAACAATTTATAAAATTAGAACTCCAGTTTATTAGTTATTTTTGCAATGTACTTACGTGATGGTCAGTATTTTCACAATTACAAGAGGGCACGTTGCAGGGACATTGAAGTTTAGGGACTCTCTGAAAATTGTTTTTTTTTATAGGTCTGGTGATTAGAGCAACAGACAATACCATCGGTAAATTAGAAATACGTAATAACTCTACAAACTTAAGTTTAATTTAACAAGCAATTCTAAATTAAATTAATATGAAATAAAAATGAAGACTTACCTTAAGGCAGTTGCATTTTGATGGCTTAAAAATAATTTGAATGGGAGAATCCGCTGGTGAAACAACCCGCAAATGTTTATTGCACTAAGAAATAAACAAAACGTTAAGCAAAAATATATAGCGTTTTCCAATAAGTATTTAGGTTAACATTCACAAAAATTGCAGTATCAACTTACTTCTAGACAGCCACAGTTTGAATAAACCCCCACAACCAACACAAAAAGAATGAAAATTTCGAGAAATTTCATTTTGTGTTGTTAGGACTCGTCAGGGATATATCATATGTAAAAACTGTTCTAATACACTTCGAAATGCTTTATATATACGATTCAATCATCATTGACTTTCATTAAAATTATAAACATTTGTAACCTGCACGTAATGTATTGTTGTTTGTTTATGTTATCGTATAAATAATGTTGTGAACTTGACCACTTTTCTGTGTGTTTGGGTTTGAATGTCATGAGCGGCCTTTGAAATTAATATATAAACTTTCTTGTTTGTTGGACAATAAAAAATTAAGGGGATGTGGAAAAAAATGTTATGGCGTGTTTTATTTGAATTTGTTCTTCATCGTTGGAAGGCGGTTTTTGAGGTGCACTTTATATTTGTTTAGGCCTAGTAAGTTCCGGCAACATTTCCAGCTAAAATGGCACTTGGAAATTTTTGAACAGCTGTGAAATATATTTTGAAGCTATTTTTATATTGCTTAAAACGTATTAAACTTTTTAAGAAGCTATGAAGCAAATCGCAACATTTTTAATTTTTTTTTTACAAATAAAACTTTGATTAAGTGTAACAAATATTCTTAAGCGATTTTTGGACAACTTTAGGGCAAATATATATGGCCCAAAGTAAGAAAGACATTTTTTAATTTTTTTACAAACAAAATAGCAAGGGTATAAACTTGTACATTTTTCAAAAATTTTGATCAAGTATAAAAAATATTCTCATGCAACTTTTGGACAAATTCAGAGCAAATATATATGGTCCGAAGTGTGCAAGACTTTTTGGGAAGCTGTGCATGTAAAATTTTCAAATTTCTTACTAATAAAATGGCAGGAGTATAGATTTGTTCATTTTTAAAAACTTTGATCAAGTGTAAAAAATATTCTAAGCATTTTTGGGCAAATTTAGGGCTAATATATATGGCTTAGAGTGTGCAAAACTTTTTTGGAAGCCATGCACGTATTTGTAATATTTTTGAACTTTTTACAAACAAAATAGCAAGGCTATGGACTGATCCATTTTTTCAAAAACATCGATCAACTTTAAAAAATCTTTTTAAGCTATTTTTGGACCAACTTAGGGCAAATACATATGGCCAAAAGTGTTCAAGACTTTTTTGGAAACTATGAATGTAATTGCAAAATTTTTAAATATTTTACAAACAAAATGGCAGGAGTATGGACTTGTCCATTTTTCATAAACTTTGATCAACTGTAAACAATACTCTTAAGCAAGTTTTAGACAAATTTAGGGCAAATACATATGTCTCAAAGTGTACAAGACTGTTTTGGAAACTATGCATACAATTGCAAACTGTTTGAATACTTTACAAAAAAAATAATAGAAAGGGTATAGACTTAATCAATTTTTTAAAATTCTGATCAAAGGTAAAAAATATTTTTGAACCGTTTTTAAACATCTGAAGGTGAATTAATAGTGCTTAAAGTATGTAAAACGGTTTTGATTACTGCATAACTATATTTATTATAGGTGTTAAATACTGTCGTATTCATAAACGCCAATAAAGAATTTTTAATCATAATAATTCAAAAACAATATTAACTCATATATTTTTATTGCTTAAAACGCGTGAGGCTACATTTTATTAATTCTTAATGATAAATATGATTAGTTTCACAAACAGGTGGTACATTTTGGTTTGTGACATTCTTCCTCCACTAAGTGGTGTTCTTTTAATATTACATTATCGGGGATGGATTTGTAGTTGTCTGAGAATGCCTCCGGATGCGTTTCTTCTACCACAGGAACTTGCTTCGTTTCCACAACGGATACAAACTGATTTTCATTCGCTAAAATTGTACATGGTTGAAAAAGTTAAATGAAAGAATAATTGCTAGAAACTTACCCGTAGCTGGTCCATAGCCCAGTTGGTCCAAAGTCAAAATGGCTGTTTTAGGTTCTGGGTAACTTTCCAACTTTTCTTCCATGGCTAGTAAATCTTCCATAGCTTCATCGTCCACACGTCTCTTAGGGCAGTTAGCAGCTTCCTTGAACTCAAGTACCTGACCGTTAAAATCATGCAAACCGATTTCATCGACACATTTTTTCCCCTAAAAATGAACGCGAATGTTTTCAAAATACGCCCATACTTAACTCTTGCATTTTGCATACCATAACGTTTATTGGTTGATATTCGGGAATTTTACAGAATCCAAAGGCCAATTTGTCTTCGTTCACGTGACTGTTAAATCGACGTTTGTAAGCGAGAATTGTTGAAACTGGGTCTGCTGGTATTTGGCAGTGTTTGAACGGCGTTGCGTCTCTTTGGATCAGGTGAGGGTGGCGAAATTTGCATGGGCATTGCCTCGAATAACACTACAAGTTTAGGAAACTCATAAGTACGTCCAAAATGTTTGAATTATCACTTACTGTCTGTGAAATCGGTGCTGGTTTGATAATGTCACAACCACAAGAACATTTTGGCCTAGAGTGGGCCCCAGAGAGCTTGCACGTCAGATCAATTTTCGGTAGGCTCGCAGAGTGTACCAGCTCAGGACGTTTTTCGCAAAAATCGCAAATATCTTTGCCTGAATCCAAACCGCATTTAGGACAGTATCCCTGGACCTGCTAATAAAACCATTACTTGGCGAATCAAACAAAAATTTAACACACAAATCAAACCTTTGCAAATATATGTAAAACTCCTACAAATAATAATATTTTCAAATCCATGATGTTGGTCGTCGGCACCTTTTATTAATAACGTTATTTTTTCCTCGTTTCATATTTATTGCAGATGAAATGTTTGTGTTGTTTTGTATAAAATAATTATCCGAGGTCACTTTAGAGTTAAATGCACCAAAGTAGATACCTTCAACTTGCAAAGTTTGCATTTTTATAATTAATATTCACAAACAATACGTGTTTTTTAATTTGTTCAGTTATGCAAAGATTACACCAAATTAGAACGTAAAGAAAAGTTTATAACTACAATCACGTTGTGTTGAATTCAGATTTAATTGTGAATTACAAGATATGTGGACGGTTTATTGTGAAAGCCGTCCATTTATGGAAAAAATTGAGAAGATCGTAACTTGCTCCATAGTTCTATATAATTTTTAAATATTCTGAGTGTTCAGTTTTTGAGGACCAACATGCATTATCTTCAATACAACTACAACACCCTGTATATTATTACGTTTTTTTGTAGAAAATTCGATTGCCCTTAAAAATTGATAAGCTTGTCCTATAGGTACCTAAAGACAATATTTCTCAAGTTTTAGCAATTCCAACTTTTTTTGCATGAGCTTTATATTTCGTAGAATTGTTAAACAACATGTAGGCAATGATGCATAACGACTCCCAGTTGCTTAAGAAACCGATTAAAAATATTTTTTACAGCACTTTGAAAATGATTAATAATTTTTCTAGTGTATATCCTTGGGACTTTTTTTGCCAAAAATTTAAAAATCTTTTGTAGATTCAGCGCATCCACCAAATTGTTAAAAAAAAATAAAATTGCAATAACTCTGGAGTTATTAATTTTAGAACATTTATTTTCCAGTATTTTAAATTTGTTAAATCGTCACTATTAATTTTTTTGCTCATATCTAGTTAGCCATGGATTAACATTTTACATCTTAAGTAAATTTTTGATTCTTTTGGGATTTATGTAAATGTGTTAATTGGGTTGCAGTACTTGTGTAAATGAAATGTAATTTACATTCAAAATTGGTGCTTCAGGCACTGTTATTTCATATAATGGGGCCTTATGTCCCTTTATTTATGTTATACGATGTTACTTGAGCAATAAATAATAAACAAAGCATTAAAACTCACGAAACTGATCCTGTTAAAGATGAAGCAAAAGAATAAAAAGTTACATAACGATTCCGCTGTTTGATTAGGTTTCTTTTTTTACAAGACTAGTTTCGTAGATATTTGTAATAATAATAATAATAATTTAGTTTATTTTAGCGATTTGCTAATTATGTTACATTTTATAACATGTACATATATAAATATATAAAATTTAAAACTTTTCCTTAATATGACTACTGAGCTTACGTCTAAACCTTACAACATTAGTTTCACTTTTAAGTTCTCTTGATAATTCATTGTAAAATTTCAGTCCTTTATAAAAAAAATATTTTTGAGTGTAATTTCGTGTCCTGAATGGCAATTTAAAGTCTTTACAGTTTCTAGTCGGATAGTTAGTTATAAACATCAGCGTTTTGGGTTATATATTTTAACAAAGAATTTGGAAGCAGGTTATTTATAATCTTAAAAATGAAATTAATCGTATTAAAAATTATCCGTTGTTTAATACTAAGCCACTGTAAAGTATCCAGCATCAGAGTAATTTTGGTGTATCTGGAACAGTGTAAAATAATTCTCATAGCCCTATTTTGCAGGGCCGGCCCTGGAAAGCATGGGACAAGCAAGGACAAACTGTAGCGTCCCCCGAAAAAATTAGAAGAAAACTAAGCTTTAGTTATATAATATTGTTTTATGATATATTCTATTTTGTAATTTGTTTAACAAACACAACAAATTTAACAAAGTCACTATGAATTAAGAAAAGTAAAACAACCCATTTTGTTATAAACTAAATAGAAACTCATTAAAATTAATCTTTACAGCATTTTTGCCTCCCCAAAATCTTTTAAAAATTGTTAAATTCTTTTTCTCTCCTGACATAATTACCAGTGATTTTAAGCATAAAAAACTACTCATATTTATAATTTTAAAAAACTGTTTAAGCAAACAAAACGAATTTCGCTATTAAACTGACTGTACAAATTAAAAAAATATATCATAACCATCCTCAAAGCATAAATAAAGTAATGAATTAGTGTTTATTATATTTTAATAGAAAAATATAGGAATATGGTGGTAACATTTAATAAATAGTCTATTTTACTGGAATAATTTATTCATATGGTTTAGTATTTCATATTTCACTATTAAACAATAATTTTTCTTCAGTGATATGAAACAGAGTAGCTTTGTATAATATTTCTATGCTATTAATTGGTATTTTTATTTTTACTTAAAACGACAATTATTTAATTTATAACTTTTTTTAAACTTTAAGTAGAGGGGCTCTACACGAGGGAATCAGTGGAATGTGCTTAAGGCCGGCCCAGTTGTTAGATATTGGCAATCTAAGATCAAAGTTAAATACCTTAAGAAAAGTTAATAAAGAAATAAAACCCATAATATTAACAAAAACGATAAAATAAATTAGTAAAAAAGAGTTACAGTCAAATATGGTGTGAAATTACATCTCTAAACATTCAATAATATTTTTAATCAGCAATTAAAATAAGGAAATTACTGTCTTCCCAGCTTGGGACACTTTATACATAAACGTCCTCACTTCTGTTCCTCAGATGACTCCTTGTATTCTGTTCTTCTTCAAAGACAGCATTTTGGCTAAGGCAGCCTGATGGTCGTGGGTCAGACCCTTCTCTTCATTGTTCACACAAATCTTTGCGGGCCAAAAGCACTTTGTGAAGCAACGCCATCCACTCAGAAACTGTTACTTGTTCCATGGTAGAATGTTGAAGGATGATGGTCGTTAAAGAAATCATTTCCCTGAAAATTAACAGTACCAAATGAGCTACAAATACGCAAAGTGTCTAAAAGCAAATTCTGAACGATTCAATTGAAAACAAATTTAATAGTACAATTTATATTACAAAATGATTAATAAGGAGCCAAAAATTGAGTCCTACAAGATTTAAGGCATTTAAAAAAATTGTTGGGGTACTGCACGTGCTTGAAAATGACAAAATCCCTAGTAGCCTACCTTAAATATTATTTAAACAAAATTAAAACTTTTATGGCCTCCAGTTCATTTCCGATATTTAAACATTCAAAATCACAAACCCCAACAATTGCTTTACCAAAAAAATTAATTGTACGATTGTCTAATTAATTCCACCTACTTTGTAACACTTGGAAACTATTTCTGCATGTGGCCCCAATATCGGCTGGTAATTCCTGAACTCGTTCTTAAGCTTGTCCCCAGGACAAAAACCATTTTTTGAGAAAGAGGGCCTGATTACAGAAAAACTATTCTTATCTTTTGTAGAAAGTGGCTACCACAGGTGAACAGTTTATTTGGCAACGCATGGTTTAATTAAAAGGGGCATAGAAAGTCTTGGTCAAGAGGGTGTCTACCATTACGCAAATCATTTACATGGTCTTTGGAGCAGGCGATCCGTATACGGAATGTGATCTAAAAAAATAATTACAAAATATTAATCACCGACTTGTAAACTGTCCTACTAATAAATAAAACTACCTCTTCTCGTTTTACAATGCTGTTAACGTTTTTTCATGCATTCGACATGTTTATTTCTCCACTTGTGTCACGGCTCAAGACCATGGTTACTGTTAAGCAAACCATCTCATTGGGGCACTGGATCTCTTTTCATGGACTAGAACCAACCTTTGAAGTAGAAAGACTCTTCTCAAAGTCGCAGCTCCTCTTGTCATAGGTGTTAAATCGTACAGAACACAAACCTTAGCTTCGCCTTGTAGAGGAATTATTTCCAAGGCTACAGTTTCGTCTCGTGAACCACTACCCCGTGATTTGCAACAACACTTCTGCACTTATCGATTTCGATGATCTGTAACAATCGTACAGTTGATTACATGGTTGTCACTTATTTGTTTATCGAATCAATGTTCTAGTCGCAAGCTATAATATTGTCATCGTCGAGGAACTTCCTATGAACAATTTGTGTCGTAGAAAAGTATTACGAAAACCACATTACATGGTACACAACCACTTTATTGTTATAAATTAAAATTTTGGCTGTAGCAAAGAATAAAAAAGATAAATGTAATAGCACGACATTGAAATGTTTGGTTTGTTTACAATACACGTCACATGAAATTACTTAGTTACTTTTATCTGACCTTGAATTCTGTTAGTGTTGGCTAAAATGTAGAAGAATAATAATGGTGGCCTGTTTTGTGATGGTGGCGAATAGCTAAAACTTCTGTATTTCAGAGTAAAACCCACTTAGGGGAGTTAATCGACATTGTTTATTTATAACTATTTCATGTTTAGGAGTTACTATGCTTGTAAACCATCAGTATTTGGATAATTTAGGCCTTGTGTTATAATAAAATCGTAAAACAGTGTTTCAAATTGTCTTGGCAATATGTAAATATACATATGTGTGAGACACATTTTGGATAAAAAGAGTATGATTTGTGGCATTTTTTTGGAGTTTTTAAGTGGAAAAACTGATAAGGGCATAGGATTTTATTCGTTTAACACACGCAAAAGGGCATTGTTTCAGTTATTTCTTAAAATAAATGTGTTCAAAAATGTGTAGGTACTACGTAATGATATCATTAACATATCTTCTTTTATGAAAGTTTTGTATATAAAGTACATGTAGTCCTGTAGGCGGTATATTTTGAGATAACAAACTCTATAGTGGTTATTTAAAGGGGTGTTAAACGCATTAGCCGTGTTTTAGGCTTTAAAATTACAAATTGAAATAGTAAGTGTAACTTCTTATGTGTATACATAATTGGGGTGTTTTTGCATAATATAGTCGTGGAAGTGTTATGCATATATATATATTAAAGAAATTGAAGGGGGAATTATGTTTAAAGGGTTAATTTATGTGAGAATATGGTTTAATAGTGTAATTATATTTATTAATAATAATGGTATTATAAAAAAAGTTTGGTTGGGGTTCCTATCTTAAAAGTTTAGTTTTCAAAATCTGACAGTTCTAGGTCCCTTCTGATTGGCTGATTGTTTGGCGTGACGTCGATCGGCCAATCATAACCGTGTATTTGTGTAAACAATCAGTATTGTTGAGGTGTGTGTGTGAACTGCACGTGTTTTTTACGGGCTCCTGAAATTAGGCATTATTAATCGGTTAGTCATGGATAAATATCAACATTAATTTTGTATTTGCGTCATTGCTTTAAGCGTAATTTCAACAAATGCGAATGTTAATAGTTTAATTTTTGAAATTTTTTCAACAATTTGAAACACATTGAAAAACATTTGAAGCGTCAAGTTAACAATTGTAGCGTTAAATGTTTTTAATTCGGTTATCGAAGGAACTCGATTGATTGTTGCAAAATACGAATGCCAAGTAAGCTATTTCACATGAACGATTCGTTCATGTGAATTAGTGAGTACGGCATTTTTTTTGTAACTATCATTTGAGCGCTAATAGTGTTGGTGTGTTATAGTGAAGAAGTAACGATGGATTTTTTTGCAGAGTAGCCGTAGAAATCAAACACGAAAGAAGCTTGTGAAGAATCGGACACTAGAGGACACTTGTTTGGGTTGGTTCGGCAAGGAATCTTCGCAAAGGACGTCCATAAAATTTAAGGTGCGTGTAATTTTGTTTACCGACTCTTGAATTTGGTTTCGATGTGAATTCGAATTCTTTCACGATATTGTTGCGATTGAGATTTGCTTATTTTTGTAGTATTTTGTGGATTTTGAACTTGCTATTAACTTAACTGCTTGTAAATATGTCATATCACTAGTTTTGATAATCGTTTAACTACATTAAATTATTTGAACATTCTTTTTTAATAAAGTTTAAATTTTGTTTGATTTGAATTTTGGTTAAAATTTAAATACCCTGCAATCTTTTGCTATTATCATAATGAAACTTGTTCAATTGTTCGATTATAGTTTCAAAATTGTATAACCGTGTAATTGGAGTATTGGGTAAATTATAAAATAACGGTGATCACTTGATGCATCGATTTTTGGGAGCTGAGCCTATTTAATTAAATTTTTCAAGTCGTGGACATTCTTCAGTTTTAGGATTAACGTGATTGAATCCTGGTGTTAATCCCAGGTGTAGCTTTTATGCAGTCAGGCCTTTAAAATAAATTTTTAACTTAGGTAGTGAGCCGCTGAAAGACCCATCACTTCTGTTGCACAAACGAACTCAATTTTTTGTTTCAAAATTTTTTTTAGGAAGCTTCTCTCCGGTAGTAATTGTAATTTTTTATTTTGTTTTTCAGAGTGGGCTAATTTTTCTTTCGGCGAGGTTGGTGCAGGGTTCGTGGCAGCAGGAGTTGGCATGCAGGTGTCGCAGTGGTGCAGGATTCGTGGCAGCAGGAGTTGGCATGCAGGTGTCGCAGTGGTGCAGGATTCGTGGCAGCAGGAGTTGGCATGCAGGTGTCGCAGTGGTGCAGGATTCGTGGCAGCAGGAGTTGGCATGCAGGTGTCGCGGTGATGCAGGATTCGTAGCAGCAGGAGTTGGCTTGCAGGTGCTTGGTGCTTGGAGCACGATTGCTAAGAAGATGATTTTCTCCAGTGCATTAAGGTAGGTCCCATTGCGAAGAGAGAAACAGATGTCCCCAGGTGAGAGTAGGCCGTTCGCGTCTCTCGGTATATTTTTTGTGATAGTGTGTGCTGCTCGTAAAATCGCTCGTCCGGAATTTTTATGCCAACCAGGTTTTATTTTTCGTTCCGGGATATTCTATGTTCATGTGTAATTGTTTTATGACGAAAGGGTGCAAAATATTTTAATTTTTACTTTTATTGAAACTTCTTATAATTTACGTGCATATTACTTTTAACTGCACGTATTTTGCAATTATCATTTCTTTAATACTAAACGGTAAATTCAACAATAATTCAAGTTAAATTTTGATAATTAAATGTGGATGTGTTGCATTGTTCTCTCCGTTTTAAACTGGTTTTGCCTTTTCCTATTCTCTATTAATTTCAAATTTTTCCCTGTTGTTTCTGTACAGCAGCTATTTCGCAGAGGTGTAACTAGGACGAGGCAATAAATTCAGTACCTTGGCTTTATTTTTTTTTAATTCAGTTGCATTCATTAAATATATTTGCCTGTCCGAAACAATTTCTATAAATTCAAAAATAACTTAAAACTTTATGATTCGAGTTCTTAAAAAAAAAAAAAACTCTTGCCTAAATAGGATATTTCAAAGTTTTGAATTTGAAGTGCTAATAAAATATTGTTTAATTTTTCATTTGATACCATAAATTAGGTTTGTTTAATGTATATCATAATAAGTAACTTTTAGCAAGCAAAAGTATTGTAATAATATTTTTTAAAAATATGCTATTTTATAAAAATGAAAGGCTTGAAGTCCAATTAAATTACATTTAATATTAACAAAGAAATTATTCATTTTTATTTTGTTACTGTGAGTTTGATCTGTCCACTTTACTTCAAATACATCATTTTCTGCATTTGTTGGATTTAAAAATTAAAGTAAATTTTATTAATGAAGGTATCAATCATTTCAATTAATGGTAGTAGTTACACTTCTGCTTCTTAATTTGTTAATTGGTGTATGTTGAATGACTGCTGCTGAGTGTTGGAGTTGTTTTTCATTTTGGATAATTTGGTTGTACTTCCAGGTACACACTGACTTATTTTATAGGTGACCTGGTGTTTTTCACCGGGATACTCACATGTTCCGGGTGCTCTTCGTACCATTACGGTGTTGCTGAGTTAAGTTAAACTAGTTAATTATTCACATGGCAATTTCCCTATGCCTTTGTTAGAGTGATTTGATTTCACCTCTGGTTGCGTTTAGCTTCTGAGTTACTGTGTCTTATCACTTAGGGTCTACATAGTTACCACAGTATGTTGTGCGATCCGTGTATTTTTGGCTTCACTATTGACTTCCTATGGTACCAGCATAGTTGGATTGTCATAGGCTTAGAATGGTCTTTAGTACCAAAAATAACACGGTGTTTTTAAGGTCGGTGTACCCTGTATGGGTACCAACGAAAGTTGTCGATTATTGTGGTGCTATGATATCCAGTTTCACCCTACCCAGGTTACTGTGCTGGATTAGGTATGTGGAATGCTTGGGTTTACGATCATGGAAAGGACAATTGGGTTGTTTGGAATTTCAAGTCTACGCCCGATTCTAAATATGCATCAGCGGTGTCATTTAGTGTCCGGACAAATATGTTACTTGAATTATATCAGGGAACTTGAAAAGCCTTGTCATGATTTGTAAATATGTATGTGTGGAATGCTTGGGCTCACGACCGTGGTAAGGACAAATAAACTCCTCAGAACTTCACGTCTACGCCCGATTCTATATGCATATTTCTGGTTCAATAGTGAGTACATGGTTTTATAACGTAGTGCCCTATTGTGCTGGAATGTGCTTGTTAGTGTCCGGATCAAATACGTTACGTGCCAGTACTAGGGGGCGAGCACGGCCTTTTCATGGTTTGTGAGCCATTTCTACGATCCCCTCCCTGTTTATTACAGTGACTTGGCCCCATTTCCAGTGTGCCTTAGTGTCTTTAATTAGCTATGCCAAGTCACAGGAGAAACGTCCTCACGTCCTAGAGTTCATTACAAATGTGTTAACAATTAATACCCGACCGTCATAAAACAGCTTGTTTTATTGTTTTGCCCCAGCAGTTACTCGATTAATGAATTTTATAACGTGATTTTCTATAACCTGCTTGTACTAATCATGACTTTCCTTACAGGGTTAGGGACTGTTAGGGACTGTTAGGTTTCATGTTAGGGACTGTTAGGGACCATTGTTTTATCTGTGTATGTCGTTGGATAATAATAAACATAAGTCATGTTATGTTTATTGTAATCCAACTATAGTTTTAAGTTTATTGTTATCGGAAAATCACGTTATAATCCATTTGAATTAACAGGAAATGTACTGCTCAAACAATTAAAGGATATCTTAAAGTCTGCAATAAATATCTAAAATACTCCTTAATTATTTTGAGCAGTGTATCTATGCATTTAAAGTTATTTTACGATTTTATTTTCCAATTGATGTCGTTCAGTTTGGTTAAAAATCTATATTTTGTGAATCGTCTCCAATGCATTGAAATAATTTTCAGAGAAATATTTCCCCCCATTAATCGAGTAAATTGCTATTTGTGTGTCTTTTTTACAGGGCGTCTATAACCTGGTTGGCGAAGATAAAGCAAAGTTCAGTGAACATTTTAAAAGAAGACAAAGATTAATAAGTATCGATAAATATAATGCTGATGATATACTGATTTATTAATACTCATGTTGGAGTGGCTTTTGTCCTCTTTTTCAGTTATCTTTGTTTTTTTTGTCGCATTATCGAAAATTGTCTTTCAAAATTTAGTTTTGAAGAAATAGCATCAATATTTTTAAATTTTCATACAATAAGATATCTGTGTCAACCACAGATGTGATGAGTTATTTTCAAAATTAACCAACACTGTAATAATCTTTACTAAAATTATTTTCTGAATGTACATTCTTTTAAAGTTATCGTTCTGCAATTTCTTACTTTTTACAAAATTCCCTTTTGTTTACTCATAGAAATAAATTAAAACTAATTTAAACATTTAAATGTTTGAATGAATTTGAATAGAAATATATTCCACAAATTGTTTTTTAAATTCTCATGATTTTACAGTATAACAAGATCAATTTTAGTAATACGAAAGTCTGTCAGCTACAGATGTGATAAGTTATTTTCAAAATTGACCAAAAATTAAATAATGTTAACTGAAATTTGTTTCTGAATGTACATTCTTTTAATTTCACACAAAATTGGAGCCTGGCTTCACCAGGGGTGAGAGGTGGGTTAAAAGAAATTGCAGACAAAGTTATCGTTCTGCAATTTCTTACTTTTTACAAAATTCTTTTCTGTTCACTCATAGAAATAAATTAAAACTAATATTCAAAATTGACCAAAATTTGTTTGTAAATGTACATTCTTTTAAATTTATACAAAATTGGAGCCTGGCTTCACCAGGGGTGAGAGGTGGGTTAAAAGAAATTGCAGACAAAGTTTTCGTTCTGCAATTTCTTACTTTTTACAAAATTCCCTTTTGTTTACTCATAGAAATAAATTAAAACTAATTTAAACATTTAAATGTTTGAATGAATTTGAATAGAAATATATTCCACAAATTGTTTTTTAAATTCTCATGATTTTACAGTATAACAAGATCAATTTTAGTAATACGAAAGTCTGTCAGCTACAGATGTGATAAGTTATTTTAAAAATTGACCAAAAATTAAATAATGTTAACTGAAATTTGTTTCTGAATGTACATTCTTTTAATTTCACACTAAATTGGAGCCTGGCTTCACCAGGGATGAGAGGTGGGTTAAAAGAAATTGCAGACAAAGTTATCGTTCTGCAATTTCTTACTTTTTACAAAATTCTTTTCTGTTTACTCATAGAAATAAAATAAAACTAATATATATACATTTCAAATGTTTGAATAAATTTGAACAGAAATATCTTTAACAATTTATTATGGAAGTATATTTTTAAAATTCTCATAGTTTTACAGTATTGCAAATTAAATGTTTATGATAAGAAAGTCTGTGTCAACCACAGGTGTGATGAGTTATTTTCAAAATTGACCAAACATGTAATAATGTTAACTGAAATGTGTTTGTAAATGTACATTCTTTTAAAGTCATACAAAATTGGAGCCTGGCTTCACCAGGGGTGAGAGGTGGGTTAAAAGAAATTGCAGACAAAGTTATCGTTCTGCAATTTCTTACTTTTTACAAGTCTTTTTTGTTTACTCATAGAAATAAATTAAAACTAATATAAACATTTAAAATGTGTGAATAAATTTGAACAGAAATATCTTTATCAATTTGTCATGGAAGTATATTGTTTAGATTCTTATATTTTTACAATATTGCAAAATAAATTTTAATGATGAGAAAGTCCGTGTCAACCACAGATGTGATGAGTTATTTTCAAAATTGACCAAACATGTAATAATCTTAACTAAAATTTGTTTGTAAATGTACATTCTTTTGAATCCATACAAAATTGGAGCCTGGCTTTACCAGGGGTGAGAGGTGGGTTTAAAGAAATTGCAGACAAAGTTATCACCCTGTTCTTACTTTTTACAAAATTCTTTTCTGTTCCCTCGTAGAAATAAATAAAACTAATTTAAACATTTCAAATGTTTGAATGAATTTGAATAGAAATATCTTCCACAAATTGTTTTTTAAATTCTCATGATTTTACTGTATAACAAGATCAATTTTAGTAATAATAAAGTCTGTCAGTTACAGATGTGATAAGTTATTTTCAAAATAGACCAAAAATTTAATAATGTTAACTAAAATTTGTTTGTACATTCTTTTAAATTCACACAAAATTGGAGCCTGGCTTCACCAGGGGTGAGAGGTGGGTTTAAAGAAATTGCAGACAAAGTTATCGTTCTGCAATTTCTTACTTTTTACAAAATTCTTTTCTGTTCACTCGTAGAAATAAATAAAACTAATTTAAACATTTCAAATGTTTGAATGAATTTGAATAGAAATATCTTCCACAAATTGTTTTTTAAATTCTCATGATTTTACAGTATAACAAGATCAATTTTATTAATAATAAAGTCTGTCAGTTACAGATGTGATAAGTTATTTTCAAAATAGACCAAAAATTTAATAATGTTAACTAAAATTTGTTTGTACATTCTTTTAAATTCACACAAAATTGGAGCCTGGCTTCACCAGGGGCGGAGAGGTGGGTTAAAAAAAATTGCAGACAATGTTATCGTTCTGCAATTTCTTACTTTTTACAAAATTCTTTTCTGTTTACTCATAGAAATAAAATAAAACTAATATATAAACATTTCAAATGTTTGAATAAATTTGAACAGAAATATCTTTAACAATTTATTATGGAAGTATATTTTTAAAATTCTCATAGTTTTACAGTATTGCAAATTAAATGTTTATGATAAGAAAGTCTGTGTCAACCAAAGATGATGAGTTATTTTCAAAATTGACCAAGAGTTCAACAATCTTAACTAAAATTTGTTTGTAAATGTACATTTTTTTAAATTCACATTAAATTGGAGCCTGGTTTCACCAGGGGTGAGAGGTGGGTTAAAAGAAATTGCAGACAAAGTTATCATCCTGCAATTTCTTACTTTTTACAAAATTCTTTTCTGTTTACTCATAGAAATAAATAAAACTAATTTAAACATTTCAAATGTTTGAATGAATTTGAATAGAAATATCTTCCACAAATTGTTTTTTAAAATTCTCATGATTTTACAGTATAACAAGATCAATTTTATTAATAATAAAGTCTGTCAGCTACAGATGTGATAAGTTATTTTCAAAATTGACCAAAATTTAATAATCTTAACTAAAATTTGTTTGTAAATGTACATTCTTTTAAATTCACACAAAATCGGAGCCTGGCTTCACCAGGGGCGGAGAGGTGGGTTAAAAAAAATTGCACTGTAATTTCTTACTTTTTACAAAGGAACAGTATTTCTTGAGTTATTGCAATTTTTATATTTTTGCGTAAAAACAAAAATATAACAAATTATTTTATAGCGTCGTTATCAGAATAGATACAAAAAAGTTTCCAATACAAAAGTTGTTTGGCATCACTAGCTGCATGATCTTGCATTATTTTTGAATATTCAGGGTGTTCAGTTTTTGAGAACCAACATGCAACTTTGTTATTTTCAATACAACACCCTGTATATTATCACGTTTTCTTGTAGATAATTTAATCGACTTTATAAAACGTTATGCATGTTCTATACCTAAAGTTAATATTTCTTGAGTTATTGCAACTTTTATTAATTAATAAACGAAATATAAAGAAAATTCAAAGGCGGTGGACTTTACTTGATAAATATAATTTTCTTGAAGCTAAACACATATAAATACATAGTTATTTTGTGGTATACAATTATAAATAACAAGAAACTTAAGATGTAGGTTTTACAAAATTCTATTAAAAAAAATCGGCCGCTGTCTGTCGTTTAGGAACATTAATATTTAATAAATCGTCCGTTAAATTATCAACGATAGGTTTTATAATCCCTAAATTTAACTTCGGAGTAACGGCTCTTCTCGGTGTTCGAGGCGTTTTAGTTCTTCGCGACGGACTGGGCGAGTAGGACGATTGCAATTCCGTTTTACCTAAGGTACCGGTTAGCTTTAACCGCGATGTCGCCAATCTTCGAGCAGCCGGTGACATAGTTGCTAGTCGGTCTATACAAGACGTATTTGGTCGTGGGGATGGCCTGCGAACATTCAAAAACCGTTAAAACGTTGTCCTTTTAGCCGAGCAAGAACACTTACGAAGTTAGCTGTTTCCTCGCGACGTCCATCGCTTTTTTCTTCTTGTCTCTATGTCTCTCGTTGACTTTTTCGGCTAATGCTATCGCTATCTGTTCCCTACGAGGCGGTTCGGCCATTTTAAACGATGGTCCAGAATTCCTAAGACGATATGAAATAATAAAATCGCGCAGATGATTATTGTGTTAATATTGTAACGAACACAGGGTAGGCAACCCTGCGGACGTCGCGGTGTATATGGTGGCCAGCATCAGTCTGAAGTCTGAGGACTCGTGAAAATAAATGTTGTATATAGTGTAAATAGTTAGTTTAAGGTTTAAGTAGTGTATATAAATATTAGTGTTAAATGGTGAATATAAATAGTTACTTGTAACGTTGTCGGTTTATGTTAATTGTTATGTGTTCTGTTTAAAAAATCGTTAATGTAATCTCGGTCGTATTGTATTGATTGTGCAAATAAATTGGGAACCCCGTGATTGTTCCAATATATTACCTTGGTAATGGTGTATCGCTGCCGTCCAGTCTAAAAGGTGTCCCTTCGATTTCACCCCAAGTCATTAAAGGGCTAGCAGCGACTCCCGGGTAAGGAGATGGGGTCCTAATAAAACTGAAGCCGTTAATTTGCGGGCTAGCAGACAGTTGAAGTTCTTTACCGTCGACACCAATTTTGCCGTCCAAAATCTAGTTAAAAAAAAAACTATTTAACCAACCTTCATCCGAACTCTCTATTACTGACCAAATAAGTGAGGGTCAAGTTAAATATCTAAAGTACGCTTGACCTACCAGGACGCCGTGACGGTGTCCATAATCTTTTTACCTAAAATTTTATTGAAAGTAAAAATACCTTGGCCTGAGATTTCGCTAGTTCGTTGATTGTTTCTTTGCTTTGGGCTTCATTAAACGGATTTAAAGCGAGCCTCGTGTTGCCGTGAACGATTTCTTGCCTTCGTTTGCTAGACTCAATCTGCTCTTCTTCGGTTTTCTCGACTCCGTCCGGTATGTACATGATATAATTTTTATTCTTGTACGTCCACGTATCGACATTAAATTTCTTTTCCGGCAAAGAGCATTGTTCTTCGATCGAAGGTAACGCCAATAACGCCGATTGCTCCTCGTTGCTCTTCTCCTCTTCGTTATAGAGGTACGAGAACTTCTGTCTGTGTTTTTTCTCGGATTCTTTTATTATTTCTTCGAAACTTTGGTTGTCCTGCGAAGTGTTGGCGTTTAGAAATTGATCCAGACTCAATTTGGGGGCTTCCTGGCTGTCGTCGATAAATTGCGGGACGTCGGGATTTTCAGAACTAGCCAGGGGGCCTTGGGAATTGTGTAAATTGGCAGGAGTTTCGAAAGTTGCCGGACTTGAAACTAAAAACGGAACAGAACAAAAAACCATTAGCAATACATAGACTATAACGTTGACGAGCCAAATGTACAAATATTACTTACTGCGTTGTGTCGGAGGTCTCTGGCCACTGTATTTTATATGTAATTCTCTTAATTTACTAATATCATTGCGTTCCATAGCTTCTAAGTACTGATTCTGTGCCGCCAACTTCTCTAAATCGGGAAAAAAATCTCTTTGAATTATCTTTCCCATTTCCTGCAAACAATCTAATGTTACACAAAGATAAAACTACCAAGTATTTATAACTGTAAAAAGCTATTCAAATCTGCTAGTAAACAACACTTAAACGAAGTACTTACTTCGATGTACGTTTCTTCGTCCAACACTTTTTCTTTACTGCTTCGTTTTGGTACCCCTATGGGTTTTTTAAACTCAAAATCGGTGCTAATATCTTGCATTGCCTTTAAAGCAAGCCTTCCTGGTGTCTTTTCCATATTTTCCATCTTGAGTGAGCTGTTATACTTGTGGTTTTTTAGGTTATACAAACATTAGTTTGACGTATGAGCATGAGTGATTCGAACTACTGACCGATAGGTGGAACTACCAGTTCTAAATCGAATTACGAGGGGTAGATGAAATTTGTTTGGAAGTTTTTAGGAAACGCGTTTTCATTAGCAATTGTACTACTTTCTTGCTAATTGGTAGGTTAGATTCGGTGGCCCTAAAGCTAAATAAAGATTATTTTTAGCTGTAGGAAGCATTTGGTTGTGTAAATTCAGTTTATTTAAAATAAAATGTACTCTGTGTTAAATTATTTGACTTGGTTTTATACTCATTTGATTACTTTTATTATAATTTAATTACTTTTAATACATTTAGAAAGTTGTTATTATGTTTGCAGTATACATTTTTCGTATCATTTCAGAAAAATTTCGTATTTTAATCATTTTAGGCGCAGAATTATATTATTTGATTGTTTTACATATTTTCTCTATAAAAAATTCGTGGTACGATATAGTTATTTATCTAAGCTTTCATTCTGAATCAGGGCAACTCTATAAAATAAGAATTACATTGGCGTATGGGGAAGTGATTGTTTAAACAATATTAAATACACTGCAATCTATAAATTTGGACAGATAAAATTCGAGGCTTTAAATTTAGAGCAGCGATTGCTACTTTTATAAAAACAAATTTAAGGAAAAAACTCCTACAAATTTTTCAACACCTTCAATATTGTGGTTTCTTACATCTTTTTCTGCCAGTACAGGCGTCCTACTCTTTTCATCTGTAAAAGCAATGGTTTACAGTAAACTTCTTCATGTCTCTAGCACCTCTTAATGGATTCACGACAGATAAATTGCTACCACATCCGCACATTTCGAAGATTTTTTTAACGACACAAACAGCAGTGATTTTACTCAAACTTGTTTACACAAAGTACAATTTTTTAATTAATAAAACGAAATATTGCACACAGAAATTGACCGACCAGAAATACTGTGGTTTTAATAAAAATAATTTTATTTATAGTTTTACAAAGCTCGTCACTATAAACGCATCAAAATCACGAAGTAAATTTCTTCTTCAACAAAATATGTACCTACTCAAAAGTTTCACTAGTCTGAAAATTTAGAAATTAGTTGCCAATACGTTATTAGGATTATGTGCTAAATAAAAACCGTTTGCATGCTTTAATATGTCGTGTGCTACGACAAATAGGTCAGACATCAATCAAGGTGGTCTGGACTTGCCCTTAGATCAGGTAATTGATGTGAAATTCCATCCCTAAACTCACACATGCCAAAAAATCAGCAGTTCTTAACAAGTTTCGTCACTTGATGAAAAAGAAACTTGAAGAGCCTCCAAGCTACATGTTTAACACATTTAAGACATCAAAATTCGTCCACATTTTTACAATCACTGACTAGACCCTCCAAAACCAAGCAGATTTTAAGAATCTGTGTTTATCTCGACTTCAACACATGGCCTACTACTTCGAACCCTATAAATCACTGATATGTTAATAGTGCAGAAGATATTTGTAGTGATAAGATGGTAAAATTTGTCACAACATAGGTGGCCCAAAGTTAACACACCTTCAACTTTTTCTTCACTTTATTTGCTCACTTTTTTAACATGTAAAATCATTTCCTTCCTGTTCGCAGTTTCGATTAATTTTAATATAATTTTATGTTGCTATTCTTTGCTCGGTTTGTTTTTTAAAGACGTACAATTAATCGTTCTAGTTTTCTGAAGGATGGTGTTAAATCGTCAGAATAAAATGGGTAGTGTTGTTTATATTGGATAAGAATCACTTTAAGCTATCCATCCATCATCACAAAACTCCCAAAATAAATATCATTCAAAACTCATTAGGTGAAGTGTTACTCTAGCTAAAATAATATGTCTAAGGACGATACTTGAACGATACAAACGCATAAAAAAATCGAGAAAATATCTGCTTCGGTGATATAATACACGGCAAATTCTATCTTTGTTAAGGCGGTAATTTTTCGAACAAAATCTGCACTGATTTTGTAATTTAAACTTTAAAATCATCGTGTGTGGTTCGACAGCTAAAACAAGACCATTTTTGTATTCAAAAACTCATCAATTAAGTCAAAGTGACACAAAATTCTACATATGGGAGGTCTAGGGTGAATAAAAACATACAAGTTGTTTGCAAAACTAAATCTTTAAAACATTTAAGTGAACTGTTAAAGTCTTTGTGGTGTTATTACGAAGGAACTGCTAGTTTTCTGGGGTCTCGTGGGGTAGAAAAAGACACAGATACTCAGCTGTGGCCCAAACCGTTTTGGAAACATGGATCTTGCTTCCTGGTCATTTATCATTTTCTACCCTGTTTAGACTGACGACTTCCTGATAATTTTGGAAAAGATTTTTATGGATTGGTCAGGTTAGTGTTAGGTCAAATATTAAAAAAAAAAAAAACCTTGGCAGTACGATAAATGAGCCATTTTGAAAGTGGCATAAGTCTTTTTTATGTTATTTTGAGATATTAAATGTTTTGTAGTTTAATGTGCATAAAAATATTTGTGCTAACTATAGAGAAATTTCACTTATATTTGTCTCAGTACACATAATTTGCACAGACGTTAACGAATCGCCATTTTTCATTACTGTAAAGTGATTAAGCTTTTTTCATCAAAATTAACCCTTTATAAAAACTACGGACTTATGCTGATTTTGCCCCATGTGTTTTACTGAAGTGATCTTTGAAAAGACAGTAATTTAAGTAAATTGATCAGTAAATTGTGTTATAAAAGTAATTTATATAAGTATATCATTATAAGTCTATTCAAGTATATTTTTATTATCTTTAATATTCATAAAATACATAAGTAATCAGTAAATTAATTTTGAAATATAAGTATAAGTAATTTATATCACATATTCATTAATGTATTGAATCATTGTAATTAATAGGAGCGATGAAGTCTTCAGGCATTTCACTTTGTTTTACATTTTTAAAATAACTGGTAAATTGAAGGTAAATAGGAAAGCAAATCTATCATTTAGCCATTTTGAAAATAAATGTATTTGCACCTCTGTTTAACAATAAAATTTCTATTGACGAAAATAGTGATTATTTTGAGAGAAATTATAAGTAAAATGTTTAAACATTAATATACCATACATTTTTGTATTCGAAACAGATTTTTATTGAAAATTCGACAATCAAAATTTGGGGTTTCTATAAAATAATAGGTGAAGTAGGTACTTGTAATAATTTTTGTTTTATTAAATTTTACCAAGTTTAACTCATAAATCATAACCAACTTTGTAAAGGCTTATACAAGTGTGTTAATACAGTAGCCACTTTTGACACTCATATGATAAGTTGGTTTAGATAATTATTTTCCCAGGAAAGGTTATTTATTGGTTGTTTGTTTAGATGTGCACTTGACGTTAGCTCTGTTTTATATTTTTATATTCACTTAAAATACCGAAGAAAACATTACTAGGGCACAACAAAAATTAAGAAGTTTATAGTTATGATTTGTTAAGATTTTTGGAACTGCAAAAGCTTACATTTTTTTTTTGGGAAGGGTTCAACAAGCTAAAATTGTGTTTGAAGTGTGAAGTGTGAGGTGGAGCAGCGTCTTGTTGAAAACAAAGCTACATCCTTCCATTTTTCTTATGCTGCTTGATATATAAATGATTTTTCAATTCCTGTAGTACCTACTCATAGTCAAAATACGATCCTTTTTTTTAAATTCGCGTCACATAGAAACAAATTTTTAGGCCCATGTCCATCGTAAATATTTTAAGAACATAATGCAGTTCATAATTTTGATATCCCTCAGGTTTTATAAGCGTGTCAGATAAATTTGGCGACGCGAGCAAAGTTTTTTAACGATAACTTCCAGCTATTTATAGTTTTCGAAGAGGGTTCCCTGCAAGATTTCGTGGTAAATAAATGACTTTCAGAAATGCTCTGCTTAAAACTAACCGACCGTATGCACACCATTAAATAAAATCACTTAGTATTCGAAGATGTCGATAATTTTAAATTTCTAGACGCATATTTCATCTTAAATGTTGCATTGCTTTTTACTGCCGTACACACAAACTACAAAATAAATTTATTTCATGTCAAGGGTGACCAAAATTACTCGCTGATAGCTGGAGTACCTTTTGCTCTTTTATTTTAGCTACAAATTTTTGTTTTTGAGATTTAAATTTTAGTTACACTTAAGAGATAATTACCACAGACAAAAAACTAACTTAGTTGCATGTAAATATGATGGATTTCATTAGGGCTTAAGAAAAAAATATCTTCTGTGTTCTACTAATGATTAATTAGTTAGGGGACACCTAAAACTGAGCATGTGACAATATGACATTCCATGTCAGATAAGATTGATGAGCGTACAGGGGTGGAATAAGTTTTAAATGATTTTGCTTTATAAATACTCTCATTTGCAAAGGTAAATTTATGAAAATTGACAATTTTATGTAATGGAATGCGAGAAATCCAATGGTGACATTTTTTAAAATATCCCTTCACGTATTGGTGACAGTCAATTTTTTAAATTAACGGTGGCATTTGTTTAAATCCCTTCAAATGTTTGCTAGGAGTTGGTCAACTGTTTTTAATGGCGGCTTCTTTAAAAGTTTCCTTAAATGTCAGCTAGGAGATAGCGAACTTTTTTATTAATACTGGCACTTGTTTTATGATATATCTTCAAATGTTTTCTAGGCTATAGGCAACTTTTTTATTTTTTACGCGCACCATTTTGAAATTCGCAGCTCAGCTCGTGAAAAAGCCTGATAAATAATAAACACAACACAGATAAAATATACGTTTATTCATTTATAGATATATAACAGCCGTAAACCTTAAATATAGGTTCATAAATATTAAAATATATGGTTAAAAATGTTTTCATTTGGCATCATTTTTTTGGTACAGTTCATTTATAAGTACGTATCGACTATTAAAATTACTTTACACTGCATACAATAATGTAAGGCACATATGAAATGAGAAGTCGAGAAAAAAACAATCTGACGTCACCCGGTATGCCATCCGGCACATATTCGTGTTTATAGCATGATGGTTACCGTCCCAGACACCAGCTTTTAGTTTTATTATTATGTGTTATTCAAGTTAATTCAAATAAATAATGTTTAGCGAGAGATCCATGCAAAGGTTTGTTTTTCAAGTTAATATATCAATCACAAATCTCGATTTGTTTGTGTGGGCGTTTTAATACGATTTTCGCGATGACGCAATCAATCAAACGGTTGTACTATGAATTGTAAATAATCCGGACGGGTTTCACCTCGGACTGAAATCGTATGCGTTTTGATGAACTGAAGGCGTCCTTAGGTTCGATCCGTTGCTGTAGAATCCTGGATAGTTGCCGTACATCGGTCGTCCGAAGCTACCGTTTCTCATTGCTTTTTCGTTGTTGTATACCGTGTTGTAGTTATGGAGGAGGTTGTGTGGGTGATATACAGGGCCGTAGTTGCACAGTTCGGCCGAGTACGGTTGGCCGATTGGGCTAAGTCCGGCACTGAGCAAGTTCGAGGGGATTAAAGAATGGTTTTGTGACATTGTCTGGTAGCGGTTGGAAAGATTTAAACTGTTTGGTATGTGATTTTCTGATGAACTATTAGCTATTTGGCTGGCAAGATCTTCTTCTGGAAAAAAAATCAGCACATGGTTTAGTATGTACAAAATAATCTCTGAAATAGTTTTTTTTTTGCTAAATTATCCACTAAGAAGCTATTTACGTTGTGAAATCCAAGAGCAACAAGAATTGCAAGGTGTCTTGCATTCGGATCGAAATAATTTCTAATACAAATATTTATAGGAGCATAACAAAATCCACATTTCATTTTGAAAGTGAAATACTCTTGCACAGATCCAGTCCGACTGTAGATTCGCTAAAAAGTCGTATATTATGCGGAACATAAATCGGTTATGTATTTTTCCAATATAAACTAAGATAATTTGTGGTGATTTATGAAGTGGGAAGGAGAGCCATGTGTTCAGTCAAAATTATAAACAAAACTCGGTTTGTGTATCCCAGCTACACTTATCTTGTGTTTACAGAATCGTAAAACTAAAATTTCTCGGAGTAATGGTTATAAACAACACGAACAAGTTATTATTTGTTCACAGAGTTTTTTAACGGAGTGTTATTGATGACTTCTGCCCAACAGAGAATCTCTTTCAAAAATAATTTACAGCCAGTAAATTTAACAAACTTTGGTAGCTAAACATGAGCCTAATTGGGCGATATTAAATGTAGTTGTACTTCCAATTTTGATGGACTAACTTTACAGCCATTAAGGGTGTGTGACAAAAACTTCTTGGTGTACCAGAAAGATTAAATGAAAGAATCTTAGGGGAACATTTTGAAATAATTTAGAAACGGCACAATGCAGCTTTAGATCCAGGATCTTTGCGTTAAGACAATTAAGTGAAAAAACAATGGCACATTCAAAGATGCTGCACTTGTGTTTTGTTGATTTAACTAAATTCTTTGATAGAGGGATAGCTTTGGAGGATATTAAGAGACAGTAAGATAGTTGAAGGGTTAATAGCAGCAATTAAGAGTTTGAAATTTTCACCGATTGTGGTAAACTGTAAGGTGGCACTGTAAAACAAATTTGGTTTAAATGTATCTACTGGTTGAGAAACGGTTAAACATTATCGTTATTTTTTTGAAAATTTCAACACCCTGTATCTTTAAAATGAAACGTTTTTGGACTCATGTTGATAGGGAATATTCGTTTTAAAATAAGTTTTTCTATCGACTGTTTGTCCTGCTACTAAAAAGTGGACCACCCTGTATAGTAGTAAAAATTATGTGCCAACTCATATATAACAGTAGCTCCCAGAAATTTAAAACAACAGGGGGGTAAGACAGAGGGAGGGGCACTTTAAGTTTACTGGTTTTTATAATACTAATAAAATTAAATTTAAGACAAAAAACTGCCCCTCTTTTTAACATAATAAAAGGTGAAACGAAGGAAGTCTTTTTCTGTAATAATATTAACATATAAAGCTGAGAATCACCAGATTAGATTTTATATTTTATAATCTGTCAGCAGTGTATACAAACATATAAAGAAAGACCCTCCCTTTTTTCAATGTTTATTTTCATAGTCTGGTTACTATATTAGCAGAGTACTAACTACAAAATGAAGGAAGTTATATTTTTTGATTCCAGAAGTCCCGAAAGAAAATAAATACTTCTTTGAAAAATGCTTTACGAAACGAACCGCCAACCGCGTTACAAAATGCTATGCAAATTGTGCTATTTTTCAATTTTGGCGTGACGTTAGCTTCAAATTTTGATCGCGTTTTGAAGATGCAATTGACGAGTATTTGATTGTGTGGAGGTTTCGATGTGCCTCTTACCTTTTCCGCAGTTTGTAGGCGTTCTGGAAATGCGTAGTTTGGAAGTTGCGTTCGACTGTGCGAGAATTTCTGAATTCCTGTAAAATAACACTTATTTAGAGATATGAAACAAGAATAATTCAAAGGTTCCGGCTTTTTAAATCAATCGGTTTAGTTTGTAATCCAAAAAGTTGTGATCGACTCTCAGTGATTTTGTATCGTAAAAACTTGCAACTGTTAGTTTCCTATGCAAACATGTCGCTGTATGTATTTCTGTCTCTCCAACTGTCTGAATTAATAGCCCCGAAGTATGCATGCCCATTAATCACCCAGAAACACGTCCCTTGGTACAAATGATGCCATATCTCACCCTGTGGAGTTTTTTTTTTTGTCACTTTTAAGGAACGGAGTATCGGCAAATAAACCATTTTTAAGTTGCTTTTACAAAATAATTAATTCATCTCACGATATAATTAGAAAGTCTAATTGGGCAGCTTATTCTTGCGATTTTCTTAAAAAAAAAAAAACGTTTGCCAAGGCGTTAGATATAATTCTGACAAATATAATTATGAGGGTATACCTTTAGCAAATTTTTAAAAACATTGAATAGTCATAAAAAAAAATTTTAATCGGTTTCTGGGCAAATTTGTCGTTGTTATGTATTAAGTAAACCCTGTTTAACGTTTCTACAAACAATTAAGCCAAACCCAATTTTTTTTGAATCTTTGACAAATATAATTATGAGGGTTTACACTTAATATTTAAAAACTTTGAATAACAGTAAAAAATATTTTTAATCTGTTTTTGGGCAAATTTGTCGTTGTTATGTATTAAGCAGACCCTGTTTAACGATCCTACAAACAATCAAGCCAAACACATTTTTTTTAAATTGTTGACAAGGATAATTATGAGGGTATACACATAGCAAGTTTTTAAAAACTTTGAATAGCAAAAAAAATAATATTTTAATCAGTTTCTGCCCAAATTTATAGTTGCCATGTATTAGGAAGTCCCTGTTAACATTTCTACAAACAATTAAGCCAAACACAATTTTTTTAAATTTTTGACAAATATAATTGCCAGGGCAAATTTTTAAAAACTTTGAATAGCTATAAAACATATGTTCAATCGGTTTCTGGGCAAAGTGAAGGTTGATAATCATTACTTACAGTATAATTAACATTTTTAGAAAATGTATAGATCATTGCAGAAGTTTAAAATGTTTGGGTAAAACATTTGCAAGGGTTGGAACTTTTTAAAAGTTTTAAACGTCCAAGACAAATATTTTAAAACGATTTCGAACTGAAGGCCAATATAAGTTTTACGGTCAGATATATTTTTGCACGAGCCCGTCTTTTGGTAATGCAACGAAAAATGGTTTCACGTGTTAGCCATTCGTATGTTGATCTTCCAAACACTCATTTAATTACTTGGCGCTAAGTAAATATAAAATAATAAAACATCTTAATGTTAAGCATGCGTTGGAGGAGCCACAATAAGTTACAAAATTACTCAACCTGCGTTAATAAACTCGCCCATAAACAAGTTAAGTTGGGTTGCTTTGTAATAATTTGGGCTAATTTGCTCATAAATACCATAAAACAGTTCGTTTGTACAAGTTATGGGACAACTTAAGACAGCATGACAAGTATGAGCCAATGTTTGACGTTAAACGACGCCTTTGAAACTTTAAAACCGCGCTGTTTATATTTAGTTCTCGGAGTTTTTGTCTCTCATTATTAGGCAGCTACAGATTCTTTCTATACTTTAGTGCCCTATAAACGTACAAGACGAGGAGTTTTGATTTATTTTCAAATTGGCTACAATAGATCTATTTTTAGTTTGACTGCACTGTTGTAGAGTACTTAATCGTTTTTCTGTTTGAAGTGGAGCTATAATGTTTTATTGTCGGGCGTCTTCTAGAAAAGACTCCCAACAATACAACATTGTGACAATATCGAAGCTGGTAACCGAAAAATATTAAACAATTAAACACGCGCTAATTTAGAATATTGTGGGAGATATTTGAAAACTTTGATGGGTTGTAAAAAATATTTTTAATCGTTTTCTGAATACACTGGTAGCCGTTATGGATTGCACAAGTGTTGTTTAACAGATTTCTTTATAAAACAACAATCAGATATTTTGTTTTAGCTTAAAATTAATTAAATTTTGATCTCTTTAGCATTGCTTTAATAGTAAATTTAGTTAGGGCAAGATTTATTATATAGAATCGTAAAAATAGCGTTTGTGGGAACTAGGAACGCCAAACGACAGACTATTATGAACTTTATTTATTTTCATTTCCTAAGCATCTTTTAATTTTGAACCGTTACTCGCGGGGCAGCGATATTTTTAAATTATACTAATAAACATTTCAAGAAGCCATGATTTTTAAATAAATATCTCCTGTACAGCGTTTTTACAAGACACGGACTTGCATAGGTATTTATTTTTAGATTTCGTGAGAGTCCTAAGTTCCGGTATCATCTACTTTACACAAAATTTTAGCTAAATATCAGTTTAAAAAAATGGCAGGTTAAATAAAAATTATGATCTTGTGATACTTACGTGTCGTCCGAATCACAGTCGCGAAATCCTTTGGCGAAAGGATTGCTGGCGATTTTAAGTTGGGTAATCTGGAAAAAAATTGTTGGGTTATTAAACGATTCGATTACCACAAGGGCGTATTTTTATGTGCTCTACCTAGCCATGAAAGGAGCACGTAGGAGAACCAATTTGCAAGATCGAGACTCTATTCTTCGTACTAGTTGCATATAACACCAGGTCAACAACAGAAAGTGCAGTATTTTATATCCACTCTAGAAGTCGAAGCTTCCAGAGCGAAACATAACAAATCATCGATAACAATACGTAACGTTGTTCGTTGTTTTATACGCTCCGGAAGATGAACTCCGGGATATGAACTCCGGGAGATTAACTCCGTAATATTGGCTCCGGGAAATTGACTCCGGAAAGAACACATACAGGAGATCAGTAAAAAGGGAGATTGACTCCCGGAGAAAACCCACAACACCCGTGCTTCATTTTTTCTCCTTGCTTAAAACGAATTAAAATATCCAAAAAGTCAACGCACCCTTTGATTCTGATAAGCCGTCACCGCCGTGAAACACGTTTCCTGGAACACAAACGTCTTGTAATTGACTTCGTGGTTTTCGCCCCCGTGCGAGGAATTTTTCGGCGGGAGATACACGATGTGACACCTAGGCTGGTATCTGTGCATGGAGTTTAGTATTATCTGCAACAATTACTTGAAAAAATGCGCTGTTACAACACAGAAAACTTCAACTTACGTAGCCCCATTCGTCTTGCTGGTTGTTGGTTAGTTTCAGTTTATCAAAAGAAATGGTCTGTTTCATCCAGTGGGCTCCGGACGCCGGGCTCTCGGGATGAACGTGTATTCTTGGTGGGGATACAGCATCTGCCTTGCCTGCGACTATCCAGCTGGAACTGATAAGAGAATCGCTTATCAGTTTAGCAGCTTCAACAACTACCGTAGCACAGTAATGCAGAGATTCGCGTTGTATACGAGGGGGGGGACGAAAAATTTTGTACACAAAATGAAACAAGTGAACTTTTAGATGTTTTTCAATTGTCGAATGAATGGGCGATCTGGATTTTGTCACCGAAATGGTTAAACTTACCTGTGAAATGAGTATCGATATCTTTTGTCATCTAGAGGGACAAAATCCATCATGAAAATGTAGTCTGATTGGGGGTCCAAACCACAAGTTTTGACTTGAAAAGTTGGAAACATTCGTCTTCCGGCCTTGGTGACAATCATTTCCGTGCCTAACGAATGGAACTGGTCCCACAAGTCTTTTGCTTCCAGTATCACTGTTGCAGAAGTCAGAGCAGGTGATAATGAAGAATTGGAACTGTAAAAATTAAATTAGAGAGGGTGGAAATTTTATTCGCAAACTGTAAAAAAAGCTTGGTTTTAATTCTTAGTTCAACAAGCATTAATTTAATGACGGGATAACATTATTTTAGCTACATTAGATTTCCTGATTGAAGTTTTCGAAATTTTATCAAAATGGGCTAAAAAAAGTATTTCCCAATTGTTTTTTTTTTACCTGGAATGTGATGTTTTGTGATTGATTGGCCTGTTGTTGTTTTCTGGCTCTGGAGAATCAAATGAAATTGAATCTACATGTGATAAAGGAGAGTATGCCTTTCTATCTTTCGAGGCAGTCTGTAGGCAGGCTAGAAAAAAATTATCACTTATATTTCTTTTGGGTACGAGGTTGATATACATATACATACGAGGGAAGGCTATTAAGTAATGTTCCTAGCTATTAAAAACAAGAGTTGGCCCCTATTTTATACCGTCAAGTACGTGTGACATTTGTAAACTTAATTTTCGTCCAGAAAACTTGTAAGTTAAGTTTTGATTTAGCTCTGAGGTTCTTTCATGGCTAGGTTAATCACTTAATGATTTGGCCTCGTATTACCAATACTTTTTAAGTCTATAAATTTATGTTTTTCTGGTTTTTGTGATGTGAATTGGTTTTAACTTCAGAAAAAACTGTAGGCAAGTTTTTAAATACCTTAAAAAGCAATGTAACGTTGTTTAATTAATAAAAAATGCAATGATTAGCAGTAAATTTGTCGTGGCATTTCAAAATCGTTGCTTCCCGTCGTTGTAAGCGCTGTTCTAGGTGGTAAGGCAATTTTTAAACACATAATTGCATATTTTGAGTACTAAACGCGACAAATAGTTACAGATAGGCTTTACTTTTTAATCTTGTTCCTGAATTCCGGGCTGATTTAGTGGCGTCTCAGCCTCCCAAGTGTTTAGAGACATATATTTCACCGTATGGTTTCCGACTAACATATATATGCCACGACTGTCATGCGTAAATATAAATATCCAGGGGTAATTATTTGCGACGGAGAAGATTTTATAGTACATTAGTCAGAATTTTGCTTGCAATTTTTAGATTTGTGCATCTTAGTGTAACTCATAATTGTACAGATCTTAATTTCAAGCAACTTTTCTAATTAAAATTGTTTTTGGATCTATTCTAATAACGAAACTATGAAACAATTTGTGTTGGCTTCGTGTTTTTTCGAACAAACATGAAAGTTGCTATAACTCGAGAAATATTGGCTTTAGGTATAGAACATGCTTAATTTTTTTAATTATCTACAAGAAAACGTAAAAATATATAGAGTGTTGTATTTAAAAAAAGAAATTTGCATGTCGGTTTTCAAAAACTAAACACCCAGTATATTTAAAAATCATGCAGGTTTATGTAGCTCGTAATGCCGAACAACTTTTGTGTTTAAAACTTTTTTGCATCTTTACTAATAAAGGGATTACGCGTTAATTTGTCTTGACCGGAATTAAAAATGTGACATTTGTGAGAATAGTTTTTGGGAATTATTGCAATAATTCCAAAAATTTTAATTGTAGGTATAGGACATGCTTTACGTTTTTAAAATTCACTTGAATTATCTACAAGAAAACGTAAAAATATACAGGGTGTTGTATTCAAAAAAGCAAAGTTACATGTTGGTCCTCAAAAAGTAACCACTCTGTATATTTGAAAACAATGCAGGATTATGAAGGTTATGATGCCAAACAACTTTTGTATTTAAAACTTTTTTGTATCTACTCTAATAACGGAGTTACGCAATAATTTGCCTTGAATGACACTGAAAATGTGACATTTGTAAGAATTTTTTTGACGATTTACAGCAATAACTCCACAAATACTAATTTTAGGCTTAGTTTTTCAAAGGCAATCGAAAAGGAAATGTTGAAATACCTCAAGAAACATTAATTTCCAACATAGGACGTGCTCAATGTTTTTTAAAGATAATTAAATTTAAAAAACTATTTATTTGGGCGTAATATAATGATCTGCTTATCTATTCTCTTGATTGAGAATTTTGGACATGATAAGATATAATTCCGACGCTAACCGTAAGTTCAAATTACTGTTTAAATATTCAATGCATGCAATTTATATTATTTATAGGTTAACTAACACCGAATTGGTTAAAAAAATTACCTTCCATTTGCTTCATGGGCGTTAAATTGGTACCAAAAGACCATGGTTCCGAAGGATAACAACAGTCCGACGATAAGCTAGCCGTTGTGTCCATCATAGTGTTCCTGGCGAGTTGAGGAAATTCTGGATGATGCATTTTTTGTAGGTAAAATTTGTTAACCCAACTTGTTTTTAATTAAAGGGATTTTTTTCTTTTGATCCACATTTTTGTGAGCGCTATTGTTTATGCGCACAGTTCATGGGAGATATTCTTCAGCCGTCGCCTGAAGGACCTGCAAACAATATTACGCTACTTTAGGAACTTTTACTGTGAAAAAATTTGCTTAGTATTAATCGCGGGCAATCATAATCAAGAAAATTTGGGCTAGATCGTTGCTCTGCAATTCAGAAACTAACAGAGATCAATTAAACTTTTGCATATGCATTTATTGGAATATTTTATGCCATAAAAATAAGTCTGTGTTGTCAAGTTACTGTTTAATAGAAACCTTACGTTAATCTTTTGATGTGCTAAGGAGTTTTATTATAATTCTCTGTTAAAATTGGCTTTAGTCATTACATACGTAAAATAAAGAGGTGTTGCTACGCTTGTCTTCTGAGGGTTTGTTACCTATTCCTGAATCAACAATTTTTCTAAAGATTTTAGACGTTAAATTAAGCAAAGAACTACTTTTAATTGTCCATCAGTTTATACACATCCTGTAAATCGATTTAGTTTAAAAAATCATTTATAAATTAACGAAAACGACCTTTCTTTGGAGAATGTCTAGAACAGTTCAAATGCCGTAGTCTCTGGGTTTGTAAAATCCTTTTTTAATTACAAGAAATTGACAAACGAACAGACAAGAATCTTAAAGCTACTCTAGATCTTTTTCAAACAGAAGTTTTCTTATAAATAACTTAAGTTTTTTTTTCTGTAACACATAAATATAAACATTGTTGTTTAATAAAGGGCTATTTTTTCCAAGAATCTAGAGCTAGCCATTTTGGTACGAAATTAGTTTTTTCAGAGCTAATTTTGGAAACATTTTTCTTCGTCATGGCTTAAGTAGACTTTCGAGACAGCATTAAGATTAATTTCAGCTTGAATTTGCGACCAAAACGGGTGCAATTCAAACGGTATCGATTTGAATTTGTCTAACGGATTTTTGGCCCACTGTTGATAAGAATTCGGATCGCGCCGTTGTGTTGATGACTTTTGCAAGTCTTTTCAATCGCCGACTGTCAACAGATGCAATTTGCAGACATCAACAGATAGTATTAAAGTTCTGAAGTGTTTTATGATCTTTAAACATCATCGGCCCAGCGCGTAGAGCATCTTATCAACGCCGAACTAATTGGGTGCATTCGTCTGATTATAAACGAGCTGTCAGCGGTATTTAAATGGATTCCTCTAAATTTTATTGGCGAATGATCGTGTGGCAAAAAGCATGAAGGATTGCCTGACGTGTGTTTCAAAGCGAATCCAAAAAAATCGAGACGGTGAAATTCTGTTCTTGGTTTTTACGGGACTCAAAATTCTGACGGATTTTCGCGAAAACTGATCTTCCAGGATTAGATTGTATATGAATTTTTTGTTATACATTTCTTATTAGCAGTTGACGTAGTAAAGAAAATATTAACCGCGTTTTTTAAAACCATTTTGAATTTTTTATTGGCTGTACTTCGGAAAATTACCAATTTACCGCAATTTCTTGTAAAGTTCTTTCAAAATTGTTAATTGGAAAGTTTTTTGAACTTTTTAGGGACAATTAAGCATCGTTTTTTGAAAAAATTAGCTCGCCCTCTACGTTTGATGGCTTTTCAATTTTTTTTCAACAGTTCTTTCACTGTTTTTTGAAAAAATGAATTCACTGCAATTTGCCCGCAGGGATTTTAAAAATCGTTTTGTAACAAAGTTTTTTGAACCTTTCATGAACAATTTAGCATCGCTTTTTGATAAAATTATTTCGTCCTCTACGTCTGATAGCTTTTGAATTTTTTTTACCGCAGTTATTGCGCCAATTTTCGAAAAATTATGAATGCACTGCAGGGATTTGTGAAAATCGCGTGGTAGGAAAGTTTTTGAACTTTTAAAGAACGACTCAGCGTCGCTTTTTGAGAAAAAGAATTCGAAAAATAGGTTTGATAATTTTTCGATTGTTCTTCTTTATTTAGTTATTAATATTTTGAAAAATAACAGATTCTCTGCGATTTCTTCGCAAAATATTCTGAAAATTGTTTGACACGCAAGCTTTTTAAACTTTTCAGAACAAACATGGTATATATATATATATTTTAATTAATGCGGTTTCTAAGTTTGAATAGTTTTGAATTTTTTTAGCAATAATTTGGATGTTTTTCGAAATATTTGCGATTTTCTTGCAAAGTTTTTTGAATATTGATAAACAGGAACGTTTTTGGAGCCTGTTTTTGAACAATATATCTTGCGTTTTGAAAAAATAAACATAATCAATAGAGTTGATAGTTTTTTTATTTTTATTTGCAGTTTTTTGATGCCTGTATTTCCAAAATTAAAAATTTGATGCGACTTCCCATCAAAACTCTTTAAAAATCGTTTGGTAAAAATGTTTTTCAAACTTCTTAACAACAATTTAACATTGTTTTTAAGATAAATAAATTTGATTAATTATATTTGAGGTTTTTGGGATTATTCCAGCACTTATTTGGCTAGATTTAGCTAAAGCTTTTTAATTACTTCCAAACAATTGCACCTTGTTCTATAGAAAAACTGGTCTATAACGTTTGAACACATCAAAATTATTTTCAAAAGTTATTTGGCAATTATTTTGTTCGTTCCCTAGTTTAGACAAAAAGGTTTTTCATTTTTCATGAACATTTAGACAAAAACTTGATTATTTTCGACAATTTCTCAACACGTATCTGGCAGTATCTTAAAAAATACCCGTTCCTTACAGATTTCTCAAATTGTTTGTTCAGGAAAAATCACAGTAAATAGATAAAAACCGCTTTTATTAGTTGATTTACTAAAACAAGCCAGTTTTTGAATTGTTTACACTTATTTTTGTATTAGTTAAGTTTCCAACATTAACACCAATAAATTTTTGAAAATGCACACATTATTCCGACGCAAAAAATTCAAAAACGCTCAAATATAACGAAAATTATGCTTGTTCTAAATTTCACCCTAACATTTTTGTACCAAAAGTTTGTTATGGGTGTGTTTTCTTGTTTATTCTTTGGTGTTGCTATGTTAAAATCGGCATCGTCAAAAAACGACGAATTTTGATTCTGTAAGCATGCCTCTTTTAGTTAAAATCTCGATTTGGGGTATTTAAAATCGTTAAGGTTTTTATTTTTGCAGACTAACGTTATTTTTTTTTTTTTAAGTAAAGGGCTTACCTTGTAAAAAGCTTTTTCGGTGGGTAATCCTTAATCTTTTTTGCTTGGAAATTTCACTGTAGCGTTTAATTGTTTAGTTTTTTTTTAGACACTAAATTTTTAACGCATTGCGCCGTCAAAACATTAATTTAAAAACGTGTTTTTATGTATACAAAGCTTTTTTTTTGGTCACTGAAATATTTGAAATTAATTTAAACGACTTGCTATTGTTTTGAGCTGTCAACGGCCAACTATGTAAAGCTTAATACTTTGTCGAATCATTCAAATTAGCTGTTTGATATACAACTTCGCAGCTAGTGTGGGCATAAAGTTTTCAACGAAATCGGTTCACGCGAAATTTTCATTCACCAAACGGCCGCGCGTACGGCGTTTTCGCCGCTATTTCAACTCTCGAAATTAATAGATAGTTTGAACTTCAGCATCGAAGTGTCGAAATGTCGGTGTGAATTTCTCAGGCGATATTAACTATTTGCAAATAGCGCAAGCCGTAATGGTTATCGCTGAAAGACTGAATTTCAGAATTTTCACACATGATGTCAACGGCGGCTGTGACAATTTTGGATCTTTTTGTCCCCACCACTATAGCTTAAGTCAGTGTGGGTGGAGCATCGCGAGTTTATCATGAAAGTACACTCAGACTCGAAAGTACGAGATGATATGCGTAAGGACATGGATAAAATTGAATGTTTCAGATCACACTTTTGCGGTTTTTTTTGACAATAATTTGTAATTAATAAATAAAATTCCGGTTAATTAGATTTATGAAGAAAAAGACGATCAGATAACACTGACCAGGGAAGGTCAAGATATGTTGTCGCTAGAATCTGATCAAGGCATTAAGAACATCAAAACTAAATACTTTGCGGAATTGTATATATGCCACTGGCCATTTCCTTCGGAAAAATAGGGGGAAAACTGAAAAGATGAATAATAAAAGTAATTTTTGCGATCGCGTTGGCCATGTAACCGTCAAAGACAAAATCGGAATTCTTCTATTTATGAATCGCGCATCCCTTGCAAGTAAAGTGGTGCAAAGTTTTTGAAAAAATCTTGAACGGTTCTGGAGAAAAACACGAAAAACGAAACCACTGTTATAACCAGGGACTGAGAACGGAACGAAAACGAAAACGTTAAACGAAATTAACCGAAATTTTTTTAAGAACGAAAACGAAACCGAAAACGAAATTATTATTTTTCGTTCAAGAACGAAAACGAAATAAATATTTTCCAAAACCGGTTTTAACCGGTTTTGTCACTATTTCAATTTTATTTGTTAAACACAAACGCGAATTTACCTTCTGTGCTGGGGAGACTCCACGAGGCAGTAAAAAATCTCACTTGAAATAAGTGAGCTTCACTTTTCTCCATATATTTACGTGAATATGTATTAACAACTTTATTGTTTATACTTGCAATTTTGTGTAACACAATTAACGGTACAGATATTCTCTATTTCTAATTTGTTTTTTAGATCATCAATATAGAATATAATACACTTGATTGGATATATATTATCAATGTGTATGTTTTATTTGCGTTTAGACATAATAATAGTAAAATTTATTCTTACTTCGAAAAGGACTAATGTAAAATAAGATTTATTGGAAGATGTGTTGCTAGTAAGATTTAACGGAATGCGAAAATGTATATTGTATGGTATGTACAAACTATAAAGTTAAAGTATATTTCAAGTTAATATAAGTTTTTTTTAATATCTTTTTTATTTATAACTTTTAGTAAATTATCCACTTGAATTCATTCTTTTGTCTTTTTAAATAATTACAGCAGGATCTTATTTAATTCAAATGCAAAAATTTTTAGCACTAAAACAAATTTAAAACAGCACTTGCTATATTTTCATATTTTTAGATAAAGATCGTGTGTCTAATTTAACCTAATCACATTGTGTTTTTGCACCTTACGGGTGTTAAACTTAATAAAATGGTTAAATGTTAATGTGTTTAACGATTTGGTAAATTTAATATGGCGATGGTTCGCCAGTCTAAAATATGCTGTCCGTGAGCATCAAACCCATAGTCATCTTTTATATTTTAGTTGAGACGCAAATATTGTTATCGTATTTATAGAGGGTTGTGCTGACTAGAAAAAAAATTGATTTTTTGACGACAACAAAACTATTGTAAAACCGGTTTTAACCGTTATTATTTCGGTTCACGAAAACGAAAAAAGAATTTTTTCGATTAGAACGAAAAGAACGAAAACGATATATTTCGTTTTCGTTCCGAACAGAAACGAACGGAATTTTTTTCGTTTTTAGTCCCTGGTTATAACTAAATCTATGCGACTTGCATAGGCGTTTAACATAGGGAAAACAGCTTTTACAAGGGCCTCGTTTTTCGCGTTTTTCTCCGGAACCGTTTAAGATTTTTTCAAAAGCTTTGCACCATTTTACTTGCAAAGGATGCGCGCATTGGTAAATAGAAGAATTTCGATTTTATCTCTGACGGGTTCATAGCCAACGCGATCGCAAAAATTACCTCTATTAATCAACTTTTCAGACTTTGCCCTATTTTTCCGAAGGAAATTGCCAGTGGCACGTATAACTGCATAACATTTATTTTTGATGTTCTTAATGCAACACAGCCTTCATAGTGAGCAACCATTTTTCCCTTTTTTTTCAATAAAATACAATTTGTTTTTCATTCCTTACTGATTTTGGGGCGCTGATTTCAGATAAGACCTCAAAAAAATCTATCATGCAAAGTTATTTTGTTACGATAAGTTTTTTCTCGTTTTCATGTGCAATTCTTAGTTTTTACCTTCTACTTTTGTAATTTTTAAAGGTATGTTTAAACTTTTAACTCTTATGTAGTAGTGCAACTTAGTAAATACGTTTAAGAACCAAAATAAGTTTTATTTAATTTTTTTCAAATCAAAATTTACTTACAAAATTGATAGGAAAATACGAAAAAAAATCTTGCGCCATATCTATTTCTTCTTTCTTTTACGCGGTATTATAATCTTCTTGCAAGAAGACCCATCGTAGCAGGGTCTCATATTCCCTGTAGCGTTCTTCTTGAAGAAATTTATGCTCTTGCTCATCACTTACTTTGCTCAAGTTCTGTTAAAAGATGTTTTCGGTGGGAAAGCAGAAAATGGATCTTCAATGACATTCTGCATCCTAATTTCTTGTAATTTTATTAATAATTTTCCACCACCAGCTGTTAGTTTTTCAATCCGCTTTCCAAGGACAAAAAGATTTTCATACTGCGAGTTTTTTTTAGAAAAAAAGTCCTAATTCAACATTTTTATTATCTAACAGTTTCCTGATCTGAGACCCGACAAAAATTCCTTCCTTCAACTTATCGTCATTAACATTAGGAAAAATTCCCCTAAGGTTTTTGAATTCCTCTCCTTCCTTGTCTACTACTTTAACGAAATTTTTCCTTAGTCTTGGTTTAGTATTTTCTAGAAAAGAGCAGCATTTTCTACGCTCGTTAGATCTGAATCCCCTTCAATTTAAAAGATGAACTTTAAAACTTACCAGATAAATAAGTTTCAGAGCTACTATTTACAATAGCAATGGAAAAGTTTAAATGTTTCAGCGACTTAGCTTTTCAGTGTGATTAAATTTGATTTGTTAAGGTATGTGCACTGTTAGCATAAATTTAATTCATAGCCTTGTCAAATAGTTTGGATGAGATAATTCAACAACAATAGACCGACCATAACAATTTGTTCTTGAACTTTAAAATTATTTTTGTTCGTCAAAAACTGCCCAAGAACCTTTTTGATAGTTAATGTACATTGCTTCAAAGCAATTCGTTTTGGAAAACAGACACACCTTGTTCATATGTGCACCAATTTGTTGTGGCAAGTTTGAGCCAAAATCTAGCTGTTAAAATGTATAATTTAATAATCTGTGTGTTGTTAACAATCTGTTGAAAATGTCAGTGTCTATATTTACTTTTCACACAACACATTTAGCTGGCTCCAATACAAATCTTGTGTAAAGCTCTGTTAAGGCGGTGCCTTGACGATGTTAACTCCTTGTATACTCAAAAGAAAAAGCAACCAAAGACAGACCGAAATTTTGTTGAAGTTATCCAAGTACAGTTCAGTTTTTAATGTACACTTGTTGTTAGAGACCAACATTTCTTTCAAAATTGTTCTCAAATTTGTATTCCCATGCATATCCTTGTTTTTTTTTCTGTAAAAATTTCGAAAATTCTGCAACTGAATAATAATATTAGCATATCAAAGTATTTAAAAACTCATCAATGGTATACCCTGGGAATTATATTAGTCAAAATTTCGAAAATTTTGCAATTGGCTTTATTTTTTTATTGTAGAAATGTTTAACAATTTCCGGTCAATGCATTACAGCTACAAATTTGTTTAGAAACTTTTTAAAAATATTTTTTAAAGTTCATCAAAGTTTTTCATAATTAGCTAAGTGTATACCCTTGGAAATACTTCTGTAAAAATTTTGTAAATTGTGGTATTGGCTTTGTTGTTTGTAAAAATGTTTAACAATATCTACTCAACGCTTAACAGCTACAGATTAGTTCAGAAACCTATGAAAAATATTTTTTAAGGCCCATCAAAGATTTTTAATAATTTTCCAATTGGAACTTTTTTCCGTTAAAACTTGGAAAATTGTGCAATTGGCTTTATTGTTTGTAAAAATGTTAAACAATGTCTACTTAATGCATAACAGTTACAAATATGTTCAGAAACCGATTAAAAATATTTTTTTAAGCCTATTAAACATTTTACTAACTTGTCAAGTTAGAACTTGTTTTGTCAACATTATAAAAATTGTACTATTGGCTTTATTGTTTTTAGAAATGTTTAACAATTTCAGTCGATGCATTACAGCTACAAATTTGTTCAGAAACATTAAAAATATTTTTAAAGCCCTTGGAAATTATTTCTTCAAAATTTTTAAAATTGTGCAATAGGCACATCAATGTTAAACAATGTCTGCTTAATGCATAACAGTTACAAATTCGTTCAGAAATCGAGTAAAAATATTTTTTAAAGCTCAATAAATGGTCAAGAGTATAACTTTAGAAGTTTCTTTGTCAGATATTCAAAAATGTTGCGATAGGCTTTTCAGTGTTTCTACAAACGTAATATGCAAACTTAACAATGCATAACCTTTATCAAAACGTTCAAAAGAAGATTGAAAATATTTTTTAAAGTTCATGAAAGTTTTTAAAAATGGTCCAAGTGTCCCTTAGACCTATTTTTGTCAATATTTCGAAAACCTTACGTATTTTGTTGTAGATAAAGATACGTTATTTAAGTCAATTGAATCAACTAATTACCCAAATTTGTTTCAAATAACAAAGAACATTATTTTACAGTTCGTAGCTGTTTCTCTCTGGCATTATTTTTCCCTCAACCGGGCCTGTTCAAGATATTCGGATAATTTGACTGTGTTATTAAAATTTTTAGGGTCAATAGCTTTTGTATTTGATGCATACCTACTAAATGTCTTAAAATATGGTAGCACTAAAGACGACAGAGATGAATTAATATAAATAGACCCTGAAGGAGCAAGCCTTAAGCCATTATTCCATCAACACGGCTACAAATTGCCGAGAGCGCCAGCAAGTCTCATCAAAGATATATCACCCAATTCCTTGATCACAACTTTGCCAAAAAAATAACAGAGCAGCGTGAAAAATTTAAAAAGCCCAAAGTATTTGATCTTGTTTCATTTTTCATACGAATTTTTAGATCATAATGTGAACGAATCGAGACCGAATCATCGAGAAATATTTAAACACCTTTCTTATTGCAAAGATTTTTACATAACGCTGTGTTTCCTGTGCACACTTCGACATCCAACGAAATCCCTACAAGGATCAAAGAAAAAGATAAATGCTATAAAATCTGATATATCGTTTTGTAGTTTGTTTTAATTTAACTTCTGCTGAACTGCATGTAGCCACTGTGCTAGCGACCATGTGGTTGACATACAGAAGCAATAAATACACGTAGAATATTGAAGTGCGGACAGGTCTAACGGAGCGTTTCCTCTTCTATCACATCCGTCTGTCGTTTGTTTCAACCCAGCCAAGTTGATATAAACAGTTTACGATGCAAAATCTCGCGCAATCTGTTGCAAACTCTTCCCAGATTAAAAAAAATGCGTACTGTTCAAAATTCTTCGCCTTTTCTCATCGTTCGTTCCATAAAATTAAAAAAATTTGTTTTGTAATGACGTATCGATGTTCTAGGATTCTCCTAATTGAATCCACATATCCATAACTATTAAGATGTGTAGAAAATAGCTTCATATCTGTAAAAACCCAAACAATGTAACAATTTTTTTTATCTTAAAAGTCTCTTAAAAGTTCATGTTTAGGCTTAAAAGACGGGCAAAAAATTTTCCTCTAAATTTCTGGTTATCCAGTCCCCTAATTTCATTAAAATAAAATGAAGTGTCATGTAATAGCCAATTAGGAATATTTAGAACATTAAAACAGTCATGAAAAGCACTTCTGGACGTTTTTTCAACTCTTTTAACATTTCGTTTTTGTTTCACCCTGGTATAGCAATTAATAAAACTCAACATAGAACTTTTTAGAAACAGCAATCTGTAAACATTTAATAGGATACTGTAAATGTTAAACACTAGTAAGTTTTTAATAGGGAACTGTAACGCAATACATAGTTTTGGGTTGTATCTAAACTACTTATAATCGTAGACACAAACCATTTCTTGCTTCCTTAGTTGTAGGAGCACGTATAGATAGATGGCTCTGCTGTTACTTGAATTGGTTTATTTTCTTTCTATTTTAAAGGCGTACTAGACGATTTAATTTTAATTGTTAGAGATAGGACCTGGGTTTTATAATGGTTTTATAAGTAGTCGTAAATTATTTTATACAATTTATTAAAACTCTTTGTAATTTTCTCGGTTGCCTTAGCAGTGATTTCCAACCTGTGGGGCGCGCCCCCCTAGGGGGGCGCGAGACTATTGCAAGGGGGGCGCGCAGCTGTTACCAAAATATCATTTTTTAATATAAACAAACAAAACGAACTTTTTTATACAGAACATGGTATATTGTTTTGTAGCCCATTACCTAAATAATTATTATATCAGGACAGTGTTTATGAAATTTGATTGTTCCGAAAAGTGAGGGGGGCGCGAAATGTTTTTTATAAAAAAAAGGGGGCGGAGGTCCAAAAAGGTTGGAAACCACTGCCTTAATGCATTAATGTTTTAGTAAAACATTTAAAAAATCTGTGATTTGTATTGATTTATTATAAACAAATTAAGCAGAATCAAACAAAAGTTTTGGCTGCTTGTTAAAGAGGCTCTATCACATTTTTAATCATAGATTCATAGTTTTTGGTGTCTTATTGAATTGGTAAACAATAAACATAAATTTTGAAAGTGTTTATTGATCTGTAAGGCTTCACATTTTCTTGGGATTTTTTTTGCCAAGTTTTTCTTTGTTTTTAAGCAGTCTCAGTATTCAACGGAAAGATTTTTTTCAAGCCCAAATCAAATCATTGCCGAATTGGCACTATAAACTAGCCAAGCTCTAGCTTGGGGTCTCTTATTTGGAAGGGCCCCACAAATAAGCTGTCCTGGGTTTCACAATCCTTAACCCAATCTGTCCTATCCGAAAATTCAAGAGGGCTTTTTTGAGATAATCGATGTGAATCGGGTCAGATTTCCTTCAAAACGTAGTACTCGAGCGACCGAGGACCTTTTTTTTAAAGTCACCAGTGCCAAAGACGAACGAAAGACCTTTAATTGTTTTTTACTCCAACAGTGGCCCCAAGAGAAGTGTAGTTTTGGTTTTGGTTCTTACTCGTGTTAAAATCCGGCACAGATGATAAAGACTTGCATTCATTGAATTAACACTAAATTCCCAAAATTACTTTCTTTTGCTCTTGCTTCAAGAGGTCTTCCAGATCTTTGGCCATCCCGGATTCAATCTTTACCATATTTAAACTGTTTAGACCAGCATTTTACATGCAAGTATGTTCGCAAGTTTTCCCCGCACAATGCTTCCATGCTTTTTTGTATAAGTTTAGATTCATACCCTGTTCTCAAAAATTTTGCAACACTTGATTGATGTTACTAATTTTCACAACAGCCCGATTAAAATTTTGGCAATCGTTCAATTCAAACTTTATTTGGCATGTAGGTGTATAAATGTCTTAGCTACCCCATAGTGCAAAATAAAAACCGTCCCTTGTTTTATTATGGCCAGGACGTAGCTTCATCCTTTGTTCTCGTACATTTAGGAGAGCGCATAGGCGTATGCAAATTCTGTAATTGTAGCAACATCGGGCAACAATTCGCATGTAAGCAGTTAAAAAATATGCACCTCACACTTCGGCCTATAATAAATTAAATAAAAACGCAAATTCATGAATAATTCATAATAAAAATGCCATCCCTTAGTCAGATAGGTTTCATACCTAGTTATTACCAAGTTAACTTGCTCCGAGGTCCAGCTTCTGTGCGCCGATGAGCTGGTGGATGTCGCCCGGGGACGAAAATATATGAATAATGACCCAATTAGCATCTAATAATAATCAACAATATACCCGTTATATCGTTCAAAACAAGCCAACAATAATTATTTAATATATATGTATGTATATGTTAACTTTTAGCGCATCTATCATTGTTATGATATGGCTTTTGTTGTCTAAGACATAAGTTCGTGAATGAAACAAAAATCACAAGACTTGGAAATGTGCTAAAGAATAAAAGAAAGGCAGATTTTATCCACGTTACATATTTTGACAATTTTGTAGTAAGTTAAACGTTTTCAATTTATCTCGAAACTATTTAAAAAAAACCTTGTAGAAGAGACATGGACGTTATCAAAATTTTGCTATTGAATATCTATACAATGGCCAGCATTAAATATTTTTAAAGGTATTTTGCAAAATTCTGGCAAAATAATACTTGAAGTGCATTAAAAAAGTACAAATTATTTTATATTTTTTACCATTGTACAACAAAAAGGCGCAAATAATCATTACAATTGGTAATTTTTAATGAAAAACTAGACCATTTTGAAATTCGGGTTATGTAACATTTACTAATGCATTAGAATCCGGGTCTACTCCGGGGAAAATCCGGGGTTGTTCGTCACTCTAAATATAAATTATTAGGTTACAAAAAGTCACTCGGTACAGCACACAAGGAATTTTACATCGTACTCTAATAATTTTTTTTAAATGTTGGCTTCTGTAATTAATTGATTTTGTTAATTAAAAGCCAAAAATTAGTTTGCATTTTGCGATTAAAAACGATTTTGATCGGAAAAATGTATTCAGCCTCACCAATATACGCTTTTCAAGACGTGCATCTAATTAAATATATCCAGCACTGATAAAATAAAAATATAATGTGGCCTGTAACTAATAATTAAAGCTAAACTCGATAAGCTTCATTCAGAAGTTAACCATAAAATTACAGAAACCCATAAGATGGGCTGGATAATTTTAGTATAGATTTCAAAAGTGTATAATAGACTCTAATAACAGGTTACCAATCAATATATTTCTAACTTGTCAAAGATAATTACAGCTTTGCCGGTTAAGTTGCAGCTTCCGACACAACTGGAGGAGGCTGTTTAGACGGTATTAAATTATATTTTGTTTATTACGTCCATATAAATAAAATTAAAGCGATCGAGAATATGTCTTGAGTGTTGCACAAACCACGATCGTAAACTAGAAAAAAAATTATCGAACGTGTTACACACAGTAAGAGCAGGTAAACTGTATTAGCTTCGTCCTTAAAGTTCATAAAACGTTTTACTGCAATAAACAATAATAAAACAACCCCAGATCGCGCAAATCATGGATATCAATTTTAATAATACTATTTGTTTACCCTAAAATTGAGTTAACATCTCCCTTTTGCCACAATAACAGCTTTTTAATCAATTATTTTACAGTTTTTATAAGATTTTGGAATTGTCGCTGACTAATATAATTCCAGGCATGCTGAATTTTCTCTTTTAATATTTTTTCGTTCTTGATATTTCAAAAATATTGTAATTGTTTGTAGAAATGTTAAACACTATTAAATCAGTGTTTACTGACTAAAAATGCATTCAGAAACCGATGAAAAATATTTTTTATGGCTTATCAAAGTGTTTAAACATTTGCCAAGTGTAAGTTTTTGATTTTTTTTCCTCAAAAATTTTGCTATTGGCTTAATTTTCTTTCAAAATGCTAAACATAAACGAAGCAATACAGTAGCAGTACAAAATCATTCGGAAACCAATTGAGTATAATTTTTTACTGCACATCTAATTGTTTAAAAATTTGCTAAGTGTAAGGTTTTGATTTTTTCCCCTCAAAATTTCAAAAATTTTGCAATTGGCTTAATTTTCTGTCGCAATGCTAAACACAAAACATAACGAGTATAAAACCATTCGGAATACGATTGAAAATAATTTTTTACAAAACCTAAACTTGTTTAAAAAGTTGCGAAATGTATACCCCTTAAAATTTTTTGTTTAAGATATTAAAAATTTTTTGTTATTAAGTTTATTATTTGTAGAAATGGTAATTACAGTTTATTCAATGCATAATGGCTAATCATTTGTTTAGAAACCGATTAAGAATATTTCTTACAGCACTCCAAATTGTTTAAAAATTTCCAAAATATATATCCTTGGAGTTTTTTTTGTAACATTTGGAAAAAATGCAGTTGGCTTTCTTGTTTGTAAGGATCTTAAACAGGAACCAAGCAATACATAACGAGTATTAAATCATTCAGAAACCGAGATTAAAAATATTCTTTACACCACCTCAAGTTGTTTAAAGATTTGGGAAATTTCTATATCCTTCAAATTTCTTTTGTAAGATTTTTAAAACATTTGCAATAGGCTTTATTGTTCAAAGAAATGTTAAACACAAACTGAGCAACGCATTAAGACTATAAAATCGGTTAGAAAACTATTAAAAGTATTTTTTTATAGCCCAAGAACGTTTTTAAAAATTTGCCTGCTGTATAACCTTGGAACTTTTTTTGACAAAAATTTAAAAACAATATTATTGGCCTTATTGTTTGTAAATATGTTATGCGACACTTAGACAATTCAGCAGTGCTATCAGTTGATTCAGAAAACAATTAAAAACTTTTTTACAGCTCGTCTAAGTATTTAACATTTTTCAAAGCTCCCTCCAACTTTTTTTTTTGTCACAAACTTAAAAAATCTGCAATCGGCTTCATTGCTTGTAGAAATGCTAAACACAAACTTAGCAACTCAAAACTACTATTAAAACTTTCAGGACAAGATTAAAAATATTTTTTGGCTCATCAAAATTTCTCTAAATATACCTAGTGTCTATCGTGTTATTTATTTTAAAACTGAGCTTATATAAAAGCTATCGCGATAAGTCTAGGCTTAATTATAATTATAAATTATTACATTAGATCTACCCCCATCTCCTCCCAGCCAACAGCCCATAATAAGCAGGTAAAGTTCATTGATGGTTAACAAAAAAAACTGGACTGATTCATACCGCTTAACTTATTTGGGGGCTTGCTGTAGAGAGACCGGAAATTAACTTTTACTATCTACCCTTGCCCAATCTCTTTTAAAGATACCTTTCCCAGCCAAGTACTTGCTTCTGGGAGAATTTATCATTGATAGGTGTTCGGGATTAGTAAACGATGCAGCGATGATAAGAAAATAAGTTATCGTCTTAGGCTGAAATAGTTCATTTTAACACTTCTTGTATCAGCTTGAATTTAGCATGATGGTACAGGTTTTTATACTTTTTGGATGTGTATTTTTAGTAAAACTAGCTGTACCAAAGTTAAAGTTGATTTTGATAAACATTCGAATTGGCTCGATATGTTTAGAGACACATGCATTCAACGAGAAATTGTCGCATTTTTATAGACATTAAACAGTATTTAATAAAGATATTAAACTGTTACTAACAACAAACCAAATAACTCAAATGCCTCATCTGTTGCCGGTCAAAAAAACCAGCGTCAACGTATAATTTATAGTATTTTATAACTTTGCCGGTCACTCTAGCTTTTAATTGGCCCTTTTCAACTTTAATTCCATATTATTTAGCTGGTGTTTCTTTTATTGGGAGTTTAAATTTCAATTAGTGACTTCGCATCAGCCTGATTGTTAAATGATTTAATGGTTTTAACAATTATTACAGGTTACGGGGATGTATAATGATTTATTAATTTGCTTAAGGATGTTTAATGAACCTATTAGAATTAAGAAGTTAGAACAGAAATGTGTAATTAGTTAAGGTTTTTTTTTTAAAGCGCTGACAACTAGTTTAACGGATAAATATTTGTTGATATAATTGCAATGTTGCACGCGCTAACTGTGTTGATTATTATTAGGTACATTAATAATTTGCTGACGGAATTAAATATACTGATTTCTCTGTTAGTTGCTGATTAATTACATAGGGATATGCATAAAATTAAGTGTTCAGTAATTAATGTTGCAGTAAAACATGATTTAAAGGAAAAAAAGAAACAGCTACAGAGTTAAGGATGCAAACTAACGTTTTTTTTTTGCGGTTTGGACACCCACCCCTTTAATATTTTGCTTGGCCATCGTGTTTCATTCATTCTCTGGACATGTCCATGGTATGAGCGTAAATTCTGTAACCTTTATTTTTATAAATACCACTAACATGTGCAGTTCTCCATTCCCCAGGCCCCAAAAATTGGTTAAATAAATGCGATAGTAGTTGAAACAGACAATCTGGTCCCTCCTTGATTAATTCTTCTGGAACTCCGCTGTTTTTGTTCATATATATTCTGACCAAATTCTTCACATTCATTCTCCAGTTTTCCAAGCACTTCTTTTAATTCCCCTGGCCTTTGCAAAACGATGACAAACTTTTTTGATAGCAATAAATCATTAAGTGGAAATGCCCATTAGGAAATTATATAAACACAGGATTAGACCATGATAACATCGCATTATTTTATTGTCATTTTGTTGAGTCGAAAGGACAGGTGTTTTTATTAAGTGTGCCGTATATTGGGGTTGCTATCAAACACGAGATTGACACACGCAAAGGTCATCCACGCACTCTATGATCAAATACCACGAGCTTATTAAAAAAAAGGAGTATGCACGCAATGATGTCTGCCTCAATTAGCTATGTTTGTAGATTGAATTTAGCTGTGTACATTCTTTGGTATCTTAATTAACCATCACAAGATATACATGAAGACCTTTGCTTGTCATTTCGATGTAAAAAAAATGATAAGTGGCCATGGAACTATGTTTTTGGGTGTACTATTGCATACTGCTCATTTAACAGAATATTTAAAGTTTCAGTTAAGCTAATATTTAGTTAAAAATCATTTATTTAAAGGACCCCTTGTCGTAATGCGCTACCAACTTCAGGATTTTCGTCAAATCATGGGTTTATTACATAAAATGCAAAGCTTTCTGCATGTTTTCAAAGTTTGATGTCGTATTTTCTAGTAGTTTACGCATTTTTTAATTGATTCTAACGAGATCTAGTCGTGCTTGTAAATTGTAAAGAAATTTAGTATGCGTTGCTTAGTCAAATGTTATCCAAGTGTTTACAAAAGCGTCAAAAATTTGTCTTCTTTTTCAAATTCGTTCACAATCGTTCAGCAAAAGATGCGCGCGCAAAGTTTCGGGCCAAGAAAGTGGCTTGCATGCAGTTTTTGACTTGCGGTTTCATTTGCATATTAAAACGTAGTTTTCTCCGGTCAAATATATTGTGCTAGTAAAAATTGTTCAGGAAATATTGATTTGTGGATGGGAATTTGTTGTTAATCGTGTAGTGCTCGCTAAACTTTGAATTGCAGAACTAAAAGTTGTGAGTTTAATCAGCTGTTGGCGTCAACATTGTGCGCGCGCTGTTGCAGAAATTTTGGACATTTTTGGACCGCTTTGGTTTGAAATTGACAATCGCTTTTTCGTGTTTGCAAGGGCGTTATGGGACTATACTGTTGTGAGGAGTTTTTCGACATTTAAAGTGTTATTGTCTCTAGAATCTAGGACTAGACGAAGTTGTTCTGGTCCTCGGAAAAAATACTTTGATGACGCGTGTAAGGTAGGCGATGTTTTGATGTCAAAGTAGTTTTAATTCTTTGTTGGTATCAGATCAATTGTCTTGTTGTTTGATTCTTCAGTAATTTGTGGAAATTACCAACAGTTTTTCTCAATAACCCAACGTTTATCGTTTAATGTTAGGGTACAGAAATCCGTAATTTTCTTACTCCGGAAATGTTAGAAATTTAACGGTTTAATCGCAGTTTATCCAATTTTTAAGAAACAATAAATAACTCCCAACTTATAATTTGAAATATGGACAGCTGATAATGTTCTTTAACTACTAATAATTTTATGCCCAGAAATAGTTCCGTCCTTTTTTAATCGCCCACCGGCGTTCTCCTACCTGCGTTAAACAAAAACGGACATACGGATTGATACAATAATAAATCTAAATTTGAACAAATTTGGGAATCGCAGAGCGTATCATACGCTAGACAATTTTCCGTTTTGAAGCACATAAGAGCGGTTATTAGTTCAGAAGGGTTGATTTTTGTTGAGCTCACCGCCTGGTGGTGAAACTAAGTGCCCAAAAAATAAAAGGAAATTGTCGTTTTGTAAATTATACAACTATTATATTCGGTATAAAATAGCGGGCACATATTTTGTGTGTGTATTTCGATGGATTATGTGAGTTGAGACTTCGATCAGTCAGCGCATATTACATTTCACGTAAATTTCTGTTTTCAAAGTTTCAGTCGATCCATTTTAGATCTTTTCTTTAATAGTTTAGAACTTTAACCTGTTTCTAAACAAAGTAATGGTCTTTATGTTTTGTGTTAATGTTGTTTACAATTTTTAGAAACAATTGGGCTCATAGAAAAATGTTTGAATTTTTGGTGACATTAACAAAATTTTAAAAAATTATGAAGGGCTATAAAAAATATTTTGAATCTGTTTCCAAATGAATGAATGTCTTTATGCATTGTATAAATGTTGTTTAAGATGTTTGGAAACATTTAGGTCCAAAGAAGAATGTTAACCAGGTTTTTAAAAAATTTAAAGGTACATAAAAAATATTTTGAATCTGTTTCCAAATGAATGAATGGTCTTTATGCATTGTATAAATGTTGTTTAAGATTTTTGGAAACATTTAGGCCCCAAGAAAAATGTTTACCAGGTTTTTAAAAACTTTGAAGGCACATAAAAAATATTTTGAATCTGTTTCCAAATCAATGAATGGTCTTTATGCATTGTATAAATGTTGTTTAAGATGTTTGGAAACATTTAGGCCCAAAGAAAAATGTTTACCAGGTTTTTAAAAACTTTGAAGGCACATAAAAAAAATTTTGAATCTGTTTCCAAATGAATGAATGGTCTTTATGCATTGTATAAATGTTGTTTAAGATTTTTGGAAACATTTAGGCCCAAAGAAAAATGTTTACCAGGTTTTTAAAAACTTTGAAGGCACATAAAAAATATTTTGAATCTGTTTCCAAATGAATGAATGTCTATGCATTGCATAAATGTTGTTTAAGATATTTGGACACATTTAGGGCCAAAGAAAAATGTTTACCAGGTTTTTAAAAACTTTGAAGGCACATAAAAAATATTTTGAATCTGTTTCCAAATGAATGAATGTCTATGCATTGCATAAATGTTGTTTAAGATGTTTGGACACATTTAGGGCCAAAGAAAAATGTTAACCAGGTTTTTAAAAACTTTGAAGGTACATAAAAAATATTTTGAATCTGTTTCTAAACGAATGAGTCGTCGTTATGTGTTGTTTAAAATTTTTGGAGACACCTTGGTCCATAGAAAAATTGTTTTTCGTTTTTAATGCATTGTATCAATGAAACGAAGTGTAGTACCGCCTGATAGAGGGTGTGATCGGTGGTCGGTGCTCAGCCAGGGCAGTAATAGCACCAATTTGTGGGCATGATTATCATAATAACCTAATATTGGAGTCGAACAACGCAACTAATAACATATCTGCCGGTTGCTGATTGTCCGCAACATCTGACCATCAGATATGGTACTCAGATCAAAATACATAGTATTAAATGCAGAACGGTGTGCACATGTACATACGTACAGACGTAACTAGATTTAAGTTAATTTTGACTCACAAAAGTTTAATCAAGAGTAAGACTATGTACAGTCTTTGCACATATTTATATACTTACCTATAAAATAAAAATTACCTTCGAATCCAAGAAATTTATTTCTATTAAGGATATTAGAATTAATAACAAAAATTCCTGTGTAAAGGAAACTTTTTAAGGTTTTATTTGCATTCAGTTCAAAAAATACTATAACGAGCACATACATGTTATTGGAATACTGTTGACCAGTGTACTTAATTATTGTTTAACCCAAAAATAACGTGTCTTAAGGCGTTTAAATTTATTTAGAAAAATCTTCCTTGGAAGATTTGACTTTTTCCAATTTTTGATTAACATTTTTGGACGTCTGGTGTTTGATTAATTGTTATTTAGGATGTAAGTTAGTTGTCTATCGAGTTCAAAGCCTACTCTTGACGATACATTTTTATTAATGGTCCATTGTCGATTTTATCATCAACCTCTTTGTCCAAGCTCGCCAGTAAAATCGAGATTTATAAAATAAACAATAAAAATATAAAGTGAAGGTAATGTTCATTCTACATCGCGTCACGTCTTCAGAAGCACGTCTTCATGGCTTGCTGGGCCACAGCACTATAATTATAGGCAAGCTCCTACCTTAATAATAACCTGCTACAACCGACCTACTACCATCCGAAGATTACAGTCTTTAGAAGTACACACTTCTGCGAAAATAAATCCGTAAAGAGCGTAGCTCAGATACATGCACCCGATGGAATAATCGCACGGGCATTTTAAATTTGTGCACACAGAGTTTTGATTTTTTTTAATTCTTCGTGTTCTACTAGAATAATTGTTGTACACAAAAACCAAGAGCGCCTTCTCACTCATTTCTGACAACTTTGCCAATTAACTTACCGTTAATTAATGATCGAGAAGTTTGGATAAAGGCAGCGTCGCGTTTGTAGCATTTATTTTGTTTCATCGGCAATTGTTTTGCAGATTTTCAATTTTTTATATCGCGCTTACTATGGAAGTTGGTACAACCCATAATTTCGGGCCCGATTCGTTGACGTTTATTATTTATTTGCCCGTGGCCTGCAATTTTGCCTGCGCGTTTATTTTCTCGTAACTGTCCTACGACTCAAAAAAAAAAAATTAAATAATTAAGGCCGTTTTGGTGTCTGCCACATTTCGGGCAATATCGAGCGATCGGTCCGAAATTGCGGCTGTTTCGTTTTCAAGTCGAATTTTTATTACATGAAAGGGGTATTTTAGGGGCAATTTTGACATGTTTTGGCTAATTAGGGTAATGGGTAATTGATCTATTATATCTATTAAATAAATCGGCACATTAAAATCGTTTGGCGATGTTTTCTACTGTATTATTATAAGATTTATTAAATTACGGGTTGTTCCTTCGCGTTTTATTTGTGTTTATAATGCCCTAATAAATTTAAAAAAATGTTCAATTCTTGAGAAATACACTATAGCCTAAGTAATTAAATTTTTAATTCACTAAAAACCAATTTTGAGCGCTAAATAGTGCTATAAAATGGAGACGTCTTCACTCGACAAGAATGAAAATGTATTTTAAGCAAAATATAAATTTATTTCGTTTTGTTTTTGGTATTAAATTGCAGCCGATCCGGCAAAATTCAATCTTAGATGGCTGTGACATTGATAACGTTACGATCAAAGACTGCTGCCAAATAACAAATGGCTCAAGTAATAAATGTGGCCGAAACACGTCAACTGCTAAATAAGTTTTGTGGGAACCGCAGTGTGCCGTTGACATTAGTTGGCCCCCTAAATCGTTGGCGGTCGAATTTAACACGATATTGTTCGGTTTATTTAAATGCACGATACTTTAATTTAATTGAATTGATAATGACGTTCGTGGTGTCGTAAAAGGTTGGAGTTAATGACCGAATTTTGAAAAAAACTAAGCGCTATTTGCTAATGATCCCAGATGAAGAGACCATCGCGCGCGTTTTTCCTTATAGTTTTTCAATACCATCAAATTTTAGCGTTCAAAATATTTATTATAGAATTTAAGGTATTGGTTTTTTTAAGTTATACAAAATTTAAACGCCTTTTTCATTATCATGTTTTTTAAAACGTATTGGCTTTGAAAACAAATATTTTTTTTTCAAAATTTGATAATTTTTTTAAAGCCTTATTATTCATGAGTCCACATACCGAAATTTTTGGCAATCCATCCAATACTTCCAAAGATACACGCAAAATTGTAAACACGCCACGTTGGGATTTCAAAATTGATGGGTCGAAAACAAAATAGTGCGCGCCCCTACTGTTTTGCTTGTATAGCTGGAACTACAGGGCCGATTTTCAAAAACTTTTTTTTATTGACTCGCAATGAAGCGGGCTATCTCTTGACTATGAAATTTTGACCATAGTTGCTTTAATTGCAAAGCCAACTCGTTTTAAGAACCGTGTATTTTTACGTTGCTAGTAATTTCTTTGAAAATTTGGACATAATTTGAAACCAACAAGTTCCTTACGAAATTTAGTAAACTTTTTAAAACTTTGCTATCTGTGAGTCTAACACATCAGAGTTTTTGAAAATCCATGTACTACATCCAAAGATAAACACAAAAAATCAAACACGATACGCTGTGATTATCAAATTGATGTGTTTTAAACAACAAATTCATAAAATAGCACAACAGCTACTGTTTTGCCGTTATTGTCTGGACCTACAAAACGGATTTTTAAAATTTTTGAGTTATTAAACTTACATAAAGTGTTCCAAATCTTTTCCTTTACTCGTTTAATGATATTCACTAAGTTTCATCAACGTCAAAAGTCTGTGGGGAAGTTTTGCAAACTGTTTTGGAAAAGTTTGTAGTTAATGTACAAATTCGATGGGATTACATGGGTATCTCTCTAAATAGTCAAGATTGAGAAAATGATAAAATATTTTTGAAAACGGTTCTGAGTTTGTCCCAAAAAACAACACATTTTTGGTAATAAAACCGTTTCCTCTATCTTGACTAGGGTTTGGGAAGATTCGGTCTTTTTAGATTCGACGAATCCGAATCGAATCCACGATTATTTTACGAATCCGAATCCGGATCCGAATCCAGTTCTAAAATTAAATGAATTGTAGTGCCATAAAAATTATTGTACGTATGGTGTTTAAAGTTCGCGCAAATTTTAAAATTACAGGCGATTTACAATATTTGTCAGCGGTTGTCAGTTTTGTCAGTAGCGCATCAATGGGTTTTACTAACACGGTGTTAAGTTAATTCATGTTTATATTAATAATTCAAACGGCCTTCAATCAGTTAAAATGGCACTGTATTTCATTGTTAAAGTATGAAGTAAAATAACAAGTATATTAGTATACAGGGTGTTTTACTTTTCCATGGGACACTATTACTATCTCCGTAAATAATGAAAATACAAGGTTGATCAAATGGGACAAAAGTTAGCTGTTTAGGGGTGTATTTTAAACCAGATCTTGTTTTGTTTAAAAATTCCATGGCTTGCGTGATATAACGAAAAAACCGAAATCGATCAAAATTTTTCAAACTTAAATATCTCGGCTATTGTTGCGAATACACAAAAACGCCAAAAGAAAAAAGTTTTGTAGATTTGGTTTGCTATAAGATGGCAACAGTCAGATTTTTTTTATGAATTACCGTGCGAGATATTTGACAAAACAACTTTTTTTTAAATGGCAATCGTAGTAGATGATGACTGGTTTAAAGATTGTTTTTTTCTCTTTACAATGATATAATATTTTGTATGTCTATTTTCAAAAATAAGCGAAATAACCTAAAAATATGCAAAATCTTAAGATAAAAATCAAGGTTATTTTTTTGCTTCAGCTTCAGAGAAGTTCTCTCTGAATTGGTTGACCTTGGTTTAATTGTTATGATTGCTCGATATACTTTTTCTAAATAGTTCGTTCTAATTTTGGCATTTGAAAATAATGCATTTTTTTAAGTAGGCAAATTTATCTTAAGACTTTGGTAATATAAGGCATTTTACCGTTTCCAATATATGATTAAGCTCTTCTTCCATCGTTAACAACTGAACGTCATCTGCAGTATTCCGCAATCACCCTCTGTTGAATGCTCTGTTTCTTCATTTTTGTCTTCTCCGTCAAACAATCGTTTCGTAGGTAATATTTGTTGCAAAATTAAGTATTTTCTCTGAAGTTGTGGTAGCATTAATGAGACCTAATCCGAGATTCGTCAAATCTTAGACCGAATATCGAATCCGAATATTTGCTGTAGGATTCGGCGAATCCGAATCCGGGTACCCGGATCCGAAAAACCCTAATCTTGACCATTAAGCGAGATACCTATGTAATCCCATCGAATTTGGACCACCCTGTACAAGGTAAATAATAAAAAAAACACTTTTATATAATTATTTTATTTACGGGACATATATGTTAACATTTTACATCTAGGATATTAGCATAGCTTTATACACAGCAGTCCCAAATGATCACTGTACAAATTCATAATAATTACCCAATACATCTATGTGCAACAATATTGGACTTGGCGTCATGTATCTTCACATTTTAGTAAAACTCTTTACTAAAATTAAATATTTACAATACTAAATTAGGAATTTATACACTTATGTAATAGCTATTTATATATTAAGTAGGATATAGATACACTTGGCACTTTTTTAAAATTTTTTTTTGTTATTTAAAACACCAGATAGAGTCATTTTTGAATGGTCCGATTATACAGGGCGATATTTATGCACCGCAGGATTTTTTTTTAAAACATTCGAACGTCAACACAATTCAATTTAGAAAATGAGCGAACGGTTTCTCGAAAATAAGTCGATTTGGACGAACTCCTTGTTGAGATTCGCAAGTTCTAAACCAGATAACATCTAAGAACATATAGGAATTTAAAGCTTTCGTTAATTTAGCTTTTAATATGAAATGAAACGTAACAAAAATATATTAAATAATAAATAGTCGTTTAGGTATCGTTAAATTTCACAATCACTGGTTCAACGTATGTATTTAAAAGCTTCAGTTATCGAGAGAGCTTTGGTTCAAACCTCGTTTCACTGGTTTTTTTTTTAGTTCGTTATTTTAGTAGTATCCGCTTGTTTTCGATTCTGAACGTCTTTTAACAACGCGGGCGGTGCAATTAGAAATAGTTTTGTTGGTCTATGAGTTGTGACAATCAGTCCCTAGCTCTTTTGGCTAGCTCCTTTGCCAGCTACCAGACCAGTCCCTCGTTTAACTGTTGGGGGTTGTCGGAGAAGGAACCAGGTGACATGAATTCGGGGCTTCCCCCTCTGCCTCCTCCGCCGCCGCCTCCCTGCATCATCTGGTCTGGTGGGCCCTGCTGCTGGGCCATGAACTGAGCTTGCTCGCCGGCCATCGCCCCAAAGTCTCCACCCATGGGTATGGGTCCCCCGTGTTCCATCGGACCTCCTAGAAAATCAAAAACATCGACTATAAGAACATCCATCGCTTGCCGAAGAAATCGGAGAGCTTAATATAAAAAACCCAATTACCTGGTTGGTTGAAAGGCATGGGCTGTCCTCCGGGATGATGTCCAGGGAAAAACGGACCGTCGTGCGGATGGAACGGTGGACCGCCATAACCGAATTCGAACTTCCCGTCGGCCGTTGCGAAGTACGGAAAACCTGGCGGTCCATCTTCCAATCCACCGGGAGACAGGTTCATGGGGAAACCACGCATTTTGCGCGATGAGCCGAAGAACGGACCGCGACCCATGGAAGTCAGTTGTTTTAAACGCCTCTCTTTCGATCTTTTGTTTTGGAACCAAACCTAGAAATTGAAAAACAAAGCCATTAGTACAGTTGAAAATGATTTTGAACACTTAATTCGATTCAATTAAGATGGCTTGGACATTTGCTACGCATGCCAGAAAGTAGATACGCAAAAATAGAATGGAAAATGAAGATGGAGGGAAAAAGAAATAGAGGAAGGTCAAGAATAAAATGGGAAAAAGAAGTGAGACAGAGACTAGGAGAGAAAGGAGTCGACTTGAGAGATGTGCCACAGTTAGCTAACGATAGGAAGGAGTGGAGGAACATAATACAGAAATAGAAAAGCATACCTCGACACCGAAAGGTACAAATAGAACCGATTAAGAAGAAGAAAAATTTCTGTGTCCGTTTTCGGGAAGAAGGAAGGAATCATTTTGTTTGATTACTTGGAGCAGAAAAAGTCGGTGACGGAAGAATATTACTGTTCTTGGTCAGAAACTTATTTACTTGTTTAGATTTTTTTCTTCAAAAAAACTGGGAGTTATAGTTCTTTCTCTTCGTGGCTCGATAAATCATATAAAAATGTACACTCGTATTTCACATGTGATTTGCCTTGAAGTTCCGAACTGTTAATTGCTTGTTTTTAAATATTTTTGTGTTTATGCGCGTTGCGGTGATTTTGCAATATAGAACCAGCGGTGTGTGTCATAAAATTAATATATATTGGTTATTAACTAACAACTATTACTACATGAAAACACGCGAGGAACATCTAAACGCCAGAGATGCGTATTACTTACTTTTGACTTCGGATTAGGGTAATAAATAAATGTAACAAAAATTATTTTAACTGCCTTCGAACGGACACCCATAGACATGGTACAACATGTAAAGGTCGGCGATTATTTATTGGGTGTAAGAACGAAAATATAAAGTTTGGTAATCCAACATGTTAATTAATAAAACGTTGGGTTTGTGATTTACTTCACACGAAGATTCGATTGAGATTTTTTCCAAGCGTGGTTCAAAATTTGAGTGTGTAGCTTTTGCCTGCGCAGAATAGTTGACTTTTGTTTTCAAAATTAAGATTGGAGCTTTTGTTTTCGCAGAATAGTTGTCTTTTGTTTTGAAAATTAAGATTTGAGCTTTGGTTTTCGCAGTATAGTTGTCTTTTGTTTTCAATATTTAGAATTGTGGTTTTTGTTTTGGCAAGATAGTTGTCTTTTGTTATCCCATCTGTACGGTAGTGTTGAATGAGTCGAATGCCTGGGTTTAGTTTTGGAATTTGACCTTGTGTTAATACATATTTCGAAAAATATGGCTCTATATCAAAAGGCCGTAAAAATATAACAGATATTGAGGGTTTTATCACCTCCTCTAAACGTCCATAATCAAAAACAATAAGTAAAAATACGCACAGATAAAATTTGACGTTTATATACAGTCCCTTGTATAGATTGTTCAAAGAATCCGCATATAAAATAGTGGAGGCACAGAAATTTTTACACCTGAATGTATAAAATATTTATAAAGTCGTAAAAGGAGTATTAAAAATAATATTTATATATCTGAAAAGAACCGCTCTTCGGTTTTACTGCAGTTTCGACTGGTTTATGGGGCCCGCCTTGCTCCTAAAAACCAAAAGTCCGCGTTCTTATGCGAGCCGCGCATGGAAGTTTAAGAAACTTTTAACATGTCATAAAAATATTGCTTTAAAATCAACGATCTAATAACAAAATGATTGACTGAGTTTAAATAAAAACGCTGGTCGATACAAGAAAGCCGTTCCACATCAAGGATGGCCGTAAAACATATGGAACGCAAACAAAATTTGTGATTTACCCTTTGGGCTCATATTTTATTACATTTGATTAGAAATTTTTCATCGACATCTCAAAATAAGTCTGCGCTTTTTTCAGTATAGCATGAAACGTTTTGAAACTAGAGCAATTGGCCTGCAACTTCATAGAAACATCCAAATTAACAATTATAGCCCATTAATTTATTGTAGTTGTGTGATATTAGACTAAAATCAGCCATTTTTCGTGGTAAAAACGCGAGCAAATCTGTTATTCTTAATTTAGAGGCTGTATGCGTCCGTTAGCCAAAAATTTATAGCCCTATACATTCCCCGAATTCAAAAAATATCAGCGCTTTTATTGCTGGTCCGAGGTTTTTGTAGTTAATCACAAAATACGACTCGGACATGGCTTTAGCCTCTACATCAAACCGTTTATAAATATTTATTGTCTTTCTTTTTTTACGGTTGTTCAGATCTCGTGCCTTCATGACCATTGTTTCAAAACAGAATGTTCCGTCTCTCTTTTTAATTATCGTCTTAAATATATTTTAGACAGCTGATTGATTGTGAGCAGGACATTGTAGGCGTTCTGATTATAACTGAGGTTATTAATTGCAGGGTAATTTGTGCATTTTTGGAATTTTTCCGTCACTTTTGACATATAGCTGTTTAAAAATTTGAAACGCCCGGAGCTTAGCTTGTCTTAAAAAATTTCAAACAGCTTGACTGGGTGTAGGTGGTTGAATGTATAAAAAGCGACTAATGAACCATAGTATTGCAATAATTTAACAACAAAGATATTGTTTAAATGACTGTTCAATTTGTCCTATATGTAGTTTTAACAATTATCGGTATGAAACCAAATTTGCATTCAACGCCTATATTCGCAAATAATTTTCAAAATTCATAAGATATTGCCTTGAAATTTGCAGGATTTATTTATTTAACTTATCTTAACAAAAAAGTATCATTGTTGGAATTATTCCTCAATCTGTCTGGGGGTCGTTTTAATAATTATCGCCATGAAACAAAAGTATAATTTTCAAAATACTTGAGATATTGACTTGAAATTTGCAGGATTTATTTATTCATGTTATCTTCACAAAAAACATTTATTGTTGGGATGATTCCTCAATCTGTCTGTGTGTAATTTTAACAATTATCGTTATGAAGCAAAATTTGCTTTATGTTGCAAGGTATTTAATATTGGCGAATAATTTTCAAAATACTTGATATATTGACTTGAAATTTCCAGGCATTGTTAATTTAACTTATATTAACAAAGGACAATTATTGTTGTAATGATTTCTCAATCTGTCTGTGTGTAACTTCAACAATTATCGCCTTAAGACAAATTTTCCTTCATATTACAAAGCATTTAACGCATATGTTTGCAAATAATATTTAAAATGCTTGAGGTTTGGACTTCAAATTTGCAGGAATTGTTAATTTAACTTATATTAACAAAGGACAATTATTTTTGTAAAGATTTCTCAATCTGTCTGTGTGTAATTTCAACAATTAGCGCCTTAAGACAAATTTTCTTTCATATTACAATGCATTTAACGCATATGTTTGCAAATAATTATTAAAATACTTGAGGTTTGGACTTGAAATTTGCAGGAATTGTTGTTTTAACTTATATTAACAAAGGACAATTATTTTTGTAATGATTTCTCAATCTGTCTGTGTGCAATTTCAACAATTAGCGCCTTAAGACAAATTTTCTTTTATATTACAATGCATTTAACGCATATGTTTGCAAATAATTTTTAAAATACTTGAGGTTTGGACTTCAAATTTATATTAATTGTTGTTTTAACTTATCTTAACAAAAAAACAATTATTGTTGTAATAATTTCTCAATCTGTTTGTGTGTATTTTCAACAATTATCACCTTAAAACAAATTTTCCTTCATGTTTGCAATGCATTTAACGCATATGTTTGCAAATAATTTTTAAAATACTTGAGATATTGACTTGAAATTGTTAGGAATTGTTGTTTTAACTTATCTAACAAAGGACAATTATTGTTGTAATGATTCCTCAATCTGTCTGTAATTTCAACAATTATTGCTCCAACACAAAATTTCTTTCATATTACAATGCATTCAACGCCTATGTTTGCAAATAATCTTTAAAATACTAGAGATATTGATTTAAAATTGTTGGAAATTGTTAATTTTACTTATCTTTACGATAAATCAATAAATATTACCTAATTTGAAGGCTTTGTCATACAATATCCCACTTACGATTTATATTTTCGTTTTAAGTAGTTGTAAATAACCCAAAATTGACCAAAATATTTCTGAATCATTACCAGTTCGATTCGCAAGGGCATTCCCCCATCCACGATCGCTAATTCATCTTGTAAAGACGACTATAATGAATCGTCGTACAAGTGCAATTGCGCCCCAATCGCACAAATTTTGTAATTTCGCCTCGCGCACATGTCATACATTCATAATTTGCCGTATAATAAGTGGTCATAAAGTTATAACAACCCTATTTATGATTCTTCGGGGCCCGCTGACAGTAACAACCGATCGCACAATGGTTGATACAATGTCGAAACTACCCCAACTACCCCTCTACACAGACAAACCACAAAGAGATGGGCGTACCGACCTTCTGTTGCATTAAATGAAATTTGTATAGAACCGGGGGGTGTCGTAAAACAGGTCCGAGAAAGTAAATTTAGAAACGTACCAGGACAAACCGTTAAGTAATTTACCTAGCCAGGAAACAAGAAAAAAAGTGTCAGTTCCTGTTCTATTCTGTGAGGCAGCTGTGACGTTTATCATCTTCTTTGACGAACTGAGTTTGAACGGAACGATTTGCAAAATTTTGGTGCCTGTTTGCGGATTGTGAAATGAGTGCAATCGATTTTGAGAGACAAGTGTTATAAAATTCTTGACCGAATGGACTTAAAACTGTACACGCAAGGATGAAAGAGGTGTATGGAGAAGACTGGCTAACATATTTTTAGGTAAAACACTGGCCCGGGCAGTTTAAATGGGCCAAAGAATCAATTTGCGATGACCCAAGGTCTGGAGACCTATGGAGGCTAGAACAGGAGACACGATAAGGAAAACTGAGAGTTAAGTGTCGCCTGGAAGTTTGTTATATCGATAAAGAATTCTCCACAATACAGAATGTGTTTGCGGTAAAACTATCCCAGTTTAAAAGTTTACGAAATTGTATTCTTGGAAATTTAAACTTCGCTATTTGATTGTTGATCTTTTATACAGGGTGATTGAAATTCGAGTTTAAGCATGGGGATGGATTCAGAAAAATAAATGCTGTTTGATTATGTAAATAACAAAAAATGCGCCCATAAGAAAAAAAAAAGTTGGTTGTCATAAAACAAAAACGAATCGATCTAGGAAAAATTTGTGACCACCATCCGATTCGGCTTAAAAAGTTGCTTGGGCAATGTTTTTACACATTTGAAATATTACATAATCCAAAGGAGTTGTGGACGATTTTCAAAAATCGTATTTTCCGGTTTTTCCTAATTTTTTGGATACCGTTTGAGATATTTCTCATTTCTCTTTGGATTATTAATGAACACGAAATTTAGCAACTTTGCCAAATTGAAACCTATACTCCAGCTTTTATAATAAGCGAGATTCCCATGCTTAAACTCGAATTTCAATCACCCTGTATGTTTTTGTCTCGACTGGCGTAAGGCCTCATCGTTTTATTTCGTTTTAAATCGCGCGTAACTTCTAATAATCATAACATATGGGACCACACCTAAATGTCATTCAGCATTTGCTTCTTTTTGGTCCGATACGCATGGAATCGCCATCAAATCGACTCTTGCTGTGATATAGCCGACACGACGTCAACGGTAATGTTTAGAAATCCATACCTCACACCGGTAGCACTAAAAAAACGTACCACACACGAATCTTGCGTGGACAAACTTCATCAAAATCCAAACAAAATTCGATAAAAATTCTTTTTCGTCTTTCTTTCTTGCCCGATGTTCAAACGGAGTACTTCGAGAACTTCTAGCCTTTAAGCAAATCTCTTACTAAACGCGGTTTTTCTTAAGTTTTTTAAAAAACCTTGGAGTGTTAATTGAAGTATCTACTACATTATTAAATATATACATGATGAAAAGCCGTGAATCACAGCTGCTTCAAGTAACGGGAAAAAATGTGCAACTACGGCTTAATCTAGTGTAGTGCAAAAACCCTTATTAGCAAAATGCGGTACATGTAACCTGATTAAACTCAAGACTTCATTAAAATACGCGATTAGCAACAGATGTGTGCGGTGGGGCGCACTCTTGCCTGACGATATAGCTTTGCAGAATAAATTAAAAACAACAGTAACTTATTGTGTTTTAAATCGAACCTACAGACCTAATTTTTGTTTATCTATGTCTAAAAAAGCATAAGCCGACAATGAAAGTTGCTTAAACACAAAAACGATGCCATTATCAGGGATACGCGAATAAAAATCTGAGTTTGCTATGTATAGTGTAAAGAAATTGTTTCTGCAACGTTCTGCAGTGCTTAAACTTCAAAAAAGGAACAGATTACATCTCCATGACAAAAAACCGTGTGTGTTATGTAATGAAATTTACACCACACAGTTAACTGTAGCTGAAGTGTTGTTTTTTTAACAAAACGTTGAAATGTGTGAGCAGCAACTTAATTATAAGAGTTATTTGTGGAAACAAATGGGACCACACTAAATCTAATATAAATACCAGGCCTACCACACTTTCAAATACCCAACAACTTGTAATTACGCGTTAAACCATGCGCGATATTTTTATTTACGTCATCAAAGTGTTTGAACCTGTGCCAAAATTGTGAGTGACGGGCAGGCATTTTTAAAGTAGTAGACTACTTATTAAAAACGTTGACAATTTCGCGTGAATGAAAAAGGACCTCATGCATTTTATTAATTATATTTTAGACCTAAAAAAGGTGGTCGAGCTATTGCAAGGAATCGAATAAACAAAATTTAAATGATTTTGGAAATTTTGCCAAAGGACTGGGCTCCTTAAGACTTCATAGAACGATTTAAATCAAGTTAGTTTTCTTCAGATTTTTTTAAAAATTCATTAATAGAGGGATATACTAACAATTTGCTTGTTTGCTGGCCTTTTTGAATGTAACGGCGACAATATTAAAACAGGAAGCTGTAAAGATGACTCGTTTATCACTTGTTCGCCAGATTTTACACCCCTTGATTTTTTTCGGAAGGTTTATTGAGGTCTTTAGCAACTTTTCAATGATTGACGTATACTGTATTGCTTCTTAAAGCGCCATTTGTTTGATGATTTGATGGGTATCGGCATGTTCGCCAGTGTTAACTCCCCTTGTTTTTTTTCGCAAATTGAAACTTTGAGCAACTTTTTAATAACGTATTGCTTCTTAGAGCGCAATTTGTTTGAGAGTTGGGTGGGTATCCCCAGGTTCGCCTGATTTAACTGTCTTTGATCGCACTTGAACATTATTTGTTGAGTTTTTTGTAGGACTTACGGTACCAAGCGGCAGAGCCGAGGGGGGCCACACCGTCAGTCGGGCTCACAAAGGCCCCCTGGGCGCGCTGAGAGGGTGTGCGTGTAGATTTATAACGTAGCGGGGTTGTTTGACCGATTCGCTCCGGTCATATTTTAGAAATATTAATATTTTTTACCTCGGTTAGTTCCACCTTTTGTTGGGGCATTATTTTATTGACGTTTTTGTGTTGGCTTTTTTGTCCATTGCGTGCATTCGGGGCGTTTGTGTGAAGTCTTATTTAATAACATTAAAACTAATCGTCCAACATATAAAAATCTCGATTTTATAGCGTTTCACTAGTCGCGGCCTCATCGGGATTTGTATAATTTACGATCAACTCTTTCGGACTAAGATTCGACGATGATTTTTTATTATCTTTGCGTTCGAGATTAGATTTTATGCGCATAAACGGTTTAAAGTTTTCAACTGGTTCTCAAAACTTTTAATATACGACTTACATCGTTAAAATAGTAACAAATCTTAAGACTTCTTTATATTTCTTTCATGGTACAGTCACAAATATACTTTTAAAAAGTTTAAATAACTCTAAATTCATATACGAGGGCAGGAAATGTTTCGTTTTTACTTTTATTTACCTATTTTTAAGACAAATATGTCGATACACCGATGGGAAGTGGTCAGTTTGAACTACTTTAACCTAAGCTGTTATAATTTTCTTCGAGTTGTATCACAAAAAGGCGCAAAATAATAATGGAAGGTTACCATTAAAAATTTTTTGTTTAAAAACGATGCAATTACAAAATTTGGGTCCTTTTTTTCTAGAACAATAACAGATGCCTTAAAATGGGCTAGAATACGGGTCTATTCCGGATAATGCAGGACGGTTCGTCACCCTTAATACAAATCATTAATTTATAAAATCAAGAAACTGTATATAAAAACATACTATATGTTTTTTTGGACTTATAAAATGTCTATTCACGAATTCCAAACCATCAATTCATACATCAAGTGTTGGAAATAGTTTTCGTTCTGCCACAACTGCTGGCTGCTACTCCAAATCAGTCGAGCAGAAAAAATTCTAATTACATTGTCACCTCACACCCTGAAAGGTGTTAGCCCAAGCAAATTTCACGTTTCAAGTGTGTCAAACACGTCCAAAGTACCAGCAAAAAGCGTTCAGGTCCGCTGTAGGAGATGTCCCATCAGATAAAGGCAGATGTTGTGACATTTCTTTTACATAGCTTATAAGATTGGACATTACACGTGTTTACACCCTCGAAAGGCTACTTGTATTCTCATTTTCTGATTTACTGTGACGACAAATATGTCACCGATATTTTTTTTTGCAAGAAATGGTCATAGAAAACACCAAGTTTTTGAGTAGTAAACAAATACAGTGGAGAGTTGACCAGATACTTTTTTTTTTTTTTTACAAAAAAAGAACTAAGTGCGAAGAATGTTTAATGTTTACCAAATCGCTTCAAACCGTATACACGCCAGTTTAAAACACGCACAAAGAGATCGTTTAAAATTTGCTAAGTTTCAGTAAATTGCAGACTTTGTTTTAAGTTCGTAGATGGACCGATTCCTTATGTTCTAAATTAAACACAACACTTCCTGTGGCATCACAGTACAAGGCCTGTTCGAAAGCTCATTGTCCATACAATGTTTTTGACCACATGTGTGATAAACAGCAATAATTTTTAAACATATACATATACGGTATTAATATTAATTAACAGGTTGGTTATCATGTTCAGACAGCAAGACGATTGCATGTATTAGAACCAGACTGTTTGCTGTATTTTTATGAGAAAAACTTCAAGATATGCTCGTGATGTAATCTTTGTAATGTCGTTGAAAGACAAAATCAATACAATTATCTTAGCAGGTTCATTAAACCCAGTCGCAAAAACTCATTAAAAAAATCGTAAGGTATTGTCTAAAGAGGAATAAACTTCTTAAACAGTTGCTATTAAAAAAAAATGGCTCTAATTCTTCTCAAAACTCGAGGGAAATTTTGAAATTAGATTTTTCTTCGTATTATCGAATTTTTCAAAAAAATATTGGGTATGTTATAAGACCCCAAGTAAGGCTACATTTTTAACTCTTATCATTTCTTCTGTATTTTAGAAGCACCCAGTTAAATTGTTGTATTATTAAAAGATTCATTTTTTGACTAATCACTTATTTTTCTTAGGATTTCTTGTCGTAATGCTGGACCAGTTTTAAGATCCTTGTCTCTTCACCGGTTAAGACGTTAAGACGATAACTGAAAATGTAGTCTTAAGACCTGGTAGTTATTGCATTTCGTAAAGAAATCTTTCGCAAAAAAATTAGTGGTTTTCAGTCAATATTTGAGATATCGATGGAAAAACAAGTGGAGTTTTTGTGATTTTTAATGCTCTGCAGATGAATAGTTTTATAATTAAATTGCTTTATTCCCTGGCTAAGAAAAGGACATATTTATTTTTGTAGGGTTTTCAGGATAACTGGGCCCTTCTAGACGTCTAAGTTTACAAATGCTTTAATGCAAAGTTTAGGTATTAGTAGGAGTGAAGCCCAAAATGGTTCCGTTTTTGTAACATTAAAAAAAGCTGTGTTTTGTTTTACTAAATTAGAGCATTTCAGCTCTCAGCGGATTATCAAAAGCGCGTTTAAGATATCAAAAAAGTTTTTGGAGAATTCGTCTTACCTGTATCACTCTCATGGGCAGGCCAGTCTCCTTAGCTAACGTTTCTCGAATGTGTCTTGTAGGCTTTGGTGTCTGTGAAAACGCCGTTTTTAATATTTCTAATTGCTTTGCCTTAATTGTGGTTCTAGGACCTCTGCGTTTCGACCCCGCGCTACTATCGTCAGGGCTCTTGTTTTCTGTTTGGGAGTCGCGCGTTTCGGGATCCCCGTCCAGCGAGTTTTGATCTTCTGAGTCGTCTTGCGTCGTTTTTGTCTCCTGAAAACAACGAAATTCGTTTAATTACGAGACAATCGTGTCAGATAGTTCTGCGTTTATAATTTGTGCTCGGTTTGAAAGCGAAATTAACGTTGATTTTTATTAAAATCGCTTCGTTGGGTACCGTTTTGCGCAAGAAATTCATCTTCCCAACAATTACTAACGTATTAAGTTGTTGGAATTAATGTCTTTGCTGATTAGACGGTTTTTTCACGGCCGTTGGCTTCCTTCCGAAAAGAACATCATCGCGGGTAATTTCAAAATGGAATGCACAGCCTCGCAAACGGAAAAATCTGGACGAAATACGACTGATCTCCGACAATACGCGGTGAATTAAGAATCCGTTAGCTTCGTAGAGAAAAAAAGTCATTTCGTTTGGTACAAAAATGGAATCTGACAAGTAATTTGTCCAACACATGTTGTTGCAGATCGTTCAGTACTACCGTTTGATGGTCTTGTACCGTATTGCAGATGTTAGAAACCAGGAAATGGTTAAATTTGCACAATAGGTGTTAAACACAGTAAAAATAATTGGGTAATTGGACATTGATTTATTGTTTGAAGTTGCGATATGTTTTTGTGTTTATCTGCAACATATTGCGGCAATCAAGCTCGGGAATTTGAATAGATAAGATTCGAGAAACGAAATTGAAAGCCATGCTCTAAATATCTTTAATATTTAAATAAAAATATATCGAACTGACACATTTACAGTTTTTTTAACTAAAAAGCAAGTGCCGTGAAACTGCAATAGTTTAGAAAGGCGAATCAAATCTCTATAAACGACTCAAAAATTTTTGTGTAGCTTTTCAAAGCTGTTCAAACTTTGTCGAGTATATACACTTGGATTTTTTCTGGTCAAAAATTACATGAATATGATATGTGCCTAATTGTTTGTAAAAATATTAAACAATAACTAAGCAATGCATAACTACTATCAAAACGTTTATAGACCGATTAAAAATATTTTTTATACCTCTTCAAAGTTTTTAAAAATTCCCATAAACTGGAATTTTTTTTCTCATATCTTTAAAAATTTTGCTTTGGGTCTAACTGTTTGTAGAAATGTTAAAAAAGGTTTATGCAATGCCTAACGCGTATTATTTTGTTTAGAAACCGATTAAAAATATTTTCTATAGCTCTTCAAAGTTTTCAAAAATTTCCCAAGTGTATACCTATCTGGCCAGAAATCAAAAATTTCGCCAACGGTTTTACTGTTTTTCGTTGAAAATCGTTTGATATTTACCTGTCCTATCGTACTACTAATATCAGAATGGGGTAATGAATTATTATTCGTCTCTCCAGGTGCTGGAGGCACCGAACTGTGTATGGTGTGATGCTTCATTACTGATGACGTCGTACTATTGTCGTCATCCTCGTCGTCTTCAGAAGCCGAACCAAGCAAGGAATCTGCAAGAAATAATTAGCGGTTAGGAAACTAGCAATAAATTACCTTAACTTTAAACAAACCGAGTTGTACTGTGCACCAAGCTAACGAGTCTTAAATTAAAAATGCGTCAGAAGGTTCTTGTGAACTTGTAACAAAAAATATTTGAGGGTGAATTGATGGAGTTGCATTGAAAAACTAGCAGGTGTCGGTATTAGTAATTAAATGGAATATGTTTAGAGTGATTCCTCAAGTTATAGAAGCCCTAAATCTACTTAACTTGTAAATTAGAAACGTGTTTTCGTTTAGATTCGTACTTTTTCAAGCACATTTTAGTGAAATACTAGAAATTCATCAAATTTTTAGAGGTGGTGAGTTGATATTGTTTGTTGAGATGCTCGATCCGAGTTCAGGGTACCTCAAAATACCCAACATAATTATTCTAGTTTTAAAATCGTTCAAGGCCTCCACCGATAATCAATCAATAACGACACGCCGGTTCGTATTTTTGTTTTTTTTTTGCCCCGCTCGTCCATAAGGTCGGTCTGGACGTTTTGAATGCCCATATATCCAATTACTCCGATGCTGACCGCATGAGGTCCGATGCAACAAACCCCAATTAGTGCGAACCACGCTGAGAAACAAGGCATTACACTCGTCCTTCCCCTGCGGAACCCCGCCGATATTTCGATGTTCACACCTGAACACCTACGCCAAGCGTTCAGGCGATATTATGGAAATTCTCACAGTGTGATGTGATTATCTCGCGAAATTATTTGCTAGAGTCTATTTGAGAGTGTCCGTTCAAGAGCTAAACCACTTGCAAATCTCCCGGCGCGCAGAGAATTGCACAAAAAGTGTTTTGGTGCCGGTGTATTGGATGTTATTTGTACTGGGGTTTGTTGTAACGTTGTGAAGACAATCTTCAAAGCAAACTTCGTTCCTTTTTGACTTCCACCATGGGATCTTAAGACCGTTCTTGATAACTACAAACGAAAAGGGATAAAAATTGGTTTGTCTTCGGCACTCGTAAGCCTGCAATACACTTGAACACTTACAATCATATTTGTTGAGCCACTTAATTCCTTCCTGTAACACTCAATGTTCAAATGTTTTTACCAACTCAGAATAATTTGCGAGGGGTAAATTTCCAGCCGGTCAGTTGTATTGTGCGTCTAGGTTTAACACTGCTTGTTATAAAAATGTGTGGGGTACTTTACCACAATATTTGTATGGCTCGCTGTACGAGGAAACCCATACTTGTAGTACTGTTTACCAAATACTAGAAAGCAGTTGTCGAAATGTTTACCGATCACTTTCCAAGTGTTAGTCTGTAATGCTGTTATATCTGCAGTCAAGTGTATTACCATCAGCTGAACTTATAGTACAATTCGTTTCATCTTTTCAGCTGGCAATGAATAATTTTACAACTTCATTACTTTCTCGATCGATGAAAACATAATTTTACCATCACATGCTTCCCTTATGTCGTCATTTTCGCGTGTAACATAAAATCTGCCTTGTTTTTCTCTCGCGAATGCGCAATTTTCGAACGAATAAGTTTTGCGGTTTCGTTAATTCGCATTGAAATAATTGAAAACTTGCCCTAGGGGTGTTCAGTTCCTTTCATTTCATTGCTTCGACCTAATTATGCATTGTAGTACGCAGCTTGCAATAACGTATGGTTACTTTCAGAAAAAATTGGCGTTGCAAAGTGATACAGCAAAAACAACGGCGTACGGCGACTGTATCGCAATTTTTTTGACCATGGTTGATTTTAGATTAACGATAATGACTGGCTCGGTGAAATAACGGACCGATTACAATAAATAAATACGGGGAGAGGGTAATTTAATGGTAACAGAGGCAAAACTGTTGTTACCATTATTTAATACCTCCATAGATACTTCTTAAACACTATAATCACAAAATTTAAATCAACTGTGGTGAAAATAGTTTTTTTTGTGTTCAAAAGTTGTTCATTTTAATTTATTTCAGTCCCTTTCCTTATTTAATCGGATTCTATTAAATCTAACTTTAAATGAATCTTTTGATCATTTTTGTGGTTCGCCCAAACTGATTTTATCGCGCGCCTGCGAGTTTGCGTTATGATTAAACTCATGTGTAAATAGTTTTGTTAATTCTAAAGGCGTTTTGTACAAAGACAACCCGCTTCTTGTACGGAGAGCGATGTTTCAAAAACCATCTCTATGCAAATGTGTTTTGTACTGTTGCCAGCTAGTATGATTGATATATTTCTGTAACAGTCTTAATAACTTTGAAAACTATAAATTACTAAACGAATCGACGATGTTTGATGTTGTTGCTCGACTTATTAATATGTATCGTGGCTCGGGATCTATTGCAGTCGACTTACCGAACTATTAATCTTACATTAATATATTCTTTGCATAATAATTATTAAGTGTAATACATTAAAACGAGAATGATTAGTTTGGTGCTGGCTTAATTTGTGTTGAACATGAAGCTACAAGTGAGGAGCGAAGAGGAAGAGTTTGACAAATTAAATTTTGAGGAACTGTGGATGGAAGGTATGTACCACTATTCAAAAATTGTTCTGGTTTGTCGTCGAAGAATTTCAAACCATTCTGGTAACCCCATGATCGCTCTAAACCGAAGTAGCTTGTACTGTTTATTCAGTTGATGTTTTAAAGTGTCGTTGAACTGAACAGTCATGAAGCTAACATTGAATTTTCAAAATGGATAGCAAAAAGTTACGTTTTTAAAAGGGCCAACCTTAACAGATCAGTGTCCTTTCTAATCTGCAATTAAAAAAAACTGGGTTGGGGTGTTTAAGCGGGGTTTAAGAGACGTTGAGGAGATGTGGAAGACCCTCTCGTATGCGGCCTCGTTATCCAACGCGCAGACTTTTTTTCCATGCCCAAATCATCGTGTCAAAGATTCAGAAGTGGTGTTCCGGGTATATTAACTTCTTTGGCGATAACAGAGACTTTTGTTTGACAACGAGCTTTATTTTAATATAAAAAAATCGCGTCAGAAATTCAGTTAGAAAAATAGAACGTGGCCAATTTTGAGTTGGCATTTGTACCAGTTGTAATTTCTTAGGTGGTCGCTTGTACTCATTGTGCTCGACCTAAAAAAAAAAAAGCTGCTGGCAGCACGCAGCTGTATCATCCTAATTGCGGTTTTCCATGCTTTTTAGCAACTTTTTGAGGATCGAGTAAAAATCGTCTTCACGACATCACGCTTTTCAAAACTAAGAAACTCCTTTGTGGCCGCTATTTATGAGACGGCACAAAAAAGTCACCGTTTATGTAAAAAGTCACGATTCGTACCGACGGGCGCTGGGATGACTGTTCAATTCCACGGTCTAACACCGCACTCTGGCACCGTGAAGGTCGCTAAAAAAAATGCATCAACATCTTACACGTCGCTCCACCTTCTCTGATTCGACATGTTTAGAAAACTGGCTGCCAGCAAGTCATGTCTTTCGACAACAGTAGGCTTCGAACACAATCGAATGCTTTTGTTATCTTTCAACCGTTGTTGCGACACGTCGTTGTAGGTAACCAATGTAAGAAACTTTGCTACATTTAAAGATAGATCTCGCCTTGCGATAAATGGCAGCTCGTAAGAAGTTTTTTATTTTATGTACCTAGCCATGAAAATAAAAATTGTCTTTCTGTTTAATGGCTGTGACATATTGAACCTGAAGGGAAAAGTTTCATAAAAAAATGTTGAGTCTGAAGTGTTCTCTACACAACAAGCAATCATAAAACATTTATTGATTCGCAAATTTATTTACGATCTGTTTGTCACAGTTCTGTTAATTAACGTTTAGTCTTGAGAAATTAAGAGACAAGAAGTCGAAGACGCAATACAAAAAATCAAAATTGGAAAAGCAAGTGAAGAAGACGACATAATACCAGAGATGATCAAATGGCTGGGAGAAAAATAGATTGGCGATATGCAAAGAAGCATGGGAAAAACATCAAATACCGAGGGAATAGGAAAATAATTTACTAATGCAAATATACAAGAAAGGAGAACAGACCCAAGGTGAAAATTACAGACCAATCTGTTTAGCCCAAACTAGCCACAAACTATACACAAAAATTGTTGAAAGGAGACTAAGAGGGCATGTAGAATTGAAACTACGAGAAGAACAAGCAGCTTTTAGACCAGTAAGAGGTAACATATACAGGGTGTGTATAAATTGGCGGAAGCGCTATGCGTGACGATGTTCTTCGTAAAATTCTAAGTCGAAAATCTTAATACGAAAATCTTGTACCGTGCTTGCTGTGTCTGCAAGAGGTCCTCAAAGTTTTGACATTTATTTCTTTAATAAGCGTTATTATTTAATACTTGCTAATGAAAAAGCTGCAATTTGGAATAAAAATAAATTTCGAATAGTATTTTTTCCTAGATATTGTGTTCATCCTTTCAAAAATTGGTGTTGAAAATATGTAAATCACTGATTTGAATGAAAATAATACATATGGCAACAATGTCATTAGCTGTCATCTCTGTTTTTCTCGTAATTATTTCTAGTTTGTGTTTTACGATACCCAAAACGTTTGCAGCTATGTTTACGAACTGAAGGCTTTCAGTTCGAACAAAAATTGTAAATACCTAAGTAAAAATTGCTGATAAAAAAATGTCCAAACGCAAATCAATCTATGCAGTGTTGCCAATTTTTTTTTCTTTAAATGGTTCCTGAGGCCATAGGGAGCATGGTACAACATTTTGGTATCAAGATTTTCGACTTGGAATTTTACGAAAAACATCGTCACGTGTAGCGCTTCCGCCAATTTTTACATACCCTGTATATTATAGGGAGTACAATAGAAACAAAAATTGAAGAAGGCGAAGAACATTACTTTACATTTACAGACTTAAAAGCAGCCTTCGATACTGTGGACAGAAAAGAAATATGGAAAACCCCGAGAGAAATGGAAATGCCCAACATTTTAATAAACGCAATTAGAAGAAAAAAACTATAACATTAGAGAAGTAACCGAACAAGAACCAATGATAAAAACGACGGTTGAAAAGGCAAAAGGAGTCTGAGAAGGAGAAGAAGTCTCGAGTAATTTATTTTAAAACTATTATGCGCTTTTTTTAGTTGGTGCACAATTGACAAAACGGCTTGACAATATCTCGTTAAGTTATTACTTTTCATACAAAGATATGTTTGGTAAACATACCCATTAAATTGTCACCCTGCTCTCTCAATTCAATTAATTGCCCACCTCGTAAATTTGTACGTTAGGTCGCGTTTGATATTCGTTTAATTGAATGAAGCAAAGATTTGTTTATCTCGAGCCATAACTAGCTTATTATATACAGTTTTTTAATGCTAATATATTTATTCAAATTCTCGCCGAGTTCAGAATGAATTACCGAAGCATTAACATTTCTTATTGATCTTTTCATTTGATGTATTTAAATAGTCTTGCATAATTTTGCCAACAATTGACACTCCATAATTCATAAAAGTGAAAAAATACGACGCTGACATTGACCAGATAGATTTTGACGCAAAAGTCTGCGCCGTAAAAGTTGTAATATTTTTCGCAACGTATTTATTGCTTAATAAATTGCAAATATTTATACGCTGGTATTTTTTCGACTATTCCGGATTATTTATAAGTGTGCCGTGGTGTTTCGTCCGTATCTGAATAAATTTACAGGATATTATTTATGCTGTCGTAAATTGTTAAAACAATGCTAGGAATATTTCTCGCTGCATAGATTATTTATGGGTGAAACGGAATAAAATATCAACAATTCATTTTAGCGTACGTTACGTGTGTGCATGGAACGGCTTTAAGACCTGCCGGAGAGATTTTGGTATTTTTATGCGTCCGTGGGTTGGACCTTAAGCTCGTACAAAATAAAACGAGACGTTTTGTGAGTTACCGATTGAAAAATACGCAGGTACGGACGCATTCTCACGGATTCCTTACTGTTAAACGTTCAGGGAAAATTGTTATCGGCTTTATTGTTTGTAAATATGTTAAACAGTCCTTGGGCAACTTATAACAATTACAAGTTTGTTCAGAAAACCATTAAAAATATTTTTTATGGTTCCCCAAAATTTTCAAAAATTTCCCATATGTTGTACTTAACTTGTCAGATATTCAAAAACATTATTGTTAACATAATCGTTTGTAAATATGTCAAACAACACTAAGACAGTCCATAAAGACCTCTAGTATATTCAGAAAACGATTAAAAATATTTTTTATGGTTCCCCAAAATTTTCAAAAATTTCCCATGTGTTATACTCTTGGAACTTAAAATGTCTATATTCAAAAACATTATTGTTGACGTAATTGTTTGTGAATATATCAAACAACACCGACAGTCCATAAAAACCTCTAGTATATTCAGAAAATCATTCAAAATAATTTTTATGGTTCCCCAAAATGTTCAAAAATTTCCCATATGTTATATTCTTGGAACTTAACTTGTCAGATATTCAAAAACATTATTGTAGACTTAACTGTTCGTAAATATATCAAACAACACTAAGACAGTTCATAAAAGCCTCTAGTATATTCAAAAAAACATTCAAAATATTTTTTATGGTTCCCCAAAATTTTTAAAAAATTCTCAAGTGTATACTCTTGAAACTTAACTTGTCAGATATTCAAAAACAGTATTGTTGACTTAACTGTTTGTAAATATGTCAAACAACACTAAGACAGTCCATAAAAACCTCCAGTATATTCAGAAAACCATTCAAAATATTTTTTATGGTTCCCCAAAATTTTCAAAAATTTCTTAAGTGCATACTCTTGGAACCTAACTTATCAGATATTCAAAAACATTATTGTTGACTTCATTATTTGTAAGCATGTTAAACAACACTAAGACAATCCACAAGGACTACCAGTTTATTTAGAAAACGATAAAAAGTGTTTTTTTCACAGCGATTTAAAGTTTTCAAAAAATTGGCCAAGTGTAAACCCTTAAAACTTATTTTGTCTGAAGTGTTTTAAAATGATTTCAAGAAGTAGTCGACATTAATGTTTTAAAATAACATTTAAATTACAGCCTCAAGTTTTAACTAAAGTTTAAATCATGAATATCAAAAATCGGACTGTTAATAAGAACATTGTACGCAAAATTAGAATCCCGCTATATTTTCAAACACTCTGTATATCATGAAAATTTTTGTCGTCATAATTCGAAAGTGGTGAAGCTTTTTTTACGCAACGTCTTCTAAAAATATTAAGGGCTTTGCTCTAATGGCGTGAGTTGAAAACGGCATGGTTTTAGCAAGATAGGGCCTCAGCGCACACAATTTCTTTTGCTATATTGACAAATTGGGTGTAATTACTTGTAATAATCACAAAGAATGATAATAAAAGATGAGATTTTTGGATTTAATGCTTATAATATTGCCCTAAACGTGTTGACCATCCTATTATTTCGTTAGGTATAGCGTTATAATTTAAGGCCAAATCTCTGCGCAGTATAGGCGTTACTTTCAATTCTTTTTACCACTTATTAACGTGTCAGGCATCAATCTACGACGATTTCCTGTTGAGAATATCCGTAAAATCGTGGCTTACTTGTTCGTTTTTGTTAACACATCAAAACATTTTAATATTAACATATTTCAGTCGCGTCCTTTTATCATTCCTTCACAGTTAGCTTGTCTGGATGTGGTCCTACACACTGACACTGAAACTGGACAAGGGTTAAAGGTGAGCCCGAGGCGTTCATTGATCTATACAAAACGTGAGAGCTTTAACGCTAAATTTTACTGGGTTATGCACAGTTGCACGAGAGCAAATCATTAAATATTAAATAGTTAGATACTAAGACTGCTTATGCCAGAGCAAAGATATTGCAGAAAAGGAATTCCTCAATAAATTTGGATTCCTTACAGGACGTAATTTTTTTTAAGGATTGTGTTTGGTGCCGACGAGACCTGGGTTTTTACTTGGAGTCTCCTACAAAACTTGGGGCTTTGCAGTGCTTTGAACTAATTCTTAGGAACGAACATTTTGGCGTCTACTTTTATTTATATCAATGACTCCTACACGAGAAATGCCTGTCCATCAAATGTCATTTAGACAGCTAGCTGACATGAAGCGCCGGGTCAGGTTATAATACATGATGGGAGAGGATACCATAAGAAACTGTGTTGGCTGTAATGCCACGGGGGATTTGATATAAAAAAATTAAAAAAATGTAACCGCCAGAAAGGTCTTGACACAGCCTCAAATCTCAGAAGAAAGTTTGTATCATTATGTCTGCGTCATTTTTCACACTGTAGTTTTATTAAATCTTCAATCACCGACGAGTTTCCGATGTGTTTGATATATTTCCAGTAAGAATTTAATCGTACAATTCATTTATGCGCTCATGATAAAGTCAAGATGTGCTTAAATGTGTATAAAACAACTTCAAACCTATTTCTGCTTGAATATCAAGCAAACCGAATGTTTAAATCATAACACTAAAACTATTAATGTCAACGATAATGCCTGTTAGAGTTTAAAAAAGGCGCTTTTAGCTCGAAATGACCATTAAATTTCCATGTTAAAGGTTCACCGCTTGCTCAAGACGACTGCCATTAAATATTTATAAGTTGAGTTTGTCGTCGAGTATTAGTAAAAAAAAACAAGCTTAATTTCGTTGTTGGTTTTAGTTGGTATTAGGTTGATGCATAAGTTCGTGGCGTTTTCATTAAATTTAAAGTACGTAAACTAATCAATAACATATTCTTCTGCATTGTCTGCTATTGACTTCCAACGTTCTGGCAGTTTTTCGATTCCACACCTGTAGAAATCCGGCGGTTTGGAGGTGAGAAATCGTCAAGCCAATTTTGAAGAGCAACGTCGAGATCCCTCGAAGATTCTTGGATGGAGAACGGAAAAGATGAACACCTGTTGGAGCAAGGCCAGATACACAGCTTATCTTATGGGGATGGACGCCAGCTTTTGCTCGGGGAGCTGCTTGTTTATTAGGACCCAGCAATTCTTTTCTGTTCTTAATGTTTATGTAAAGGCATCACTTTTCGTTACCACTAACGATTTGGTACAAAAACGGTCCCGTTGTTGAGGAGCTGAAGGAAGGCGATCAAGAAAAGAAACGCTGTTTTTTATTGTTTTCGCTCAAAGCATAATATGTTGCACATACACCCAGTTTTAAACAGAAAGGCTGTTTAGACACTTTCGAGATACAACCGAAAATGTTTAAAGACCGTCTTCCAAAACTAACGACCAACATGAATGGATTCACCGCAACAGAATGATGAATGAACCTACAAAGAATTCAGCAAATATCAAACGAATTGAATGATTTATGTGCTCACCGACTTCTTTGGTTGTTAATCTTCCTGTGGTTTGCTTGGAACAATGAAATTTACATCACCTCCCACGCTTTAACGCATAGTGTGTAACTTATTTACATGCTAAATTTGCGTTATTTATCTGTTATTATGATACATAGCGAATTCGCAATTATCGAAGTTTGCATTGTTGACATACATCCCGCAGAGCTGGTTCAAAACGGATTTAATTTATTCACGCTTAGTGTTCGGGAAGGCTGCGCGATTTTTTTTTTGACAACGAAATAGTGTGTTTGGCGTCAATCGCGTGCTTGATTGTTTTGGGCTTGTTCAAAGACGCTTACGTATGAGAAACGTTACAATTTCTTAATTGATCTGTGCAGGTATCATGGAAGACTGCTACGATATATTAGCGCGGAAATTGGCGTGTTTGTTGCGACAATTATATTGGTGTTAACATTTTGTAGGTGAACGAGTGGACCACTCAGAGAAAATTACGTTTTAAAAACGTTTTCCTATCGTTTAAAATTACTCGGAATCGGCGTACGTTCCAAATCGCTTTCGTTTCAATTTCGGTGCGTAAACAGAGCCAGGCTTTTGACAAAGCCCCGGGCTTAAGACAACATATCAACTGTCGAATGCATACAGAATACAAGACAGAGTCGAATGCAGGGCGGCACGGTTCATACAACTCGTATGCCGCAACAAGGGTTGTTTAACAGCAGGGGGTAAGTTCACTCCCTTAAAACTGCGTAACAGGATAAGTCTGTGCCGGAAAAAAGCGCCTTGCACGTACGAAAACATATAGCTCGCGATAGAATAAATTTATTTAGCATTAGCGAACGGTTAAACGCTAACTTTACCGGTGACGTAGTCTTAGAGACTCCAGGCGTGAGCTTTGCGTGCACTGTACTTGAACGTTGCCGTGCGTTGTCTTTGTGTTAAAAACCTGTTTAACGCAACGAATTGCGTCGAATGAAGGATTGTATGTCCATATATTTAACTGGGGATATCCTTCGGATGTGGCTAATTATGAGATGACCTCTATATCGATTCCCTGTCCGTGTGTCTGCCACTGATCGGCAGTTGAAAAAATCCCCTTTAAAATAATATTTGTGTGCACGGGCTAACAGTTCTGCACAAAGGTTCTGTTGTTGCAGCTTGGTTTTCGATATTGCTCAGAGCGGCAGCGCGGAAACTGTTATTGATCTTTGATTCGAAACCGATTGTGCCGTTTGATGTCGTTTTATAATTGATAACGCTGTTAAATCTGCGTGAAGCACGATATAAAACTTGCGTTTAAAGGGGGCGGCGAATTTCTAGCGTCGTGTTGGTCCTCGCGAAGCTGTGAGTCGGAAATTTTGTCGTCAAAACTGTCGGTCGGGGCTCAGTCGACACTGAAAACCGGGATTTCGATATACGAGGGGGAATCGATAAGTTTCTGGTCTAGCCTAGAGGTAAACTGTATCTGCAAAGTATACAGGGTGTATACAGGAGGAATAGGAAATATTTTAGGAGCTGGTAGTATGGATCGTGTTGAGTTAACAAGTTCATATCAACATCGGAGCAGCCACAGGACACTGTAGGCTAAACAAACACTTCTACATAATAGGGCTCTCAGAGACCGATATATACAGAGTATGTGGTGAAAAAGAAGAAACACCTCTTCACGTACTAGGCCAGTGTGAAAGATTCACACACTGTCGGCGTCGACTTCTAGGGATGGAAAAAGCCAACCATGAAGAGTTAAGAAAAAAACCCTTAAAGAAAATCCTGGAGTTTTTCAGACAGGACTTTTATAGGGCCATCACCAGAGGGTACAATGGACCAATAGGTCGCAGTACAGGACCCACCTCCGCGGAAATAATAATTGTGTCCAATTCTTAATGGTTAGGAAGATACAGCCGTTTACTCTTTCTTGGTAGATGTCGCTTTTCATCCATCCCCGCAGATAAAAATCTAAAGGGGTAAGGTCTGGGGACCTTGGTGGCCAATTAACGTGGCCATATCGACCGATCCATCGTCCTGGTAATGTTAGAATTAGTTAAAGTACCACCTGGCTAGAATGTGCAGCTACACGTAGCGAATTTGATAGAGCATTGAAGTTGGTGGTGGAATTTTTGAACATTAACTTTGAACTACTGCTAATTATTCGTGTGTTTTATAATTTAAATAATCAATAGATACAATAATCGACCTTTTGTGAGGCCTTTTTAAGGTTAACATTTAAACAGCTGTATGTTCCTAACCATTGAGAATTGGACACATGTTTTCCAAAACTTGTTAACTCAAAATGGCCCATACTACCAGCTCCTAAAATAATTGCTATACTTCCTGAGACACCCTGTGTATTATTGTATTCAATGTAATCACCCTTCAAGTCTTAAAACTTTTTCTATCTCTTGTTCTAATAAGACTTTGTTGCTTTTTGGTCGTGGTCCATGATTTGCAACCACGTTATGGTGCTGTCCACGTGAGAGTAAACAACTCTTGATAGCAGCGTCGCCAAGGATACAGCCAATCGCGAGTTACTCTCAGGGGCTGTATCCTTGGCGACGCTGCTATCGAGAGTAGTTTACTCTCACGTGGACAGGCACCATTAGGATGGGATTAAACACTTTTCGATATATCTCAACCTTCGTTTCTTTGGTTATCTCTTTATTTTTTTAAGGAACTGTTTCTTCATCGCATCAAATAGCCTAGCTGCTGAGCCTATTCTCTTGTTTATTTCCTTATCTATCTCTCCAGTACAAAAGTAAGTGCACTCCTAGATATTTATAGCTTTTTACTTGTTCTAGTTTCACCAATTGTGACAATTCAACACAAAAAGTTTAATGCCGCAACCCGATTTTCCTTTTTTATTGTAAAACTATTGATCAATACTTCCTCGTACATCACAAAACGCCAGTGAAAACAATCACTAAAAGGAAGAAACGTGACTCCACAGATTTTTCCGACAAATTTCCGTGATTGTGAATGCCATTTGTTAACACCAACAACGAGTCTATAATTTTCCGTCGACGTTTAAATGTTCAGCGGAATACGGCTTGTTGATTTATTAAAAATTTAAGAGTTTAAAAGTCCTTGACGCGGTATATCGTCACGAAACCACGGAACATGGACATTTCACGGTTCTTTGTGACTTCGCATCAGTCTGTTGGGTGCAGACGTCCAACCGACTGGAACGATCTTCCTCCAAAGGTTTGGCTTGTACCATGCGACATGCGAGCTGTGTACGAGATATTCTAGACGCGTTACATCCAAAACACTCGCAGAACTAAAGCGAATTCTTTGGTATACGAATCTTACGACGACGATAAATAAGAAAGTGGTGTAAAACATTATTCGGCCGCGACTAATCGTAACTGCGCGTAACTAATTACTTGTTTTGGTATCTAAATTGTGTTTTTACTGATGAAAACCGTTGTTTTGCTTTGAGGATTTTTGGCGCAAACTACAGTCAAAACATTGGGCTTGTATTTATAACATTAAGATGTTTATCAGTTGCTCATATCAACCGCCTTTTAAAAGTTCACGTTTTTCAAAACACGCTGGTTGTGAGGTTATGGATTTTTTTGTTGAATTGTCAAAATTTTGGGATTATATGAATCTTCGCGAATCTAATAAACCAAAGTTTTTGAAAATCCGTTGAGTAATTCCAGAAATAAGCTCAAAAGAGTAACGCGGGTTGCATTGCAGTTAACTCAAGCAGTTCTTAGTGCGCATGCCCTTAGTTTTTTTGCGTATATTTTTGAAACTACCTAACAAATTTTTAAAAACTTTGGCTTATTATGGACAGAAAAAATAATACAATCTCAAAATTATAAAATTTCAAGAAGCATTGTACAATTTACAGCTTAAGTATTTTTAAAAACATGTTGTTTTTTTGTAAAGCTTTAGATGGTTACATCAAATCATAACTTTTTTGTCTGTACCTTAGTTAATACTCGATTTATTTTGAAAATTTTTGGTTAATTAGACTCCAAAATAATAAAAGACTATCACAAAAACAGTTTTTTAAATCATAAATTAGTGTTATTTGAAAGAAAAACACCACTTTTAATTCTTATGAACATTTTGCAAAATCAAAAATTGGTTTAAATTAAGTTGGCTTTGAAATTCAACACACAATCGTTGAAATATGATAATCTTGAGATAGACCAGTTCTGCGCAAGTCCGATAAATCAAATATTTACGAAATTCGTGCGGTAGTTTCAGATTCACAAGCAAAACAGTATCATCTGAATTTTTTGTTTTCGACCCATCTATTTTGAAATCCCAGCGAGGCGTTTACTATTTTGTGTATAACTTTGGAAGTACTAGATGGATTTTCAAAAACTTTGGTGCATAGACTCTTAAACAATGAGGCTATAAGAAAACAACAAAATTTCGGAAGGAACTCGCTAAACTAAAAGCCAACGCGTTTAAACAACATAAACAAAATTTTGTGTTACCAAGAGACAAATTTCTTGACGTTTTAATGATAGCGGGATATTTTGGCTGAAGTTAAGCCCAAAAGTTGTAAAAATCAGGTGATTGGTGAAAGAGTCGTGGACAAAAAGAAAAAATCCGCGGTTTTTCCGCTACCCTACCTAGTTATGAAGAGTTCCTCAAGGATCCTTGTAAAAGGATAACGAAAAACGTATGTTTTTGTGGAGAGTTTCGCCTTTTTTTTAAGGGACGTGTTGATTTCTTGCAGCCAAAAGTATTTTAGTGCCTTGGGGGGCTATATTTCACAACATCAAGCACGTTTGTAGAAGAAAATTTTGTTACATAATCCCTGCTAATATTATATGTTACACATAACATATTATATATCATATACAATAGACCTATACTATGCGGTTATTCGTGAAAAAAAAAATCGACTATAAAGCTGACAGGCGTATCTGTTGTAAGTGGTATTACCTCACAGTGGTATTGCAAGGAATATGATATTGGTGTAATATAGAATTCATCGCTGTTGTACCAAAACCAGCCAGCATATGCGCATATCATGGCGACTCCGCCTTGCCAGCCACGACCAATCCACGTCCTACGAAAGAGCTATCGCCGTATACAATTGCCCCGCGTTTGTGAGCATCGATTTGCTTTTGTCGCGGTTATTTTCCTTCGAAATTCGGTTTGTTTTCAGCTGGTTCAACGTTGGAAATGCGTACGTTTGCGTATCACGACGAGCAGGACCAAAAATCGAAGCGATACGAGCTCGTATAGTTGACAATCGTAAAATTATAAGCCACTAGCTTACTAATATAACTTTGAAAAACCTCGATAAACCTCTTTTACAAAAAAAAAACAATTGGGAACCCGTGCTAAATTTTTTGCTGCCTTTGTAGTATTTTTAACAAATCTCATCGCTTCGTCGGTTGCACTTCTTTACAACAATGACAAATTGCTTCCATCTCTGAAAATAGTGCGCGCATTTTCCGAAATTTTGTTTTATTGAATTCAAAAATAACAAGACTACCACAAAGTGTCAACATTTTCACTAATATTGGGGCAATTTCATACCCAACATGTTTTGAAAAGCGTATCTTGTCAAAGAGCGAAGACTGAAGTAGAACAAATTTAGAACAATTAAAAATTGCACGTTTCTTTTAAAATACTGCACATGTTTTCAAAATTTTTGGTTTTCTGGATTGGGCAATAACAAAAGTATCACGGAATTTAAAAACTTCCACAGATATTTTCGTAATTTTGAAGCCGGGGTGTCTTGAAAACGACGATTTTTGAGAAAGCGTATGCAGTTATATAGGCCGTTACTGTTTTGTGTATATTTATTTTGAACTACTGAATGGATTTTCAAAAATTTTGCTGGTATAGATTCAGGAAAACAAGGTTGCCATACAATTTCAAAATATCTACAAATTTTTGCTTTACTTCCGTATATTTATCACGACATCCCATCGCTACGTCGAATTATTTCTAGGGACTGAAAAAGTTTTAGAACAATTTAAAATTGCATGTAACTCTGGAAATAGTGAAGCGATTTTCAAAAACTTTGGTTTATTAGACTCGTGAATAAAAATACTATCAGACGTTTATTAAAATTTTACGAAAATTACTGCCAATTTGGAGCCAACGTTTTTGAAAAACATTGTATTTAGAAAGAGTCAAATGACTATACTATTTACCTAGTAGGTACACACATCCCTGTAATTACGCAACGAATTTTCAAAAGTTTTGGTGCATTAGATCAAGGTATAACCAGACCGCAACAAAATTTTGCAAATTCTTCAAATGTTTCGGCAATTTCAGAGCCAACATGTTTTAATAAACGTATACTACCTAGCTGTATAATATAGTAAAATTTGTAGGTTCCGTGTAGCGTTTTTTTGTCTTAGTTTTCCATTTATACTATTGTTCAGCAAAGGAGCTTGAAAAATAACCTGCTGATGAAGGCATGAGGGTCTCAAAACTTTCATAGATTTTGTTTAAGAAGCGATTTTCGTGCGACATAAGATATCATTTTCGCAGTTAAAATTATTGTAAACTCTTACCGTGATGTCCTGGTAGCGCAGTTTTATTTCCTGCTAAATAGTCGTCTTTGCAAATAAATTTGTTATCGTCTAAAACATAAAGTTCTTCTCCAGTGGATAGCTGCTTTCTACAGACAAGGCAAGTGAAGCAGTTCAGGTGGAACACTTTATCCCTCGCCTTTCTGACCAAGTCGCTCGGCGAAATTCCCTGACCGCAGCCGCCACACTTGGTGCCATATCTCCTGAAAATGAAACAAATTTAGAAATTTTTCTTCTCTGTGGTTGAGAGGCAAGTTCAAGTAACCATGGCCGCTACCAGCAGACTGTTTTATTAGTTTCCTATTTCGACGTCTCAGTTTATTTAAGTCTCTAATGGAGCGTGCAACATCCAAGCAACGAACGCCAAATGTTTTGAGGCGCACGAGAATTTCGAACAGAAATGTGCAGAAGTACAGCTTAATCGGGAAAACTTTGTCGAACGCAATGCCGTGCCGAAACTTGGGGAAAGTTTAATAGAAACAATTTAAGTTGCCAGCCAAGTTTAAACTAAAAAAGTTAACTTCGAAGAGACGCTAAGAGCCCAAACTCACGGATAATTCGTACTGACTAAAAATAGTTAGAGGTTAAGAAAGATTTTGCGGTGCATTTCTACAGACAATATCACTATAAAAACATATTTTGTAGGCACAGATGGACATACAGTCTGTTCGACAAAATGGGCCCAAGAGTTATATGGCGAAACGGCATATATTCTTCAACTTCTGTTGCATTTAGGGTATGTAAGTTAATAAGGGCTACATTTTAAAAATATTTTTAAACATACAGGGTGCTCCAAAAATGAGTGGCATATCAAAGTTATACTTTTTCTTATAGAACACCGTGTATATTTTTATATTTTCAAATTCCTCTTCAAAAAACGTATGAGGTTGTATGGGTCTAAAAATAAAATTATAACTTTCTTGTTTTCTTCTTTCAATTGTTTTAAATTACCACTGTCTACCTTCATAGCCCACTTGAAATTATTACTTTGCCCTAATAATTGACAATAAAATCAGGATATCTCGAAAAACATAAATTATAGGTATAAAACAGTCTGGATGTTTTCGAAAGACAATTAAATTTTCTGTAAGACTGTGTAAAAAAATGTAGGGTATTAAAAAAAAAAGAGTTATAGATGTTTAAAGTTTCACAAGTTTGACCAAGCGTAAAAAACGCCCTGTGTAATATTATAAAAATGTACGTTGTGCAAAGTGTAAAATAATCTTTTGTCAATCTAATCTCCAAGCGAATTTCTTCAGACTTTTCAAAGTTTTTAAATGTTGGAAAATTTTTGAAAGTACTGCATTTTCATAAAAATGCAATTTTCACGAAAACTGCTGACTTTAGACCCATATAACCTAAAACATTTTTTGAAGTAAGTTTGAAGAGGAATCCAAAAATGTAAAAATATACAGGGTGTTCCATAAGACAAAATATAACTTTGATATGCCACTCATTTTTGGAGCACCCTGTACCTATGTTCGAAAATTTTTTTAAAATGTAGTCCTTATTGACTTACATAACCTAGCTGCAACAGAAGTTGAAGAATATATGCCGTTTCGCCATATAACTCTTGGGCCCATTTTGTAGAACAGACTGTACCTATACTGATAATTTCAAAATAATATCTGTAGCAACTTGGACGTTATTTACTGAATTTTTCGATCAAGGTACAGATTTTTAGGGAAACCGTTATGTTATAGGGACAATACGTAAAATTAAAAACTTTCTGATCATTTTAAATAACAATTAGTTTTGAAATGTGTGCCATATACAACCTATGTTAAGATTAAAAAAGTTGTAAATCAGTAGAAATTAATTCCAAATTCATTCGATTTGTTTAAGAGCGTAGAAAATTAATTTTAGTATAATAAACACCCGTATCAAGACAGTTTTAACATCTTTATGATCGAACTTACAAATAAGTTGAAAGGGGCAGAAGTTTCTTATCATGACGTTCTGGGAAAGTGTTTGTTATCGAACGAGATTTGATGGCGTGTGTTTTTTTAATAATAAATTAACATTTGTTAGTTAATAACGTTCAAGATTATGTTATAAATTATTATACGGTTGCTCTATGAATCACGGAATAAATTTACGACCGAAGAGTTTCAAAATTATTATGAATTATTAACGTTATTTAGGTTGTGAGTCAGCGTAACTAAATAAATACTGCAAAACTAATAAATCTAAGATTTGCCTGAAAATATTTTGATAAAAGGTCGCGTGTGTTATCCTGTTTCCGGTTATTTTTTTGATCACAACGCCGATTTTTCAAATTAAATTATAGACTGTATTGTACTTGTTGATACAAAAACACGAGGATTTGTCATGAAAAAAAGTGTGTTGAAATTGAAATGGCGCTCTTTTATCTAAATTGATCATTAAAATAAATTGAATCGTCGGTATTTTATACAATATTTAATTAAAACCGGCCGTTTCGTCATTTCAATTAAGAATTTTTTTAAATAAAAAGTAATTAAAACTGCGCCAAGAATGCTACAATTATGAAGAATAACTTTCTTAATCAGATACATTATGTTTATTGTTTTTGTCTGTGTGTTTGACTGGTTTTTCAATTACAGATTTGTGTAATCGTTATTTTGAAACGTAATTATTAATTTAATTGAACATACATGTGCGTGATTAGAAATTTAAAAATAAGCAGAATGTTTTTATTTTTACACATATTTACAAGCGTATAACTCGGTATTTTTTTGCGAAAATTTGTTTGTAATTTGTATTGGTCTTAATGTTTTAAAGAAATGTTTAATACATCCTAAACAATGTAATTTCACCTTAAGTGCGTACAAAACGGCCTAAAACAATCTTTTTACAGCCCTATAATTTTTAAAAAAAAATTCCAAGTGTATAATAGTCTGGAAATATTTTTTATTTGTGATAGTCTTTATATTTTCAAGAATTGTTAAAGACACCCTAATCAATGCATTTTGACACTTAATTTTTTTTAAAAACGGCCTAAAACAATTTTTTTACTGCCTTACAAAATTTTGAAAAAGCTTCAACTGTATAAATACCTTGCATTTTTTTATTCTTGAAATCGTTGAATTTTTTTGTGTTGGTCTTTATATTTTTAAGAATTGTTAAAGACACCCCAGCCAATGCATTTTGACCTTTAATTTTTTTAAAACGGCCTAAAACATTTATTTACACGGTTACAAAATTTTGAAAAAGCTCAAAATGTATAAATACCTTGCATTTAATTCTGGAAATCGTTGAATTTTTTTGTGTTGGTCTTTATATTTTCAAGAATTGATAAAGACACTCCAACCAATGCATTTTGACCTTTAATTTGTTTAAAAACAGCCTAAAACATTTTTTTTACAGTCTTACAAAATTTTGAAATAGCTCAAAATGTATAAATACCTTGCATTTAATTCTGGAAATCGTTAAATTTTTTGTGTTGGTCTTTATATTTTCAAGAATTGTTAAAGACACCCCAACCAGTGCATTTTGACCTTTAATGTGTTTAAAAACGGCCTAAAACAATTTATTTTAACCTTACAAAATTTTGAAAATGCTCAAAATGTATAAATACCTTGCATTTAATTCTGGAAAACAGTTAATTTATTTGTGATTGTCTTAATAATTTTAAGAATTGTTGAAGACACCCCAACCAATGCATTTTGACCTTTAATTTTTTTAAAACGGCCTAAAACATTTATTTACAGCGTTACAAAATTTTGAAAAAGCTCAAAATGTATAAATACCTTGCATTTAATTCTGGAAATCGTTAATTTTTTTGTGTTGGTCTTTATATTTTCAAGAATTGATAAAGACACTCCAACCAATGCATTTTGACCTTTAATATTTTTAAAACGACCTAAAACATTTATTTACACGGTTACAAAATTTTGAAAAAGCTCAAAATGTATAAATACTTTGCATTTAATTCTGGAAATCGTTAAATTTTTTTGTGTTGGTCTTTATATATTCAAGAATTGATAAAGACACTCCAACCAATGCATTTTGACCTTTAATTTTTTTTAAACGGCCTAAAACATTTATTTTTCACGGTTACAAAATTTTGAAAAAGCTCAAAATGTATAAATACCTTGCATTTAATTCTGGAAATCGTTGAATTTTTTTGTGTTGGTCTTTATATATTCAAGAATTGTTAAAGACACCCCAACCAATGCATTTTGACCTTTAATTTGTTTAAAAACGGCCTAAAACAATTTTTTTTATCCTTACAAAATTTTGAAAATGCTCAAAATGTATAAATACCTTGCATTTAATTCTGAAAATCGTTAAATTTTTTTGTGTTGGTCTTTATATTTTCAAGAATTGTTAAAGACACCCCAACCAATGCATTTTGACCATTAAATTTTTTTAAAACGGCCTAAAACATTTATTTACACGGTTACAAAATTTTGAAAAAGCTCAAAATGTATAAATACCTTGCATTTAATTCTGGAAATCGGTATTTTTTTTTGTGATGGTCTTTACATTTTCAAGAATTGATAAAGACACCCCAACCAGTGCATTTTGACCTTTAATTAGTTTAAAAACGGCCTAAAACAATTTTTTTTATCCTTACAAAATTGTGAAAAAGCTCAAAATGTATAAATACCTTGCATTTAATTCTGGAAAGAGTTGATTTTTTTTGTGATGGTCTTTACATTTTCAAGAGTTGTTAAAGACACCCTAACCAATGCATTTTAACCATAAGTTTGTTTAAAAACTTCCTCAAACAATTTTTTTTACAGCTTAAAAAATTTTGGAAATTGGTCAAGTAAGTGTATAAGCCTTGCATTTAATTCTGGATTTATTTTTTGTAATTGTCTACATGTCCCCCAAGCAATAAATGTTACTTTTAGTTTGTTCAAAAACGGCCTAAAACATTTTTTTATCTCTTATAAATTTGGAAAAAAAGTTTTAAGTGTACAGCCTTGCTTGTTTTTGGCAAAAATTCACTATTTTTGCAGTAACTGAATTGTTAGTCATAGCTAATTCCGATAGCCAATTATCAACAAGTCGATCGACAAAAACAGTCATCTTTAGACGCGCTCGGGATATTCAGAATTTTGCTCGAACGCGGAATACACAGCGTGAACCGATTATCTACCACTGGAATGTCTTCCGAGAAAAAAGCAAGTTTCACGGATAAAACAATTGCTGGCTGCAGCGGAACAAAAAGAGATCGCGAACAAAAAATACGTCTTGTGGCGACTTGATTAAAGACGTCTTCAGAGAAAGCTGGTCTCGCGAAAATAAATAAAAACATCTAGGATTGGGTAACACAGGAAAACGTAATTAATATTATTTTCTAAACACTTGTGCAAAAAAAAATCCGCTCCTGACAGATTCACGATGACGCAGTTCGCGAAGACAGACGCAGTTTTTATTTTTTTTCATTACACCCAAGCAACCTAGTTTTGTGACAAATTCAAATTGATCCGATTCAATTAGACTTCGCAATTAGCTAAACTTTAAACGTGTTTTTACACGTGGTATAGAGTTCTCTTGGCGAAAATTCTTTGTGGACGTTTTGTGCATGGAAAAAAATAGGACGTAAAGTCGTACAAATCATTTATGTCTTTTTGAATCATTGATTAGTCATGGCAGCGGTGCAGTGTTTCATTTTAGTACCCAACTCAAGATATGTCCTCGTTAAAACCCAGGCTGTACTCGTTAGGTCGAGAACATGTTTGTTAAAGACGTTTTAGCCAACAATGGCAAAGCACACCAAATTATGCACGATTTTTCGGTTATTTTGAAATACGGTGGTGATTGTTTCAGTACAGAAATGTTCCTATTATTCCTTATAAAAAGGGCAAAGGCTTACAAGTCTTTGCAATCTTTAATTTGGCCATAAATAACATGTCATTTACATTATTCGAGTTTTTAGAGAAATTTTTTAAAATCTCGGAATCAAAAATGCAAAAACTTCAGCCTTTACAATGTTCCCAATCTTATTGAAAAATTCTAAATTGATATTTTAACGAATCAGTGGTCAATAATTGCTAATTTTGGTGCAAATTACGCGTGTATTAAGTTTTATGGTTTTTAATGTGGTTCAAAATTTGTTTCCATTATTCCGGAAGAAAGGGCACTACTTTGGAGTTCGTTTTATCTTAATTATGATAAAGTGAGGATTAAAAATGTTGTTGATTACGTCTTACAAAGGGCCGATGAGATCCCTTTGTGCTTTTTCAATTTTACCCATCGTGCTTTTCATATTTCTACGCATATTTGCATACTTAATATCAAAGTACTTGTGTGTGGTTATAATTTTCAAAGATTTTTCTTGTGTGTGCCTTGCTTTACGATGCCTAGATGGTTGCATGAAATCCAAAAACCGATCACCCTTATCAAAGTTTTAACGTAGTGACTTCTTAAGCAGACATGCGCAGTCGTCTAGTCGAGAAACGTCAAAATGCACGCAGTTTTTGGCTCCAGTTTTCATCAACTTTTTCAAACGTTATTTTCGCCAATCAAAAGTATTGTGGTTGTGTAAATTGTTCGCGAAGTGTTAAATTATGGATATGAACCATGTCCCTAGCTCAAAGTGCGCCTGGAATTGAAATACTTTGATTTAAAAGTTCCAATTTTGAGATCAGCTGACGGTGGCGTTCCTAGCGTCTTGCCGGATATGGTCGCGCGGACATGTGATATAAGGATGACCGTCCCGGGCGTTTTGAAAATCTTTGAGCATGTTATTGTTTGTTTCGTGACAACGGTACTTTTGGCGAATATTCGAATCGGTTAGTGGAATTATTAAACTGTGTTGTTGTGAGGAATTTTCGGGACTTTTTGACACCGGAGCTTCGAGGAACCAGAAATTAGATTAAGGCGTTCGTCTTTCGATTTTTTCGATAACTTGGTTGGCTTATGCACACAAGGTAGGCAAATACAAACCTTTTCGAGTTGTTTTCAACTGTTTTGACTGTAATTAACGCACCTTAAGGTAAATTAATTGTTGCTTTAGGTGTAAATAACGCATGTTTGAAGTTTTAAGCCATTCGCTTGAGTTTTAAAGTTAGTTACTTGAAAACAGTGCAAAACCTATAGCCTTTGCACTTTTCCTTGGTTCATGGAAAGTTTTAAATCGTAATTTAAACTATTTAAAGTCGATTAATGATCCTTTAAATCTATAAGTGACGCGTGTTTGAAGTTTGAAGCCATTTCCTTGCGTTTTTCCATTTTTCTTGGTAATGTGCAAAGGCTATAGTTATTGTCCTTCTTGAACTTCGCGAGCAATCGTGCTAAAAGACTAATTAATTTAAATCCAGGCACTTCTAGCAAATAAATCTGTCATTCACGGTCTCTAGATACCACAACACTTGACGCGTTTAATTATTTTGTTTGACCATTGCTCGTTTTTTCGCCAATTTTGTCAATTAGCCACGAGGCCTTTGCTACAAAACTACAGTTCAATCAAATATTTCTTGGTCTGTTCTTTTACCGTTACGGCGGCTGAGGGCCACAAAGTATTAAACCACATACAACCTTCAGAGCATGCCACGATTTCGTTTGCGTACGCACTTGGTAAAAAATTAGGATAAGTCGAATCAAAACTAAAAGAATTTAATGAGTATAAGAAGTGAGTTTAATCTTGCAAAACGGGCGATAGTGTAGAAACAGCTTTTTATTAATTAGCGATTGAAACTGTATTGATGACTTGGTGTTTAGAACAATCTAAGAGAAATAAATTTGCATGTAAATACAACTCGATGAAGGCATCTCCGATAAAGCTCTAGCAAATTAATTAAGTCCCAAGATTTTTGCTCGCCCAACAATGGAACGGCATAAATTAAAGATTAGGCACAAAAAAGGCAATGTATAGGTGGCGGCATCTAGACGGCTTTGGCACTTTAACAAGTCCGAAACCCATATATTCTGCAACCTTATACCTTTGATGAGTTTTGTTTCAAAAATAATAATTCATACGGTCACAGGTCTAACTATAAATATTTGAGTTTGCAGTCAAAACATCGACATGGTCGTGGAAGACTTTTTTTCAACTGGTTTTTAGCTGTTCGGTGTTTGTAGCTGGTCACGTTTTGGTGCTGGTAAAAGTTCTAGGCGAGTTCTTGAACGTTTGCGAGCCAATACGACCTTTATTTTTCACGCCCTTGTATCAGTTGTGATTATTTTATGCAGTTGGCGATTTCGTGGAAGTTTTCATTCAAGAACAGTATGTAAAAACTCGATGGTTTTATTTTGTGCGCAAGTTTTTTTATTTGTCAGCTGATTTTTACCTCCCCAAGCAACATTTTCACTTTTGCTTTGTTCAAAAACCGCGTAAATCAATTTTGTTAAAGCCCTTCAAAAGTTTTTAAAAAAGTTTCAAGTCTATAGACTTGCATTTTTGTTTGTCATAAGTTTGAATGTTTTGCAATGGTCTTTATATTTTCTGAAAATGTTAAACACACCCTAAGCAATGTATTTTCTCCTTTGGTTTGTTTGAAAAAAGCCCAAAACAATTTTTTTTACAGCCGTTTAAATTTTTGGAAAAGTTAAAAGAGTAAAATCTGGCATTTTGTTGTGAAAAAAATTGGGAAGTCGTTTGATGGTCTTTATATTTTCCGAAAATGTCACCAGATAGCCCAACCAATGCATTGCCACCTTCAGTTTGTTTCAAAAAGGCCTGAAACAATTTTTTTACAGCCGTTTAAAATTTTGGAACAGTTAAAAGTGTAAAGTTTGGCATTTTGTTTTGAAAAAAAAAATAGGAAGTCGTTCAATGGTCTTTATATTTTCCGAAAATGTTACAGACAACCCAACCAATGCATTGCCACCTTTAGTTTGTTTAAAAACGGCCTGAAACAATTTTTTTACAGCCCATCTAATTTTTGAAAGCAGGAGCCCCAGTATGCTTAAAAAGCGCTTTTTTAGAGGCTGATGAAATTTTTTTTTCAATCAAAAAGTACCAAGTTTATTGCTGTAAACAAAGTACCAAACTTTAGCTAAAGTTTAAGCCAAAAATTGCTAAAATCGTGTTTTAAATAGTAAAGTTATGAACAATATAAAAGTTATGTATTATCCTTTTTGTATAATCGTTTTCGCGTAGATTTTCCGGGTAGTTTTTCTCTTTCCATTAAAAAGAAAATACCGCAGCGGCCTTTAATGAAAACAAATACTTGTTGCCCTAAAGCCGGGAGCCAACTGCAATAACTTAAAATGTGCAAATCGTTTGTCTCGCGTATTTAAAGTCAAATTGTATTCGGTTATGTTTTATGCATCGAGTGATATTTTTAAACGTGGGGAATGCCCGAATCATCATTTAGTTCCGCCAAGACGATATCCCAGAAGGAAAATAATTTTAAATGCATTGCGTATCAGAGGTTACACCGAGGGGTTGGGCACCCCAACGATTACCATAAATAAATGAAAGTGCACTTATCTGCGCGTACTAGCCACATCAAACAGTCAACCAAGACCAGCATTTAAAGCTTATCTAATTTAAAACGGGGTTTTATGAAAACAGTGGCGTATCGGGTTCACCCCCATCTTGTTATGACGAATTTATTGGCACGCCAAATAAACTGAATGGGCACGATAAAATACAACACTTAGACAGTGCAATCAAAAGTGTCTGCAAGTTCCCACCGTGTTTGAGGATTTATCCAACCAAAATGCAATTTTTGCTCGAATAATAAAGAATGTACTCGCAAAAGGTGGTCAAGCTACGTATCATATGATAGGAAATTTTAGGAGCTTTCCTATGACCATGCATTTATACCTTAATTTTGTTCCAAAACGGCCTAAAATAATTTTTTATTGCTCTTCTAATTTTTGAAAATGTTTCTAGTGTTGCATTTTGCTTTGGTAAAATTTGGTAGGATTTAGTATTTTGTAAAAATGTTATAGACACCATAAACGAAGCATTTCGACCTCTAGTTCGATCAAAAACGGCCTAAGACAATTTTTTACAGCCATCCAAAATTTTGAAAAAAAGTGTATAGCCCTTCATTTTTGGTTTTGATATTGTTTTTATATTTTCTGAAAACGTTAAGGACACCCTATGCAGTGCGTTTCCAACTTTTGCATGCACAGAAACGGCCTAAAACGTGTTTTTTACAGCTCTTATAAATTTTGAAAAAAATACATGCATATGGCCTTGCATTTTTGGTTGGCAAAATTTTCAGAGTTTCGCAGTGGCCTTTATATTTTCTACAAATGTCAAAAACACCCCAAGCAATCCCTTTTTCTTTCAGTTTGTTTAAAAACGGCCCGTAATAATTTTTTAAAGCTCTTCAAATGTTTGAAAAAAGTTCCCATTATATAGCTTTGCATTTTTGGTTTGCAAACATTCCTATGTATAGATATGATCTTTATACTAACTAGACATCTTAAAGACATAGTAAGAAATGTATTTTTACTTTAAGGTGGTTTAAAAACGGCTCAGAACAATTTTTTATTGCCCTTCAAAATTTTGAAAAAAGTTTCAAGTGTACATTTTTAGCTGACAAAAATTCGAAAGTTTTGCAATGGTCTTCATATCTTTGAAATATGTTAAAGACGCCCTTGGAAATGCATGTTCACATTTATTTTGTTCAAAAACTGCTACAGCCCTTCATAATTTTGGAAAAGGTTCCATGTGCATTTATAGATTGCAAAAATGTTGCCTTTGATCTTAATAATTAAAAAAATGCTAAAGATACGCTAAGCAGTTATAATTTTTTTTTAATTTTCAGGTTTGCCCTTAGCAGAAGTGCTATAAGGGTTGATTCTGAGAAGAGGTATGAACGCCAAGATGCGTTCAAGGGAATTAATGTCATTATACAAAGGTAGAGAATTTCTTTTTACAATTATTTGAGTCCACGTATGTGCAAATTTGCCTATGTTTAATCAATGAATTTACTTAGCCAGTGCTCTCCATCATGTTTTGCGTTTAAATGAAACCTCTATCAACTACAATATTTTCTTTTGGTGTTTTTACCTGAAGAAATCGTTTCTACAAAATAATTTTCCTTCTCTTGAGAAACATTTGTCGGTGAGCGGCGATTTGCAATCGTGACATATAACACAGTTGATATGCCACGATGATTCTAAAACATGAAGTAGGAATTTCTCGAGAATGGGCTTCTGGCACCCGGTACAGGCGATCAGCATCCCTGCAACTGGTTCTGCCCGACCTAGAACAAAGTGGAACTTTGTCACTAACATAAACGATAACAAAAATGATTCACGGTTATTACTGACAGTAAATCAAACAACTTTTTACAAACAACTAAATAGGCATTGTCGGTGTCCCATCGCGAACTTGGTCATTGCTTCTCGGAAAGTAACTTTAAAGTCTACCCGTTCATTTCAGCCTTTTGCAGTTTTTTTTTGCAGGCCACATTGACCGGTCTCGTGTGCTTTTTTTAGTAAAAACGTTTTTCGCAATAATATCATACAATAGGAAATTTGGGGATCTTTCGATTGATGTATGAAATGGAAGTGTAGGGTGTTATTTCCAAGGCAAAAATTGATCGTGTTAAAAGATATTAAAACGCGAATATCTCAAAAACTATTAAATGGATAATAATTCTAATGAATATTTTGTCAGAAACACCATAGCTCTATCTTTTAAAATGAAGAAGTTACAGGACTTGAATGTGCTCGCCGTCTGATTTTTTTTGTGTGTGGATGTATCTGCTTATAAACGGGCGCAAATTATAAACAACATTTTTTATCGTTGAGTAATTGTTCGCGTCCAGAACTTTTGCAACAATATCTTGCGCCTTTGTTAACAACGATCGCGTCGCGCTAGACTAGTCGATAAATTACATTTCCTGATGTCTTTTAAATGCTTCAACTAGTAGCAATTATCAATATTACCGATTTCAAAATTGTGTTTACGTAGTATCGACTTTTGTTTTTTTAACTTTCCACGTTTCCTGTATAAAAACCGTCGTCGTTTTTATCAAGAGCTCTGAGGATATTCCGTGAACCAAGACGAATTTACATGCTTCGATTGTTTTAAAAACAAGAGTATAACAAATCCCGATTATCTGATGACAACTAGAATCCATGACTTACTGAATCATTTCTTCCTGTAATTTGTTATTATTAATTCCGACTTCAGCTTCAAGCTGTCTTTAGGTAACTGGGTTGTGCCGAAGTGGGTGATTAAATTTTGAATTTGCTGCTAGATTTAAAGGCTTTTAAAGTGTACACAGGCGATTTGATTAGGGTAAAATAATTGCTGGAAAATCTATAACCAGTATATGAACAGTAACGATTTGCTATTGCTGTGGAAACATGTTAGGCTACAAGTCGATACAAAAATAGAACACAAAGCGAAGCTCTGATGGTTCATTGTCTTCTGTTTAACAAAATATGCTGCCCAAGGGTTAACCTAATCACTAAATAATAGGTTTTGAATATTAGGTGCATGTGCATATCAAACGAAATAGTGAAATAGATTTTTTCGTCGACTACTGTTCTAATACAGTTGATTGATAATTTTGAGTAAGAATTGCAATTCTGTAACTTTAGGAGATTTTGATGAACGTTTTTTTGATACTTTAGAACTATAAGGTATAGTTATCTGAATCATTCAGTGTCTCAGTGTAACGCACGAGAATTGTCGTGGCATTTTCACGTTTCGTTTATTTCTGTGTGGCCAAAATAAACTCCAATTAAAAATATCTTTATAAAACCGACCGCTATGCTAATTTCTTTTCGGCAAAGCCGGCCACGATTTTTATTAATGCTAGTGAACATATTAAACAGTATGAGAGTGTGCTTAAAAGTTTATTTTTTGATGATTTAAACACGCAAAGCCGGTTTCGTATTTATAAAACATGTTTAGAAATATAAACAAATGCTTTCGGAATTATACCTCGCAGCATTCTGTTTTGTTGGGCGCTCTTTTTTCTGTTTTCTCGTGCTGATACTCGGGACACATTGCACGGCCATAATATTGGGCTATAGTTTGAAATATTAAGATGTTTGTTTCATTGTTATAAGGAATTTTAATCGCCTCTTGGAATAGCGTGTTGTTTATAACGCGTTGTCTTTGAAATTAAACTCGTTATTTTCAAAATTGGATTATTAACTGTTAGCCTCATCATTCATGAGTCAAACAAACCAAAGTTTTTGAAAATCCATCGAGTACTTTCAAAGATAAACGCAAAATACTCGACGCGCTATCCTGGGATTTCAAAATTGATGGGTCGAAATTAACACCTTCATAAAAAGCGCGCGCGAGTCGCAATTTTTGTATGTAAATTAGGACCTACTGGACGGATTTTCAAAATTTTTGTTTCAGTAGACCTACAAAGAATTAGGCTATCTCTTGGTTATATAAAATCATCCGTAGTATGTTTAATTTCAAAGCCAACCGTTTTAGACAAACGAGTATGCTTACGATGGTGTTAAAATTTTGCAAGTTTAGTATTTTTGATAATTGTGAAGGATGGCCAATGATTTTTATCTACAGTTTAGGCGTTAAAAAGGTTTGAGTAAAAAATTACAGGCAAAATAAACTTGGCAACAAAAATAAATACGAAATTTTCACTCACTCAAAAAATTCTTATAACTTTTTTAATTGCCATTTTTGGATCAAACCTCAGTCAACGCTTTGGGCCGAGCGTGTGATGTACATTTTTATCAATAACGAACTTTCATCCTCGCAATAAGATTTGTAAGAAGTACTTTTAATTGGCTCCAACATGTAACGGATTTGGAATGCATTATTATATCCTGGAAATTAATGGTTTATTCTTGTAATTTACGTCACGAGAAATGGTGAGTTAAAAGCACAGTCCTAACAGTTATTTCCTGATCTAGTGCCTTGATAACGTTTTGAAAATGTGCAGGAATTCTCGTTAAACAGCGGGGTATGTCGTAATCATCCGATGGGCCTTCTAGAGTGACAAATCATTTTTTTTTTGTGGCTAGAATTTTAGCAATTTTTCAGTGCTTTAAAGGTGTTTGCCCATCCTTATACAAAGCCAGGGTCACAATTTCCGATTATTTACCTCGAGTGTTGCATGAAACTAGCAAATCTTTCCTGATTTTTTTTTTTAAACTGCCTTTAAAACTAAACTAAATGTCCGCGTTTTGAAACTGATATAACTTCTGATTTAATTCCATTTTCATATACAGTCGATTTGCGATTTTTATTATGTACTTCACAAAGGGCATTTAAAATTTTGAGTGCACTATAAAATTACAAATATTGTATCAACAGGTGCGTGAAATTATATTTTGAAAATGGGGCACGCGGCATTAAATCCCAAATAGAATTGTAACGATAAGGTCTAAAAACAATCATTGTTTTCTAGAGAAACCCAGCCAAGTATCTTAGCATAAAAGGGCATAATAGTGTTGCATAAGATTAATATTTAAGCGATTCGTTTGTTAATATAATTAAAAGAGGCTTATCTCTCTTGGAAAGATTTCTTGACGAAATGCAAGACTGATCTCTTCATCAGTTGCAAAGTTATTTATTTGAAACTGTATTTGCTCCTTTAAAAATCGCAGCAACGTTCATCTAAAACTGTTAAAATTTAATTGAATAAAGTTCCATCTTTAAACAAATGTTTCCAAATTATTGTCCAAAATGTAGCGTTCCTCTCTTGCAATTCAAGAAGGTTTGGATATACAAATGTCTATCGACTCACCAATAATTATTTTATGAGCTTTTTTTTTTGCTGAATTTTGTACTTTACCAAAGTCTATTAAATGCTTTGTATCATTCGAACGTTCAACGGTTGCACATTCGTTTTTTATTTTCGGTTTAATTTTGAGCATTTAATATACAGGGTGATTGAAATTCGAGTTTAAGCATGTGGATCTCGTTTATAGCAATAGCTAGAGTATAGGTTTGAATTTGGCAAAGTTGGTAAATGGTAAATTTGGTGCTTATTAATAATCCGAAGAGAAATTGGAAATATCTCAAACGGTATCAGAGAGAATTTGGAAAAACCGGAAAAAACGATTTTTGAAAATCGTCTATAATTTCTTTGGATTTTGAAATATTTTAAATGTGTAAAAACATCGCCGAAGCAACTTTTTTGGCCGAATCGGATGGTGGTCACAAATTTTTCCTAGATCGATTCTTTTTTGTTTTATGACAACCAACTTTGTTTTTTCTTATGGGCGCAATTTTTCTATTTACATAATCAAATAGCATTTATTTTTCTAAATTCATTTATGTATCACACATGGTATTTTACTTCTTTATTCAATTCCAAATTAAAAACAAAGCTTTTAAACAATAACCATTATAAATCAGGTAGGCCGGTCGTTGTAGTTTATGTTGTTTCCATGACAACCCATCAACATACTAAAAGTTTTGAAAGCCTGTTACTTGTCAGGTCAATAAATTCGTAAAAAGAACTTTAATAACGAAGAAAAACGCGATATGCTGAGAATTTTTTATAACTTTCTTTTAAGTTTTGTTATATTTTATCACATGCTTTAAACAAATTTACTTAAGTTTCTGTTTAACGTAGAAAAATAATGTTTTTCCACTGTTTGTAATAAAAATGTTTTATTTTTATTTTGATCTAAAACCTTTCTGCCATATTATCTTCTGGGTTTGGCTAAAGCTCCATATTTCACTAAGTGACAAACGTACAAAAATATGTGTGTGAGGGTTGTCTTCTTTCTGGATATGTTTCTGCATATCGGTAAATTTAAACCTATAATCTAGCTATTACCATAAGGGAGAGCCCCATCCTTAAACTCGAATTTCAATCACCCTGTATTCTTTTGCAGGGTTCTAATATTTCGTTTGGTTTGTCCTAGATAACATAAACCGCCAGGACAATTTTGTAAATTCCCTCACATTCGTCAGGAATTTTGTCTTTTAAAGCTGTTTAAAAAATGGACTACAGTTTTACTTGCTGTGTGCATGTTTCTGTTGTATATGGTTGTTGCATTTTGCCAAGAAATCTTTCGCAAAAAAAACTTCGAACTATTTTTAGTTAATTTTGTTTTTATTAACGATTTTGTTTGCGTTTTTGAACCAAAATTTCGTTTGTATTTGCGTCGTTCGTGTGTCGTATGTCCAAAAATTGCGTTAATCCTTCCTTTCAAACCGCTCACAACAGGTCGACTCAGATAAATCGATATTGTTGTTGAATTTTGAGTCGTCCTACGCTCGTGGCATTATTTTATCTCATAGTAACCTCATTACATAAATAATGCATGTTGTGTTTGATACATGGGATGCCTACACGGCTTTAGCATGTTTTAATCGCGGTGACAAATAAGAAAGGCGCCGCCAATATGGAATTATAATTTATTCCGTCCTTTTAAAACAGATCTCAACGAGATGTTATGTGTGCGTTGCCAGAATAGGAATTATTTTTGCAGTTAGGTTTGTGCACCGTGTTTCGATGTGAATTTTGGTGGTTGATTTCACCAATTAATACAGACTTAGTTTAGGGTACAAAGCCGACGTGGTTTGGGCATATTTAATTTTTTATTGTCATGATTTTTGTTTTAAAGTTTGTAATGAATCGTTTAGTCGAAAATCATTTCATTAAATCAAATTAAAATAATAATGGAAGTGCCTCAATCTAAATTATCGAATATAATTATGTCTAAACGTCGTCCTTTGTGTTATTTGACGGTTTATAAAAAGCATACAGATTTTTCGCGTCAGCCTCCGTGAAATACCATGAACGTTCGAATTTGTTTCTTTGTAGGTGAAGGCAAAAATGGTAAAAAGTTTGTAGAGACGCTGCGTTTAGACATTGAACGCCGTAAAAACGTCCGCTCGTTTTACCTTCATTCAATTTTTCCATAATTATACATTTCCACCAGGTTAATTTGAAGGATCCTTGTCGTTTTTCGTGCTTAAAATATCGTGACAATTTTTTTTCCGTCTTGCGAAACGTGATCGCGACGATAATGTCGTAACTAGCGGATTAATTTCGGGAAAACACCTATAAATCGGTCGAAATTCGGCTAGATTAGCGGTACAAAATTATGGATGGTAACGCCACTTCAATTGGTTTCTTTTTTTGTTAATAAAAAAAGTACATTAATTTATATTGTAACAAGCGATTTAAATTGTATAAAACTAGGAACTGAAAGTTTTGATATTTTAAATGATAGCCCAAGGTTTACGCAAACTTTGAAGCCAAATATTGCAACGATTGGATGTTTAACACAAAAGTTGTGCGAAAAACAAGAAGCTTGCGCGTATTTAGTCAATTTTAACGAGTAAGCTGAAGTTTTTCGATTGTAACTGTTTTGGATCATTCGATTTTTAAGATTTTTGATTGAATCTACAGCCCAAATATCTCGGGCCATCATTTTAAACGTTACTTCATTGTTAAACAAAATTCTAATCGATTCTTTTGATATTAAGCAAGTTTCTTTCGTAATTGGATAATATTATTGTAATCTGCTGGTTTTAATTGGATTATTTTTTGGTTAAAAATACGGCGAAACAACAGCGAGTCCCCTTGTGTACGGGGCGTGTTCAAAAATGCGCAACGGAGTTAAAAGAAACATGAAATATTACAAGTATCGGTGAAACTTTACTCAGAAATGTCACATTCAAAAAATACGGATTTTATTTGGCCCACATTTTTTTTAATTACTGGCGGATTTTTGCGGTTTTTGTATCAAACTTTAGCTACAATGTCGGGGGCTGTAGTTTGAAATAATAAAATATTTGTTTCTTGATTGTATGAAAGTTTTGTCGACCTTTAAATTATTATTCAAAACACGTTGACTTGGATTTTTTTTCCAAAATTTAATGAGCGTCTCATAGCCTTATTATTTGTAAGTGTAGTAAACCAAAATTTTTGAAAATCGACCTAATGTTCCCAAAGATAAACACAAAATAGAATACTCCTCGAAGGGATTTCCAAATAAATGGGCCGTAAACAATTCGTGCAAGCCTTCACTGTTTTATTTGTACGTATGGACTTACTGAACGGATTTTCAAAAATGTTGGTTCTTTAGACTGGCAAAGGCCTGGACTATCTCTGGACTTTAAAATTTCAACAATATTATATTTGATTTCAAAGCCAACTAATGTTTAATGAACAAGTTATTTACGAAGAAATTAAATTTTGTAATAAAACTTTTGAATGTTGAAGAATAGCGCTTGGTTTTAGCTGAAGTTTTTTTAATTGCAACGATCGGGTGATGAAGAAAATAAAAATTGCTTGTATTAGTATATTCATTTTATTTTTTTTGGTTAGAAAAATACAATCACGATTGTAATGTTGTTCCTAGAGGATAATTTTTTTGAAAAAACGCCAATACATTGGTCAAAATTTCACTGTATTCCAAGGACAATTATTTTTTTGCGCCCGTTGGATAATTATTGTTGGTTCAAGCGTCACTTCTTCAACTGTTTTCTCTAACAACAGAAGTTGTACGTACATTAATTCCCATAATTTTTCTCGACCAAAGAAGGATTTTCTGCGGTTAACTAATTATAAGAAGCGTAAAATTTATGGTTAGTGAATTCGCTATTTGCAAACAACGTTGTAAGTTTTATTTAAAACGCCTTGTACTGTCAGCACTTGGCGCGAATTATGATCCAAGCTTGCCATTTCTCGCTTAGACAATAACTATTCACCGACCGTCGTAAATAATGTCTCGTAAGAAAAAGTTAATACGACTTACTGAAGTGCCGTGATGCAATGGAAAAAGAAGTCTGCACATTTGTTAGCTGTTCGAAGTCTGTGCAAAAGTTTCCGGATATTAAAAAAATAAACACAGCTTGCAATCATCGAGAAAATTTGGGACCGATTGACTGTACTTTAAAATCCATTTTCACTTCTAGATCGTTGCAGTTAATTTAGAAACAATTTTATATCCTCTTTATCTTTGTGCAATGATTGTATACCAACGATCGTGGATCTATGAGCAACTACGTTTGCATATGTTTAGTGGGCGCAATAATGCCCCACGCCTGCTACTGTATTTTTAAAAATTCCTTTCAATCTGTAACAGTGACGCAAGAATAATAAAACCAGACAAATTCAGCCAGAACCTCTTAATTTTGCAACTAATTTCATGCAAATTTATTATTTTTATGTAGCGCAAAAGTCGTATAAACTCTGGCAGTGCCAGTTTTGTGTTTTTAAATGTTAATACCTACAAGACTCGCAAAAACGTGCATTGAATTTTAATGGAAGTCGCCGTTTATTTGTTACTTATTTTAATAAACTTGTAAATTAGCAATAATGTTAATATTGGCTGACATTCGTCGGTACATTGATATAGGCCCGCATGATGTGATGTATCCAGATAATTATGTGTGTATTTATATATAGTATTTACTTTGCAGTAATTGTTAATTAGCAATACCTTGCGTATGGTTGTACAAACTGTTTAATTTGCACGCCTATTGGTTCGCTTACGCTACGAACTGTTTTGGACGAAAGAAAAACGGTGTTTTTTTTATTTTGCCTAACAAAGGTTTTAATTACCTTACGATTTTCGCTAGTAAGGATCGAATTTTAGTCGAAATATTACGCCATCATTTAAAATTAAGAATTTGTTTATTAGTTACACTGCCATTTAACTGCCTCCTAAAATGTCATGCACTTCAAGCCTCTTTGGCTTTGGAAATGAACAAATTCCCTTCAAAATTAAATGTTTTTCTTATAGTTCTACTGTTAGCAAGGTTAATAAAACAAAGTTTTTTAAATTCCGTTTACTATTTCCGAAGATAAACACAAAATAGTACACAAATTGACGGATCTAGTAAAACAAATTCATGAAACAGTGCCTGGCGCTGCTGTTTTGTTTTCATATCTGGTCTTAGTGGACGGATTTTCAAAAATTTAGGCCTTCAGAGCATTGGGCTACAGAATTTTGCCGATAACCTGTTTAATTTCAGGGCTAACTTGCTTTAAGCAAGACATGCATTTTTCGAAAACGATTATATTTTTGTAGAATTGGAGAAAAATTTAAAACTCGACAAAGTTGTTCCAAAATTAAATGCTTATTTTAAGGCCCTGTCGTTCAAGAGCGTAATACACCAAAGTTTTTGAGATCGATTTAGTAGTTCCAAAGATAAACGCAAAATAATAACATGCTACACTGGGATATCCAAATTAATGGGACAGCAACAAAATCATAAAATAGCGCTGGGCGCTACTGTTTTGATTGTAAATCTGGAACCACCTCACGGATTTTGAAAATTTTTGTTTTTTTAGTCGCGTAAGGGAATGGAGTAATAAGTATCTCATGCCTATAAAGTTTTGGTAAAAATTTGTTTAATTTCCAAGCCAACTTGTTTTGAAAAAGCATGAGTTTTTACAAAGCTATCACAGTTTTGTAAAATCTGTAATAACTCGACATTTTTTGCGGCAAGTGTTTTGGTAATTATTCTTTATAAATATGCTTTGCACACACGGTCCGTTTATTAAAAATTGAGCGAAAAACGAATTGTATTTTTGAACTTTAAACGTTAATTTTTTGGGTGTACTTTAGTTGCTAGTTTTGTTTGAAAATGTCTCGATTTTTTTTTGAGACGGTCAATTTTATTCCCATTATTTTTTGTTTTAAACCGAGTCCGCAGCCAACTGAGACAAACAACTGCATTAAGTGATGAATTTAGACAACCATGAATTTGTTCACGCGTCCATGCTAAACGCCAGTTTCCCATTATCATGTCTTTTTAGGAAAATTGACTTGAACGAGCGTAAAAATTTTAAATTTTAATTAACAGTTGACCCTCCGTGTGTGCCGTTGTGGTTGCAACGAGGACTTTGAAAAATGCAGATTTCTTCGTCCACTTTTGCAGACGGAATGGTTTCAATTTTAGCAAAAAATCAGTACCTTATGTCAAACTGGCGTTTGATTCTTGTGATTTTAAAGCCACTTTATCGGCGAGTTGGTGATTTATAAAATAGTTCAACTTTACGGGATACAAAACGAAATTGGTTTTAATAAGAGCAAGTGTTATTAAGGCTTAATTAGGAACGGAATCTTTTAAAGCCAATTTTGTGTTGAGCAATTTAACAATATTGTCAGTTGTCCGACGTAAGAACAGCTTTGCGCAAACTAATTCACCGAGTGGACAAACAAAACCCTTCTGAAACATCGGCCCTTTAAATATATTTAAACAAGTTTCAACGCCCAAAGTACTAGGCTATCATTTCAACCCTAAAAACGCCCCCAGACTACCTCATTTAAAGTAAAAAATGTGAAAACGCTTACACTATACCTTGTTGAGCATAATCACATTAACGTGAAGTTAATATTTATTGCATTCTTATTGTAATTTTTTTACTGCGAATTATTGTAATGACATAATTGTTTCGCCAGCAATTATAATTACAAATGTTAAACTTTTTGTATCATTTACGTACGGAAATAAGATCTGACTAGCTGTGTGTAGTGGCATTTTATTGTTTTTCATGGGCTAATTAAATTAAATTACAAGATAAGCATCTCCTACGCGTATAGCAGGTTGTGCCATAGCTTTATGTTTTCAAAAATTTCGTTTTGTAACGCACGTTTTGTTGTACAAGTCCCATAAAATCTGTACGTTACCGAATCAGTCCAAGGAATGTTTAAAATAAGTTCTGTTCTGTGCTGGAGGTGTACAATATGGACACTGCATGATTATTATGAAGTTTAAGGTAAAATTTTTTTTAGTAGCTGAAATTTGATAACAAAAACGCGTAAGGAGACAGCCAGGTTTGATTTGAGTGTGGGTATATCTACGTTTTGGGGTTGTTGGAGGCTTTAATCTCACCTATGTTGTGTTGTGTGTGGTGTATATAAGAACTGGGCCCAATAGGAACATGGGTCAATCCGGCCCTTAGCGTGAGGGCCCCCACAGAAGCACAGGCGGGCCCTCCTTCCAGATAGGCCGCCAGCTCGCTAGCTACAAGAACCACTCACTCAACACTGTTTTAGCACTGAAAATCTTTGGTTTTTAACACCGGCGGATCCGAAAGCACGTGTCTCTTTGGGTCCTGTTAGCTCCGATTTCGAAAACACGCTAAGGATCTGCGGCTAAGGTCCTCGTATCACTACTCTCAGCGGGATGACCGCACGTTTAGGACTTTTTTTTTGTAACGGAAGATGTGCAGCGATGATGGAGCTTTAGGCCTATTGGTGAAAGCGCCGGTTTCAAGCGTAAATTTTGACTTATTTATGAACGCGCAGATGTGCGTTTGATTCTAAGCACCCGTTTCGTCGATTTTCCACTTGCTTCGTCCCGATTTTCACCGGAAAACTTCGGGAAAACTGGCAATGAACCGGAACTTTTGTTGAACGCAAAGTTTCTTCCGAAAATAAGCTCGAAACGTCGGGATGTCCTTGGAGCTCCTTGTTTTTTATGCGAATTCAGTCCTGTGAACGAGTTTTCACCGCGTTGCAGCTTTTCACCACTATAACCGAAAATTATTTTTCAACTCGCCGATCTGACGACAGTGTTTTGTCTCGGAAGCGTATGAAGGTACCGATTTTTTTTTTATGTGTAAGCGCGCAGGATCTCACTGCCTTTTTCGCCGTTGACAGTGTACAACTGACAACCCATCCCTGAGTCCCTATCGCCCCTACTATTCCATCGATTTTCCCCCCACTATCCGGTCCGACAAGTGCCCCGCCAATGGAAAATCCCGAAAACGCCCCGCGCAGGCTCCTCCCATTACTGGTAGCCATCAGCTGCGATGCTTATCGTTTGTTTTCTGCGCTCCGAAACTCTTACGCTAGGCGTTCCGAGAGGTGTTTTTCGTTTCCGCGATTTTTCTTTGCCTTTTTTCAATCTTCGCTACTGTTTAGCATTTTTATACTGGCTTTACTTTTAAGGTGATGTCGGATTTTCGGTGCGCGTTCTCTCGGTGCTTCCGCGGAATGGCAAGAAGGCATTGCTGCGACGTTCGGACGCATCGTCGCCGGGGAAATTTTCGGACTGAAAATTATCCCCCGCGTCACGATGCGCGTAAAAAACGTGCACGCCACTGGCTTTCGCCACATTATAACCGCGATGCGTCTTGCAATCAACGCCTCCCGTTGCTTTTCAGATCTCGCTACACCGACACTTTTCAAAAACGCAATATTTTTTAATCCGCACACACTTTCTTTGACTTTATTATTACGTTTTGAAAACGTTTCAAGCACGTCTCAGCATAAGGGAACTTTAGATTCCGCCTTCAGTGGACAAGCAATGAAAGAAATATGCCATCTTCAGCTCTCCGGTTTTTGGCTGAAGAAGAGATACAATTAATAAAAGAGCATCGACCGTATTCTCCTGACTTTGCAACGCGCGACTTTTGATTCTTTTTGCGACTAAAAATTGGTGAGGAAGCATTATTTTCTGTGGAGAAGATTGGTACTGCCGTTCGCGATTATCGTGCAGGTTTTCCAAAAGAAAATTGCTTGCGAACTTTCAACGGGTTAAACATATGAAGGGTGAAGTGTATTACTGCCGAAGGAAATTATATTTAAAATAATTCCAAGAAAATATTATCCACGTTTTTTAATTCTTGATAAGTTCAGCTGGCCACTCCTAGCAACCTGATGTTCTTTATCGAAAACAATTTGTTTTTAATTGTAAAAACACGCGCGCCAAGCAGGTGGTCAATTTCTCTGAACCTTTTCCGATGATTTTTCACAGCCGACTTACATCTGCTTGCCAATTTGCGTGTCGAATTTACCTTGCATTACGAGTATTAAAATTTTCGTTGCATTTCGTCAAGATTTTCCCGAAAGATATTGTTAACAGGCTTGTGCGAATTGAAGTTACTGAATGTATTTTTTTTTTGCGTTTTGTACCACAAAGTTATCTAACGCAATTCTGTCCGATCTCCTGGAGTCCGGTGCGTGCTTTGCGTGTCCCAAGAACAATTTGATGTGCCCCTTTGTGGACGTTGTATTTCATGTTTCATTATTAATTGATTTTAACCAACAGCATTGTTCTAAAGTGACAAAATTTCAAAATCAAAACGTATGCTCCGTAAACCAAAACATAATTACCCTTTTGATTGCAAGTGAATGATGTTTTGATTTGGTAATTTAATTTCTTGTACTCGTATAAAACGATATTGGATTTGTTTCCCATGATCCGGTTGCGTTGCAAAGTTAAATTTTTGTTGTTTGTTACGTTGCCATGGCCTGACGTATGCTAGTAATTATTAATACCTTATATAAGAATTGTAGTGGGTTTTGGAATTGTTCAAAAAAATATTCTCCGGCGAAATGTATAGGGCGTGCCTAAATTGGTGCTGTAGCATTGTTCCTTGCATAATTTCAAGTCGATAAGTGGTCATACAACTACGATGCCCTTTTGTTTTGCACCGACGCTATGCCTTTTTGAGTCATTTGTATCGTACGGTTTTGTAAGTCTTCACAATTTAGCGTTTTTCTTTGGAACCACTGGATCGATTTTCAAAAACTTATTTTTTATTAAAAGCACGAATAACTAAGCTACTAATGAGTATTAAAAAAAGTTTAAAAAACTTGTAAAGTTCAAGCCAAAATTCTTTGGAAAACGTGTTGGATTAATTTGCGTTTAAAAAAAAAAACTTACGCTTTTATCAACTAACTAAAATTTTTTTGACTTAATAAATGAAGTTTTAGATCATTTAAATGATAGCTGGACGCCTTAGCCAAATTTAAAGCCAAAAATTAAAATGATCGAAAGTTAAATGCAAATGTTATGAGAAAAATACTACAAGCGTTAGTAAAATCGTTGCTTACAAATGTCACATTCAAAAAATGTGGATATGTTTTTTTGCTAATAGCTTTTTAGCTACTGATGGACTTTTGCGATTTTTGTATTAATCTTCGGCCAAAATATCATTCTCTCATTTAAAATATCAAAATGGTTGTTTTTTATTATTGCAAAAATTTCATCGCTTTTTAACATATCACGTACTTTAAAGCGAGCTGGCTTTGAAACTCGATAAATTCCTGTCAAAATTGGACCATTTTCTTACAGCGCTGTTATTCGTCAGTCGAATAAACCAAAGTGTTTGAAAATCCATTCAGTATTTCCAAAGAGACACACAAAAACGTACACACGCCTCGCTTGGATTTCCAAATATGTGGGTCGAAAACAAAAAGTTTGCAATTATAGTGCGCTACGCTTTTGCCTGTAAATCTGGACTTACCGGACGAATTTTCAAAAACTTTTTTTTGTTCGACTTGCAATGAAGTGGGCTATCCAGCGACCATGAATTTTTAAGAATAGTTTGTTTAATTTCAGAGCCAACTCGTTTCGAAAAACATGTTTGTTTACGGATCGATTTTAATTTTGTTAAGTTGGGAAATGATTTGAAAGTCGACGGATTCCTTCCAAATTTGGATGATATTTATAAAGACCTATTATTCGCGAGTCTTGAACGCCAAAGTTTTTGAAAATTCGGGGCTTGCAAAGATATAAACACAAGGACGGTAAACTTAACGTTGCGGTGTTTTGGGGCGTCCTGTGAATAAAGTTGTTTTGAAAATTCTACTTCCGCCATGGGCGTCCGCAGGGGAGGGCAAACGGGGAACTTGCCCCTCCCTGGAATCGAGTACTCCATTAATGACCAAATGAAAGATGGTCAAGTTAAAAGTTCGTTAATATTTTAATGCATTTCTTTGCAAGCTTTGCCTCCCCCTGGATAATTTTCTGCCGACGCCCATGACGTCCGCCACTGTTACAGAGGCAAACCGCAACGCAAAAACAATCACAAACGACTCTTTTATTTTCATAGCCAACTTAAGTGCGGCACACTTTAATTTCATTATAATAATATCGAATATAAATCGACTCCGGTTGATGCCGGCGCCCTGGCAATTTTACCGTCTGCCTTGCTTATAACGCATGTAACGTGACCCATACTTGTCACAAATACGATCGGGCCCCATCCATTCCAATTAATACAACAATGAATTCCTCGTCTCGATTTTATTAATATACAGCAAATCTTCGCGCCGCGTACCGTTGGGAATTCAGAACGATCGCTCGATATCGGGAAGAAAAAAAAAAACGTTTGAAACAAAGCCATAAATTACAATATCGCTTTTATAATTCAGTATTGGTCATAAATCAACTCGAGTTTATTTATTTTAAATCGAACGGACGTTCGCATTGTAAAATGGCGGAGAATTTCTTTCAAGTCCTCGCGTGTGTTAGAATATTGCTATCAATTGTCGGCTGCATTTAATTGGCTGTATGTGATTAAAGTGTTCCTGATATTGTAGAAACAATGGCGGATATGATCGACACAATGAAAAAAGCTTTGCGAAGAAATTGTGCTCAAATTGTTGTCAACGAAGCACAATAGAAAAAAAATTAAGCTTGTATTGTATACTCTGTTTAATTTTATTATAAATCAAAGTTGGCTGTCTTAGGGTGACAGATTCCACTCTGTACTTATACAGGGTGTGTAAAAATTGGCGGAAGCGCTACACGTGGCGATGTTCTTCGTAAAATTCTAAGTCAAAATCTTAATACGAAAATGTTGTACCATGCTTGCTGTGTCTGCAGGAGGTCCTCAGAGTTTTGACATTTAGTCCTTTAATAGGCGTTATTATTTAATACTTGCAAATGAAAAAGCTGCAATTTGGAATAAAAATAAATTTTGAATAGTATTTTTTCCTAGATATTGTGTTCTTCCTCGCAAAAATTAGTGTTGAAAATAATTATGTAAATCACTGATTTGAAAGAACATAATACATATGGCAACATTGTCATTAGCTGTCATCTCTGTTTTTCTCGTAATTATTTCTAGTTTGTGTTTTACGATACCCAAAACGTTTGCAGCTATGTTTACGAACTGAACGCTTTCAGGTCGAACAAAAACTGTAAATACCTAAGTAAAAATTGCTGATAAAAAAATGTCCAAATGCAAATCAATTTATGCAATGTTGCCAATTTTTTGCTTCTTTAAATGGTTCCTGAGGCCATAGGAAGCATGGTACAATATTTTTGTATCAAGATTTTCTACTTAGAATTTTACGAAACATCGTCACGTGTAGCGCTTCCGCCAATTTATACACACCCTGTATATAATGTGAGGAAATTGAATAAATCGACCCCACATGATTTATATTATTGAAATGGGAAAAAAATCCCCTTTCTCGTGATGCCACACCAACTATGGGTTCTGTTTAAAAAAATACAACTTCATGTCACAACTCGAATTAATATGCAACTGAGGCAAGAGAACTTTCTGTGGGTGAAAAGTTTTTTCTGAAATGAATTCATATTTTTTTGGCCAGTATTTTGTGTGACAGTACCTTGCTGTTGCATATCTGCTGTCCCTCAAACAAAGGAAACAACATCGGCCCATCTAAGTGAACTCAAAGATGAGTTTACAATTGATAGTTCTAAATTTGTATTTAATTTTATTTAAATGAATGTAACATTTGTGGGGAAAACTTTAACATCATTTCACCTACGATTTTGCGTACCCCTCTCCATATTCATTTATAAACTTATGTAATTAAAATTGCGCCCTAGTTTTTTCCTCATACATTTCTGAATCAACATCTATTATTCTGTTCGTATACCCATAATTAAAAGTAATTTATCCAGTGTGTGTTTAGTTTCCAATTTTAAATTTTTGATGCTAAAATAATCGTTTTAAGACCGTGATATCTACGTGTGCCTTGCATGTAAACACAGTTCAGATTCGGTTCGTGTGAAAACGAACATATTTCACGCAACTCAGAAGCTCGTTTGAGCAGAATTAGCACGATGACTGTTTTATCGGCCGAAACGAAATGATTTAAATTGAAGAAAACGGTCGCACGGTGCGTGTCACTCCATCACGCATTTCTTTCGAGAAACGAACGTTGTTAGTTGCGCCTGAATGTCGCAGAGAAAACACGCCCTCCGTGTTCGCTTGATTTGACTGCTCGTGATTGAAAAATATTTTTCTCGTTTAATAATGGCAGCTCGTCAAATTTCAGCAAATCTTATCTATCGTTTAAATTAATCCACGTAATGATTTAATGGCCTTTTAACCCAAGAATTTTGGATATTTTGTCCAAGAATTTTATTTATTTTATTCTACTGTTAGGTGTAGGACTGTTGAGTTGTATTGTGCTGACTTTTTTCATGTTTTTCTGTCTTGTGCTAGATTTTTCATGTCTTTCCATTTGTTGTTTCTGTCCGCTGTTGCTCGCCAGATTTTTCTCGGTCTACCTTTTTTTTTTTTCCCCCTGTGAACCTCTTTTGTTTTTTTCCCTGTGACCTTGCTTCATAGGCTTTTCTGGTTAACTTTTCTTCTTTCATCCTATAAATGTGACCCAACCATCCCAGCTGTTTTTCTTGTATTTTGGTTTCAACTGATTTTATCTTTAATTGTACTCTATAAGTTTCGTTTCTGATTTGATCTTTCTGGTTGTCAATTTGCCGTTTGCTTGTTCGAATTTTTCTTGATTTGAAGTCTCGTGTTTTTATAAAAATATTCAAACGTCCTTTTCTTTTTCGATAGTTTTATTCTTTAACGAAATAGTAAAAAGAATTTTTGTTTATGCTTTTCATACAATACCCAAATGAATTTATGTTACGACCGGCCATAAAACTACCTGTAGATGAAAAGTATTTCAAGTTGAAAACATCAAATCACCTAACTAATTACCATAGTAATTAACCCTCTTCACAAAACGGCATAACTCATCCGTAAAAACAAAACGAGCATCTAACATTTTGACTACTGCATGCACGGACGTATACAGAATGTGAATGTTTTAATGCGTTGGTCGTAAAATTGTACGCGTTATCAGCGAATGCGCTGAACATTCTAAGAAAAGGCGGCTGTTTTGCGGGCGATTCTCATTTTTCAACTGTCCACGGCTCGCATGATGTATTACCCCTCGAGTTTTTGCCGATGTTCGTTCAGGTCTGTTGTGGTTTTGGCATTATAACTTACTGTAGGTAACCAATATTTACCAGGTTCGTTCACTTAACAATAACACCGTTTGACATTTTAATATGAAATATGTACGGCGCTGGCATACGGCCCAAAACTATTTTTTTTTAGCTCTTCGACAATTTGAAAAAGTTCCGAACGTACAGCATTGCATGTAATTCTGTAAGAAATTTAATTTTCCTGTAATGGTCTTCATATTTTCCAAAACTGTTAAAGACACCCTAACCAATGCATGTTGATCTTTACTTTGTTCATAAACGGCCGAAAACAATTGTTTTACAGCCCTACAAAATTTTGAAGAAAGCTCCGAGCTTATAGACTTGCATTTAATTCTGTAAAAAATTTAATTTTCCTGTAATGGTCTTTATCTTCACCAAAACTGTTAAAAGACACCCTAACCAATGCATTTTGATCTTTAGTTTGTTCATAAACGGCCGAAAACAATTGTTTTACAGCCCTACAAAATTTTGAAGAAAGCTCCAAGCTTATAGACTTGCATTTAATTCTGTAAAAAATTTAATTTTTCTGTAATGGTCTTTATATTCACCAAAACTGTTAAAGACACCCTAACCAATGCATGTTGATCTTTACTTTGTTCATAAACGGCCGAAAACAATTGTTTTACAGCCCTACAAAATTTTGAAGAAAGCTCCAAGCTTATAGACTTGCATTTAATTCTGTAAAAAATTTAATTTTTCTGTAATGGTCTTTATATTCACCAAAACTGTTAAAAGACACCCTAACCAATGCATTTTGATCTTTAGTTTGTTCATAAACGGCCGAAAACAATTGTTTTACAGCCCTACAAAATTTTGAAGAAAGCTCCAAGCTTATAGACTTGCATTTAATTCTGTAAAAAATTTAATTTTTCTGTAATGGTCTTTATATTCACCAAAACTGTTAAAAGACACCCTAACCAATGCATTTTGATCTTTAGTTTGTTCATAAACGGCCGAAAACAATTGTTTTACAGCCCTACAAAATTTTGAAGAAAGCTCCAAGCTTATAGACTTGCATTTAATTCTGTAAAAAATTTAATTTTTCTGTAATGGTCTTTATATTCACCAAAACTGTTAAAAGACACCCTGACCAATGCATTTTGATCTTTAGTTTGTTCATAAACGGCCGAAAACAATTGTTTTACAGCCCTACAAAATTTTGAAGAAAGCTCCAAGCTTATAGACTTGCATTTAATTCTGTAAAAAATTTAATTTTTCTGTAATGGTCTTTATATTCACCAAAACTGTTAAAAGACACCCTGACCAATGCATTTTGATCTTTAGTTTGTTCATAAACGGCCGAAAACAATTGTTTTACAGCCCTACAAAATTTTGAAGAAAGCTCCAAGCTTATAGACTTGCATTTAATTCTGTAAAAAATTTAATTTTTCTGTAATGGTCTTTATATTCACCAAAACTGTTAAAAGACACCCTGACCAATGCATTTTGATCTTTAGTTTGTTCAAAAACGGCCTAAAACAATTGTTTTACAGCCCTACAAAATTTTGAAGAAAGCTCCAAGCTTATAGACTTGCATTTAATTCTGTAAAAAATTTAATTATTCTGTAATGGTCTTTATATTCACCAAAACTGTTAAAAGACACCCCCTAACCAATGCATTTTGATCTTTAGTTTGTTCAAAAACGGCCTAAAACAATTTATTACATATTTATTAGAAAAAATTTCGAAAAATATTAAAACACTCGAAAACCTTGTAAAACTGTTGTTTTAATATAGTGAATTAGACAGAATGTTTTATATTTCGGAAATAAATTAGGACCTTTCACATTTCTTCGCGGTTTACGTCGGGTTTTACATAGAAATCAGAGCCGACGAAGATCATCACAGCATGGCGCTTGTAGTTCATCGAATCCTGCTGTTAAATGTTGTCGACACTTTGTCTACAACTTTGCGAAAGACCTGAGAATGATCATTTATTAACAGATCACGACATAAAGGACTACGGCTCCTATTATATTTGTGAAAAATGTTTTGAAATCGCCGAAGACGACCGAGATAGGTTTAAGGTGTGCAAAAAACGCCCTAATGCTTATGGGGTAAGAAATAGTTTTGTAATTGCCGAGGGCAAACTTAAATATACACGGTACACTTGAAAATTTGATAGAAAATTGTAACATTTTTAGATGGTAAGCCTTAAAAATGAAAACAAATGCCAATAATAATTGTCGACCACTTTTATCGCTTGTCTGAAGTATCCATGAAAATGGAAAATCAAGAGTATTCAAACATGGATATTATGAATTTATTTTAAATTCATGCTATTAAAAGTCTCTCTAATAACGTGTTATATCCAAAAAGGCAATACAAAATACACCATTGTATTCGAAATAAGCAAGTAGACGTCAACTTCCGGTTATTCCGGAAGTATCGCCATCTTGAAAATATTTTCATTAAACAGACCATATGCCATTATGATCATAACCAAAATTTCATATCAATACCCTTTTCCATTCTTCATAATATATGTATTTTTAATGCCCGGTCCCTGTATAATAGATATTTTTTCAAAAATAAATCTGCTTTAGACCTCATACACAAAACCAACAGTGAATCGCCTTCAATTTGGTCAAATTGCCATTAAAAATATCCATGAAAAGTCGTTTGACAGTTTAAAATATGACATTTGACGTTGATAATTTTTCAGTTTTCAGTGTACGTCAAAATAATTTTGTTGGTTTTTTAAAATCAAAATTTCATAATGTGTGGAAATGATCCTGAATGCCGGATAACTAGATATGAAGCCCATTTGAGCGGATTTCTTGTGATTGTTAGTACTATAGTTTGATTTTTTCCCTGTTTTGAACATACCAGGAGTGGACGTCCCTGCCGTTAAATATTCTTTGATGACAATGGGCGTAATAGTAATCATTGTATCTGCTGTAGCGTTATGGGTTTTGTACGCTACGAAAAAGTCAATCCTGCTGAAGGTTTTTGGAATTGCTGTAATTTTACACATATTTGGATTGGTTTTGATAATAATTTCTATGTTTACACTTGGCGACTGAGAAGGCCAAGCTCTTTTAAAATTAATTTATACTGTTGTTTTTGTCCTTTATGTTGCTATCGATTTTATCATTATATATGTACTAATAGTTCTGTACAGAAGAATGCTAAACGAATAAATAATTATCATCAGATTATCAATTTATCAAAGCTCCTATAATGTGCACACATTTTTAAACGTGTTCACGCATTTGCTTATTAACTGTCATAAGGTATATCCAGGGAATATTATCTTGCTAAAACGGATTTCAAATAACAGATTGATACTGTCAGAAATTATAAATATCTGGATGATAAAAGCGAACATAAAAAATGCTTATAACCAGGGACTAGAAACGAAAAAAATTCTGCTCGTTTCTGTTCGGAACGAAAACGAAATATATCGTTTTCGTTCTTTTCGTTCTAACCGAAAAAATTCTTTTTTCGTTTTCGTGAACCGAAATAATAACGGTTAAAACCGGTTTTACAATTTTTTTTTGTCCTCAAAAAATCTTTTTTTTCTTCTAGTCACCACAACCCTCTATAAATACGATAACAATATTTGCGTCTCAACTAAAATATAAACGATGACGATGGGGTTTGATGCTCACGGACAGCATATTTTAGACTGGCGAACCATCGCCATATTAAATTTACCAAATCGTTAAACACATTAACATTTAACCATTTTATTAAGTTTAACACCCGTAAGGTGCAAAAACACAACGTGATTAGGTTAAATTAGACACACGATCTTTATCTAAAAATATGAAAATATAGCAAGTGCTATTTTAAATTTGTTTTAGTACTAAAAATCTGTGCATTTGAATTAAATAAGATCCTGCTGTAATTATTTTAAAAGACAAAAGAATGAATTCAAGTGGATAATTTACTAAATGTTATCTATAAATAAAAAAGATATTAAAAAAAACTTATATTAACTTGAAATATACTTTAACTTTAGTTTAGTTTGTACATACCATACAATATACATTTTCACATTCTGTTAAATCTTACTAGCAACACATCTTCCAATAAATCTTCTTTTACATTAGTCCTTTTCGAAGTAAGAATAAATTTTACTATTATTATGTCTAAACGCAAATAAACCATTGATAATATATATCCAATCAAGTGTATATTCTATAATGATGATCTAAAAAACAAATTAGAAAATATATAGAAAAAATTAGAGAATATCTGTACCGTTAATTGTGTTACACGAAACTGCAAGTATAAACAATAAAGTTGTTAATACCTACGTATTCACGTAAATATAATGGAGAAAAGTGAAGCTCACTTATTTCAAGTGAGATTTTTTACTGCCTCGTGGAGTCTCCCCAGCACAGAAGGTAAATTCGCGTTTATGTTTAACAAATACAATTGAAATAGCGACAAAACCGGTTAAAACCGGTTTTGGAAAATATTTATTTTGTTTTCGTTCTTGAACGAAAAATAATAATTTCGTTTTCGGTTTCGTTTTCGTTCTTAAAAAAATTTCGGTTAATTTCGTTTAATGTTTTCGTTTTCGTTCCGTTCTCAGTCCCTGCTTATAACCCATATATGTAAAAATACCTACCTACATGGCGCACTCCCTATCTACACAATAATGAAAATACGTTACCCTCTTTCTGATGCGAACTGAGGCGGTTGGCAGCAATCATAGAAAGTCAAATTAAACTAGGATTATCAAGCAAACTGCATAAAATTTGTTGATGTGTTACAAAACGTGATTTTTGCAAATTAAGAGTGCAGACACCAGTGTTTAACGAATTACTGCAAACCTTGGAACAGATGTTAATACATTTATTGTAGTTTTTACGAATCACAGATCATCAACGTCATTGTCATATTTTTAAACTGTCAAAAATGACGTGACTATTGCACGCGCGACGCGCTTTTCCCTTGTCCAATCCAATATGTACAGGGTGTGCATAAATTGGCGGAAGCGCTACAAGTGGCGATGTTCTCCGTAAAATTCTAAGTCGAAAATCTTGATACGAAAATGTTGTACCATGCTTGCTGTGTCTGCAAGAGGTCCTCAAAGTTTTGACATTTAGTCCGTTAATAAGCGTTATTATTTAATACTTGCAAATGAAAAAGCTGTGATTTGGAATAAAAATAAATTTCGAATAGTATTTTTTCCTAGATATTGTGTTCTTTCTGTCAAAAATTGGTGTTGAAAATATGTAAATCACTGATTTGAATGAAAATAATACATATGGCAACATTGTCATGAGCTCTCTGTTTTTCTCGTAATTATTTCTAGTTTGTGTTAGACGATTCCTAAATGTTTGCAGCCATGTTTACGAACTGAATTCTTTCAGTTCGAACAAATATTATAAATACCTAAGTAAAAATTGGTGATAAAAAATGTCCAAACGCAAATCATTGGATGCAATGTTGCCAAATTTTTGTTTCTTTAAATGGTTCTTGAGGCCATAGGAAGCATGGTACAACATTTTTGTATTAATATTTTCGACTTAGAATTTTACGAAGAACATCGTCACGTGTAGCGCTTCCGCCAATTTATACACACACTGTATATATTGATCACGTTATGAGGACACTATTGTCAACAGTTTATTTAATTGTGTGTCCTTAAAACACTTAATAATTTTCGACGTTAGATTTTTATATAAAATAACCGGATATTAAATATTGTAGTACCACTTTCGGTTGTTTTTTCTTTCGTGTAAGAACGTTGCAATTTTCATATTCCAACATATTTCATGTCATAATAATCTCGGATGTGTGCCCACACGTCGCGTAGAAGAATGTACCAGCGCAGAGCGCACACAATTTCACGAGCCGCTGAGTTTTGTCGGGCATAAAGAAAAATGGAGTCGAAAGTTTGAGAAATGAAATTATTTATTTCAAGTGTGCTGCGGTGTATTATAAACCCCGAGGAAGAATGCGTTTCGTACACAAAAAAAAATCCTCGCGTTAAAAATATTCCAGCCACTAATTCAAACACAAGTGTCCTCGCAGTGTTGTGCCTACCCCTGGGATTACGGCGCCCCTGTTATCCAAAGCTATCTACATACATATATGAACGGATGAGATTGTATTGTTAATATTAATACGCACCTCAAGGGATGAAACTACATTACACGCGTAGATTTTGCGTGTGGAACAATATTAGCTTTCCTCTTTCGTTTGCACATTACACATTTTACGATAATTTTGTCGATGTTGTAAAAAATATCATAGCAACCAAACTTGTTCCCCAACGAAGCAGCCTTCCTCGATAGTCATGGCCTCTGCTTTAATATCGAAATACCGTTCCGTCCGGATGACTACCTATGCGCAAAATAAAAGTTGAATTATGTGTTTCGAAACATTTCGTACCCTCACTAACTTCTTGCTAATCTAACCCAAATGAAAACGAAAAAACCCGCTGGGTCCGAGGGTGGCAAACACAGCTAGGGTGGGCATTCGGTCGCGAAATAGAGTTTTGGTGAATTAGCAGCAGGGGTTACTATTTTAGACAGCAATGTAAGGGACATATGCAGAGCCAGAGTTGACATGTATGAAGAAATGACTTACTAGACTTGCAAAATTTGCCACAAACAAAAATAGAGGTACAAACTGTTACATTACTACGTGAATAAGTTTCATTGCAAATCACTTATCATCTTCCTTTCTATTAAAGCAAGAGTTTAAGTGTTTAAATTGACCCTTCAATCATTTTTTGGAGTTATTTTCAGTAGTAATATAACAAGTGCATTGAAAATTATCGATACTTTTTGGTAAATATGCCCGAATGCAAGTTTAGCTGGAAAAAACACGAAGTGCGCGAGTAGTTTTTTCCTGATTTAACTTGCATGAGTGAAGATTTGTCAAAAATTATTGATTATTTGCAATGCACGAGTTGTATTTTGTCAGAAAATTTCCTTCGCCTAACCTACCTGTCAAATTAAATGCATGTTATGTCAAACTTTACAAGTACTGTCAGAGTGGTGCGTCAGGAATGTGGTTTAATCTATATTAAAGTAACGCTACTGGTCGCCGAAATTCGTCAAAAAATTATCAAGAACAAAATATTTAATTCCCTCTCCATATTTATAGTTTCGACCAATCACAAACTCACATAATACTATGTAATATTTTTTACTTAAAATTACAATGCTAAATATTAATTTTGATATTTTAGAGCTCAAATTATTTGTTTTAAATCGGATAGTATTCGCTATAATTCACATATCTTTTTAAGTAATTCCGTATTCCATGTGTTGTAAGATTAATCAAAGTTATTTGTTTTTCTAAATGTACCTTCGGCATTTTTGCATTCAAACACCTTGCAATACAATAACGCTTCTTCATTACATCCCTAATTTTGTTTATTTTGAGTGGTTCATGATGGCAAATTAAGTTTCGATTATTTTTAATTATGAAATTACGTCGAACAAGTGCATACGTATAAATAATAAATTACGGCTTGGATTTGTGCCTGGCCACCCTCCTTTTTGTAGAAAGAGGGTGCTAAAACCGGTTAAACATGAGGCAATGTGCAGATAAGTTAGCTGTACATGAAGTCAGCTAATATCTCGGCAGTTTGATTAGATGCGTTTTCAAATAAGTACGGGGACTATAGTAGGGAATCCCTAAAATTTTGATTGATGTGTGAGTGTTTTGACACTAGAATTCGGTAACTTTTACGGGCGGGAGTCTGTTCAATTTTCTTATTAACCGATGTCAAAACAAAACCAAATCCTCGCGTGGAAGTGTTGAAAATTTGTTTCGGCAAAGGTTTCGCACTATACAAATGTTTGACGCAATTGGCATAAAATTTTTGATATATTCTTTATTAGGTGGCCAAAAAAAATATTTCTTATTGGTTTTTAAACGATTTTATAGTTGTTATGCATCGCTAAGTTTGCATTTACCGTTTCTACAAACAATCAAGCCAATTGCTTAACTTTTGAAATTTTGACAACAAAACTTCCAAGGCAAATTTGTAAGAAACTTTGTGAGGTGTAAAAAATATTTTGAATTGATTTCTGAACGATTTGATAGTCCTAATGCATTACTATAACTGTGTTTAACATTTCTACAAACAATAAAGCCAATTGCAAAATTTTTGAAATTGTAAAAACAAAAGTTCTTGTTAATTGTGTAAGAAACTTTATTGGGTTCTAAAAAATATATTTAATCGGTTTCTTGAACGAATTGGTGGTGGGTTTCTTTGCTTGAAGCAGTGTTTCTTAAACTTTTACTCTGAGGAACCTTACCAAAATTAACAGCTTACAGGAGACCCCAATGTAGACAGTATTTAAGTTTTTGACGTTGTATAATAATTTTGCGATTTTTGAACTATATGAAAAGACGCAGGGAACCCTTAAGACAGTTACCCCTAGGGGTTCGTGGAGTACACTTTGAGTAACACCGGCTTCAAAGCTTTCCAACATAGTTTTTGGAACAATCTGATCCATATAAATTTAGTAGTTTCTTCATAAGAAAAAATCTCCTGGGTATTTAGCCCATTGTTCTCGACATTTTCCGCAGATAGCTTGGATTTTCTTTTATGTCTTGCCTTAATTTCGTGTTCAATTAATCTTCTTTTAATTTTTGACGATAGCATGCAAACAAAACCCTTTTTTAGTGACCACAGAAGTTGACAACTGTTTTTTTTTAACATACTCACAATTAATTTATCAGTTTTGCTTGATGGCGTGTCTTTTTATGCCGCAATTTCGTCCTTAACGGGAACGCGGACAAATCCTGCTCGTAATTTGTTAGTTTTTGAGGTGTGAAACATTCCCAAAGCATGTATAATTTGCAAGTTTGCCTTCCAGATGCGAATCGGTAGGCATTCGAGAGTCTTGGGGTGCGTGAGAGTCTGAGGTCAAAGGTTTAGCTGCCGGCTGTGGTTTACGACTGCCGCAGGAATGCGCCCGTAAGCAAAAGCATGGCCTGCTCTGATTGATGTCCTTTTGCTTTGCCGTGCCGACCGACATTTATCGGTTATTGCCGCATCCATAAACAAACGCTGTATGTACAGATGATTTGATATAAATTGCAGTATTACGTACAGCGGACGAGAATTTCACAAACCGTTGACAGTTAATTTTTATTCGACGTAAATAATGCAGAGCTGCCAGAAAAAAAGACGAATTACTCATACTCCTCTCATAAGAAGCTTGGTCAAAACACGAGCCCAAATTTGCGACTTTAACGGACACGAAAAGTAACTCTATTCCTGAAATATCTACATCACCTGGCAATTTTTTTCAAAATTTTACTCTAAATGAACTTAATATTCTTCATTTGAAGTAAGTTTAATGTTTAATATTTGTTAAACATTAATTAATACATTTGTTTTTCAAGAAATCATTAAAGTCCTAGTACTATTGGAACGATCTTCGTATTTAACTTATCCTTGATGTCTACCCTATACGGTAAAACGTTATTGCCAACAAACTGAACGTTTGACGGACTTCCGGATGTAAACAAGAAATCTGTCACCACTAGCACATTTGGCTGTTTTGGCATCTAACAAATTAGCGGCAATTTTTCAAGCTGGTAATTAACTCAGAAGTTGACAGCGTAAAACCGGATATATTTTGCACCCCCGTCGGAATTATCATAGTCCGTGTAATGTAATGCATTCCCGAAATTACATCGACCACAAACGCGTCTCACTTTGTCTAATAATAGTTTTGTTCCAGCAGCGCTATTTACTATCTCGTGAACTATCAGGATTCTGCGCAGTATTCTGATAGTTCGCCGGGCGGTTAGTCGGCTGTTCCAGTTGTACTTTAACTACTTTTGGACTAGTTTGCGGACGGTCAAAACAGTACATGTATTAGGACAAGAACTAACGCTGGAATGATTACACGCATGCGCTGTTTGCAACTAACGTGGCTTCTGCTAGCTATGCGTCGCCCTTCCAACCCTATTTAGTACTTGTTTCTTAAGATGTTGAGGCTTGCGGTGCGCAAATTTCTATGAACTCGACACAAATGTCATTTACCAAGCGTTCCAGCAGCGGCTAAGTACATAGTTGACGCATGTGCAAAAACCGGACCAGTAATAAATTTGTTCCAAACTAGCTACTGATTCGGTTAATAGTCTTTTGACTAATCGATTAGGGTGCACTTTTAGTCTTTCGCTATATTTAATACTTTGGTTTTGCGCTTCTTCTTTTACACCGGGGATGTTTAGATACGTTCTAATTATTTTATTTGTCACGAACCACGTTGCGTTGACTATTATGCGCAACACTTTAGACTTAAATCTCTCAAGAATTTCAATATTTGAGAGTCCCACAGTTGGACACCGTATGACCATACTGGTTTCAGCACTGTTTGGTTTATTAATGTTTTGTTTTCTAGACTGATTGTGAGTTGCGATTTTTTCCCTAACATGCAGTATAATTTACCGAGTTTGTGGAAAAGTTGCTTTCTTTTGATCCAAATGTGTGTTGTCCAGGTTAGACTACGGTCTAGATTAGATGCATGCCAAGATATTTGGTCGAGTTCTCTTGTGGTATCTGTGTCGTTGTGTTACTGGTGGGCATTTTCCCTTTTTTGTCGTAAATGTCACCTGTACGGATGTTGATGGGTTTGCTTTAATCGTCCAACTTCTAAGCCAGATCTGCGTTTTATTACGGTGGTTTTGGATAATAGTGAAGCCATCCTCAGGTCTCTGTGGCGCCGTTAGTGTTGTATCGTCTGCAAATGTGGCAATAGTTGTGTTGTTTGACGTTGGAAAATCTGACGTAATTTCAAGTAGGAAATAAATTTTTCCATAAAATTAAGGGTGCAACCTTAACAACTAAAATACAAAGGGATAGTATACATCCAGTGATTTGGTAATAAAATAAATACTATTGATTCTACATGTAAATCAATTTGAGAATATGTCTCTCACACTCTGCCTGGTTGTTAAGGGTTAAGAGTCTTAATATTTTCAAATCCGTTTGAATAAGTTTATTTAAAAATTACTTGAAAATTTTCCAGGGATCTCTTACAAAAACGCTCGACCAGAAAATATCTAGTCTCTCATTCTTTAAAAAGCAAAGCTGCACAGCTAGATAAATAAATAAGATTAAACAGTAGTGAAACTGGTCTAGAATTTCTGCTAGTCTCTCAAAAAGTGGGCAAATGATTCTTAATGCAGCCGATTTTAATTAAATGTGATTATGTTTTAAGATTGCACTAGATTTCGAACCACAGAACCTTGCAGTTGCATCTTTCTTGGAATACACGGATCATTACAACATCCCGTCTTCATAATTAACACATAATTAGTACAAATCGAGGCTTGGCACACTCGACACATGTGCGTTTGACCGAACGAACATTAAAATTAGTTCAAGAAACGATTCAGTTTCGTAATTTGCTCGGTCGACTCTTCACGTGGTATTTCGCGAACATCAATCTTGAGAAAATTATGGCAAAACGAATACGTTATGGCATTGCTTCCTTTGACGAAAAACAATGTTATGAATTTAATGCTTTATCTGTTATGAAAGCAGTGGGTTTAAATTTCTTTTTGCGGAGTGGTTAGGAGGTGCATGTATGTTATCAGATGCTGCAATATGCCTAAAGAAAAATCTTCACTGTTATATCGATTGTTGATGCATTTTCATACGCTATAGATATTATTTCTAGACCAATGAGTCGTTCCTGATACCCCGTGGAGCTAGTGTACGGTTTTAGAAGTTTTAATTTTGAAAAAAAGCTTTCTGAATTTGCTGTTAATACTTCAGGAGCATTTTTTAAATACCTTGAATAACTGAAAATTATTTTTTTTAGTGACAAGGCCGCATAAAAACCCGTAGTATTTTATATCGATGTAAAGGTAAAATGAAGGCGGTCAAGAATATTAAATAAAAAATGGGTTTTTGTATTTGAAATATAAAAGTTGCTATTGGTTCCAGAGAGGTGACTCACCCTGTATATTTGAAAATATTTTGATCGTGTTCGGAAGAAAAAACTGTATGAAATACCTTTTGAATCGACTTTCTATCTCAAACCGTTTAGCCATAATCGACCGATCCTCCACTAATGACTCACCCTGTATAGATGTATATGTGCGCTGTATGGAAATACCATATTTTGACATTGCGTCAAATTGGAGTTATTTAGAGTTTGTTTAAAAGCATATTTCGTCACCAAAACATTCATTTCAAATCGGGGTTTGTTCAAATGCCACCTCATCAGTTACATTGCAAAACGAACATGTCAATAATTACTGGTTAACGATACAAATTTTCATTGATAATTATTTATTGTTTCGCATTTTGTCGTACAGCCTTTTCAGCACTATTAAATCAGTTATGTTGCGGAAAATTAAGTAGACCACTGTAACTGTCAGGAGCCACAACCATACGAGAGCATGTGACCATATAAGGACTAGAACCATAATCAATCCAGTCGAATCCAAAATTTCAGCAACTCCAAGAGATATAAGCAGACACGGTTTCTTTGTGCAAAGCCCAATGAAATACAGTCCAGTCAGAATAAGAATTGTTCCGCTTAAACCCATCAGGAAATATTGCAATTCGTCCATGCCTGAATCTGGCATAAATGACGTGGGTAGAAAAAGTATGCTAACTTTGAAAATGGTCGAAAATCCCATAGCATATTCATTGGTATTGAGGCACCACAAGGAGAAACAGTCGCGCCACTTTCCATCACACTTAATTTTTTTATTGAAATTCGCAAAACTCATTTTGACGTTCAACGACAACGTTTCAAAAATTGTGAAAATTCGACAACTTGATATACAAAATTAACTCGTTTTTGTTTGAATCACGACACAATGTGCAAAGGCACTCTTTCAACTTTTCATGAAAAGTTTTAGTTGCAATTTGATTAAATTAAGGACGATTTACTGTTTGTAATTTTGTGTATAAAATCTAAAGTCTATTTTGTTCCAAGTTTTAAAGCGTAGTTTTCAGTTTGTGGTTCATCACACCACACAAATTTTTTGGGTTTATAATACTTCTTTATAAAAATTGGAGTCAGTTATAACGTTATAAGTAGATTTAAAAGCATTTTTCCTTGTTGGAAGGATGCGTGCTCAGACCATTATTATTCGCAGTTATTATAGATGGCGTAATTAAAGAAGTAAAACAAAAAATGAGACCGTTTCATCTAGGTAGCTGGAAAATGAAAGAAACAAACATAACTGAGCCATTGTTCTCAGACGACATGGTTTTAACAAATTCGTAGTTGTAAAAATTGAACCAAATCAGTTGCATAAACAAATTTAAAATCGATAGCAAACTTGTGCCGGCCTCTCCGACTGTATTTCCATTGACATGTGGTGAAGTTTAGTTCAAAGGCCCCATGTGGGGCGCCCCAAGGGATCCTATTAGAGACACTAACCAAGTGGATACTTGTGTTTAAGGCTTTAACACAATTTACAGTTGGCAATTTTCAATGTAGTGTACACATATACGACATGTGTTTTTTGTTTTGAATTGAATTCCTTTGTGACATGATTTGAGGCGTTTTTATTTGATACATACGATGAATCTACTGCAGACATCACAAATGCAAACAATGTAAAAGTGAAAAGCTTGCATACAACACTCGGGCCTATTTTTACCCAAAAAAAAACAACTAAATTTAAGCCTCTTCGATTTGCTTTTCTTTATAATAAAACAATAATTTTACACAAATTGTTCCACTATAAAGTAGCATCATTAATTCGCTCCACTATAACTCGACAGTCGACTGTTTTTCATGCCGTATATTTCATTTGTTTGCCCTTGTGTGTTCGATATTCGTTCGACAGTCTCAAATCTAATTCTCTAATTCGATTTTCACGGAATGGGATTGTAATGAAGTTACGATTACGGACTGTATCATTGCTTCGGATTGGATGCACCTTCGGCCGGGGTTGTCAGGGCAACGTCGGAGTCATATTACAACACATTTAATTTCCATTCCGCACGAGAGGACCCGTGTGTACCAAGTGCGAGGGTAGAAGCGAAAAAGAATCTCAAAGATTCTCCTAAACCAAACAATTGAGACAGCTATGCTATTACGAGGAATTTGTTTTTTGAATAAAAAATTCTGGTCACACCAAAAATCAAAATTTATATTAATCCATTTCTTACCTGTAATTTGAGTGAGTCTATAGGCATAGAAGACACCGCGGGACGGTACACGGAATTTTTTTTTGTGCTTGAAGTATTCAGTTGAGTCCCAGAGATGGGAATTAAGCTCTATCATGTCATGAAGATGCTTCTTCTCATACGGCAGCTTCAACTCAAAATTTTCCTCGCTTCTCGCTTGCTCGTTACCCTTTTTTTGTCTGTCTTCACCTAAGCCTCTTGCAGCCATTGCTGCGTTTACTTCGTGAGTCCAATTTATTTTTGGTCGGCCTCTTCTTCTTGTATAGTAGTACCTAGTGGTCTTTATTTTTTCTGAATATCTACAAAGGCGTAGAACATGTCACAATAATGATAATACACATATATACGCATATATGTATACAAACAAAATTATATTTACTTAAAAGAGCTTTTAAAGTAAGCGTCATTAAGATATTCACTAACTCCGTAGTAAGCTTTAGAAATTAGAACATTTCTTGATATTTTCTTCAAGTCGGGGGTGGGTAGATTTTTTATACTCCCAGGTAATGTGTTAAATTTGTTATATACAGCAATAAATATAGAGGCAACATTTTTTTGAAGATAGGTATATTTGAAGCAATCGGGCTTTTTTTTTAATGTCTGGTACTAGCTGCATGGTATCTTATATTCACTTCGAACCGATCAAAATTATTTCTTACGAAAATGATGGCTTCGAGAATGAATAGACCGTAAAAAGTTAATATTTCTTTGTCACGAAAAGTGTCTTTACACTTACAGTGATCTCGGTAGTTAAGGCCAAAAATAGTTCTTATACATCGCTTTTGTATAATAAAGAGGCGTTCAGAGTCACTAGCGTTACCCCAAAAAATTACAGCATAGCGTAACCTAGATGCAACATATGCATTATATGCAGCTTTGGCCGCGTTTGTACTGACCAATTTTTTTAGGTTTTTTAGTGCGAAAGGGTACTGTGACAGTCTTTGTGACAGGTGTTCGATGTGGTATGACCAGTCCTGTCTAGAGTCAATACATAAACCAAGAAATGTTATTTTATTAACAACATTTATAGTTGTGGAATTATTTTGAAGTTTTAAGTCGGAGGTTATTTTACTTAGTGAAAATTTTATTACTTGAGTTTTATTGACGTTTAAGGTTAAATTGTTTAATGTGAACCAATGTTGGAGTTAGCCTAAGCAGTCAAAGAGTTTTTGTTCAGAATTTTTGGAATCTGAGTCACTAATAATAGCAGATGTGTCATCGGCAAATTGTATAAGGGAAGTGGAAGATCATTCGTGTACAGTATGTATAAGAGGGGACTAAAATTGATCCTTGCGGGACTTCTTTTTTGATTCTCTTTTTGTTGGATTTTAGAAATGTACCTGACGAGTCTTTTTCGGCAACATATTGGTTTCTTCCCTCGTATACCATAGTGTACTAATCTCGAAAGCTTTTGAGAGATCAACACACATGACCATGGCAGCACCTACTTCCATATTTTTTGGGTCCATCTGTCTTGATCCATTCTCTGTGTGTCCCCCGTACTCAGAAAATTCGCTATTGTTTACAATTATTTCGCCAGTATTCCGAAAGACACTTTCCCAGTAAATTCAGCTCGACCCCCGTATAATCTCATATATCACAGCTTACCATTGAAATATATTGTCGTAGATTACACAAGAGAGATCCTTTTCGGAATATTAAACGCCCGGTTTCGTCAAAATTAGGCAAATCTTGAAAGTTTGGGAGTAAAAACAGTACAGAAAAACAAATCAATCTATCAACATCTCGGCAGGAGTGCGAATTTACCTGCACCGAGCCGACAAAAGACTTGCTATACTATTTTAAACACGGCCCTAGACAGCGCATCATTATCATAACGTCTGTCTGTGGTCTTTTTGAAGATTCACTGAATCAAAAAACTTAAATGAGACAACGCTTCGTAACAATTTTTGCGATTAAAGATGGAACGGGATTTTTTTTACGTTCTCGTTGGTGTGGACAACCTTTGGAAGCGAATTTGCTTTCGGAAAATTTATGTAAAAAATAATTTGCGTCCAAAAATGTTTGCAACTTATTTGCGCAGTTTTTAATCGGGTTACTTTTCGCCGTTGCCCTGTTGTGTTTCGACGAGAACAGAAACATTTGGGGCGCCATTAGCTCGACGGGGCTTCTTTCATAGAGACTTTGTGCTCCGCCCAGTCTCCTATTCAAAAAAATCAAAGGTACTATGACGGATGATTATTTTAGAGGGTGTTTCACATAATGCATTTTAACAGCTTGTAAAATTATAAAACTATACACATAATTCATGTATGGATAATAATTTTTTTTCTTCCAGCATATAAGGACTATCATAATTTCATAATCCAACAGGACAAAACCTTTTGGACATCTTCGGTTGGTGAGTAATTTATAAATCTTTTTGATACCAAGATTTCTGTATTCGCCCCAAAAATTCCCTGTTTCAAATTAGGTATAAATGAGCTGTTTATTTTGAAATTGTGTTACACCCGTGAGGGTAGATGGGCCATGGATTAAGTAAGTTATTTTTAAAGTGTCCTAAGTAACTTTTATGTTATTTTGAGATATTAAACCTTTGACATTTTAATTTTCAATCAACTGAATTAACTAAAGCATGTGTAGTTTAAAATATAAACTGCAAGTTGTCTATAAATATTAGATGTAAACTATTTGTTGCTTCACACCCCTCACCACATTCACAATAAACGGGCCATTTATTGTTTAAATCACAATTAATACGCCTTTTAGCATATCACAGCCAACTCCGACCACCCAGATTGCGTTTTGTTTAAAAACTGTCTACGTGAAGTTAAAATACGAATACTTTCAATATTTGCGATGAGAATTAAACATTTTTTTTTGTCACGTACGAATTTTTGCTTTGATTTCCGATTTTTACCTTCAATTTCGTTCATAAATTTCGCCGTAGTTTTCCTTGCATCGAAAATCGTTCGTTTCCTTGCGTTTTGCATCCTACAATTTTGCGTGCATTGTCCCGGTATCTTGTACAAAATAATCTTCAGCAGTTGGCTTTTGGAATCAGATTACAGCTAGCTATGGCTTATATTGTTGTGGGCTTAAACCTGTACAGACGGTCCGGGGATTATGGCGGTGTAGTCATCCACCAATCTTCTTAACAATTTCCAGTTTTTACCCAAATCGGTCTTGAAATCTTATCGCATCTATCTTGTCACCTCAGCTACTATCCTGTTGCAAACACAAAAAAAAGCAAAAAGGATTGATTCTTACGGTGCTAAGTCGACTAGAATTAAAAATTGGTAAGCTGATTTTCAAGTTTAATGTTAAGTTTTCGGTTATCTCTAAATGCGTAGGATTAAACGCAAAGTAGGAGGTTTTTCGGTGTAGATTTAACTTGATATAGAAGGTAAACAAAATATTAATAATATTTGACAAAGTGGTACAACACAACGTCTCCCTGAAGACGTCAGGAAGCGACTTGCAATTTTTGCAGCTTTTAAAATCGTTCAGAAATCAATTAAAATATTTTTTTAGACCCCATCAAAGTGTCATATATATTAGCCAAGAGTATACCCTCGGAACTTTCGTTGTCAAAATTTCCAAAATTTTGCAACTGGCTTTATTGTTTGTAGAAATGTTAAACACAATTGTAGTAATGCATTACGCCCATCGAATTGTTTAAAAATCAATTAAAAATAATTTTTACACCCCATCAAAGTTTTTTGAAAATTTACCAAGGGTTATACCTTTAGGAACTTTTGTTGTCAAAATATCAAAAGTTAAGCAGTTGGCTTTATTGTTTGTAGAAACGTTAAACACAGTTTAGTAATGCATTTCGACTATCAAATCGTTCAGAAATCAATTAAAAATATGTTTTACACCCCCTCAAAGATTCTTACAAATTTGCCAATGATATATCCTTGGAACTTTAGTTTTCAAGATTTCCAAAATTTTGCAACTGGCTTTATTGTCGGTAGAAAGGTTAAACACAGTTATAGTAACGTTTTATGACTATAAAATCGTTTAAAAACCGATTAAATATATTTTTCTGTGTCTCTTCAAAACTTTTAAAAACTTAACGAAAGGCTTAAGTGTTTCTAGTAATGTTGAACCAGTGTCTACTCAATGCATAGCCACTACAAATCCGTTTACAGAGAGATTAAAAATATTTTTTATCGCTCTTCAAAATTTGCCAAGTGTAGACTCTCAGAACTTTCAAAATTTCAAAAAAATTGGTAGTAGCTTTATTGTTTGTACAAACGTTAAACAGTACTCCGGCAATCCATAACCACTACCAGTTTATTCAGAAATCAATTAAAAATCTTTTTTACAGCTCATCAAAGTTATTAAAAAATTGCCAAAGGTATACTCTTGGAACGGTCCTTTACAAATTTCAAAAAATGTACATGTGGCTATACTGTTTGTTCAATTGTTAATCAAAGTCGACTTAAGACATCAGCTACAAATTCGTTCGGAAACCTATTAAAGTAATTTTTCATAGCCCTTCAAAGTTTTTATCGGTTTATAGCGTTGAATTTTTTGGGTAATAATTTAAAAGGTATCCAACATAATTTTTTAAAATGTCAAACCGAATGTGGGTGATAACAATCGACATTTATTTCTTTCAAAAAGTGCTTATAATTTTTAAAAGCTCTTCTGTTAAATGTAGTCTTGCATTTTGAGCACGTTGAGTTCCTTTGAACAATTATCTAGTTCTACAGAGTTTTTTTTCGAAAATTATTATTGTTGGCTTACAAAGTTATCTCAAGTTGCTTCAGTGCATCAATTACTCGAAGTAATTTAAAGAACAATATAATTAACACGTCTTTTATTAATAACAATGCTAATTACATCTTCATTGACTATAATAAATGTATTTTTAGTGCGCAAACGAAATGGATTTTTAGTAATTAAGTTCGCTCGTTGCTTCTAACCCGCAGAGAGCACAAAAAAGCCCCAGCAAGGAAAGAAAAGTCAGGTTAGTCAACCTGGAATATATTTAATACGAATCAAAGGAGGCCTACTATAGCGGGGCAACAATGATTAATGATCGAAACGTGAACCAGCACCAAGCTTACTGGTTGGAATATTGAACTTTTTGTGTTTCTTTTTTTTTCCGCTTTGACTTCCAACTTTTTAATTGCAAATGGCGTTCGACGTTGGATCCAATTTTTCTTCGTTATTGTGTTTTATTTGTTGTTTTTTTTTCTCGGTCGCTTGTTGACTGGTCTATTTTTTAATTGTGTGGACCTTCTTTTTTCTTCGCCCGATGTTTGATGGACTTGTGTTAGACCAAGAGCTATTCTATTTGTATTGCGTACCGCGACGGATCGGGAACGCAATTGGTTGCAAATAACTTCGACGAAATTACGTTCCCATGCTTATTAACGAGTTATTCTTGAAAATCGGTCTTAGGGCATTTCGTTACATAACTAATTGCAACTTCTTGCTAGTGTTTGGGACTTAACACTGCATCAAAGTACATATTCATAGATATTAATGAATTACTTATTTTTGGTAATATTTTTGAATTTTTTGAAAATTAAAATCTACAAGAAATGTTTGTAAATAACGTAGAAATATAAAATTGGCAAAAAATTAAGATTTGCAAATAAAAAACCATTCAAATTGCTTATGAGCAGTAATTATAAATGCATACGTCTTCATTATAAATGTCTAAACCTCCTAAAATTTGTTTAGAAACCGATTAAAATTTTTTGTACAACTCATCAAAGTTTTTAAAAAAATTTCAAGTGTGTACCATCGGAATTATGTTCGTCAAATTATCAAAAATTTTGTATATGGCTTTATTGTTTGTTAAAACGTTATACAATGTTCAACTCAATGCGTTACAATTAAAAATTTGACTAGAAACCGTTTAAAAATATTTTTTACACCCCATCAAAGTTTCTGAAAAATTTGCCAAGAGTATTTCCTTCACACTTATGTTGTCAAAATTCCAAAATATTTGCAACTGGCGTTATTGTTGGTGGAAATGTTAAACACAGTTTTAGTAATGCGTTACGGCTATAAAATCGTTTAGAAATCAATTAAAAATATTTTTTCCACTTCATCGAAGTTTTTTAAAAATTTACCATTGATACATCCTTGGGACTTTAGTTTTCAGAATTTCCAAAATTTTGCAACTGGCTTTATTGTTGGTAGAAATGTTAAACACAGTTATAGTAGTGCATTATGACTATCAAATCGTTTGGAAATCAATTAAAAATATTTTTACACCTCGTTAAAATGTTTTAAAAGTTTGCAAAGGTTTTTTTGTAATTTTAAAAATGTTGCAATTGGCTTTATTGTCTGTAGAAATGTTAAACACAGTAATAGTAAGCATTACTACTATCGAATCGTTTTGAAACCCATTGCAAATGTTTGGAAACCGATTGCAAATGTTTGTACAGGTCATAAAAGTTTTAAAAAATTTGCTACTCGTTTACCCATGTACATACTATTTCTTGTCATATTTTTAAAAATTTTGCCATTGGCTTTGCTGTTGTAGATTTCTGATACACCATTAAATAAAGTCACATATCTCGATATTTACGAGCCGAAAAAAAGATTTGTCGCAAAATAAATTCCGAAACAGTTACGTAACAAAAAAAAATCCCAACCGTTTATGATTTTTATTTCGCAATTTAAATTCTGTTGGTGTCAAATATCAGTTACACGTCAACCCTCTTGCACGATGTGGTTCCAGAATCCACCGGTTTTAAATCCGGATTTGCTTAAGCCCTTTTGCTGCAGTCTGCATACTAAAATATTATCTCGACTCGTCAAAACTTATTATTGAAATACACATCTAGGCACGACATTTCTTTGGGACGATATTTTTAAGTTGAAAAAAATCGTTTGAGGCTGGAGTTTTGCGAACAGTAGCACATTTCAGTTACAAATATTAATATTAAAATAATGGCAAGGTATATAGTGCCAAAAACAATAATTTCCTCACTCTATAAAGCTTCGAAGCCTTTTATAAAACTTCTGATATTTGTACCACAATTTTTCTACGTTAACTTTAATCGAGGTTGTTTTGATGAATACCTGTGTAGTAATAATCTTTTTTTTTACTGTAAAAAATACTGAATTAAATAAAGTATTGATTGCTGAGGAATGTCCTGTAAGTTATTTGAAGCATTCGGTGTAAATTTCTCTAATAGCAGGTTTTATTGCATCTCAACATGAGAACATTTTCGTTGTTTTCGCCTCCCCAAAGTGTAAAGATAGTTATTATATCCGACAGGTTCCACTTCTGCCAGTTAAAACTCTGTTATTTCGAGTTAGAGGTGTCAATATTTGTGGCGCGGGCTTAATTATCAACAATTTCCTTCTCCCGTTTTACTGTTCTCGGCCATGCGATCCGAAAATTGATTGTGAAGTCTTTACTTAGAACTTAGCACGGCGAGCGCGCGCGGAACTTTCACGTGCCCTAGTGGGAGTATTTTTGCAAGATGTTTTATCAAAATCTAAATTCGCTCTCTCGCGAAAGGATAGTGAGGGCGTTGAGGGTTGGAGAGGGGCTGTTTCCGTTTAATCTCCTGTTTCTGTAAAGCTCATATCCGGTTGACATACAAATGTACGCATTTTGTTCACTACGGGGGATGTTTTATGTAACTGTTTTCGTGTTTTTTTTTGTGCAAAGTTAACAGTATTTTTGGCGCTTCGAAAAACAAAACTCGAAAATTGTTATTTAATACGTCGTAATTATACTCTAACTTTCATACAAAGGTTGTATGCTGAATACAACTGTGCTAAAAAATTAAGTAACTACATTCCCCTCCCCCCTATACAGGGTGTCCCAAATTCGAGTAAATGCATGGGGATCTCGCTTATCTTAAGAGCTACGAGGTCGGTTAAATTAGGGCAAAGTTGCTAAATTCGATGCTTCTTGATAATCTAGAGAAATTGGAAATATCTCAAACGGTATCCGAGAAAATTAGGAAAAACTGGAAAGTCCATATCTGAAAATCGTTTATAACTCCTTTGGAGTTTAAAATATTTTAAATGTGTAACAAAGTTGCCCAAGCAACTTTTTAAGCCGAATCGGATGGTGGTCACACATTTTTCCTAGGTCGATTCGTTTTTGTTTTAGACAACCAACTTTGTTTTTTCTTATGGGCAGCATATCGCGTTTTTCTTCGTTATTAAAGTTCATTTTTACGACTAACAGGCCTTCAAAACTTTTAGTTTGTTGATCGGTTGTCATGGAAACAACATAAACTACAATGACCGGCCAACCTGATTTATAATGGTTATTGTTTAAAACGTATTTTTTGAAATTTGACCCTGAAAGAAAAAGTAAAATACCATGTGTGATACATCAATGGATTCAGAAAAATAAATGCTATTTGATTATGTAAATAGCAAAAATTGCGCCCATAAGAAAAAAGAAAGTTGGTTGTCATAAAACAAAACGAATTAATCTAGAAAAAATTTGTGACTACTATTCGATTCGGCTTGAAAAGTTGCTTCAGCAATGTCTTTACACATTTAAAATATTTCATACTCCAAAGGAGTTATAGACGATTTTCAAAAATCGTATTTTCCAGTTTTTCCTAATTTTCTCGGATACCGTTTGAGATATTTCCAATTTCTCTTTGGATTATTAATGAGCATCTAACTTCGCAACTTTGCCCTAATTTAACCGACCTCGTAGCTCTTAAGATAAGCGAGATCCCCATGCATTTACTCGAATTTGGGACACCCTGTATATTAAAATATTGTTACACAATACATTTTTACGTATTTGCACACAATTTAATCGGCTTGGTGTAGCTGGAAATTAGGTATTCCGTTCAAAAACCGTCCTTCACCGACCCGCGATACACGGCGCAAATGCTTTATTATATATTTTTTTCTTCGTCTCGCTTGAATTCGCGTTCCGTTCCCTCGGGACCGTTTTCTCGGTTCCCTGAAGTATTTTTTTAGTAATTTCTGTCATATTTAGGGATTGTTCATTATTCACGGCACTTAATAATCGCAGAGGGACTCGCTTTACATCTTAAATTCGTCTTGAAATACGGCCATTATGTATTCATAGCCGGCTCCGGTGCACCGTAATCTTTTTTAACAAATTATTTATTTTTAAGGGCAAGGAAATTTTCCTTTAATCTCGTCGCTTTCGGTGAGGCGTATTTTGCGAAATTTTATACCGGTGTATCGCTCAAATGACGTTGTTTTAGCTTGAATCGAAACACAGCGCGATCGAAAATTATTAATTTTCCTCTTCTTACATTCGTTGTCTGTTTAATCGGAACTTGACGAAGAAAATCCAAAAACCATTTCTTAATCATTGAAGGCTTCGTCTGTAATATGAAATTTATGTACGTGAAAAATCAGTTGTTATCAGATAAAAGCTAAAAACGAACCCATAGAAGGCCATTTTTAGCCAATTTGAAGATGGCACGTCAAACTTTTTGGGCAGCGTTGTTACCATGTGCGGAGCTTGGAATCGTCAACATGATCCAAAGACCAAGGAATGCCCAAAGAGTAGTTACAAGCTGGTTCTTCTCGGCTCAAAAAAAAAACTCGCACGCAGAACTGTCCTGGAAAAGTCCTGGTCTCCGTGTCCTGGGTCAAGGATGAGATTATATCCACTGATTACTTGCAACAAGGAAAATCTGTGACCAAAGAATACTACTGATCTTTGTTAACAAATTTTGGGACAAAATTGTGAAAAAACAACATGGGAAACTGACTAAAGGCGCGATAGTTTTGCAAGATGGCGCCCCTGCCCACAAGTCGATTGTCCTGCAAAAATAAATGAAAATGGCTCTTTAAAATCGTCGACCATCCAATGTATTATCTTCATTTGGCCACTTGGGACTATTATGTATTTTCACAACTCAAAAAAGCCTTAACGGACGAAGATTTACGTCAAACAAGATGGGGATAAATGCTAGGTCCCTAACCTGGTTTGTAGACCAATAAAATAATTGTTTTTCAAAAGGATTGGAGTTCCTTAATGCAGCGATTCTTAACCGGGGGGCCCGCAGCCCCCTGGAGGGCCGCGAAAAATTTATAAAACGTTTTTACTTTTTAAAATATTGAAATCTTTAAAAAATATTTTTTGCCCTTTATTGTACGTTGTTTAATAATAATAATAATAATAATAATAACTGGTATTGTTTTGTATTAGTAATCTGAGTTCTACAGTGCAATCAATGCAGTGCAGATTGTGGAGACGCACCACCTACTAAAACTAAGGAAGGGCAAATACGATTGACTTGCAAAAAAATCAAATTAAGCGGCTCCTATCCGAAATAGAGGATCCAACTAGCAATAATTAACTATTATATTAACAAAATAACCCAAACATAAAATCTATCACGCTTTTTTTAATTATTGCTTAAGCGTCTCTTGTACAAGTTCACTTAAAAAAAAAAAATCCAAATAGAAAATAAAATTATCAAGATAAAAATTTATAGTTTGAAAAGTTTGCTCAACTTATTTACAAAATAATAAAAAATAAACAAAAATCGAATGTTATCATTAAAAAAACTATTCTTTGCATGAATACCAAACACAAGGTGCTCAGTCCTTGGGTTTTTTTTTGCTCCCTGTTTTTTCTAACACTGGGGCCTAAAAAATCCATCCTATTGCTTCAAGTTTAAAAACTTTTAACATTAGTTTACCTGAATATTTAAAAAATACGGATTAAAAAAGGTTAAAAGAATATTATTCGTTTATCTAGTTCGTAACACATTTTCGTTATGTTTTAGAATTGTTTTTTCCTATTTGTTTTCAAGTACTATTCTCATTCTACACATCTATTATTTTATAACTTCGTTACCAGCATAAGCTGCTTTAAAGTCGGTAATGAGTTTTTGTTGTTGATATAATATAACTAAATATGTGATACGTTATTTTTTTAAGTAAAAAAATGTTCTTGTCAATTTGTAGGATTCGTTTTGTTTTATTTATTATGAAAAGGATAAATAAAGTATTATTAAGTTAAATATTTAAAAAGTAATAATTGCACATGCTTTTAAATTTTCAAAGACGCGACTGTTGTACTCATAACATCGAAGAACCTAACAGGACAATTACCCCCTGCTTTTTTGCACGGGGGATTAATTGTCAGGGAAGGTACTTACACAGAACGGTTTTTAACCAGGGGGTAATTTTCCGAGAGGTTATTAAAGGGGAGTTAATATCCGGGGAGTAACTGCTCTGGAACCATCGGAAAGATATCTTTGATTCGCCTAAAATAAATCGTAATAATTATTGTTACTACAAACTACAGGGCCGCAAAAATATTTTAGGATATTTAGGGGACCGCGACCACTAAAAGGTTAAGAACCACTGCCTTAATGGACCTTGTGTTAAATACATAAACTTGAAGCAGGATTATGTTGAACAAATTGAATATTACTTTGCAGATAATTATGTAGTTTCATTTCTGGCTAGGCTAGAAACTTATCGGTACGCTCTCGTACTAACCATGTTGTTAGAAATAGGTGATATTTTAATTAAACTTGACATTTAAATAATTCGAACGTTAACCGAAAGTATTATCATGTGTGAACTACAGACCGCAAGACGTCCGCGAAATTTTCAACCTACCGACGAAATTTCCTTCGACAAAGCCCGAACAAATACACTTCTATGTATTTAAAAATACATAACGAAAAAAGAACGCCATTCCGAGAGCTATTTCTTCGGTCTCAGCGTCTGATTGGCCGAGAAAATTCTCCACGAAAATTGATTTTCTGATGACGTCATCAGACACTGAGGAAAAACCCCAGGGACGAAGAAATCGAGGGAGATATAACAATGTACTGCACACGGTTCGCCAAAACAAAAACTTTCCGCGTTTGTTGACACTGAAGTGTAATTTGCTTAGACCGATATTAGATGAGGTTGATTTGGAAATGGTAAAATTTTAAGGTGTACGTGATAGAGAAGCTACTGTAAAAAAAAACTGATAGGCTTTCCGTTGTTTAGAATAAGTTACTTATGAAAACCAACATTTTCATTATCGATCCAATACTATTTTGGAATTCTTCTACAACGAAGATTTACTTAATTAATTGATTTATCATTTGATTCATTTTTCTTGATTAAAAAAGAACTTTAAATGCATCAAATGATTGCTAGAAAATTTGTGTAGTTGCTGTATTGATTTTTATACATTAACTTTATTCTTTACTCACAAAATTGCAAGTTAAATAATTTCTAGATTGGAACTGTTCTTTAAAAGCTATCGCTTTAACACTTGAGTATTTTTTTTTATAATTAATTCATATGCCCCAATAACTATAGACGCGTCGTTTTTTACCCGTCCTTGGAGAAATTTAAAGAACCTGTCATTTACAAATGTCTCTTACGTTAAACCCCCTCAGCGGATTCTGAGCCTTTTGGTCCTGTTCATAGGGGACGCGGTTTTGATGTGTCTGATACAGGAGTCGATTCTGAAGTACGGAAAGTTTGAAATTGGTTTTCCTCCTGTTTTTAATAGCTTTTGAATTTTAAGTTTAGTTCGATTTTATTAACTCGGCAAGCGTTTATTTTTGAGTATTTCGTTCCTCTCTATGCGAGTTTGAAAAGCTTTTGAATCGTGTTTACGTTATTGCACAATATTATTGATGCTGAACGCGATTTTCTTGCCGAAAAACTTGCGCTTGTCATTTGTTTTGAAGGCAGAAGTTGTAATTTGCGATAGTGATGCGTAATATCAAGAATTAAACTTGTACGACTTGAAGTGTTCCGGTTTCATTACCAGGTGTTTTCCCGGTGAATTTTTCGCGTATTTCAATGTCGGGCAGAGTCGCACGGGATGGAAAATTCGCGAAAAATTCCCCTTTAATTATAAAACAACTTTAGAATATAAAACTTCGCTGTTTTTCTTTGTCCGCGTGAAAAAAATCTCTTGTTTATTCTGCCGAATTACCCCAGTGCTCTATATATTTTTACAGCATTGTCTTGCAGCGTTTCGCTGAAAATAGGAAATATTTTATGAAAACACGGCTTTGTTTTCCAACAGAATTTCCGTTTCGTATAACCGTCCCCGAAGCGGGTTTAAGATAAACATAAACGCTGTGAATCTGTTTCCTTTTTTTCCTAACAAGCGCGAGCGTGTATTGCAGACGGGAAAATTGTACAGATTTTTCTGGAGAAAATGCGATTTTTTTTTAACTAATGCGTTTGGATTAAAACTTCAAACACCCGTTATTTATAGCCTAGATCAGCGGTTCTGAACCAGTTTTTATCAGTGTACCCCTTGGCCTCACTGTGAAGCGCCAGGTACCCCTTGTCAATTAATGCAAAAGATGCACCGACGCTTGGGCGTCTTTTGTCAAAATTGACAAAAACTGTTTCGACTAGGTTAGCTAAACATGCCCAGGTGATTTTAGAGCTATGACTTCAAAAATTTTTTAGTTATTGTATCTTATACGGAGTGTTGTTTTACGGTATTAATTTTATGATCCCAATATGCGGTATTTATTGCAAAAGAGGTACCGACGCTTGGGCGTCTTTTGCCAAAATTGACAAAAACTGTTTAGACTTGATTAGCTAAACATGTCCAGGTGATTTTAGAGTCAAGACTTTAATATTTTTCCAGTTATTGTATCTTTTACGGAGTGTTGTTTTACGGTATTCATGTAATTATCCATATATCTGGTATTTATTGCAAAAAAGGTACCGACGCTTGGGCGTCTTTTGCCAAAATTGACAAAAACGGCTTCGACTAGGTTAGCTAAACATGCCCAGGTAATTTTGGAACTATGACTTTAATAATTTTCTAGTTATTGAATTTTATACGGGGAGTTGTCTTACGGTATTAATGTAATTATCCAAATATGCGTTATATATTGCAAAAGAGGTACCGACGCTTGGACGTCTTTTGCCAAAATTAACAAAAACGGTCTCGACTATGTTAGATAAACATGCCCAGGTAATTTTGGAACCATGACTATAACAATTTTCTAGGTATTGTATCTTTTACGGAGTGTTGATTTACAGTATTCTAGTATTCATGTAATTATCCATATATCTGGTATTTATTGCAAAAAAGGTACCGACGCTTGGGCACCTTTTGCCAAAATTGTCAAAAACGGCTTCGACTATGTTAGCTTAACATGCCCAAGTGATTTTAGAACCATGACTTTAATAATTTTCTAGTTATTGTATCTTATACGGGGAGTTGTCTTACGGTATTAATGTAATTATCCAAATATGCGGTATTTATTGCAAAAGAGGTACCGACGCTTGGGCGTCTTTTGTCAAAATTGTCAAAAACGGCTTCGACTATGTTAGCTTAACATGCCCAAGTGATTTTAGAACCATGACTTTAATAATTTTCTAGTTATTGTATCTTATACGGGGAGTTGTCTTACGGTATTAATGTAATTATCCAAATATGCGGTATTTATTGCAAAAGAGGTACCGACGCTTGGGCGTCTTTTGTCAAAATTGTCAAAAACGGCTTCGACTATGTTAGCTTAACATGCCCAAGTGATTTTAGAACCATGACTTTAATAATTTTCTAGTTATTGTATCTTATACGGGGAGTTGTCTTACGGTATTAATGTAATTATCCAAATATGCGGTATTTATTGCAAAAGAGGTACCGACGCTTGGGCGTCTTTTGTCAAAATTGTCAAAAACGGCTTCGACTATGTTAGCTTAACATGCCCAGTTAATATTAGAGCCATTACTTTAATAATTTTCTAGTTATTGTATCTTATACGGGGTGTTGTCTTACGGTATTAATGTAATTATCCAAATATGCGGTATTTGTTGCAAAAGAGGTACCGACGCTTGGGCGTCTTTTGTCAAAATTGTCAAAAACGGCTTCGACTATGTTAGCTTAACATGCCCAGTTAATATTAGAGCCAATACTTTAATAATTTTCTAGTTATTGTATCTTATACGGGGAGTTGTCTTACGGTATTAATGTAATTATCCAAATATGCGGTATTTATTGCAAAGAGGTACCGACGCTTGGGCGTCTTTTGCCAAAATTGTCAAAAACGGCTTCGACTATGTTAGCTAAACACGCCCAGGTAATTTTAGCATCATGACTTAAATAACTCTCTTGTTATGGTATCTTATACGGGCCTTTGCACAATTTTCGGTGAAAACTCGAAAAAAAAATTAAAAATGAAGGCAATTGGCCTAATACTTCTCACTTACTTTATTTACACTAAAATTACCAGTAATTAACCAATAATTCCTTTAAAATTTATTTAAAAATTTGTTATGGAAAATGGGAAAAGTCCAAAAACAATTTGCCATCACTTAATTGAAATTCGGTTTAAAAACTTTTCATGGGAAATGGAAAAAGTGCAAACTTGGGCCACTAAATACGTCTAGACAATATCGTAACATCTCGAGCTATCTCCTGTTGGCTACACCTTAATGATCCATCCGCGTTGGGTAGCAAGAACGAAGAAGTTCGAATGTAGCGAGCTCATAGTTATTCATTTAAGAATAAGGCACTTCGTTTTTGATTGAAGCACATTACTCTTCGGGCGATGACTGATGGCCCATCTATTTGTTACATGTCAAAAGTGCTAAGATTGCCTGCGCCCTGCTGCTAGAAAGTCGTCAGGGCCTACTGCGTTCCTTGCTGTTTAAAGTTTCGTCCTTTTTTAGTTTCGGTAACTGTTTTCAAGTAAAGTTTTGGACGTTAACATGTCGTAATGGATGTATCTAGCGGGCCCGTGAGAATATTTAGTTAAATTCACACCTTCGACGACTCGAAAGACAATCCTAAAGATTTTAATGGTTTATTAATCAGGAAAAAATTGAGTCTTCCGTTTTCAAATCGTCATGCACACAAAAAATCACAATGCTTTGGTAAAATTATGTCGGTTTCGTGATTGTTAATGAAACTTCATGCCGTTGAAATCAAGTTAAATTGTGTTTAGGGTCGCGTACAGCTGGCGAATTGTCCAAGCTGAGGTTTAAACTGGGATTACTCAACTGTCCTCGGTCTTAACTGGATGGAAATATACGATTTTAAACACACGCCGAAATAACTGTGTAAATCAGTGATTTTTCAGAAGTGTTGTGAATAAGTTTTACTTGGGGTGCATATGTCGTGCGTATGACGTATTAATTTTTTGAGTTTTACCCTTTGCCCTTTTTCAATTTTGCGTGAGAATTTTTAAATAAAAATTTTAATTAATTGAGTGCTAATTTTTATTTAATCTACTGTTAGGTGTACTGTACTGTTAGGTGACTAATAGAGGGCTAATAATAATTGTTATTTAAAGTTTATGCAAAGCTGTTATGTAATACAATTTTTTAGTTAAAAAATTTTACTTTTTTTCCTCAAAGACGTGATGACTCAAGTCCTTATCGTTATTGTGTGAGAATGTGTTTTGAAAGTAGCAAACATCTTACGGTGGCATAATTACTAGTTACTTCTGTGATGTTATTAAAATTGGCGGGGGGTCCTCAAACTAGAACAATAATGCAGGGAGAATCTAGGAAGGAGTTCTTGTACAATAACAACGTTTGCTATTGATGGTTCCTATCAGCATGGCCACCTTGCATTCGGCAGGTATGACGAGTTGATCTTTTGTTTGGTGAAGTCGTGGCCAACTAAGGTTCACTTGTCGGTGAGGTGACGATGCAACTGTTTCATAATTAATTGTGTAGTTTGCCTGCTGGCCGGCCGATCGCTGCACGGCCTAATATTTTGACCGTGGAAATAATAAAGTTCTTTGTAACACAATGTTACCGCGAAATGTGCCGAGATGATTATACACTTCGTTTTCAAATTTGTATTATTGAAACGGCGTAACAGGAAACTAAGATTTTGTTAGATCGTTTTCTAATTTCCCATGAACAATCGTTCCATTCAGGGAGTAGCTTTTTATTCAGGCGGTTTTTTAAATTAATTTTTACGGGGGGGTGTTGTTACGTTTCTCGCCTAGCCTTGAAGGGAACCACATATCTGCAGAGTAACGTTAATTTTGTCCAACATAACCACCCTTCAAGAACATGCTCTTAACACAAGGTTTATACTGTAACTTTAATCCCCTTGGAATTTTTTCTTTCTTAAGTATGGATCACCATCTCATTTGACGTAAAGCTTCGTCCTTTTAAGACTTTTTGGGCTGTATTAATAAATTATATTCGGAAGGGGTCAAATCTGGAGAATATGGGGGATGTTCGACGATTTTAAGGCCGTTTTCATTGACTTACAGGGCCGGACAATCGGACAAAATCAACCGTAATGATTTTTATAAACTATTTATTTTGAAAGTGGCTTAAGTGACTTAACAGTAATGAAATATTGTGATTTGTTAACGTCTGGGCAAAATTATTTTAACAGAGCAAAATATAAGTAACCGAAATAAAAATTATAAGTGAAATTTCTCTGCAGTTAGCACGAATATTTGTTTGCACATTAAAATGCAAAACATTTAATACCTCAAAATAACATAAAAGTGACTAATTCCACTTCCAAAATAAACTGCTCGTTTAAGATAACTATGGACGACTACCTATGCATTTCGAAAGATGCCCAAAAATTAATTGATTTGAATACTGGAAGAGAGAAGTAGCGGCTGATAAAGTTACAGGGAAATAAATTTAACATAGAGTTCCTTTTTGTAACTATTTGGTTAGCGTTATTATCACTGAATGTATTTCCCTATTTTTGCAGAGTTAATTTATCATGAAACCTATTTAAATATTGGTTATTTGTTTAGTTTTTGTGCGTTTTTGATCAATGGATTTTTTGAAAAAGTCTAAACAGACGCTAAAGTAAATTATATTTCGATGGAGAAAAAAGTATCTCTAGTAATTGACTATGATTATAGGTACATGATACTGTATTTACTGTAGTAGAAATGCCTTTGTGCTCCAAAAAGTAGCAAAGGAATTTATTTATACAACTAACAAAAACATCGTTATGTGAAGAAACCAACTAAAAGCTTTTTATTACGAATTATATCGTAATAAATTCATTTTTCGTAAAAACTATTGCAATAAAAGATGGTATTTTAACTCGAAATTTTTTCACGAATTCCCAGTATGTTCAAAGCATTCAGTATTTACCACACGATTGTTAAGGAACATTCAAAAAAAGTCATAACAAGGTGCACGTCTTTCCAGATTTAACGCTTCGGAAGTTTTTCTTTTCTATTACTAAGCAACAGTTTTGACTTTTTCTGTTTCATCTGTGTTCTCGAACAATGTTAATTGCTTTTTGTGCGGGGGCCCACGTTCATTCGAAATACCAATTTATATCGACGCAAAAGTTCATTTGAACCTTGAAATTTTATATTTAGTGCCACGTTTTGTCGAGATTTCAATTTTTGATGTACAAATTGGGTTTTTGCTCTCGTTCAAAAACGCAATTTAAGTGTTCCCATGAAGAAAAAACTTGCCTGATATTGTTACGTTTATAGGATTATCTATTTAAATTGGTAATTACAACACTCGCCTAATGAAACTGGATTTTAGATGGACATTTGCGTGTACAATAAGATTTTTTAACATTTTCACAAAATACAAAGACCATCCCAAAACAATCGCATTCTTGCTGAAAAAATTTGCAACTCTCGAAACTTTTTTAAAAACTTTGAGTAGCTGAAAAACATTGTTTCTGAACGAAGCAAAAATGGAAATGCATTGCTTAGTGTGTCTAACATTTTCAGAAAATATATAGACCATCCCAAAACAGTTGATTTTTTCGTGAAAAAATTTGCAAGGTTATAGTCTATGAACTTTTTTAAAAACTTTGAGGAGCTGTAAACAATTATCTTAGGCGTTTCTGAACAAACCAAAGGTGGAAAAGCATTGCTTAGGGTGTCTTTAACATTTTTAGAAAAAAATATAGACCATGCCAAAACAGTTGATTTTTTCGTGAAAAAATTTGCAAGGTTATAGTCTTGGAACTTTTTTTAAAAACTTTGAGGAGCTGTAAACAATTATCTTAGGCGTTTCTGAACAACAAAGGTGAAAAGGCATTGCTTAGGGTGTCTTTAACATTTTTAGAAAAAAATATAGACCATGCCAAAACAGTTGATTTTTTCGTGAAAAAATTTGCAAGGTTATAGTCTTGGAACTTTTTGTAAAACTTTGAGGAGCTGTAAACAATTATCTTAGGCGTTTCTGAACAAACCAAAGGCGGAAAGGCATTGCTTAGGGTGTCTTTAACATTTTTAGAAAAAAATATAGACCATACCAAAACAGTTGATTTTTTCGTGAAAAAATTTGCAAGGTTATAGTCTTGGAACTTTTTCTAAAAACTTTGAGGAACTGTAAACAATTATCTTAGGCGTTTCTGAACAAACCAAAGGCGAAAATGCATTGCTTAGGGTGTCTTTAACATTTTTAGAAAAAAATATAGACCATACCAAAACAGTTGATTTTTTCGTGAAAAAATTTGCAAGGTTATAGTCTTGGAACTTTTTTTAAAAACTTTGAGGAACTGTAAACAATTATCTTAGGCGATTCTGAACAAACCAAAGGCGGAAAGGCATTGCTTAGGGTGTCTTTAACATTTTTAGAAAAAAATATAGACCATACCAAAACAGTTGATTTTTCCGTGAAAAAATTTGCAAGGTTATAGTCTTGGAACTTTTTTTAAAAACTTTGAGGAACTGTAAACAATTATCCTAGGCGTTTCTGAACAAACCAAAGGTGGAAATGCATTGCTTAGGGTGTCTTTAACATTTTTAGAAAAAAATATAGACCATACCAAAACAGCTGATTTTTTCGTGAAAAAATTTGCAAGGTTATAGTCTTGGAACTTTTTTTAAAAACTTTGAGGAGCTGTAAACAATTATCTTAGGCGTTTCTGAACAACAAAGGTCAAAAGGCATTGCTTAGGGTGTCTTTAACATTTTTAGAAAAAAATATAGACCATGCCAAAACAGTTGATTTTTTCGTGAAAAAATTTGCAAGGTTATAGTCTTGGAACTTTTTGTAAAACTTTGAGGAGCTGTAAACAATTATCTTAGGCGTTTCTGAACAAACCAAAGGCGGAAAGGCATTGCTTAGGGTGTCTTTAACATTTTTAGAAAAAAATATAGACCATACCAAAACAGTTGATTTTTTCGTGAAAAAATTTGCAAGGTTATAGTCTTGGAACTTTTTTTAAAAACTTTGAGGAACTGTAAACAATTATCTTAGGCGTTTCTGAACAAACCAAAGGCGAAAATGCATTGCTTAGGGTGTCTTTAACATTTTTAGAAAAAAATATAGACCATACCAAAACAGTTGATTTTTTCGTGAAAAAATTTGCAAGGTTATAGTCTTGGAACTTTTTTTAAAAACTTTGAGGAACTGTAAACAATTATCTTAGGCGATTCTGAACAAACCAAAGGCGGAAAGGCATTGCTTAGGGTGTCTTTAACATTTTTAGAAAAAAATATAGACCATACCAAAACAGTTGATTTTTTCGTGAAAAAATTTGCAAGGTTATAGTCTTGGAACTTTTTTTAAAAACTTTGAGGAACTGTAAACAATTATCCTAGGCGTTTCTAAACAAACCAAAGGTGGAAATGCATTGCTTAGGGTGTCTTTAACATTTTTAGAAAAAAATATAGACCATACCAAAACAGCTGATTTTTTCGTGAAAAAATTTGCAAGGTTATAGTCTTGGAACTTTTTTTAAAAACTTTGAGGAACTGTAAACAATTATCTTAGGCGATTCTGAACAAACCAAAGGCGGAAAGGCATTGCTTAGGGTGTCTTTAACATTTTTAGAAAAAAATATAGACCATACCAAAACAGTTGATTTTTTCTAGAAAAAATTTGCAAGGTTATAGTCTTGAAACTTTTTTTAAAAACTTTGAGGAACTGTAAACAATTATCTTGGGCGTTTCTGAACAAACCAAAGGTGGAAAGGCATTGCTTAGGGTGTCTAACATTTTTAGAAAAAAATATAGACCATACCAAAACAGTTGATTTTTTCGTGAAAAAATTTGCAAGGTTATAGTCTTGGAACTTTTTTTAAAAACTTTGAGGAGCTGTAAACAATTATCTTAGGCGTTTCTGAACAACAAAGGTGAAAAGGCATTGCTTAGGGTGTCTTTAACATTTTTAGAAAAAAATATAGACCATGCCAAAACAGTTGATTTTTTCGTGAAAAAATTTGCAAGGTTATAGTCTTGGAACTTTTTGTAAAACTTTGAGGAGCTGTAAACAATTATCTTAGGCGTTTCTGAACAAACCAAAGGCGGAAAGGCATTGCTTAGGGTGTCTTTAACATTTTTAGAAAAAAATATAGACCATACCAAAACAGTTGATTTTTTCGTGAAAAAATTTGCAAGGTTATAGTCTTGGAACTTTTTCTAAAAACTTTGAGGAACTGTAAACAATTATCTTAGGCGTTTCTGAACAAACCAAAGGCGAAAATGCATTGCTTAGGGTGTCTTTAACATTTTTAGAAAAAAATATAGACCATACCAAAACAGTTGATTTTTTCGTGAAAAAATTTGCAAGGTTATAGTCTTGGAACTTTTTTTAAAAACTTTGAGGAACTGTAAACAATTATCTTAGGCGATTCTGAACAAACCAAAGGCGGAAAGGCATTGCTTAGGGTGTCTTTAACATTTTTAGAAAAAAATATAGACCATACCAAAACAGTTGATTTTTCCGTGAAAAAATTTGCAAGGTTATAGTCTTGGAACTTTTTTTAAAAACTTTGAGGAACTGTAAACAATTATCCTAGGCGTTTCTGAACAAACCAAAGGTGGAAATGCATTGCTTAGGGTGTCTTTAACATTTTTAGAAAAAAATATAGACCATACCAAAACAGCTGATTTTTTCGTGAAAAAATTTGCAAGGTTATAGTCTTGGAACTTTTTTTAAAAACTTTGAGGAGCTGTAAACAATTATCTTAGGCGTTTCTGAACAACAAAGGTCAAAAGGCATTGCTTAGGGTGTCTTTAACATTTTTAGAAAAAAATATAGACCATGCCAAAACAGTTGATTTTTTCGTGAAAAAATTTGCAAGGTTATAGTCTTGGAACTTTTTGTAAAACTTTGAGGAGCTGTAAACAATTATCTTAGGCGTTTCTGAACAAACCAAAGGCGGAAAGGCATTGCTTAGGGTGTCTTTAACATTTTTAGAAAAAAATATAGACCATACCAAAACAGTTGATTTTTTCGTGAAAAAATTTGCAAGGTTATAGTCTTGGAACTTTTTTTAAAAACTTTGAGGAACTGTAAACAATTATCCTAGGCGTTTCTAAACAAACCAAAGGTGGAAATGCATTGCTTAGGGTGTCTTTAACATTTTTAGAAAAAAATATAGACCATACCAAAACAGCTGATTTTTTCGTGAAAAAATTTGCAAGGTTATAGTCTTGGAACTTTTTTTAAAAACTTTGAGGAACTGTAAACAATTATCTTAGGCGATTCTGAACAAACCAAAGGCGGAAAGGCATTGCTTAGGGTGTCTTTAACATTTTTAGAAAAAAATATAGACCATACCAAAACAGTTGATTTTTTCTAGAAAAAATTTGCAAGGTTATAGTCTTGAAACTTTTTTTAAAAACTTTGAGGAACTGTAAACAATTATCTTGGGCGTTTCTGAACAAACCAAAGGTGGAAAGGCATTGCTTAGGGTGTCTTTAACATTTTTAGAAAAAAATATAGACCATACCAAAACAGTTGATTTTTTCGTGAAAAAATTTGCAAGGTTATAGTCTTGGAACTTTTTTTAAAAACTTTGAGGAACTGTAAACAATTATCTTAGGCGTTTCTGAACAAACCAAAGGCGGAAAGGCATTGCTTAGGGTGTCTTTAACATTTTTAGAAAAAAATATAGACCATGCCAAAACAGTTGATTTTTTCGTGAAAAAATTTGCAAGGTTATAGTCTTGGAACTTTTTTTAAAAACTTTGAGGAACTGTAAACAATTATCCTAGGCGTTTCTGAACAAACCAAAGGTGGAAATGCATTGCTTAGGGTGTCTTTAACATTTTTAGAAAAAAATATAGACCATACCAAAACAGCTGATTTTTTCGTGAAAAAATTTGCAAGGTTATAGTCTTGGAACTTTTTTTAAAAACTTTGAGGAACTGTAAACAATTATCTTAGGCGATTCTGAACAAACCAAAGGCGGAAAGGCATTGCTTAGGGTGTCTTTAACATTTTTAGAAAAAAATATAGACCATACCAAAACAGTTGATTTTTTCGTGAAAAAATTTGCAAGGTTATAGTCTTGAAACTTTTTTTAAAAACTTTGAGGAACTGTAAACAATTATCTTGGGCGTTTCTGAACAAACCAAAGGTGGAAAGGCATTGCTTAGGGTGTCTTTAACATTTTTAGAAAAAAATATAGACCATACCAAAACAGCTGATTTTTTCGTGAAAAAATTTGCAAGGTTATAGTCTTGGAACTTTTTTTAAAAACTTTGAGGAACTGTAAACAATTATCTTAGGCGATTCTGAACAAACCAAAGGCGGAAAGGCATTGCTTAGGGTGTCTTTAACATTTTTAGAAAAAAATATAGACCATACCAAAACAGTTGATTTTTTCGTGAAAAAATTTGCAAGGTTATAGTCTTGAAACTTTTTTTAAAAACTTTGAGGAACTGTAAACAATTATCTTGGGCGTTTCTGAACAAACCAAAGGTGGAAAGGCATTGCTTAGGGTGTCTTTAACATTTTTAGAAAAAAATATAGACCATACCAAAACAGCTGATTTTTTCGTGAAAAAATTTGCAAGGTTATAGTCTTGGAACTTTTTTTAAAAACTTTGAGGAACTGTAAACAATTATCTTAGGCGATTCTGAACAAACCAAAGGCGGAAAGGCATTGCTTAGGGTGTCTTTAACATTTTTAGAAAAAAATATAGACCATACCAAAACAGTTGATTTTTTCTAGAAAAAATTTGCAAGGTTATAGTCTTGAAACTTTTTTTAAAAACTTTGAGGAACTGTAAACAATTATCTTGGGCGTTTCTGAACAAACCAAAGGTGGAAAGGCATTGCTTAGGGTGTCTTTAACATTTTTAGAAAAAAATATAGACCATACCAAAACAGTTGATTTTTTCGTGAAAAAATTTGCAAGGTTATAGTCTTGGAACTTTTTTTAAAAACTTTGAGGAACTGTAAACAATTATCTTAGGCGTTTCTGAACAAACCAAAGGCGGAAAGGCATTGCTTAGGGTGTCTTTAACATTTTTAGAAAAAAATATAGACCATGCCAAAACAGTTGATTTTTTCGTGAAAAAATTTGCAAGGTTATAGTCTTGGAACTTTTTTTAAAAACTTTGAGGAACTGTAAACAATTATCCTAGGCGTTTCTGAACAAACCAAAGGTGGAAATGCATTGCTTAGGGTGTCTTTAACATTTTTAGAAAAAAATATAGACCATACCAAAACAGCTGATTTTTTCGTGAAAAAATTTGCAAGGTTATAGTCTTGGAACTTTTTTTAAAAACTTTGAGGAACTGTAAACAATTATCTTAGGCGATTCTGAACAAACCAAAGGCGGAAAGGCATTGCTTAGGGTGTCTTTAACATTTTTAGAAAAAAATATAGACCATACCAAAACAGTTGATTTTTTCGTGAAAAAATTTGCAAGGTTATAGTCTTGGAACTTTTTTTAAAAACTTTGAGGAACTGTAAACAATTATCTTAGGCGATTCTGAACAAACCAAAGGCGGAAAGGCATTGCTTAGGGTGTCTTTAACATTTTTAGAAAAAAATATAGACCATACCAAAACAGTTGATTTTTTCGTGAAAAAATTTGCAAGGTTATAGTCTTGAAACTTTTTTTAAAAACTTTGAGGAACTGTAAACAATTATCTTGGGCGTTTCTGAACAAACCAAAGGTGGAAAGGCATTGCTTAGGGTGTCTTTAACATTTTTAGAAAAAAATATAGACCATACCAAAACAGCTGATTTTTTCGTGAAAAAATTTGCAAGGTTATAGTCTTGGAACTTTTTTTAAAAACTTTGAGGAACTGTAAACAATTATCTTAGGCGATTCTGAACAAACCAAAGGCGGAAAGGCATTGCTTAGGGTGTCTTTAACATTTTTAGAAAAAAATATAGACCATACCAAAACAGTTGATTTTTTCGTGAAAAAATTTGCAAGGTTATAGTCTTGAAACTTTTTTTAAAAACTTTGAGGAACTGTAAACAATTATCTTGGGCGTTTCTGAACAAACCAAAGGTGGAAAGGCATTGCTTAGGGTGTCTTTAACATTTTTAGAAAAAAATATAGACCATACCAAAACAGCTGATTTTTTCGTGAAAAAATTTGCAAGGTTATAGTCTTGGAACTTTTTTTAAAAACTTTGAGGAACTGTAAACAATTATCTTAGGCGATTCTGAACAAACCAAAGGTGGAAATGCATTGCTTAGGGTGTCTTTAACATTTTTAGAAAAAAATATAGACCATACCAAAACAGCTGATTTTTTCGTGAAAAAATTTGCAAGGTTATAGTCTTGGAACTTTTTTTAAAAACTTTGAGGAACTGTAAACAATTATCCTAGGCGTTTCTAAACAAACCAAAGGTGGAAATGCATTGCTTAGGGTGTCTTTAACATTTTTAGAAAAAAATATAGACCATACCAAAACAGCTGATTTTTTCGTGAAAAAATTTGCAAGGTTATAGTCTTGGAACTTTTTTTAAAAACTTTGAGGAACTGTAAACAATTATCTTAGGCGATTCTGAACAAACCAAAGGCGGAAAGGCATTGCTTAGGGTGTCTTTAACATTTTTAGAAAAAAATATAGACCATACCAAAACAGTTGATTTTTTCTAGAAAAAATTTGCAAGGTTATAGTCTTGAAACTTTTTTTAAAAACTTTGAGGAACTGTAAACAATTATCTTGGGCGTTTCTGAACAAACCAAAGGTGGAAAGGCATTGCTTAGGGTGTCTTTAACATTTTTAGAAAAAAATATAGACCATACCAAAACAGTTGATTTTTTCGTGAAAAAATTTGCAAGGTTATAGTCTTGGAACTTTTTTTAAAAACTTTGAGGAACTGTAAACAATTATCTTAGGCGTTTCTGAACAAACCAAAGGCGGAAAGGCATTGCTTAGGGTGTCTTTAACATTTTTAGAAAAAAATATAGACCATGCCAAAACAGTTGATTTTTTCGTGAAAAAATTTGCAAGGTTATAGTCTTGGAACTTTTTTTAAAAACTTTGAGGAACTGTAAACAATTATCCTAGGCGTTTCTGAACAAACCAAAGGTGGAAATGCATTGCTTAGGGTGTCTTTAACATTTTTAGAAAAAAATATAGACCATACCAAAACAGCTGATTTTTTCGTGAAAAAATTTGCAAGGTTATAGTCTTGGAACTTTTTTTAAAAACTTTGAGGAACTGTAAACAATTATCTTAGGCGATTCTGAACAAACCAAAGGCGGAAAGGCATTGCTTAGGGTGTCTTTAACATTTTTAGAAAAAAATATAGACCATACCAAAACAGTTGATTTTTTCGTGAAAAAATTTGCAAGGTTATAGTCTTGAAACTTTTTTTAAAAACTTTGAGGAACTGTAAACAATTATCTTGGGCGTTTCTGAACAAACCAAAGGTGGAAAGGCATTGCTTAGGGTGTCTTTAACATTTTTAGAAAAAAATATAGACCATACCAAAACAGCTGATTTTTTCGTGAAAAAATTTGCAAGGTTATAGTCTTGGAACTTTTTTTAAAAACTTTGAGGAACTGTAAACAATTATCTTAGGCGATTCTGAACAAACCAAAGGCGGAAAGGCATTGCTTAGGGTGTCTTTAACATTTTTAGAAAAAAATATAGACCATACCAAAACAGTTGATTTTTTCGTGAAAAAATTTGCAAGGTTATAGTCTTGAAACTTTTTTTAAAAACTTTGAGGAACTGTAAACAATTATCTTGGGCGTTTCTGAACAAACCAAAGGTGGAAAGGCATTGCTTAGGGTGTCTTTAACATTTTTAGAAAAAAATATAGACCATACCAAAACAGCTGATTTTTTCGTGAAAAAATTTGCAAGGTTATAGTCTTGGAACTTTTTTTAAAAACTTTGAGGAACTGTAAACAATTATCTTAGGCGATTCTGAACAAACCAAAGGCGGAAAGGCATTGCTTAGGGTGTCTTTAACATTTTTAGAAAAAAATATAGACCATACCAAAACAGTTGATTTTTTCTAGAAAAAATTTGCAAGGTTATAGTCTTGAAACTTTTTTTAAAAACTTTGAGGAACTGTAAACAATTATCTTGGGCGTTTCTGAACAAACCAAAGGTGGAAAGGCATTGCTTAGGGTGTCTTTAACATTTTTAGAAAAAAATATAGACCATACCAAAACAGTTGATTTTTTCGTGAAAAAATTTGCAAGGTTATAGTCTTGGAACTTTTTTTAAAAACTTTGAGGAACTGTAAACAATTATCTTAGGCGTTTCTGAACAAACCAAAGGCGGAAAGGCATTGCTTAGGGTGTCTTTAACATTTTTAGAAAAAAATATAGACCATGCCAAAACAGTTGATTTTTTCGTGAAAAAATTTGCAAGGTTATAGTCTTGGAACTTTTTTTAAAAACTTTGAGGAACTGTAAACAATTATCCTAGGCGTTTCTGAACAAACCAAAGGTGGAAATGCATTGCTTAGGGTGTCTTTAACATTTTTAGAAAAAAATATAGACCATACCAAAACAGCTGATTTTTTCGTGAAAAAATTTGCAAGGTTATAGTCTTGGAACTTTTTTTAAAAACTTTGAGGAACTGTAAACAATTATCTTAGGCGATTCTGAACAAACCAAAGGCGGAAAGGCATTGCTTAGGGTGTCTTTAACATTTTTAGAAAAAAATATAGACCATACCAAAACAGTTGATTTTTTCGTGAAAAAATTTGCAAGGTTATAGTCTTGGAACTTTTTTTAAAAACTTTGAGGAACTGTAAACAATTATCTTAGGCGATTCTGAACAAACCAAAGGCGGAAAGGCATTGCTTAGGGTGTCTTTAACATTTTTAGAAAAAAATATAGACCATACCAAAACAGTTGATTTTTTCGTGAAAAAATTTGCAAGGTTATAGTCTTGAAACTTTTTTTAAAAACTTTGAGGAACTGTAAACAATTATCTTGGGCGTTTCTGAACAAACCAAAGGTGGAAAGGCATTGCTTAGGGTGTCTTTAACATTTTTAGAAAAAAATATAGACCATACCAAAACAGCTGATTTTTTCGTGAAAAAATTTGCAAGGTTATAGTCTTGGAACTTTTTTTAAAAACTTTGAGGAACTGTAAACAATTATCTTAGGCGATTCTGAACAAACCAAAGGCGGAAAGGCATTGCTTAGGGTGTCTTTAACATTTTTAGAAAAAAATATAGACCATACCAAAACAGTTGATTTTTTCGTGAAAAAATTTGCAAGGTTATAGTCTTGAAACTTTTTTTAAAAACTTTGAGGAACTGTAAACAATTATCTTGGGCGTTTCTGAACAAACCAAAGGTGGAAAGGCATTGCTTAGGGTGTCTTTAACATTTTTAGAAAAAAATATAGACCATACCAAAACAGCTGATTTTTTCGTGAAAAAATTTGCAAGGTTATAGTCTTGGAACTTTTTTTAAAAACTTTGAGGAACTGTAAACAATTATCTTAGGCGATTCTGAACAAACCAAAGGCGGAAAGGCATTGCTTAGGGTGTCTTTAACATTTTTAGAAAAAAATATAGACCATACCAAAACAGTTGATTTTTTCGTGAAAAAATTTGCAAGGTTATAGTCTTGGAACTTTTTTTAAAAACTTTGAGGAACTGTAAACAATTATCTTAGGCGATTCTGAACAAACCAAAGGCGGAAAGGCATTGCTTAGGGTGTCTTTAACATTTTTAGAAAAAAATATAGACCATACCAAAACAGTTGATTTTTTCGTGAAAAAATTTGCAAGGTTATAGTCTTGGAACTTTTTTTAAAAACTTTGAGGAACTGTAAACAATTATCTTAGGCGTTTCTGAACAAACCAAAGGCGAAAATGCATTGCTTAGGGTGTCTTTAACATTTTTAGAAAAAAATATAGACCATACCAAAACAGTTGATTTTTTCGTGAAAAAATTTGCAAGGTTATAGTCTTGGAACTTTTTTTAAAAACTTTGAGGAACTGTAAACAATTATCTTAGGCGATTCTGAACAAACCAAAGGCGGAAAGGCATTGCTTAGGGTGTCTTTAACATTTTTAGAAAAAAATATAGACCATACCAAAACAGCTGATTTTTTCGTGAAAAAATTTGCAAGGTTATAGTCTTGGAACTTTTTTTAAAAACTTTGAGGAACTGTAAACAATTATCTTAGGCGATTCTGAACAAACCAAAGGCGGAAAGGCATTGCTTAGGGTGTCTTTAACATTTTTAGAAAAAAATATAGACCATACCAAAACAGCTGATTTTTTCGTGAAAAAATTTGCAAGGTTATAGTCTTGGAACTTTTTTTAAAAACTTTGAGGAACTGTAAACTATTATCTTAGGCGATTCTGAACAAACCAAAGGCGGAAAGGCATTGCTTAGGGTGTCTTTAACATTTTTAGAAAAAAATATAGACCATACCAAAACAGTTGATTTTTTCGTGAAAAAATTTGCAAGGTTATAGTCTTGGAACTTTTTTTAAAAACTTTGAGGAACTGTAAACAATTATCTTAGGCGATTCTGAACAAACCAAAGGCGGAAAGGCATTGCTTAGGGTGTCTTTAACATTTTTAGAAAAAAATATAGACCATACCAAAACAGTTGATTTTTTCGTGAAAAAATTTGCAAGGTTATAGTCTTGAAACTTTTTTTAAAAACTTTGAGGAACTGTAAACAATTATCTTGGGCGTTTCTGAACAAACCAAAGGTGGAAAGGCATTGCTTAGGGTGTCTTTAACATTTTTAGAAAAAAATATAGACCATACCAAAACAGCTGATTTTTTCGTGAAAAAATTTGCAAGGTTATAGTCTTGGAACTTTTTTTAAAAACTTTGAGGAACTGTAAACAATTATCTTAGGCGATTCTGAACAAACCAAAGGCGGAAAGGCATTGCTTAGGGTGTCTTTAACATTTTTAGAAAAAAATATAGACCATACCAAAACAGTTGATTTTTTCGTGAAAAAATTTGCAAGGTTATAGTCTTGAAACTTTTTTTAAAAACTTTGAGGAACTGTAAACAATTATCTTAGGCGTTTCTGAACAAACCAAAGGTGGAAAGGCATTGCTTAGGGTGTCTTTAACATTTTTAGAAAAAAATATAGACCATACCAAAACAGCTGATTTTTTCGTGAAAAAATTTGCAAGGTTATAGTCTTGGAACTTTTTTTAAAAACTTTGAGGAACTGTAAACAATTATCTTAGGCGTTTCTGAACAAACCAAAGGCGGAAAGGCATTGCTTAGGGTGTCTTTAACATTTTTAGAAAAAAATATAGACCATACCAAAACAGCTGATTTTTTCGTGAAAAAATTTGCAAGGTTATAGTCTTGGAACTTTTTTTAAAAACTTTGAGGAACTGTAAACAATTATCTTAGGCGTTTCTGAACAAACCAAAGGCGGAAAGGCATTGCTTAGGGTGTCTTTAACATTTTTAGAAAAAAATATAGACCATACCAAAACAGTTGATTTTTTCGTGAAAAAATTTGCAAGGTTATAGTCTTGGAACTTTTTTTAAAAACTTTGAGGAACTGTAAACAATTATCTTAGGCGATTCTGAACAAACCAAAGGCGGAAAGGCATTGCTTAGGGTGTCTTTAACATTTTTAGAAAAAAATATAGACCATACCAAAACAGTTGATTTTTTCGTGAAAAAATTTGCAAGGTTATAGTCTTGAAACTTTTTTTAAAAACTTTGAGGAACTGTAAACAATTATCTTGGGCGTTTCTGAACAAACCAAAGGTGGAAAGGCATTGCTTAGGGTGTCTTTAACATTTTTAGAAAAAAATATAGACCATACCAAAACAGCTGATTTTTTCGTGAAAAAATTTGCAAGGTTATAGTCTTGGAACTTTTTTTAAAAACTTTGAGGAACTGTAAACAATTATCTTAGGCGATTCTGAACAAACCAAAGGCGGAAAGGCATTGCTTAGGGTGTCTTTAACATTTTTAGAAAAAAATATAGACCATACCAAAACAGTTGATTTTTTCGTGAAAAAATTTGCAAGGTTATAGTCTTGAAACTTTTTTTAAAAACTTTGAGGAACTGTAAACAATTATCTTAGGCGTTTCTGAACAAACCAAAGGTGGAAAGGCATTGCTTAGGGTGTCTTTAACATTTTTAGAAAAAAATATAGACCATACCAAAACAGCTGATTTTTTCGTGAAAAAATTTGCAAGGTTATAGTCTTGGAACTTTTTTTAAAAACTTTGAGGAACTGTAAACAATTATCTTAGGCGTTTCTGAACAAACCAAAGGCGGAAAGGCATTGCTTAGGGTGTCTTTAACATTTTTAGAAAAAAATATAGACCATACCAAAACAGCTGATTTTTTTGTGAAAAAATTTGCAAGGTTATATAGTCTTGGAACTTTTTTTAAACTTTGAGGAGCTGTAAACAATTATCTTAGGCGTTTCTGAACAAACCAATGGTGGAAAGGCATTGCTTAGGGTGTCTTTAACATTTTTAGAAAAAAATATAGACCATCCCAAAACAGTCGATTTTTTCGTGAAAAATATAGTAAGGTTATAGTCTTGAAATTTTTTAAAAACTTTTGAGTAGCTGAAAAAAATTGTTTTAGGCCGTTTTTGAACGAACCAAAAGTGGAAATTCATTGTTTAGGGTGTCTTTAATATTTTCAAAAAATATAGATACTATCCCAAAACTTATTTTCTTAATAAAGAGTTTCTTTCCTAATAGGGCGATGTATTCTTTGATCTATCTTAGTGCATTACAAATTTTCTTTGCAATAATTGTTAATGCCACAACAAATACCAAACTTCAACGATTATTTTCCGTTTGTTTTCACAGTTACGCTTGAAACTCCATAGTCTAAAGATATATTAGAGCCAAATTAATGAACTCTCCGGAAATTTGAATGTAAATTAGATTTCATTAGTAGATTTTTTAAACAAAAAACGAGGAAAGTCGTAAAGATATGGCTCGAAGGCACACCGCACTCCGAAACTATATAGAATCGTGTCAAAAATGCTTGATTTATGGACTCGTTTAGATTTTTTTACACTAATTTGTTATTTGGAAGCATATCCTTAGTTCCATGCAGGTACAAAACTTGACCAGCTATGGGTGGAGTTATCGGTTAACTGTTTTATTTTTTGTTTTCTTGCCCGGTGTTAATTAGTCGAAATATTTTGATCAAAGTTAAAAATGTGTTCCTAAATATAACAACGTTTTGATTAACATTTTTATGCATTTAAAATTGATGCTCTTGAGTATACATTAAAGTTTTACGTAAATTACATTAATATATTGTTTTGCAATATGAAATATTTTAATATTACAGTTCAATTGTTTCAGAAACAAGTGAAAAATTAAGTTGTTTCCTTTTTCCTCGTATTTTGTACTCATGAAAAATTGTCCATGCAAAACTTTTAATATATTAACAGATGCATGTTGAACTTATAGTATTTTCTAATTTCGAAGACCAGAAAACTAAAAAAAAAAAGACTTCGAAAGTTAATAAGCAAAGTCTGTTGGTGTCCGCCCACTCTCCTGTTTTAAACCTCATCTGTTTCGGCTTATGATAGCTAACCTGAAGTAGGCACAGATATTGAAGACAATAGAATGCTTAAGGTTTTATAGTTTTTTCAAAATAACGTCCTTTGCATTTTTAACCAACCGATTTTGCAGTCTCCATTATACGCTTTAAAACCATCACGAAATCTTATAATTTTGTGTATGACAACAAACTCGTATGGAGTTTGTTGTTTATTTTGTTAAAACTTGGGCCAAAACATGGGGCTATTGTTTAAAACAATAAATTATTTACTTGCTCATTTGACAAAATTCGAGTCGATCTCAAAAAAATGTTTTCTTTAATAGCGTTGGCCGTGGAATTACAAAGTTCCCTGTTCAAATGTTGTAAGTTTTTGGAAGGTCCAAGGTTTGTGAGTACAAGCCAAAATTTTTGAAAATCGGTTACGTATTTCCTGAGAAAACCGCCGATAACGAACCCCACGTAAAATTTTCGTGTTTTTCAAAACGGTTTTAAAACACGTTGGCTTTGAAATCACGAAAATTTTGGTAAAATTTTGTGAAATTCTGATAGCCCAGTTCCTTGCAATCCTATTAAAAAAAAGTTTTTGACAATCGGTTCTGTATTTTCAAAAATACACACAAAATTGTAAACACGCCACGCTGGGATTTCCTAATAGATGGGTCGAAAACAAAAGTGCGGGTCGCTATTAATTTGCTTATAACTCCGGGCCTACCGGACGGATTTTCAAAAACTTTTTTTTTATTAGACTCCCATTTAGACCATTAGACCATTTTCACGAGTTGGTTGTTTAATTCCAGAGCCTACATGTAATAAAAAACATGTATGTTTTCGGGTCTATCAAAATTTAATAAAATTTTGATTTTAGTTAGAACTTCGACCAGTTCCTTTTAGAACTCAATAATTTCTTTAAAGCCCTGTTATTCATGAGTGTAACATCAAACATATCATCCAAATCGGTTTAAAAATTAAATCGCCGTCTACGATTTTATAATGCAATGGCCGTTCAATTTATATTGTTTTCATGTGTTTGAGGCAAGGCCGTCCTGATGAATTTTTCTAGTCCCTCTGCTTCTTTATAATAGACGGTTCGATGGCAAACCTGTAATTAGTTGGCCATGAATATTTTTGTAGCTATTTAATTATATTTATAGTTATTAGATTTAGTAGAGTTTTAATGAATGAAGAGGTGGTCCGGATAATTTACATTATTAATTTGTCATTTAATGAATATAGATTAAAAATTTCGTGTTTCATATTGTGCGTTCGTGAGCGAAAAAAATAATGGGCAGCGTAATTTTTTTTGGCTCATTGTGAGTGCGTATCGTCTCAACGAAATAATTTCCATTTGCAGCTTTTTTTTTTTGCTTTATGATATATTTTAACGGTACTGGTACATATAAGATGATGCCAGAGAATTTACATAGATAAATTATATTTTTTTATGAAGGAAAAAAGTGAAGTTCTTATAGTGATAGCAAAGTTAAGTGTGCTCTCCTGCTGTGTCGATTTTCTAGCCAAGATAAACAGTCATCCATCAAACATCATGTTACAAAGTTTAGAACTGATTGGCTTAGTTTAAAAATGCTACGTGTTTTTTTAATGAAGTACAAAGACTATAGCCGAATTTGGAGCAACTGAGGCTTAACAATCATTATTTATTGTGTTAAGAAGTTTAAGGCCAGTTGTCTTTAGTTTTAAAAAAATCAGTTTTCCCCCGAAAAAAGTGCCAAGTCTTAGCATTTTTCTCGACAAATTTTTGAATCAATTCTGAAGGAATTAATGGTTCATAATTGTTATTTTGGGTGTAAATAACGTGTAATTAATTGGGCCAAACACTTTTAGTTTAAACAAAAATCCCCAAGAAAAGTTAACCCTGTTCTTTTTGCATTTTTCAAATTTTTCAGCTATACTTTTGCACTCGTCATTTGAACACAACTTAGGTATATAATTTTAGGTTGCTTTGCTGTTATGAGTCAATGAAGTCCTTTTGTAGTTTTTTAACTATTCATATCTTACTTTGTATTTGTCTTACGTATTTTTTTAAACTAAATATAGTACCTACTTCAGTGTGCGTATAATTTTCAAACGATTTTCATATCTGTACCTTGCTGTATGTTGCTAAATGGTTGCATACATTCCAAAAACGAATCACGTGTTCCAAATTTTTGAGATAGTGGCTTAGGCGAGGCGTGCGCAGTCTTTCCGTTTAGAAAAATGGTGTATGTACACGTAGTTTTTGATTCCGGTTTTTATCAGCTTTTTAAAACGTTATTTTCGCTAATCAAAAGTATTGTGGTAGTGCAAACTGTTCGCGAAGTGCTAAATTATGGACATGAAATGTCTCACAAGCTCAAAGTGCGCCAGGAATTGAAATACTTTGGTTTTAATGTTCCAATTTTGATCGGCTGACGATAGCGTCCTTTGTGGCTTAGCGGTCAGGGTCGCGCGCACTTGTGATTGAACTGTTGACGGACATTTTGGAAATTTTTGAGTGCGTCATTGCTTTGGGTGTGGCAACAGTACTTTCGGCGAATATTCTAATCAATTTGTGATTATAAAACTGTCGTGTTGTGAGGAATTTTTGAAATTTGGCGTCGCAGGTCCTTCAGCAACACAGAAATTAGATTGAGGCGTTCGTCTTTGGATTTTTTCGATAACTTGGTTTGCTTATGCACACAAGGTAGGCAGTTACAAACTTTTTCAAGTTGTTTTAAAATGTTTTGACTGTAACTAACGCACCTTAAGGTAAATTAATTGTTGCTTTAGGTGTACATAACGCTTGTTTGAAGTTTTAGGGCATTCGCTTTAGTTTTAGAGAAAAAAAACTGTACTCTGAAAATAGTGCAGAAACTATAGGCTTAACACTTTTCCCGTTGTTTGTAAACACTTTAAAATTGTAATTTAAATGATTTAAGGTCGATCGATAATTATTTAAGCTGCGAATAACGTGTGCATGAAGTTTATAGGCATTTGCTTTATTTTCGATTTTTCCCTAAGAAGTGTACCCTACAGTTTTTGCATTTTTCAGTATTTTTAATAACTTTGACTTTTTATTTAGTCATGATGAGTCCTTCTACTGTTAGGTGTAGGACTGTTAAGTTGTGTTGTGCCGACTTTTTCCACGTTTTTCTGTCTTGTGCTAGCTTGTTTATGTCTTTCCAGTTGGTGTTTGTCTATTTTACTTCGTCTTGCCAGGTTTTTCTCGGTCTGCCTCTTCTGTTTTTTCCCTGTGATCTTGCTTCATGGGCTTTTCTGGTTAACCTTTCTTCATTCATCCCATAAATGTGGCCCACCTTTGATTTTATCGTATGCTTTTTCCAAGTCTATAAAACGTAAATGTATTTCCTTGTTTTTTGTTAAGCCTTTTCCTATTGTTTGTCTAAATTTAAAGACTGGGTCTTGCGTACTCCTTCGTCTTCTGAAACCGTTTTGGAATTCTTCTTGTGTGCTTTCTATTTTTTCTTTTAATCTGTCTTCCATTACTCTTGCCAGTATTTTCCCTGGCACACTCATTAATGTTATTCCTCCATAGTTAGAACAATTAATTCTATTCTTGATTTTATTACTTCGTTCAATAGAGCCCTTGGTGCTCCTTTTCATAATTCTTTCATGTATTTAATCATTACCTGCTGCTTTTCCGATCTTTATCCTTTGATTTTTCTAATTCTTCCATTGTAATCTTCGATATCTCATGATATGAACTTTGATTCGTTATTTAAACACACCTGGTGTATATTATTGTTACATTAAATTCCTGTAATGGGGCAATAAAGTCCCCTGGTACTTTTGTTCCAATTACTGATGTCGTGTTTTCCTAATTTTTACACATTTTCTGAACTTTATATAGTAGTACGTGTAAGTTCTTATAATTTTCAAACAATTTTCAAATCTGTGCCTTGCTGTAGGTTGCCTTATTAATTGTATCAAATCCAAAAACCGATCACCCGTTCCAAATATTCAAAATAGTGACATCTTAAGCCAGGCATGCGCTGCAATGCGCAGTCGTCTAGTCGAGAAACGTCAAAATACACGCAGTTTTTGGCTCCGGTTGTTATCAACTTTTTCAAACGTTATTTTCGCTAATCAAAAATGTTGTGGTAGCGTAAATTGTTCGCGAAGTGTTTAATTATGGAAATGAAGCATGTCCCTAGCTCAAAGTGCCCCTGAAATTTATATACTTTAAAAATTCCAATTTTGATCAGCTGATGATAGCGTCCTCTGTGGCTTAGCGGGCAGCGTCGCGCGCACTTGTCGCGAAACTGTTGACGGACATTTTGGAAATTTTTGAGTGCGTCATTGTTTTGGGTGTGGCAACAGTACTTCCGGCGAATATTTGAATCGGTTAGTGGGATTATAAAACTAGTGTTTTAAATAAGACGTTTTCAAAATTTTTAAATCGACGTTTTTGAATTCTTAGTGCTTCGAAATACTAGGAAGTAGGACTTGGGCGATGCGGTTTTTGGATCTGCTCAATTAAGTCGTTTAGTTATGCATATAAGGTAGGCAAGATTAAAAAAACTGAGCCAAAATTTGTATACTAAGCTACAATATTTCCAAATTTACCTTGCCCGTTAAAAATTAAGTTGTGCATGAAATTACAAGCCTGTAGCTAAACCCTCCATGAAGCTTTGGTAACATCCAAGTTGCTTGGTACAGTACCACGCAAGTTTCTGGTTGGTGATCGTTTTTAACAGAACCCATTCCGTGCATTTTTTTCGTTATTTATTTAGTCGATACTTCCGTGGAGGTAACCACTTTCTGTCAGTCAAATTTTGAAGTTGGCATGTCTGTGACGTAGAAAACTGAACAACGTGCAGCACGCCACCGGATCTAGGTGACCTGTGCATCAATTATTTCGCCGGATGTAAGCTCATTCCAGTTTGAGCTTTAAGCTCGCACGCATTCGTACGGCCGCGCGCATATTTTATAACGAGACAGTAACCACTAACTCTGAAAAATCATCGGCCAGCAATCTGTTAATGCAATCGTTAGAACGCGAATGTTATCTTAATCAAAATCAGTTTAATCAGAAGACGGGACAACTGCATGCATGTATTATTCGTTTGCTGGATTGAGAAGTCCATGTCAATGCTGTTACGCAACAAAGGAACGCCCATTGTCGCGGCCGGGTCGATTTTATCACGTTTTAAACTTTTTTAAATTCATAAGTATCTCGAATCAATTAACTTTTGGTATCTTTCGACAGGTATCCTTGTCCGCGCTTTTCTCAAACTCTGTTACTGCTTAATTTAGGCTTGGAAATTTTACCCAAGTCGCTTTTTACATATTATATCTACTTAATGTATCTCCCCATACGTCTAGATTGAATTGCAAGTCCTTTTCGCTTTTCGCAAATAGCACCACATCATCTGCAAAGGCTAGTTCTGTTAAGGATAGTTCACTCCTTGGTAGGAAAAAAGCTTTGTATTTTTATTTTATAGATCGTTTATTATAAAAGTGGTTTAAAAGTCTAGTGTACTTAGTTTAAAGAGTTTGAGGGTTTGCATTAAATTTGTTTAAAAATACTGCTTAGGTGCAAGTTGGCCCAAATTTTCGTGGAGTTGAGAAAATAATTTGTTTGAGAATTCACCAAACCAATATTCTTGTTTTTTTGCCATTTATATGGACTTGCACCATTTTCATATTTATTAATTTCTAAACATGAACAAGTTTTAGTTATTTCATTATCAATTCACTTGAATTACGTCATGTTTTAGTCCAGTTGTGTATGTAAATCACAGCAAGAAACAAAATACCACTGTTTAATCTCGATATGTATTTAATTTTGGCAAATAGAATCACCCTTTCTTTATAAACTCGTTGATTATCGTGTTACATGTCGAAATTAATTGCAAAATTGCATGGCTTTACCCCTAGGTTTGTCCAGTGTTTAATTAGTCTAGAAAAAATTGACAAACCATTTTTATTATAACTGATTATGCAATACCATAAACTAACGAATTTTCAATTGGTCAAAGCATGTAGATGAATCAAAATATTAACTGTAAATTGTCTACAAATAGGAAAATTGTATGTCTTGTCAATTTTTTCCAATGGACTTAACACCAAAGGTGTTCAACGAATCTTTTTGCAGGGTGATATTCTTTGGCTGAAGGTCTTCAAAGATATTTGGATTTTTGAACAATCTCATCCAACTATATTTGATTTAGTTTCATCAGACCAAAGAATAATACTCCACATTATCACTGGCCTTTTGATTGATGCTTAGCAAACTCAGTTACCTCTTGATATTTTTGGCAGATACCATGGACTCTTCTTTTAGAAAGACTTGCCTCTAACTGTTCAATTCTAATTGTTTAAGAGTACATTTAAACTAAACTCGTTTTGAATTCCACGTACGTTCAGATCCAAGTGCTCTAACACATCGTACAATCTTTTTAGCATTTCTTTTTGGTGTTTTACTTTCTGCCAGGAGTTCCAACTACCATTTCTTTTAATCGTCTTTGCTCACGTAATTATTTTAGCAGTCCATTAGTTGAGTCCATCAAGTTTTGCCTTCTGCACTTACTTTTTTAAGTAATACCATCATCAAACATATGTAGGTACATGTGAACATATTAAGACAATTTAGGTAAAAATCGATGTATGTATTTATCTATGAATTTGCATAACACTGGACGTGCTGTAGTTTTGGTGTAAATAAAATCACTAATACAGTTGTATTTCTTTTTACTTACAGAAGACTGGGAGATCTTTCAGTACCAGCCTCCACAAAACACCGGACCACCCCGGTGAGTTTGAATCTATATTAGTTTATTAGCAGTTAGACGAAACCTTGTGCAAAAAGGGGAACCTTTTGTTGCATTTCTACATTATCATATTCCTGTAAAGCAATTATTTTCATTATCGCAATGAGTTGTACGCAAGCGAACGCTTTCTTAATAATGTAAATGGAATTTTTCAAATCGGTTTTATAAGTTTAATTATTATTCCGCAATTAAAGGTAGTTATTAACAATTAAAACTATTCCTATTGTAGTTGGAATTATCTTGGTAGAATGGAGCTGTTCTGGCGCCAGTGCCTCATGCAAACACACTTAAATTAACAACGGTTCATGGCTGATTAAACGTTTTGCAATGTATTTTCCACAGCATTGTTAATATTTAATTATTGACTGTAATCTCGGGGAGTTAATGCTTCTTGCTTCCAATTTTCTGAGCGAATGCCACGTCAATGAAAAAAACGAAACAAGCTGTGCATTAGATGCACAATTTTATTTTATGGGGGAATAAAAACAGAAATGTTTAATAACGATTGTTTATGAGTCGAATATAAACAAATTCGTTGCGGTATTGTTTTGATTATAAGTTTATGTGAATGATTGAAGCAGTGTGGTTTGCTTCTTGTCGAGAAAGCAACCGCAAGTTGCGAAAAACGTTGCTAACTTCCACTCGATACAAGAAAATCTTTAAAATTTTCTTTTTTCTTGTGAGATACATACAATTTATCAAATACCCGTTAACTCTAAGCCAAAATTTTTATTTCTTTGTTAAAAAAACGTCAAATCATGACGTCTTAGTGTCTTACTTTTCCTCTAGGTGAAGTCATTCAAAAAGCAAACTGTAAACCTCTAGCATTTTGCGTTTTTTTTCTTTTCTGGAACCACTCTGGGGATTTTCAAAAACTTTGTTTCATGGGGTTTGCAAAAAATTAGGCGTCACTACTTTTTAGATTTCAAACATAAATTTTTAAAATACAGTGCCAACTTGTTTTGGAAGACTACATTTTTTTTTAAGGAATTGCTTCCAGACTATGTGAAGTAAATCTTGTATAAAATTCGTAGTTTCAAGTGATAGATCATAATCACACAAGAAAAAACGAAATTATTTAAGTCAAAAATTTAAATTTTTTGTCAAAAAATTGTCGATCATGATGCTTTGTGTTCTGCTTTGCCTTTAGGCAAAGTAACTCAAAAATGAAATTGTAAAACTGTAGTGTTTTGCTTTTTTTTCTGGAACCACTTAGGGGATTTTCAAAAATTGTGTTTTATTGGGTTTGCAAATAATTAAACTATCACTGTATTCTAGATTTCAAACAGATATGTGCAAAAAAAGAGTGCCAACTGTTTTAAAAGAAAACTTTTTTTAATTTAAAGAAACACTTTGGCAATTTCCAAAATATACAGGGTGATTAAAAATCGAGTTTAAGCATGGGGATCTCGCCTATTATAATAGCTAGAGTATAGGTTTAAATTTGGCAAAGCTGCAAAATTTGGTGCTCATTAATATTCCGAAGAGAAACTGGAAATATCTCAAACGGTATCTGAGGAAATACGGAAAAACCGGAAAATACGATTTTTTTAAATGGTTTATAACTCCTTTGGAGTATTTAATAATACAAATGTGTAAAATACATTGCCGAATCGGATGGTGGTCACAAATTTTTCCTATATCGATTCGTTTCTGTTTTAACAACCAACTTTATTTTTTCTTAAGGGCGCAATTTTTGCTATTTCCATAATCAAATAGCATTTATTTTTCTGAATTCCTTGATGGTATCATACATAGTATTTTACTTCTTTATTAATCAATGGATTCAGAAAAATAAATGCTGTTTGATTACGTTAATAGCGAAAATTGCGCCCATAAGAAAAAATAAAGTTGGTCGTCATAAAACAAAAACGTATCGACATAGGAAAAATTTGTGACCACCATCCGATTCGGCTTAAAAAGTTGCTTCGGCAATGTTACTTATTTGTAATATTTTATACTCCAAAGGAGTTGTAGACGATTTTCCGGTTTTTCCCAGTTTTCTCGGATACCGTTTGAGATATTATATATCCAATTTCTGTGTAAACCTATACTGTAGCTATTATAATAAGCGACCCTCATGCTTAAACTCGAATTTCAATCACCCTGTGGATGTAAATATTTCAAAGTACTGAATGTAGGCCAATGCTTGGCTACAAGTTGTGCCAAAATTCGTAAAAATTTGGTCGCAAATAAAGAAGTCACGCGCATAATTCCGTTTTTTTCGACTGCCCTGTTCATGTTTGATTTTTTAAAAAATCCAGTCCCGTTAAAACAATATCAAACGCGAACAGACGTGTCTACAGATGAACAAAAATAACGAAAGCTGTTCTTCGCACGGTCCGACAAATAAAAATTTTAATTGGTGCATATGCCAATGCCACTAGATTTATAGGCCTGGAATGACTTAACTAATTTTCTTCAGTTATTTTCTAACACATCATTAATTTATCTGTATCGTTTTGCTAGATGTTTAACTATCCCTGTGTTCCTGCGTTCGACATAATTGATTTACGTTTACAAAGGAATTTCTACCGCAACAAATAACATGTTGATTGTTTTTTCGTGTAAATTAATACCGGTTCGAACAAGCGGCGCATCGCGAAACAAACTCCGTCTCAATAATTTTCCGGGTATGATGTAAATTATTTTAAAGAATAGTTTCTGGGCAACTTTAGTTTAGAATTGTTTGTAATAAATCGTTTTTTGTATGTTTTTCTGGCTGACATGTACTCTGCACATTGTGCTGTTCCGAACGTAAACAGTGCGATGAAACGAATTTCTTCAGAAGTCCATTTCATTTACCCGCCGCAGATGTGTGAAGTCGGCATTTGTTTTTGACATATGCCCGCTTTGTGCAACGCACGCAGAAGATTGTGATCGGAGTCGCCTGGGTTTGACAAGCATGTTTTTGTTTTTGGGGTGGCCCCAACAAATATTAACCTGTCCAACAATCAGACATACAGTTGTGTACACGATAATGGGTAATTGCAAGGAATGCTATTTTTCCACATTGATATCGAAGGAAATTATGAGTTTCAGCGCGTTTTATAATTTGTTTTAATTGTTTTTCGGTCTAAATCAAAACATGTAGTAATAAAAAATTCAACAATTGCAATTAATAACAATGATATAAACAATATTTAACATTGTGGATAGTGCTCTTTGCCTGGAGGTCTTCAGGCATACTTTTTGCAACAAACTGTGTCTTACTGAAGTGATGTTTGATAAGACAGTAACTTAAAAATCCGATTGAGCAGAGCTTTATTTCAGAGATGTCTTTCAGACTTCTGCCTTCTGCATGATTTTTTTTAAATGGGAGTTCTTTCTCCACAGAGGCCCCCAAACGATCTTATTTAGTTCAAAACTTTCTTGTAATTTTTCCCTAGCATCGTCAGTTGTTCTTAATTTTGATGTGATTGGATTTAAAGTAAAGTAATATTTGTTGGGATAGTTTTAACTTATAATTTTGCACCCTTAAGAACGCACCTAATATACAGGGTGTGTATAAATTGGCGGAAGCGCTACACGTGACGATGTTCTTCGTAAAATTCTAAGTCGAAAATCTTGATAAAAAAATGTTGTACCATTCTGCCTATGGCCTCAGAAACCATTTAAAGAAAAAAAAATGGCAACATTGCATACATTGATTTGCGTTTGGACAATTTTTTATCAGCAATTTTTACTTAGGTATTTATATTATTTGTTTGAACTGAAAGCCTTCAGTTCGCAAACATAGCTGCAGACTTTTGGGTATCGTAAAACACAAACTAGAAATAATCACGAGAAAAACAGAGATGACAGCTAATGACAATGTTGCCTACCATATGTATTATTTTCATTCAAATCAGTGATTTATATATTTTCAACACCTACTTTTGAAAGGAAGAACACAATATCTAGGGAAAATATACTATTCGAAATTTATTTTTGTTTCAAATTGCAGCTTTTTCATTTATTATCGAGTTTTTGAAACGCGGCTAGTGCAAAATTTCGTCAGTTTTGTTTATTAAAAAACGATTTTTGCGTACATTCTGTAAAACCTGAGAGTTTGTAAACCAATTTTACAGTTTTTGAGCGTGTCGTCGTTCGATTCGTCCAAACGTCATTAAAATCGTTCTATTCTGAAATTGGTTTAATCAAAATTCTTTCGGGAGCTCAAATACGGCAGCTCAAACTGTAATCAAGTATAATTTAGTGTATCAGCATGAACCGAGTGTGTTTGTACGTGCAATATACAACTTCATTATTACCTCGGTTCTGTGAGAAATGACCGCCTTTCGACCGACGCAGGAATAACGTCCGTGCGAATTTCGAGGCTGCCGCGGACACATGCGTAAATGTATGTGTTTCGCACAAATAACGCATTGTGGTCCACTGATTAGAATTCAACATATGTCGCTGGATGTCAGTGACATGTTTATAGGATTATGGGGACACGAGTCAGTAAACAAGGAGCGGAATTCTTTGGCTCCATTGACGTAAAACTGTTTATAAAGTTTTTTGCGAAATTCTTCGGCGGGTTTTTATAAACATTGACTTATTACACTCACAAAAAATTAAACTACACCGAAGTTTATAACTTAAACAACGTTCGAAGTAATTTCAGGGCTAACGAGTTTTGAAAAGCGTGATTTTTTTCGGAAGAGATTACGTTCAGACATACCCTCTTAAAATAATGCTAATTTCTGGCTACTGTTAAAAGAGTACACACCCATATTTTTTCCAGAAGTCCAATTTGGACACCTTAGTATTCATCCTCCTTATCATTTAATCGTTACTTTCAGAAAACTCGTTCGTTTTGACTCCCTTAACCAACACAAAATCTGCCTTATGCTAATTTCCATAACTATCGCTTATTGTATCGGGTTTATCTCTATCCCTTTCGTTAAATAATGGATACACTTACCGTGACGTCATATCGTGTGTGGAACAGGATTTGGGGACACAATGGGTCTTTAAACATACGCACCTGTGACAAAACGAAAGGATTGTTAGATGTAGATGGCGTTAAGATTGTGCTCAGCGGGTCTTCTTGTAGCCATTTCCTCCGTTTAATGGACTCATATAAATTATCGTGTCTTGAAAAATGTTTGCTGATTTAAACTGGATTATTTTTTAGCGAAAAAAGACGTCATAAATACAGCACGTCTCCCGTGTACAAGGTGTGTTTAAAAATGCGCTACGAAGTTACGAGAAAAATTAAATATTGCAAGTATTGTGGTAAAATCTTCACCCACAAATGTCACATTCGAAAAATGCTCTTAAATTTTTTAATTACTGTCGGATATTCGCATTTTTTTCAATTTTTTTAAGCAAAAAAGACGTCATAAATACAGCGCGTCCCCCCTTGTACAAGGTGCGACCAAAAATACGCCACGATGTTACGAGAAAAATCAAATATTGCAAGGATTGGTAAAATCTTCACCCACGAATGTCACATTCGAAAAATGCGCCGTAATTTTTTAATTACTGTCGGATTTTCGCAATTGTTTTAGCAAAAAAGACGTCATAAATACAGCGCGTCCCCCCTTGTACAAGGTGCGATCAAAAATACGCCACGAGGTTACAAGAAAAATTAAATATTACAAGTATTGTGGTAAAATCTTCACCCACAAATGTCACATTCGAAAAATGCGCGTAAATTTTTTAATTACTGTAGGATTTTCGCAATTTTTGAAAGAACTTGGGTCATAATATCGGGCTATCGTTTAACATTACATAAATACTTGCTTCTTTCTTTCATTTCAAAGCCAACTTGTTTTAAATAAACGTGTATTTTTACGAAGCGCTTGCAATTTTGTTGAAGTGAGAATTATTTCAAAATTCATCAATTTTTTTTTTAAGTTACAACATTTCCCTAAAGCCTCACTGTTCATGAGTCTACGCACCAAAATTTTTGAAAATCGGTCCAGTTTTTCCTAAGATACACCCAAAATTGTAAACACGTAGACTCGCAAAGAATTGGATTAACACGAGACTGAAATTTTAACAATGCTGTTTAATTTCGGAGCCAACTTTATTTGAAAAAAAATCTTTGTTTATGAGACGATTTAAATTTGCTCGTTATCGGTTTTTATTTTTTCTAAGCACACTTGTTCTTAAATTTAACCATCTTTACGGTGTTAACGGTGTCCGAGTTGTTCTTCGTAATACACCCTGTATATTTTTGCAACTGCATTGTTTTTAATAGCTGCTACTTTTCATAAAAGTGCATTTTATTTTCTTCAATTTTTTTTGCGACTCCCCGAATATGCGCTCGCAGTTATTTTACATGTATGCACCCCTCGTCGTCCTTGCAACACGTTTGCGTATTCTTCTGGCTAAATCTGACCATAATTCAGACACAAGCATATAATATATATAGGGCGGATCAAAGTGTGTCCCCAGATTAGGCGAACAATGCTGGCTATCTTGATCGGACAGCGCTAGTACGTTGTAAAAACGAACAGATTATTGCAGAGACGTATTTTGAAAGGGCAATAAAACAAAAAGATAAATAATAACGCGCGCGACAGAACGGCCAGCGAAAAACATTTGAATGCCCACATTGTGCGCATTTGAAACGCTTAGCTGAGTGATTGTTTAAAAAAAGTGTAGAAGAATTTCGTGTTTTTTCTTGCAAAGAAATTTTTATTTCAATGGTCTCTTACAACAAGTCTTTTATGTCAGTGTTTGTAGAAGCCGCATGTATTTATTGGCAGACTCTTATTGTATGCCAGAAAACTGCAGCCAGCTTTCACTTTCCGCGTTAAAAATTGCGTTTTGACCTTTTCTGGAGGTGTGAGTCGACTCCATGGGCTCCAAGTTTTGTGGGAAGTTCCCAGTGAAATACCCAGGTCTCGCCATCGGTCATGATTCTTGAAAAAAATAATCATTGTCCCTTAAGGCATCCAAATTTTCTTGAGAAATTTCCTTTCCGCAAAGGTTTTGTTCTGGTGTGAACAGTCTTGGTATCCGATACACTTTCTTGCCTAAATAGTCGTGTAAAGTATTCAGAACTAGTGTCTCAGATACATCAACTTCCTTGGTGATAATAAACACTATCATTAGTCGACCAGTCACCACTAAATTCTCCCACGTTTTTTATTAATTGTTCTGTTCTTGCCTTCATAGGTCTTCCAGACCTTTGGCCATCCCTGATTAGTTCTCCTGTCCATTTAGACCAGTATTTTACGTGAAAATATCTTGGCGAGTCTTCCCCATACACCCCTCCCATCCTGCCTTCTACAACATCAGCTCCATTGCCCTATTTTGTCAAACAAGAAACACTTCTATACTCGAGATCGGTTTTACTCATTTTCACAACGTATAAACCACGATCAAAATTTCGCAAATCGTTCAATACAAACTCAATTTGGCAAGTAAGTTTATAAGTATCACAGCTGCCCCCCAGTACAAAATAGGAGCTGCAGCTGTTGTTTTTCATACCTAGATAGATAACTTAATGATTTGTTATCGTTGGGGATTTTGGTCCTGATTTAGTACCCTGTGGAACCGGCAGCAACGTCTGCTTCACTAATCCTATATTTCGATTGCGGGAAACTGGTTTGGTCGTCGAATTTTTTCGCGTTCGTGCAGACTGCTCGTTTTAAAATTCGCGTTACGGTCCTGCGTAATGTGTGGAGTGTCACAAACAGATAGTGCGAGTGACGCGTAGAGACGCACGCGGCCGTCTAGATTACCCGAGTTAGTTCCGCCCGTTGCTGCTAGGCGCACCAGCGTTGCACGTGCGAACGCGTGCATTACGTGGACGCCACGGAATTAAAGATCAACATCTAAATCACGCATGAGATATGAAATGAAAACGAATTACATCTCTTACGATCGGAGCAGGCCAAGCGTCGAACCGCGGAGGGGGTCTCGAATTACGGAGGAAACGCGAAATTTTCAAGCTTGCAACCGAACGGCTTCATCGCAGTTCTTGGAATTCGTTTTTGGAAAATTCGTTACGACCGCGTTGTCTCGGGCGATGAATTATTAACAACGCGGCCTCTTCTATTTATAATTATGGTACAAATAATGTGTAATGCCTGTTATGGCTTGTTATCGGGGTGCGTTCACTCTTAAACACTGTTCACAATTATTTACACAATAGAACAAACACCCTTGCCGAGCTTCAACCCTCCGACATTGAAAAGAAAACCCGACCCCCGCCCTTAAACCCGCAGGGATGGATAAATTATAAAAATTTAAGAATAATACTCATCTCAATAAAACCGAAAGTATGTTAGTAATTTATATTCTTCGGAACAGGAGCGCAATAAAAAATTCCTTGCATTGGCAAAGTCGCGCGAATTTTTTGGGCCGGATCATGGTTATTTTCGTAACTTTTTTAATTCCTGGCCGTTTTCTGCGCTTTTTGGATCAAACTGTGGCCGAAATATCAGGCTATCTTGATAACTTCTTGGTTGTAAGTCACCAAGTTGTAAGAAAAACGGAATACTATAAGTATTGGCAAAATCCTTGCTCACAAATGTCACATTCGTAAAAGGCGAAAACCTGTTTTTGCTTACAACTTTTTTAACTGCTGACGGATTTTCGCGATTTTTGGATTAAACTTTGGCCATCCTATCAGGCTATCCTCTAAAAATATCATTTATCATAGTTATCGTTTAAAATTAAAATATTTGCCTGCTGGTTGTACAAAATTTTAATCGCCTTTTAACATGCGTTGTTCAAATCCCGTTGCCTTTGTAATTTAACGATTTTTTTTACAATTAAATTTTTATTCTGTTGCCCGCGAGTCTAACAACCCAAAGTTTTTGAAAATCCTTCGAGTACTTCCAAGATACACGCAAAATTGTAAACACGCCTCGCTGGGATTTCCAGATTGATGGGTCGAAACCAAATTCATAAAATTACGCGAGCCGCTACTGTTTTGTTTGTATATCTTGAACTGTTGGATGGATTTTCAAAAACTTTGGTTCATTCGACTCGTGAAGAACGGGAGTGAGTATAACATCGTCACAAAATTTTGACCGAAAATCGTATAATTTGGGCAGGAATTTGGACAGAATCAAAGCCAACGTTTTTCGAAAAACATCGTTATTTAGAAGCTGGCTAAAGTTTTCTAAAATCGTAGTGAGTTTTTTTAATTGGTTTGAGCAATAGCCTAATGTTTTGGTTAAAGTTTGAACCGAAAATCGTCGGAATGCGATTGTGAATAAAAAAGCTGTGGAGGTATTAAAAACGGCATATTTTGAACCGCCCTGTGAGTGCTCCAAGATATCTCATTACTGACACGTGTCATAATCTCACTACAAATGACTACAATGGTCATAAAATGAAATAACATAAAAAACTATCATATCTCATTATTGTTCTCGAGCGGTAGGTGTAGATATGCACTTTAGTGCAAGTCCCACCCCAAGTAGAATTAGGGGTGCGAAATATGAATTAGTACGACTGAGTTTGGAGGTATTTGAGATTTGTTTTTGGCAAAAACATTCGCAATAACTTTTGGTTCATAAATTTTGGTGTACCAACTCGAAAACCACTCAAAATTGTAGGGTTATAGGTAGTGAAACTGTAATTTTGAAACAATTTGTGCATGTTTTATTCTGTTTTACTTAAAAAATGGTTTCGTATAAAACACTTGATAGTTTTGTTTGTATGAGGTTGTGGAAATTTTAATCATTCTCCTAGCACAAAATATTGGCTGATAATTTGTTTAAAAACCAATGAACAATATTCTTCATAGCTGTTTAAAATTGTTGAAAACTTTGCCAGTGTGAAAGTTGCAAAGCTGCGCGATTATCTTAATAGTTTCTGTAAATATTTTGAGATTTGTAGTTCGGCTAAACACATTCAGGATTATCTCAATCAAAATCATAATTTTAAAACACTTTATAGGTAGATACATAGTTCTCACTTTGAAAATATGACAATCGTTGCATTTTTATGTTATATTTTCCAAATGAAAATTATGTTTCTGTTAACACGTTTATTTTATAGCTGGTTCACCCCTGTTGTAAATTTAAAGCCGGTTAATCCATCGTTGAAACTGTCCGATTTATTCTCGGACATTATAGGTATAGCAACGAAATTAATTGCTTGTGTGGTCCAATTAATAAATTCACCCTGTTCGCGGCACTAGAACAACACAGTTTTAACATGTTTGTGACTCGACCCAAAATTTTTGATGATGTAAAGACCGTTGCAAAACTTTTCGAACTCTTGCCAAGAAAAAGAATGTGCAAAACTATTGGAACTTTTTCAAACGTTTGAAGAGTTGTAAAAATTGTTTTATGCCAGAAGTGAAAATGTATTGTTTGGGGTGTCAACATTTTCAGAAAACATAAGTTCGTGTGTGTGTATATAAAAAGTTTCAAGGCATTTCAGTTAACCTCATTTTCAAATATCATAGTTGCTTTATTTCAAAATTTTCGATTTTTCCTAAAAAAAGTTCGAGCACTATAGAACACCCTGTATATTATGCATTATTTCGTTGCTTAATCAAATTTGCTGTTAAACTTTTGCAAGGTTTTTGTACCTTAAATCAACCCTTTTTGAGTAATACGGAAAACATTCTCCACAAATGTCACATTTTTGAGTCTCATACAAGACAAACATTTCTACAGCTTCGTTACTAGTGAAGAGTGTAAAAAATTGTTTTAGACAGTTTTTGAACAAACCAAAAGTGGAAATGTATTGCTTAGGGTGCCTTTAAAACATTTTCAGAAAATATAAAGACCATCCTAAAACAATCCATTTTTTTCTGAAATAATTTGCAAGGTTGTACACTTGGAACCTTCTTAAAAACTTCGAGGATCTGTAAAAAATAGTTTTAGGCCGTTTCTGACCAAACCAAAGGCGATGATGCATTGCTTAGGGTGTCTTTAACATTTTCAGAAAATATAAAGACTATCCTAAAACAATCCATCTTTTTCTGAAATAATTTGCAAGTCTTGTAGCTTTTTCAAATTTTCTAAGAGTTAAAAAATAATTGTTAAGGACATTTTTGAACATACTGAAGGTGGAAATGGATTGCTTGGGGTGTCTTTAACATTTTTAAGTAATATAAAGATCATTGCAAAACATTTGCATTTTTTACAGAATCAAATGCAAGGCAATACACTTGGAACATCTTAAAATTTTAAGGGGCTCCAAAAAATAGATGTTTTTTGAACAAACTATATGTGAAAATGCTTTGCTGAAGGTATCTTTAACATTTCTGGAAAATATGAAGAGAATTACAAAACTTGCGAATATTTTTGAAAGCAAAATGTAGGGCTTTACACTTGAAACTTTTTTCGAAGTTTTCCGGCGCTGTAAAAAATAGTTTTAATGTGATTCTAATTTCGTGTTCACAATAAGCAAACAATTTAACGTCCCTAAAGCTTAGGTTAATGTTAAAGCCAGAAATGGCGACAGTCTATAAATAATCGAAAAAGTTGTTAACAAAAAAAAAGTTTGTAATTCTTTTCTATCGATTTTACGCCATCCCAGACTTTTTATTCCCCCATCAAATGGGGTCGGTATAATTGTAGACAAGTCGGATATGCGTATAATCTCCTGCAAAACCACAACAAAGACAGGTGGGCCGTGGTAGGATAATACCAGGTATAGAAGTGCAATGGATACAGGGGTGGCTGTGACGATTTAGTTATAATCCCTGAATATTCTAGCACGCTGTGGCCGACTAGTGCCGGTTCTTGAATAAGTGATCAACCAACCGACAAAATTTGTTTGACACGAGACACAATGCCCGCTAACAGACCACACACAATATTTCCCGAAATGTGCAACACGGGTTTGAGATGTTGATACTTGGAGATGGGTCCGCAAAGTTGGCTATTGTTGCATTCTACTTATGGGTAACACGGGCCCGATAGTTTGTTTTTATAACTCGCGAAGTTAAAGACAAAAATGCTGATTTACATATACATTTTAATTCATAAATATTGTCCATGAATCGTTCGGAAAATGATTAAAAATATTTTTTTATTATCTGTCAAAAATTATTGTCATGTGCATATCCTAGAAAAACTTTGAAACAAACATTCAAAAATCTGGCTCAAGACCTTTAAATGTTTCTAGAAATGTTAGACACAACCTTAGCAATGCATAACGACTTTCAAATCGCTCAGAAACCGATTAAAAATATTTTTTTAAAGCCGTTTAAAGTTTTTGAAAATTTTCCAAGTGTTTTCCCTTGCATACCCTTGCTTCTTGGTTTTTCAAAACTGCCATAGGTCAGCTATTAGCTTCATGATTTGCAGGCTTGTTAAACAGACTGTAAGAAACCAAAATCTGACATCAATTATTCAGAAACCTTAAAAATACTTTTAATAATCGTCTTAAAGCTTGAAAAAATTACGAGTTGTATACTTTAGCAATTTTTTTGTGAAAACATTTGAAACTAACTATTTCCTCCATTGTTTTATGAATACGCGTCGGCATAATGGTCACACAAATCACCCCGTACACAGGGTGTATTCAAAACTACACAAATAAAATGAAATATAACAAATGTTGATAAAACTTTCACCCACAAATGTCACATTCAAAAAATGCGATATTATTTTTGCTCATAACTGTTTTAATTGTTGACGGAATTTTGCGAATTTAGGATTAACTTGGGCTTTAGTATCACGCCATGAATTAAAAGAATACATTTGTTTTTTGGTTGTACAAAATTTTAACCGCCCCTGCAAAATATCATATATTTCAAAACGCGTTGGCTTCGAAAATAAACGTTTTTTTTTTCCTTCAAAATTTAACAAGCATATTACAGTCTTACTATTCACGAGTACACACACCAAAATTTTTGAAAATCGGTCGAGTGCCTTCTCGCTCAAAAGTGTAAAAAAGTGCTACCCTGGGATTTCCAAATAGATGGGCCGAAAGCAACGAATTTGTAAAATAGCTCGAGCCACTACTTTTTGTTTGTATTTATGGACCTATTGGACGAATTTTGAAAAATTTTGATTTGTTTAATTCTCAAAGAGTTGCGCCAACACGAGACTGAAATTTCACCAAAACCATGTTTTGTTTCGGAGCACTTGTATTGGTAATTTTTGCTTGTGTTGATCGTCACTGTTCGATGTCACATCTGATTACACAAATCTCCTGCACGTGCCAGCAACGTTGAAGTGACGTCATTTTTTCCGGTGACAATCGTGTAACGAGAGAAACCAGATAAATATTTAAATAGATCTTTTTATTTGCGAAACCTTACACTTTATTTTCTACCGTGTATATTTTTCGGCTGATTTTAACTGAGGGTGATTCTGTTGTTAAACCCCCAGGGACAGGTTTAAGCAAACTGTTCGATGCGATTCGAAAATGGGAACTTTTAACACAAAGGTTCACGCGTTATTGTTTTAAACAATTCGTGAAAATTATGTGTACATATACTTCTCTCTATTTTGCGAATTTTTTTTTGAGTTAAAACAATTGGATCAAGATTTCATACACACTGACTGGTACTGTAGCAACTTAAACTTTGAAATGTACCCCTCAAAACTTGGGTCACAGGACTGATATCAGTTTTTACACAATGCTCACGTCTGCCCCGAAATCTTATGGATTTTATACCCTTCTGTCGTTAATCCTAGCTGCATTGTAATACATGTGTCGCGTATGGCATTTTGCGTCTCTTGGGAAGTCCTTTCATCCCCATTGTACGCAATCTGTGCAAGAGGTGTCTTGGGGAAAATGATAAATTTTAGGGGCCACGTCATTTATCTATGTTTAACGCCCATTACAGTTATTTTTTTTTTAATTCCCTGCGCAAAAAAAATATGCACAAAATACATGGAGAAGTTTCACTTTATCTCGGTTACTTATATTTTTCTAGGTACACATAATTTCGCACAGGTTAACGAATCGCCATTTTGCATTACTGTAAAGTGACTTAAGCCCTATTCAAAATTAATAGTTAATAAAAACTACGGACTTGTGTTGATTTTGTACGATGTGTTTTACTGAAGTGATGTTTGATAAGACGGTAATTTTAGAAAATTTACAAGTAAATTATATAATAAAATAATGTATACAATGTTTTTCATTATAAGTTTATTCAAGTATTTTTTCATTACCATAATATTCATGAAATACGTGAGCAATAAGTAAATTCTTCAGTACATTTTGAAATCTAAGTATAAGTAATTTATATAACGTGTTTTATGTAAAATTTTATTCGTGTATTAAATCATTGTCATTGATAGGAGTGATGAAGTCTTCTGACTTTTTACTTTGTTTTACATTCTTAAAATAACTGGGGTGAATTGGGGGTGTAGCGGAAAGCAAATCCTTCGTTATGCCATTTGAAAAATGAAAGTATTTGCAGTTGTGTTTAACAATAAAATTTCTATTGACGTAAATAGTGCTTTTGAAAGAAATTGCTGGTAAAATGTTTAAAGATAAAAATACTATAGGTACACTTTTGGAGGGCCTTTCAGAGTAAATGCGAGGCCGGGGCAAACAATGTTTTTGATGCCCTTCAAAATTAAAAACTGTGAGGGAAAAATATAAAATGTGAATGGTACAGAAAGTTTCATGTGCTAAGGCACAGTCTTTATTTCAAGATATTGAAGGGTTTGCGTTTTAGTCGATTTTAAAATACCAGTACAATCAACTAAGTTTGTCCATGTTTCTATGCTTTTGAATATCTGTAAATTCCTTGGGCAAATCATAATAGGTATTTTGAGAATTCACTGACCTAATATTTTTGTTTGTTGGTCGTGAAGGGACCCAATTTTCATAATTATTGAATGGTATATATCCTCCAGTTTCAATTCGAATTGAAATGCGCTACAGGACTAAGCGTTTTTAAATATTTTTAGATTCCTCCGATGTTTTCGAACTTTTCCAAGTTTGCGGTCCGTCAATTTTTTTCCGGTAAAAATTCTGAGGTTCTGTAGCCTGACTCCATAGTTTCTAAAACTGTTAAATATCCTCGAAGCAATACATTTCTACCGAAATATGGCTCGGAAAACAGCTAATCTATATGCATGAAACGCGGTACTATCACAGCATGGCGGGTTCACAGTCGCTCGCACATTTCTTCAGGCCTTCCTGAAACGTGGCTGAAAAATGTGTCTGTAACGAAGCCGGGTCGTGAGCGTTTGTTGAAAAAAATACGAAATAATTGCGAAGAGAAACGCGAGAATTATTAACGAAACGTCGGTGCAGGGTGGTCCAATGCTCGTTTTTCTTCATGTTTTTTTTTCTGTTTCGGCCTAGCGTCGATTTGAATTTCCTCGCTTTATCCAATACAAGTGTTGATGTTTTAAATAATGGTCCACAGTTTTGGCTAAGTTTCAATCTAAAACTCGCAAAAATCGGTTAATAAATAAAAAAGTTACTAGCAATTATTTAACAAAGTTTTTTTTACCACTTTGTCGAGCGCATGCATTTTGGATGGTCGTTTCAAGTTTTTTTGCTTTAATTAATATGATTTTTAACGTTTTTAGGTATAGTCCACTATTTGGGCTAAAGTTTAATCAAAAACTTGCCAAAATCGGTTAATAATTAAAAAAGTTACAAATAATTTAACATAGTTTGTTTTTTTTACCCTTCAGTGGAGCGCATGTATTTTTGAGGTTCGATTCAAATTTTTTCGCTTTAATAAACACAAATTTTGACGTTTTAAGTTATAGTCCATTATTTCGGTTAAAGTTTAATCAAAAACTTGCAAAAATCGGTTAATAAACAAAAAAGTTACAAACAATTTAACAAAGTTTGTTTTTTTTAAATCACATTGTGAGGCGCATGTATTTTTGAGGTTCGATTCAAATTTTTTCGCTTTAATAAACACAAATTTTGACGTTTTAAGGTATAGTCCACTATTTCGGCTAAAGTTTGATCAAAACTTGCCAAAATCGGTCTATAAACAAAAAAGTTACAAGCAATTTAACAAAGTTTGTTTCTTTTTTACCACATTGTGTAGCTCCTGTATTTTTGAGGGTCGAGTCTTGTGTTGTTGCTTTAATAAGTCCAAATTTTGACGTTTTAAGTTGTAGTCCACTATTTCGTTTAAAGTAAAATAAAAAACTTGCAAAAAATCGACCAATAAATAAAAAAAGTTACCAACAATTTAACAAAGTTGTTTTTTTACCACTTTGTGGAGCGCATGTATTTTTGAGGGTCGATTCTTGTGTTGTTGCTTTAATATGTACAACTTTTGACGTTTTAAGTTATAGTCCACTATTTGGGCTAAAGTTTAATTAAAAATTCGCAAAAATCGGTTAATAAATAAAAAAGTTACACGCAATTTAACAAAGTTTTTTTTTTCACGTTGTGCAGCGAATGTATTTTTGAGGTTCGATTTAAATTTCGTAGCTCTAATAATTACTACCTTTGATGTTTTAAGTTAAAGCCTAATATTTCGGCTAAAGTTTAATTCAAAATTTGCAGAAATTGATCAATAATTAAAGAAATTGGAGCATTGGAGGCATTATTTTAAAAACCTTTTTTTTTAAGTTTGTGAAGCACATGTATTTTAGGAAATCGATTCAAATTTTGTTACTTTAATTTTGGCGTTTAAACAATAGCTCAAGTCCAATCCAAAATTTGTAAAAATCAGTCGACAAGCAGAGAAGTTAAAAGCGTTATTAAAACAAATCAAAAGTGGTCGCCATTTTGTTGCTAGATCAAAAATTGTTGTCAAGTTTCGGAGGTGTACGAAATGTTACGTTGTGAAAGGGCCTCACTGTCGGCGTTTGTGCCCCCGAATGTACTATGATTGGATCGCGTTTACGGCGGTGACTGTAGAAAATAGACATCGGGCGCGCGGGCCCGTTAATCTGCGTTACCATGGTAACAATGGCAAGCTTCGGGCTTCTTACGAGTTCTTCTTTCTTTTCATTCATACGAATTTGATGGAAACTACAACAATATCAGTTGAGAAAAAGATAATTAATTAATTAAGAAGTCGGTCTGATGTCGAATCGAAATGTACCTGATCGTTTTCGGTAATGCGCGTTCCGTTGGAGCAAGTTGAACTTGCAGCCTAGAGCTGCGAGACATTTCTGGAAAAAAAATCGCCTCAAACACTCTTATATGGTGCTAACTGAAAATGCGTTGCTGACAAAGACTTTTACAGGAGTTTTTCTGCTTTTTTTGTATCTACCAGTTATTATTATTACAGAAAACTTCATATGCACGAGTTTAAATGAAAAATCGAATCGTTTCTTGAAAACAATCCATACCTTCGTCCATAAGATTATATATTAATTACATACATGCAGGTTTCAAAGCAAGAAACTTATGAAATTATGTCGTGTGTTGGGAAGTGAAACTATATCGTTTAGTAATTTACTGAAGGAAATATGCGCGTTCCTTGATTAACAGAAGACACATTTTCGTTTTTCAAAAGTTTGTCGTCGGGAAATGTTGTGCAGGCAAACTACCAGAATATATAAAAATATCGAGTTTCCCCGGAGATCGTCGGCCTTGCATTTAAATAGACTCATTAATACTTCTTTTACACTGAACCCTTGCAAAAGAAAACTTGTTCAAACGCGAAAATTTAGTTAAAAATTGTTAAATATCCTTAGTTAGGAATGTTGGTTAGAAGATGATCGGAAATGTAACACTGGAGCTTCCAGATTCAAAATCTTGCAACTTAAGAAGGGCAGTGTGGTTTGATCGACTGTACAATTTGTGCAAATTATTTTTGTGCGTTAACTGTTGTCTATGAAAATTTTTAAATCGCCGTGTGTCAGAACAGAAGGTAAATTATTGCCCTTTGGCATGTAGGCACCTATAATAACGTGTGTATAATAAAGCTTGAAGCTGTAGTTTCAAAAAATTTCGCGCAAATATCGAAAATACAGCAGGTCTTCCTGTACGTATACAGGGCGTATTGAAAGTTGCGTCACGATGTTATAAGGAAAACGAAATATTGCAAGTGTTGGTATTTCTTCAATCACAAATGTCACATTCGAAAAATGCGCTTTCTTTTTCGCACATAACTTTTTTAATTACTTACAAACTTTCGCGATTCTTAAATGGATCGAAGCCATCATTTGAAGTATTATTTCTTGGTTGTGCGAAATTTTAATCGCCTCGTACATTTCAAAACGCGTTGGCTTTGAAATTGAAGTTTTATTTTTCGAAATCGGATCATCTTCTTAAAGCCCCATTATTCGCGAGTCTACACACCAAAATTTTTGAAAATCCGTCCAGTGCTTCCAAAGATATACACAAAATTGTAAACGTGCTACGCTGGGATTTCCAAACCGATGGGTCGAAAACAGCGTATCTATTAAACGGCTTCTGTTTTGTTTGTATATTTGGATCCACTGGACGGATTTTGAAAAAAAATTGATTTATTTGACTCTCAAAGAATTGGGCTCACACTAGACCATGAAATTTCGACAATAGTTGATTTAATTTCGGAGCAAATGTGTTTTAAAAAGAAGGCATGTTTTTTCACAAAACGATTAAAATTTGCACATTTTGATTTTGCCTTTAGTGCACTTCTTTGTAGGTTTAGCAATCCTTTTATCTGTAACGGTTTCAGAGATGCTCTTCGCGATAAATCGTACACCCTGTATATTTTTTTACAGTTTGTTTCATGTTTAACTTGATCTATGAAGTATAGTCGATAGAACTACTGTTCTTGTTTCGTTTTTAATCAAATTTGAGATTGTGGCGGCTCACACAGCACAATTCCAATCCAATCTCTCACGAGACGTACGTACAAACTTATGATAATGTGAATTACATAGATTTGGAACTGAGCGGGTGGTCCAGCATTGCATGGATTTTCTATTTTTCTTCGTTCGGCACAATTACAATATATAAAAACCTCATGCGTTCGCTACCGAACGAAAAACTGTATTACAGACAACAATATATCATTTGTTTTAACCGCAACTGTAACCTGTAATTCATCTTTGATCTTACCGACTCAATTTCAAAAGGAAACCGCAGAGTTTTGCATAATTGTCTAACGGTTTTTGAAAAATTGTTGCATACAAATAATGGCTCGGTACAAAGTTGTGGCATTATCAGTGAAATACGTAATTATGTTTTATGGGGGATTAATTTTTCAAATTTCATTTAACTACGATTTTTCATTGCCCGTGAAAAATTGGAAACGTGCAAACGCCTATCGTCTTTGCACCTTTTTTTTTTTAACAAAAATTCTTTTTTACCACTTCCAGTTTTGTTCGTTTTGGGACTTCTCTATTCCCAAAAAATGTTGTTCTTAAACTGTTAAGTATTCTTCCCACATTTCCTGTCCTTTCGCTAATTTCCTTATCCTTTCCTCCATTTTTCTCTGTGATTACTCCTAAATATTTGAAGCTTTCTTCCTGTTCCAACCTAAGCCCATTTAAAGTGATGTCATACCCTTTGTTCTCTGTTATAACGATCATAGTTTTAGTTTTTTCGGTATTTATTTTCATATTGATTTTTTCCAAATCCTGGTTTAGCGTTTCTAGATTATGTTACAGATTCTTTTCTGTTTCCGCGACTAAGACCATGTCGTCTGAGAACATTAGCTCAGTTATGTTTATTTTTTTTCCATTTTCCAGTTGCCTAGGTGAAACGGTCTCATTTTTTGTTTTGCATCTATTACTACTGCGAATAATAATGGACTTGAGCACGCATCCTTGTTTTAAGCCTTTTTTTGTTTCAAGCGCTACCGATTCTTCATTTTGGGTTCTTAAATATTTGCCGGTTTTTCATACATCGCTTTTATTATGTCGATTGTTTCTTTTCTATTCCCTTTCTTCTTAGGCCCCTTCATACGTCTTTTCTTTCGACTTTATCGAATGCTTTTTCCAAGTCTATAAAACATAAAAGTATTTCCTTGATTTTTTGTTATGTTCTTTTCTAGAAAAGGGCCTTTACATACGACTTTTAATTTTTCGTCAAAAATGGGAAAAGTGCAAAGGTTATAGTCTTTGCACTTTTCTTGGGGGAAAGTTCGGAAAATGTTAAACTTGGAGCAAATGGCTCAAGAGTTAATACACCCGTTATAGACACAAAAAAAAAATAAAAATTACGTAAGTTTGTTCAAGTATACAAAAGTGCAAAGTTTTCCTTTTTTCCCGAAAAAAAGAGGAACTAAAACCATCGTCTTGAAACTAATTATTTACACCCCAACCGACAATAGCTTGTTTGGCCAAAACTTGAACTAAAATCGCTGCGTTCGTCATGTCTCATTTTTAATTATTGTTTATCATTTTTTCAGGTGTCCTTCCAGCATTACACAACTCGCAGTTTGTACCGCAAGAACGAAGAACGACTGCCTTGCTGACGTGCAATTAAATGATGGGCATTAAACCTTATCAGGAGTCCCCAATAGGTAGATCTCGAGAACTTGGAAGGAAAAGAGGAACATGCATCAAAAATATAATTATAAAATGGGCGGCGTTGAACACGAAGCGATTACTTCGGTGAGTCGGTAAGTTAAACTGTTATTATGTAGTGGCAACCCTGCTAGCATGTACATACCTGTTTGGCTACCGTTTCTTGAACCGCGTTCTACACAAAAATCTTACGGGCGATTTCAAAACTTATAGGACTAGATAGTTTTTTTTTAACTCGCGACACCCTGTATAATGTATTTTGGAATTAGATTGCGTTACACGCCCTGCAAAAACAAGAATCTCTGCTTGAAGTAATGTACAGTTGTTCTTTGTTCTGTCGATTAACTTCGCTCGCAAATTTTAATAAGAAATTACGTCCAAATCGCATGTTTTCGATTATTTACCTGTCATTGAACGGCTGGAATGACGGAGGGGGAGTTTAGCTTATCACATACTGCAGCCCCCACATGCTGCCTGCAGCAACCCCAATAAATACACTTGAATAGCTTGGATGATACTGACACACACATGCACTTCAAAGTACGTTGCAATATTTTTTTTTCCAGTCCGTCCTTTTAAACTGTGCTTAGTGTTTGAATGATGTTTAAAACATAATTATAAACAATTACAGCGGTACAAACTTTAGAATTATCCAAGTATTCATAAAAAATTCACCCACAAATGTCACATTCGAAAAATACGCATTGTGCTGCGCATAACTTTTTTAATTACAGAATTATTTTTTTTGCAAAGTTTAGAATAAACCTGAACTTTAATGTCAGACTATCGTTTAAAAGAATAAAATATTTATTTCGTGCTTTGAATCGCTTCGTAACGCATCATACAGTGTGTTCAAAAAGTATGGAGTATGCTATATATCTCTGTAAATATCCACTTTAGGGAATAATGTTTTGAATAAAAGTTGTTTGGTACTTAGTTTTCCACCATAAGACGAAATTAACTATTTGTTTTCCGAATAACAAAAGCGCAATTAAAAACAATTGATTGTTTTTTAAATGGCAAGGTACCTACCCCTATGTTATACTCATTTGATAGGGATTTTTTTTCTTTTTAATGATGGTTCACCTAAAAAATTAAGTTTATGCTAAGAGGCCGGAGAATATCGAAAATTTAAAAGATCGTATTAGAGAAATTACACCTGAAATGGTTGTGAATGTTATAAACGGGTTTAAAAACCGACTTTAACATTGCCAAGCTGTAAATTGTTCACAGTGTGAACACTCATTGTGGATTTCGTCAAAAAAATTTTATTCTTATGGTGTTTTTGTTAGAAATAAATACTTATCAATTAAAACAATTTTGCGTTTTTCTCAAAAAATTGCTTGAGTAAGGGTACTAAAGTTTTGCATCACTGAAAAGAGAAAAAAAATCTCCATTAAATGAGTATAATTAGGGGTACATTGTCATTTAAAAAAATTCAATTGTTTTTCATTGCGCTTTTGTTATTCGAAAAAAAAATATTTTTGTCCTATGGTGGAAAACTAAGAACCAAACAACTTTTATTCAAAACATTTTCCGTAAAGTGGATATTTACTGAGATATATAGCATATTCCATACCTTTTGGGGACACGCTGTATATTTCAAAACGCGTTGGCTTAGAAAACGAACGAATTCAAAATTGGATGGTTTTCCTAAAGCTTTATTATTCGTTAATCTACACATAAAAATTTTTGAAAATCGATCCAGTACTTCCGTAGACAAACACAAAATTGTAAACACGCCTCCCTGGGATTTCCAAATAGATGGGTCGAAAACGATAATTCAAAAAACAGCGCGAGTCACTACAGTTTTGTTTATATTTTTGGACCTACTGGGTTGATTTTCAAAAACTTTGGTTCTTTTGACTCATGATGAACTGGGCCATTAAGGCGTTACAAAATTTTGGTAGAAAATTGTGTAATTTGCGCAGAAATTTAAACATTCGCAGGGCCGGCGTTTTTCGAAAATCATTATTTTTTTACAACGTGACTGCGTTAAATGTTAAATGTTTTGCATTTTGATTGGCATAAAAATATTTATGCCAACTATACAGACATTTCTTATCTCGGTTACTTATATTTTTCGCAGTGCAGGTACATAATTTCGCACAGAAGTTAACGAATCGCCATTTTTTATTACTCTAAAGTGATTTAAGCCGTTTTCAAACGCAGATCCATCCATTATGCCATTTTGAAATCAAATGTATTTGCATTTCTGTTAAACAATACAGTTTCTGTTGACGAAATTAGTAATGATTTTGGAAAAATTAGTACAATGCTCAACAATTTACATTGCCTAAATCGAATAACTTTTTTATTGCCAACATAACGTTGTTTTGAATTAATCTGTTTATTTTTAATAACTTACAACGTTTGTATTAAGATGTCCGATTGTTGTAGCTGAAATTTAGCTGGCCATAAATAATTCATGTTGAAATTTCGGCCCTGCAGATCTGCATCTAGATCGAGGCATAAATCAAACTGATATAACGACAGTATCAGCATTGTGCATCTGTGCTATCAGATGTATGTAGCAAGTGAAGTTGGCTAAGGGCGAAGGGCCCCTAGAGATTCTGCTTTAGAAACAAACATCTGTACACAGAGTGGAGCATAATTTTATTGTAAACTGATCGATTAACCAAATTGTGACTTTGGGACTAACCTAAACGTTAAAAACACGAGACATTTTAATGTAAATAAGCCCTATTAAAAACCCTTTTTGTAAGTATTCCTCGTCTATATGCAATACCAGAAAGATTCCTTTTTATTAACCTGATTTTTTTACAAAATAGTAACCCTAAAAGGTAATTTTTGTCCATAATTTTAGCACAATTAAAAAATGTAGTTTACATTTTTATTCATGAATTTGACTGTTTTCATGAAATAAGGGGTGCAAACGACAATTTGACGTTCAAACTGATTTAAATGTATCTCTTGTGCGTTTTGAATAAAACATTGACTTATTGACACCTGTCAGCTGTGTAGTAATTGAGAAAACAGTCACGAATCTTAGGGAAATGACGAAATGTTAGGGTGAAAAGTGAGATTTATAGAAATTACTGTTCGGAATTACAGGACCATTAAAACATCAACTTTACTGGAGATACTAAATGTGTGGCCGTTCTGATGTAAACATATCTTTAAAGAAAATTATTATTTCATGCGTAGTGCGTGCGTTATTTTATCATAAAATATTACTGTACCTGTAGCGACGATTTAAAATTGCTATAGGTAGTACCATTTTTATTAAAGGCTTCCAAGTTTTGAAATTTGCTGTAAATGTCACTTGTAGTACTGACAGGGTCATCAAATAAAATAATTATCATGCGTAGGACACGCGTAATTAAATTTTTTATTATTACTGTACCTTTAGCGCAGTTTGTAAATCGCTATAAAATGTTTATTAGTCACTTCTAAGTTTTAAAATTTGCTGGAGAGGTCTATTAGGGTCGTACTGATATAAGCACGTCATCAAAAAAAAATATATTGCGTAGCACATGCGTAATTATATTTTCAAAATTATTGCGTTTTTAGTTAAATTTTTTAAACCGCTATAACAATTTGATTAGTCGTTCTTAAGTTTTAAAATTTGCTAGAAAGGTCCAGTAGGATCGTATTGATATGTGCATGTCATCAAAAAAATTTAATCATGCGTAGAACATGCGTAATTAAATTTTTTATTATTACTGTACCTTTAGCGAAGTTTGTAAATCGCTCTTAAATGTTTATTAGTCACTTCTAAGTTTTGAAATTTGCTGAAGAGGTCCAGTAGGGTCCTATTGATGTGCAATTGTGCATTTCCAAAAAATTTAATCATGCGTAGGACATGAACAAAAAAATCATAACTTCGTTATTTTGCTTGCAATATTTTTAAATTTGTTATTTTCCGATGCGCGCATCCTTTGCGAGTAAAACGGTGCAAAGTTTTCGAAATTATATCAAACGGTTCCCAAGAAAAACGCGAAAAACTAGACCCCTGCAAAATCCGAAATTTGTTCGGAAAAATAAACACCGTGGTTCACAAAAAAAATCGTAACTTCGTTATTTTTATAGCAATATTTTTGAATTTGGGCTCAAAATGTAACTAAAGGACGGGCGCATGTTATGACGTGTAGTAAGTGCATTTTAAATTTTATTGAGTATTGTTTACGGACGTCCGAAAATGGTAGTTAGAAATGGTAATTTTTGCGATCGCGTAAGCTATGACACCGTGTTAGAAAAAAATCGAAATTTCTTATTTTCCGATGCGCGCATCCTTTATGAGTAAAACGGTGCAAAGTTTTTGAAATTATCTCAAACGGTTCCCGAGAAAAACGCGAAAACTAGACCCCTGAAAAATCCGAAATTTGTTCGGAAAAATAAACGCCTCGGTTCACAAAAAAATTCATAACTTCGTTATTTTTATAGCAATATTTTTGAATTTGGGCTCAAAATGTACCTAAAGGATGGGCGCATGTGATGACGTGTAGAAAGTGCATTTTAAAATTTTTTGAGTATTGTTTACGGACGTCCGAAAATGGTAGTTAAAAATGGTAATTTTTGCGATCGCGTAAGCCATGACACCGTGTTGGAAAAAATTCGAAATTTCTTATTTTCCGATGCGCGCATCCTTTATGAGTAAAACGGTGCAAAGTTTTTGAAATTATCTCAAACGGTTCCCGAGAAAAACGCGAAAAACTAGACCCCTAAAAAATCCGAAATTTGTTCGGTAAAATAAACGCCTCGGTTCACAAAAAAATTCATAACTTCGTTATTTTTATAGCAATATTTTTGAATTTGGGCTCAAAATGTACCTAAAGGATGGGCGCATGTGATGACGTGTAGAAAGTGCATTTTAACATTTTTTGAGTATTGTTTACGGACGTCCGAAAATGGTAGTTGGAAATGGTAATTTTTGCGATCGCGTAAGCCATGACACCGTGTTAGAAAAAATTCGAAATTTCTTATTTTCCGATGCGCGCATCCTTTATGAGTAAAACGGTGCAAAGTTTTTGAAATTATCTCAAACGGTTCCAAAGAAAAACGCGAAAAACTAGACTCCTGAAAAATCCGAAATTTGTTCGGAAAAATAAACACCTCGGTTCACAAAAAAATTCATAACTTCGTTATTTTTTTAGCAATATTTTTGAATTTGGGCTCAAAATGTACATAAAGGATGGGCGCATGTGATGACGTGTAGAAAGTGCATTTTAAATTTTTTTGAGTATTGTTTACGGGCGTCCGAAAATGGTAGTTAAAAAGGGTAATTTTTGCGATCGCGTAAGCCATGACACCGTGTTAGAAAAAAATCGAAATTTCTTAATTTCCGATGCGCGCATCCTTTGCGAGTTAAACGGTGCAAAGTTTTTGAAATTATCTTAAACGGTTCCCGAGAAAAACGCGAAAAACTAGACGCCTGAAAAATCCGAAATTTGTTCGGAAAAATAAACGCCTCGGTTCACAAAAAAATTCATAACTTCGTTATTTTTATAGCAATATTTTTGAATTTGGGCTCAAAATGTACCTAAAGGATGGGCGCATGTGATGACGTGTAGAAAGTGCATTTAAAAATTTTTTTAGTATTGTTTACGGACGTCCGAAAATGGTAGTTAGAAATGGTAATTTTTGCGATCGCGTAAGCCATGACACCGTGTTAGAAAAAATTCGAAATTTCTTATTTTCCGATGCGCGCATCCTTTATGAGTAAAACGGTGCAAAGTTTTTGAAATTATCTCAAACGGTTCCCAAGAAAAACGCGAAAAACTAGACCCCTGAAAAATCCGAAATTTGTTCGGAAAAATAAACACCTCGGTTCACAAAAAAATTCATAACTTCGTTATTTTTATAGCAATATTTTTGAATTTGGCTCAAAATGTACATAAAGGATGGGCGCATGTGATGACGTGTAGAAAGTGCATTTTAAATTTTTTTGAGTATTGTTTACGGGCGTCCGAAAATGGTAGTTAGAAATGGTAATTTTTGCGATCGCGTAAGCCATGACACCGTGTTAGAAAAAATTCGAAATTTCTTATTTGCCGATGCGCGCATCCTTTATGAGTAAAACGGTGCAAAGTTTTTAAAATTATCTCAAACGGTTCCCAAGAAAAACGCGAAAAACTAGACGCCTGAAAAATCCGAAATTTGTTCGGAAAAATAAACACCTCGGTTCACAAAAAAATTCATAACTTCGTTATTTTTTTAGCAATATTTTTGAATTTGGGCTCAAAATGTACATAAAGGATGGGCGCATGTGATGACGTGTAGAAAGTGCATTTTAAATTTTTTTGAGTATTGTTTACGGGCGTCCAAAAATGGTAGTTAAAAAGGGTAATTTTTGCGATCGCGTAAGCCATGACACCGTGTTAGAAAAAAATCGAAATTTCTTAATTTCCGATGCGCGCATTCTTTGCGAGTTAAACGGTGCAAAGTTTTTGAAATTATCTCAAACGGTTCCCGAGAAAAACGCGAAAAACTAGACTCCTGAAAAATCCGAAATTTGTTCGGAAAAATAAACGCCTCGGTTCACAAAAAAATTCATAACTTCGTTATTTTTATAGCAATATTTTTGAATTTGGGCTCAAAATGTACCTAAAGGATGGGCGCATGTGATGACGTGTAGAAAGTGCATTTTAAAATTTTTTGAGTATTGTTTACGGACGTCCGAAAATGGTAGTTAGAAATGGTAATTTTTGCGATCGCGTAGGCCATGACACCGTGTTAGAAAAAATTCGAAATTTCTTATTTGCCGATGCGCGCATCCTTTATGAGTAAAACGGTGCAAAGTTTTTGAAATTATCTCAAACGGTTCCCAAGAAAAACGCGAAAAACTAGACGCCTGAAAAATCCGAAATTTGTTCGGAAAAATAAACACCTCGGTTCACAAAAAAATTCATAACTTCGTTATTTTTTTAGCAATATTTTTGAATTTGGGCTCAAAATGTACATAAAGGATGGGCGCATGTGATGACGTGTAGAAAGTGCATTTTAAATTTTTTTGAGTATTGTTTACGGGCGTCCAAAAATGGTAGTTAAAAAGGGTAATTTTTGCGATCGCGTAAGCCATGACACCGTGTTAGAAAAAAATCGAAATTTCTTAATTTCCGATGCGCGCATCCTTTGCGAGTTAAACGGTGCAAAGTTTTTGAAATTATCTCAAACGCTTCCCAAGAAAAACGCGAAAAACTAGACCCCTGAAAAATCCGAAATTTGTTCGGAAAAATAAACACCTCGGTTCACAAAAAAATTCATAACTTCGTTATTTTTATAGCAATATTTTTGAATTTGGCTCAAAATGTACATAAAGGATGGGCGCATGTGATGACGTGTAGAAAGTGCATTTTAAATTTTTTTGAGTATTGTTTACGGGCGTCCGAAAATGGTAGTTAGAAATGGTAATTTTTGCGATCGCGTAAGCCATGACACCGTGTTAGAAAAAATTCGAAATTTCTTATTTGCCGATGCGCGCATCCTTTATGAGTAAAACGGTGCAAAGTTTTTAAAATTATCTCAAACGGTTCCCAAGAAAAACGCGAAAAACTAGACGCCTGAAAAATCCGAAATTTGTTCGGAAAAATAAACACCTCGGTTCACAAAAAAATTCATAACTTCGTTATTTTTTTAGCAATATTTTTGAATTTGGGCTCAAAATGTACATAAAGGATGGGCGCATGTGATGACGTGTAGAAAGTGCATTTTAAATTTTTTTGAGTATTGTTTACGGGCGTCCAAAAATGGTAGTTAAAAAGGGTAATTTTTGCGATCGCGTAAGCCATGACACCGTGTTAGAAAAAAATCGAAATTTCTTAATTTCCGATGCGCGCATTCTTTGCGAGTTAAACGGTGCAAAGTTTTTGAAATTATCTCAAACGGTTCCCGAGAAAAACGCGAAAAACTAGACTCCTGAAAAATCCGAAATTTGTTCGGAAAAATAAACGCCTCGGTTCACAAAACAATTCATAACTTCGTTATTTTTATAGCAATATTTTTGAATTTGGGCTCAAAATGTACCTAAAGGATGGGCGCATGTGATGACGTGTAGAAAGTGCATTTTAAAATTTTTTTAGTATTGTTTACGGACGTCCGAAAATGGTAGTTAGAAATGGTAATTTTTGCGATCGCGTAGGCCATGACACCGTGTTAGAAAAAATTCGAAATTTCTTATTTGCCGATGCGCGCATCCTTTATGAGTAAAACGGTGCAAAGTTTTTGAAATTATCTCAAACGGTTCCCAAGAAAAACGCGAAAAACTAGACGCCTGAAAAATCCGAAATTTGTTCGGAAAAATAAACACCTCGGTTCACAAAAAAATTCATAACTTCGTTATTTTTTTAGCAATATTTTTGAATTTGGGCTCAAAATGTACATAAAGGATGGGCGCATGTGATGACGTGTAGAAAGTGCATTTTAAATTTTTTTGAGTATTGTTTACGGGCGTCCAAAAATGGTAGTTAAAAAGGGTAATTTTTGCGATCGCGTAAGCCATGACACCGTGTTAGAAAAAATTCGAAATTTCTTAATTTCCGATGCGCGCATCCTTTGCGAGTTAAACGGTGCAAAGTTTTTGAAATTATCTCAAACGGTTCCCGAGAAAAACGCGAAAAACTGGACGCCTGAAAAATCCGAAATTTGTTCGGAAAAATAAACACCTCGGTTCACAAAAAAATTCATAACTTCGTTATTTTTTTAGCATTTTTTTTTTAATTTGGGCTCACAATGTACATAAAGGATGGGCGCATGTGATGACGTGTAGAAAGTGCATTTTAAATTTTTTTGAGTATTGTTTACGGGCGTCCGAAAATGGTAGTTAAAAAGGGTAATTTTTGCGATCGCGTAAGCCATGACACCGTGTTAGAAAAAAATCGAAATTTCTTAATTTCCGATGCGCGCATCCTTTGCGAGTTAAACGGTGCAAAGTTTTTGAAATTATCTCAAACGGTTCCCGAGAAAAACGCGAAAAACTAGACTCCTGAAAAATCCGAAATTTGTTCGGAAAAATAAACGCCTCGGTTCACAAAAAAATTCATAACTTCGTTATTTTTATAGCAATATTTTTGAATTTGGGCTCAAAATGTACCTAAAGGATGGGCGCATGTGATGACGTGTAGAAAGTGCATTTTAAAATTTTTTGAGTATTGTTTACGGACGTCCGAAAATGGTAGTTAGAAATGGTAATTTTTGCGATCGCGTAGGCCATGACACCGTGTTAGAAAAAATTCGAAATTTCTTATTTGCCGATGCGCGCATCCTTTATGAGTAAAACGGTGCTAAGTTTTTGAAATTATCTCAAACGGTTCCCAAGAAAAACGCGAAAAACTAGACGCCTGAAAAATCCGAAATTTGTTCGGAAAAATAAACACCTCGGTTCACAAAAAAATTCATAACTTCGTTATTTTTTTAGCAATATTTTTGAATTTGGGCTCAAAATGTACATAAAGGATGGGCGCATGTGATGACGTGTAGAAAGTGCATTTTAAAATTTTTTGAGTATTGTTTACGGACGTCCGAAAATGGTAGTTAGAAATGGTAATTTTTGCGATCGCGTAAGCCATGACACCGTGTTAGAAAAAATTCGAAATTTCTTATTTTCCGATGCGCGCATCCTTTATGAGTAAAACGGTGCAAAGTTTTTGAAATTATCTCAAACGGTTCCCGAGAAAAACGCGAAAAACTAGACCCCTGAAAAATCCGAAATTTGTTCGGTAAAATAAACGCCTCGGTTCACAAAAAAATTCATAACTTCGTTATTTTTATAGCAATATTTTTGAATTTGGGCTCAAAATGTACCTAAAGGATGGGCGCATGTGATGACGTGTAGAAAGTGCATTTAAAAATTTTTTTGTATTGTTTACGGACGTCCGAAAATGGTAGTTAGAAATGGTAATTTTTGCGATCGCGTAAGCCATGACACCGTGTTAGAAAAAATTCGAAATTTCTTATTTTCCGATGCGCGCATCCTTTATGAGTAAAACGGTGCAAAGTTGTTGAAATTACCTCAAACGGTTCCCAAGAAAAACGCGAAAAACTAGACGCCTGAAAAATCCGAAATTTGTTCGGAAAAATAAACACCTCGGTTCACAAAAAAATTCATAACTTCGTTATTTTTTTAGCAATATTTTTGAATTTGGGCTCAAAATGTACATAAAGGATGGGCGCATGTGATGACGTGTAGAAAGTGCATTTTAAAATTTTTTGAGTATTGTTTACGGACGTCCGAAAATGGTAGTTAGAAATGGTAATTTTTGCGATCGCGTAAGCCATGACACCGTGTTAGAAAAAATTCGAAATTTCTTATTTTCCGATGCGCGCATCCTTTATGAGTAAAACGGTGCAAAGTTTTTGAAATTATCTCAAACGGTTCCCAAGAAAAACGCGAAAAACTAGACGCCTGAAAAATCCGAAATTTGTTCGGAAAAATAAACACCTCGGTTCACAAAAAAATTCATAACTTCGTTATTTTTTTAGCAATATTTTTGAATTTGGGCTCAAAATGTACATAAAGGATGGGCGCATGTGATGACGTGTAGAAAGTGCATTTTAAATTTTTTTGAGTATTGTTTACGGGCTTCCGAAAATGGTAGTTAAAAAGGGTAATTTTTTCGATCGCGTAAGCCATGACACCGTGTTAGAAAAAAATCGAAATTTCTTAATTTCCGATGCGCGCATCCTTTGCGAGTTAAACGGTGCAAAGTTTTTGAAATTATCTCAAACGGTTCCCGAGAAAAACGCGAAAAACTGGACGCCTGAAAAATCCGAAATTTGTTCGGAAAAATAAACACCTCGGTTCACAAAAAAATTCATAACTTCGTTATTTTTTTAGCAATATTTTTTAATTTGGGCTCACAATGTACATAAAGGATGGGCGCATGTGATGACGTGTAGAAAGTGCATTTTAAATTTTTTTGAGTATTGTTTACGGGCGTCCGAAAATGGTAGTTAAAAAGGGTAATTTTTGCGATCGCGTAAGCCATGACACCGTGTTAGAAAAAAATCGAAATTTCTTAATTTCCGATGCGCGCATCCTTTGCGAGTTAAACGGTGCAAAGTTTTTGAAATTATCTCAAACGGTTCCCGAGAAAAACGCGAAAAACTAGACTCCTGAAAAATCCGAAATTTGTTCGGAAAAATAAACGCCTCGGTTCACAAAAAAATTCATAACTTCGTTATTTTTATAGCAATATTTTTGAATTTGGGCTCAAAATGTACCTAAAGGATGGGCGCATGTGATGACGTGTAGAAAGTGCATTTTAAAATTTTTTGAGTATTGTTTACGGACGTCCGAAAATGGTAGTTAGAAATGGTAATTTTTGCGATCGCGTAGGCCATGACACCGTGTTAGAAAAAATTCGAAATTTCTTATTTGCCGATGCGCGCATCCTTTATGAGTAAAACGGTGCTAAGTTTTTGAAATTATCTCAAACGGTTCCCAAGAAAAACGCGAAAAACTAGACGCCTGAAAAATCCGAAATTTGTTCGGAAAAATAAACACCTCGGTTCACAAAAAAATTCATAACTTCGTTATTTTTTTAGCAATATTTTTGAATTTGGGCTCAAAATGTACATAAAGGATGGGCGCATGTGATGACGTGTAGAAAGTGCATTTTAAAATTTTTTGAGTATTGTTTACGGACGTCCGAAAATGGTAGTTAGAAATGGTAATTTTTGCGATCGCGTAAGCCATGACACCGTGTTAGAAAAAATTCGAAATTTCTTATTTTCCGATGCGCGCATCCTTTATGAGTAAAACGGTGCAAAGTTTTTGAAATTATCTCAAACGGTTCCCGAGAAAAACGCGAAAAACTAGACCCCTGAAAAATCCGAAATTTGTTCGGTAAAATAAACGCCTCGGTTCACAAAAAAATTCATAACTTCGTTATTTTTATAGCAATATTTTTGAATTTGGGCTCAAAATGTACCTAAAGGATGGGCGCATGTGATGACGTGTAGAAAGTGCATTTAAAAATTTTTTTGTATTGTTTACGGACGTCCGAAAATGGTAGTTAGAAATGGTAATTTTTGCGATCGCGTAAGCCATGACACCGTGTTAGAAAAAATTCGAAATTTCTTATTTTCCGATGCGCGCATCCTTTATGAGTAAAACGGTGCAAAGTTGTTGAAATTACCTCAAACGGTTCCCAAGAAAAACGCGAAAAACTAGACGCCTGAAAAATCCGAAATTTGTTCGGAAAAATAAACACCTCGGTTCACAAAAAAATTCATAACTTCGTTATTTTTTTAGCAATATTTTTGAATTTGGGCTCAAAATGTACATAAAGGATGGGCGCATGTGATGACGTGTAGAAAGTGCATTTTAAAATTTTTTGAGTATTGTTTACGGACGTCCGAAAATGGTAGTTAGAAATGGTAATTTTTGCGATCGCGTAAGCCATGACACCGTGTTAGAAAAAATTCGAAATTTCTTATTTTCCGATGCGCGCATCCTTTATGAGTAAAACGGTGCAAAGTTTTTGAAATTATCTCAAACGGTTCCCAAGAAAAACGCGAAAAACTAGACGCCTGAAAAATCCGAAATTTGTTCGGAAAAATAAACACCTCGGTTCACAAAAAAATTCATAACTTCGTTATTTTTTTAGCAATATTTTTGAATTTGGGCTCAAAATGTACATAAAGGATGGGCGCATGTGATGACGTGTAGAAAGTGCATTTTAAATTTTTTTGAGTATTGTTTACGGGCTTCCGAAAATGGTAGTTAAAAAGGGTAATTTTTTCGATCGCGTAAGCCATGACACCGTGTTAGAAAAAAATCGAAATTTCTTAATTTCCGATGCGCGCATCCTTTGCGAGTTAAACGGTGCAAAGTTTTTGAAATTATCTCAAACGGTTCCCGAGAAAAACGCGAAAAACTGGACGCCTGAAAAATCCGAAATTTGTTCGGAAAAATAAACACCTCGGTTCACAAAAAAATTCATAACTTCGTTATTTTTTTAGCAATATTTTTTAATTTGGGCTCACAATGTACATAAAGGATGGGCGCATGTGATGACGTGTAGAAAGTGCATTTTAAATTTTTTTGAGTATTGTTTACGGGCGTCCGAAAATGGTAGTTAAAAAGGGTAATTTTTGCGATCGCGTAAGCCATGACACCGTGTTAGAAAAAAATCGAAATTTCTTAATTTCCGATGCGCGCATCCTTTGCGAGTTAAACGGTGCAAAGTTTTTGAAATTATCTCAAACGGTTCCCGAGAAAAACGCGAAAAACTAGACTCCTGAAAAATCCGAAATTTGTTCGGAAAAATAAACGCCTCGGTTCACAAAAAAATTCATAACTTCGTTATTTTTATAGCAATATTTTTGAATTTGGGCTCAAAATGTACCTAAAGGATGGGCGCATGTGATGACGTGTAGAAAGTGCATTTTAAAATTTTTTGAGTATTGTTTACGGACGTCCGAAAATGGTAGTTAGAAATGGTAATTTTTGCGATCGCGTAGGCCATGACACCGTGTAAGAAAAAATTCGAAATTTCTTATTTGCCGATGCGCGCATCCTTTATGAGTAAAACGGTGCTAAGTTTTTGAAATTATCTCAAACGGTTCCCAAGAAAAACGCGAAAAACTAGACGCCTGAAAAATCCGAAATTTGTTCGGAAAAATAAACACCTCGGTTCACAAAAAAATTCATAACTTCGTTATTTTTTTAGCAATATTTTTGAATTTGGGCTCAAAATGTACATAAAGGATGGGCGCATGTGATGACGTGTAGAAAGTGCATTTTAAATTTTTTTGAGTATTGTTTACGGGCGTCCGAAAATGGTAGTTAAAAATGGTAATTTTTGCGATCGCGTAAGCCATGACACCGTGTTAAAAAAAATTCGAAATTTCTTATTTTCCGATGCGCGCATCCTTTATGAGTAAAACGGTGCTAAGTTTTTGAAATTATCTCAAACGGTTCCCGAGAAAAACGCGAAAAACTAGACCCCTGAAAAATCCGAAATTTGTTCGGTAAAATAAACGCCTCGGTTCACAAAAAAATTCATAACTTCGTTATTTTTATAGCAATATTTTTGAATTTGGGCTCAAAATGTACCTAAAGGATGGGCGCATGTGATGACGTGTAGAAAGTGCATTTAAAAATTTTTTTGTATTGTTTACGGACGTCCGAAAATGGTAGTTAGAAATGGTAATTTTTGCGATCGCGTAAGCCATGACACCGTGTTAGAAAAAATTCGAAATTTCTTATTTTCCGATGCGCGCATCCTTTATGAGTAAAACGGTGCAAAGTTGTTGAAATTACCTCAAACGGTTCCCAAGAAAAACGCGAAAAACTAGACGCCTGAAAAATCCGAAATTTGTTCGGAAAAATAAACACCTCGGTTCACAAAAAAATTCATAACTTCGTTATTTTTTTAGCAATATTTTTGAATTTGGGCTCAAAATGTACCTAAAGGATGGGCGCATGTGATGACGTGTAGAAAGTGCATTTTAAAATTTTTTGAGTATTGTTTACGGACGTCCGAAAATGGTAGTTAGAAATGGTAATTTTTGCGATCGCGTAAGCCATGACACCGTGTTAGAAAAAATTCGAAATTTCTTATTTTCCGATGCGCGCATCCTTTATGAGTAAAACGGTGCAAAGTTTTTGAAATTATCTCAAACGGTTCCCAAGAAAAACGCGAAAAACTAGACGCCTGAAAAATCCGAAATTTGTTCGGAAAAATAAACACCTCGGTTCACAAAAGAATTCATAACTTCGTTATTTTTTTAGCAATATTTTTGAATTTGGGCTCAAAATGTACATAAAGGATGGGCGCATGTGATGACGTGTAGAAAGTGCATTTTAAATTTTTTTGAGTATTGTTTACGGGCTTCCGAAAATGGTAGTTAAAAAGGGTAATTTTTGCGATCGCGTAAGCCATGACACCGTGTTAGAAAAAAATCGAAATTTCTTAATTTCCGATGCGCGCATCCTTTGCGAGTTAAACGGTGCAAAGTTTTTGAAATTATCTCAAACGGTTCCCGAGAAAAACGCGAAAAACTAGACGCCTGAAAAATCCGAAATTTGTTCGGAAAAATAAACACCTCGGTTCACAAAAAAATTCATAACTTCGTTATTTTTTTAGCAATATTTTTGAATTTGGGCTCAAAATGTACATAAAGGATGGGCGCATGTGATGACGTGTAGAAAGTGCATTTTAAAATTTTTTGAGTATTGTTTACGGACGTCCGAAAATGGTAGTTAGAAATGGTAATTTTTGCGATCGCGTAAGCCATGACACCGTGTTAGAAAAAATTCGAAATTTCTTATTTTCCGATGCGCGCATCCTTTATGAGTAAAACGGTGCAAAGTTTTTGAAATTATCTCAAACGGTTCCCAAGAAAAACGCGAAAAACTAGACGCCTGAAAAATCCGAAATTTGTTCGGAAAAATAAACACCTCGGTTCACAAAAAAATTCATAACTTCGTTATTTTTTTAGCAATATTTTTGAATTTGGGCTCAAAATGTACATAAAAAATGGGCGCATGTGATGACGTGTAGAAAGTGCATTTTAAATTTTTTTGAGTATTGTTTACGGGCGTCCGAAAATGGTAGTTAAAAAGGGTAATTTTTGCGATCGCGTAAGCCATGACACCGTGTTAGAAAAAATTCGAAATTTCTTATTTTCCGATGCGCGCATCCTTTGCGAGTTAAACGGTGCAAAGTTTTTGAAATTATCTTAAACGGTTCCCGAGAAAAACGCGAAAAACTAGACGCCTGAAAAATCCGAAATTTGTTCGGAAAAATAAACGCCTCGGTTCACAAAAAAATTCATAACTTCGTTATTTTTATAGCAATATTTTTGAATTTGGGCTCAAAATGTACATAAAGGATGGGCGCATGTGATGACGTGTAGAAAGTGCATTTAAAAATTTTTTTAGTATTGTTTACGGACGTCCGAAAATGGTAGTTAGAAATGGTAATTTTTGCGATCGCGTAAGCCATGACACCGTGTTAGAAAAAATTCGAAATTTCTTATTTTCCGATGCGCGCATCCTTTATGAGTAAAACGGTGCTAAGTTTTTGAAATTATCTCAAACGGTTCCCGAGAAAAACGCGAAAAACTAGACCCCTGAAAAATCCGAAATTTGTTCGGTAAAATAAACGCCTCGGTTCGCAAAAAAATTCATAACTTCGTTATTTTTATAGCAATATTTTTGAATTTGGGCTCAAAATGTACCTAAAGGATGGGCGCATGTGATGACGTGTAGAAAGTGCATTTTAAAATTTTTTGAGTATTGTTTACGGACGTCCGAAAATGGTAGTTAGAAATGGTAATTTTTGCGATCGCGTAAGCCATGACACCGTGTTAGAAAAAATTCGAAATTTCTTATTTGCCGATGCGCGCATTCTTTATGAGTAAAACGGTGCAAAGTTTTTGAAATTATCTCAAACGGTTCCCAAGAAAAACGCGAAAAACTAGACCCCTGAAAAATCCGAAATTTGTTCGGAAAAATAAACACCTCGGTTCACAAAAAAATTCATAACTTCGTTATTTTTTCAGCAATATTTTTGAATTTGGGCTCAAAATGTACATAAAGGATGGGCGCATGTGATGACGTGTAGAAAGTGCATTTTAAATTTTTTTGAGTATTGTTTACGGGCGTCCGAAAATGGTAGTTAGAAATGGTAATTTTTTCGATCGCGTAAGCCATGACACCGTGTTAGAAAAAATTCGAAATTTCTTATTTGCCGATGCGCGCATCCTTTATGAGTAAAACGGTGCAAAGTTTTTAAAATTATCTCAAACGGTTCCCAAGAAAAACGCGAAAAACTAGACGCCTGAAAAATCCGAAATTTGTTCGGAAAAATAAACACCTCGGTTCACAAAAAAATTCATAACTTCGTTATTTTTTTAGCAATATTTTTGAATTTGGGCTCAAAATGTACATAAAGGATGGGCGCATGTGATGACGTGTAGAAAGTGCATTTTAAATTTTTTTGAGTATTGTTTACGGGCTTCCGAAAATGGTAGTTAAAAAGGGTAATTTTTGCGATCGCGTAAGCCATGACACCGTGTTAGAAAAAAATCGAAATTTCTTAATTTCCGATGCGCGCATCCTTTGCGAGTTAAACGGTGCAAAGTTTTTGAAATTATCTCAAACGGTTCCCGAGAAAAACGCGAAAAACTAGACTCCTGAAAAATCCGAAATTTGTTCGGAAAAATAAACGCCTCGGTTCACAAAAAAATTCATAACTTCGTTATTTTTATAGCAATATTTTTGAATTTGGGCTCAAAATGTACCTAAAGGATGGGCGCATGTGATGACGTGTAGAAAGTGCATTTTAAAATTTTTTGAGTATTGTTTACGGACGTCCGAAAATGGTAGTTAGAAATGGTAATTTTTGCGATCGCGTAGGCCATGACACCGTGTTAGAAAAAATTCGAAATTTCTTATTTGCCGATGCGCGCATCCTTTATGAGTAAAACGGTGCAAAGTTTTTGAAATTATCTTAAACGGTTCCCGAGAAAAACGCGAAAAACTAGACGCCTGAAAAATCCGAAATTTGTTCGGAAAAATAAACGCCTCGGTTCACAAAAAAATTCATAACTTCGTTATTTTTATAGCAATATTTTTGAATTTGGGCTCAAAATGTACCTAAAGGATGGGCGCATGTGATGACGTGTAGAAAGTGCATTTAAAATTTTTTTTGTATTGTTTACGGACGTCCGAAAATGGTAGTTAGAAATGGTAATTTTTTCGATCGCGTAAGCCATGACACCGTGTTAGAAAAAATTCGAAATTTCTTATTTTCCGATGCGCGCATCCTTTATGAGTAAAACGGTGCTAAGTTTTTGAAATTATCTCAAACGGTTCCCGAGAAAAACGCGAAAAACTAGACCCCTGAAAAATCCGAAATTTGTTCGGTAAAATAAACGCCTCGGTTCACAAAAAAATTCATAAATTCGTTATTTTTATAGCAATATTTTTGAATTTGGGCTCAAAATGTACATAAAGGATGGGCGCATGTGATGACGTGTAGAAAGTGCATTTTAAATTTTTTTGAGTATTGTTTACGGGCGTCCGAAAATGGTAGTTAGAAATGGTAATTTTTGCGATCGCGTAAGCCATGACACCGTGTTAGAAAAAATTCGAAATTTCTTATTTTCCGATGCGCGCATTCTTTATGAGTAAAACGGTGCAAAGTTTTTGAAATTATCTCAAACGGTTCCCAAGAAAAACGCGAAAAACTAGACCCCTGAAAAATCCGAAATTTGTTCGGAAAAATAAACACCTCGGTTCACAAAAAAATTCATAACTTCGTTATTTTTTCAGCAATATTTTTGAATTTGGGCTCAAAATGTACATAAAGGATGGGCGCATGTGATGACGTGTAGAAAGTGCATTTTAAAATTTTTTGAGTATTGTTTACGGGCGTCCGAAAATGGTAGTTAGAAATGGTAATTTTTGCGATCGCGTAAGCCATGACACCGTGTTAGAAAAAATTCGAAATTTCTTATTTGCCGATGCGCGCATCCTTTATGAGTAAAACGGTGCAAAGTTTTTAAAATTATCTTAAACGGTTCCCGAGAAAAACGCGAAAAACTAGACGCCTGAAAAATCCGAAATTTGTTCGGAAAAATAAACGCCTCGGTTCACAAAAAAATTCATAACTTCGTTATTTTTATAGCAATATTTTTGAATTTGGGCTCAAAATGTACCTAAAGGATGGGCGCATGTGATGACGTGTAGAAAGTGCATTTAAAATTTTTTTTGTATTGTTTACGGACGTCCGAAAATGGTAGTTAGAAATGGTAATTTTTTCGATCGCGTAAGCCATGACACCGTGTTAGAAAAAATTCGAAATTTCTTATTTTCCGATGCGCGCATCCTTTATGAGTAAAACGGTGCTAAGTTTTTGAAATTATCTCAAACGGTTCCCGAGAAAAACGCGAAAAACTAGACCCCTGAAAAATCCGAAATTTGTTCGGTAAAATAAACGCCTCGGTTCACAAAAAAATTCATAAATTCGTTATTTTTATAGCAATATTTTTGAATTTGGGCTCAAAATGTACATAAAGGATGGGCGCATGTGATGACGTGTAGAAAGTGCATTTTAAATTTTTTTGAGTATTGTTTACGGGCGTCCGAAAATGGTAGTTAGAAATGGTAATTTTTGCGATCGCGTAAGCCATGACACCGTGTTAGAAAAAATTCGAAATTTCTTATTTTCCGATGCGCGCATTCTTTATGAGTAAAACGGTGCAAAGTTTTTGAAATTATCTCAAACGGTTCCCAAGAAAAACGCGAAAAACTAGACCCCTGAAAAATCCGAAATTTGTTCGGAAAAATAAACACCTCGGTTCACAAAAAAATTCATAACTTCGTTATTTTTTCAGCAATATTTTTGAATTTGGGCTCAAAATGTACATAAAGGATGGGCGCATGTGATGACGTGTAGAAAGTGCATTTTAAAATTTTTTGAGTATTGTTTACGGGCGTCCGAAAATGGTAGTTAGAAATGGTAATTTTTGCGATCGCGTAAGCCATGACACCGTGTTAGAAAAAATTCGAAATTTCTTATTTGCCGATGCGCGCATCCTTTATGAGTAAAACGGTGCAAAGTTTTTAAAATTATCTCAAACGGTTCCCAAGAAAAACGCGAAAAACTAGACGCCTGAAAAATCCGAAATTTGTTCGGAAAAATAAACACCTCGGTTCACAAAAAAATTCATAACTTCGTTATTTTTTTAGCAATATTTTTGAATTTGGGCTCAAAATGTACATAAAGGATGGGCGCATGTGATGACGTGTAAAAAGTGCATTTTAAATTTTTTTGAGTATTGTTTACGGGCTTCCGAAAATGGTAGTTAAAAAGGGTAATTTTTGCGATCGCGTAAGCCATGACACCGTGTTAGAAAAAAATCGAAATTTCTTAATTTCCGATGCGCGCATCCTTTGCGAGTTAAACGGTGCAAAGTTTTTGAAATTATCTCAAACGGTTCCCGAGAAAAACGCGAAAAACTAGACGCCTGAAAAATCCGAAATCTGTTCGGAAAAATAAACACCTCGGTTCACAAAAAAATTCATAACTACGTTATTTTTTTAGCAATATTTTTGAATTTGGGCTCAAAATGTACATAAAGGATGGGCGCATGTGATGACGTGTAGAAAGTGCATTTTAAATTTTTTTGAGTATTGTTTACGGGCGTCCGAAAATGGTAGTTAAAAAGGGTAATTTTTGCGATCGCGTAAGCCATGACACCGTGTTAGAAAAAAATCGAAATTTCTTAATTTCCGATGCGCGCATCCTTTGCGAGTTAAACGGTGCAAAGTTTTTGAAATTATCTCAAACGGTTTCCGAGAAAAACGCGAAAAACTAGACTCCTGAAAAATCCGAAATTTGTTCGGAAAAATAAACGCCTCGGTTCACAAAAAAATTCATAACTTCGTTATTTTTTTAGCAATATTTTTGAATTTGGGCTCAAAATGTACATAAAGGATGGGCGCATGTGATGACGTGTCGAAAGTGCATTTTAAATTTTTTTGAGTATTGTTTACGGGCGTCCGAAAATGGTAGTTAAAAATGGTAATTTTTGCGATCGCGTAAGCCATGACACCGTGTTAGAAAAAATTCGAAATTTCTTATTTTCCGATGCGCGCATCCTTTATGAGTAAAACGGTGCTAAGTTTTTGAAATTATCTCAAACGGTTCCCAAGAAAAACGCGAAAAACTAGACCCCTGAAAAATCCGAAATTTGTTCGGTAAAATAAACGCCTCGGTTCACAAAAAAATTCATAACTTCGTTATTTTTATAGCAATATTTTTGAATTTGGGCTCAAAATGTACATAAAGGATGGGCGCATGTGATGACGTGTAGAAAGTGCATTTTAAAATTTTTTGAGTATTGTTTACGGACGTCCGAAAATGGTAGTTAGAAATGGTAATTTTTGCGATCGCGTAAGCCATAACACCGTGTTAGAAAAAATTCGAAATTTCTTATTTTCCGATGCGCGCATCCTTTATGAGTAAAACGGTGCAAAGTTTTTGAAATTATCTCAAACGGTTCCCAAGAAAAACGCGAAAAACTAGACGCCTGAAAAATCCGAAATTTGTTCGGAAAAATAAACACCTCGGTTCACAAAAAAATTCATAACTTCGTTATTTTTTTAGCAATATTTTTGAATTTTGGCTCAAAATGTACATAAAGGATGGGCGCATGTGATGACGTGTAGAAAGTGCATTTTAAATTTTTTTGAGTATTGTTTACGGGCGTCCGAAAATGGTAGTTAAAAATGGTAATTTTTGCGATCGCGTAAGCCATGACACCGTGTTAGAAAAAAATCGAAATTTCTTAATTTCCGATGCGCGCATCCTTTGCGAGTTAAACGGTGCAAAGTTTTTGAAATTATCTCAAACGGTTCCCGAGAAAAACGCGAAAAACTAGACGCCTGAAAAATCCGAAATTTGTTCGGAAAAATAAACGCCTCGGTTCACAAAAAAATTCATAACTTCGTTATTTTTATAGCAATATTTTTGAATTTGGGTTCAAAATGTACCTAAAGGACGGGCGCATGTTATGACGTGTAGAAAGTGCATTTTAAAATTTTTTGAGTATTGTTTACGGACGTCCGAAAATGGTAGTTAGAAATGGTAATTTTTGCGATCGCGTAAATCCTTGTTACAAAAAATTCGAAATTTCTAATTTTCCGATGCGCGCATTCTTTGCGAGTAAAACGGTGCAAAGTTTTTGAAATTATCTCAAACGGTTCCCGAGAAAAACGCGAAAAACAGACCTTCACAAAAGCCGTAGTTTGTTTGAAAATATATGCCTAATAATTGTGCCGCCTCGTTCATTTACGACAAATACTATTCATTCTAACCTCAAATGTTTGACGTTTCTGGCAGGGAATTTCTACATAATTGAAATTTCAAAGTCAAATTAAGGAGTTTTCTTCTGATAAATAAATGTGTATTTAGAAGAGTATGATTACAAATATCAATATTCGTGCACGATCGTTAAGGTAACTTAGTATAAATTGTTTTATTAATCTAAATGATCAGAATGTTAGTATCGAGTATGAACACTTGTAAGAGAATGATCGTTAGATGTTTAAGTAAATGTAAACTTAAGGCTTGTTGTAATTTATGTTTAACTTTTCTCTAAAATGAATGATAGTTCTGATTTATATTGGTTTTACAGATATACTTAGCACGTTGTATTGCAACGTATGGAACTCGTGTCATCTGATCAGAAATTTTTGGGGAATGATTTGAAAGACGTTTTGTAATTAATTGTATTTGGTTCTGGTACCATCTTTATTATTTATTACCAGTTTTGGTTCAGAGATTAATAAGCTTTTTTGCTAACGGAACATTTAAGGTAATTTTCATATCGTTTGCTGTGCTAATAGTTATTGTTAAGGGATGAAAGTGTAAGCAAATCGCCTTAGTTTAAAAATGAGTCGGTGTCCTACAAACCAATTGTTTAATGCTTTTTCATCAGTCATAGTGGTGCAATTAAGTCGCTTATCTTTCTTAAATGTTTGGAGGTAAAGAGGACGTTCCTAAATTGATTTTGGTCTTCAGGGCGAGTTTTTTTTCCCTAAAATCAGTTATATCTTGTGAACTATTGTCATAAAGGAAATATTTTTGTTGCAGATATTTCGATGAAAATGAGGGAATGACAGCAGGAAGTCCATGGGGGCCTTCTTGTGAAAAACCAAAACGGGTGAGTAATTTAAATTTGTATTTAGTTTAAAAACTAGACTGTAGCCCTCCTTGTACTTTATCTATTTCTTGTAAAAAAATGTTTAAAAAACAATTTAGGGGGTACAAAATTGTTCTAAAATGAAGTTTGTAATTGTAAGCTTGTAGATGTAATATTTTTTGCATGCTTACTTACAAAAGTGTAAAGATTATAGTCAATACTTTATAGTTTACAATTTTTCATGGACATTTCCAAGTGTTGGATTGTTATTTTGAATGTTTAAATGTTTTCTATCACTTTAACAAGTTCACTTGCATCACAGAATCAGTTTTGAAGTTTTAATGCATAATTTAAAGGTAAAACATCAAATTAACTCTTTAAAGGTGACAAAGCGCCTAAGATTTAGGCAGCCCAAGCTACAGCAACTTAGTATTGATCAATAAATGAACGAGGCGGCACATCAAAATTACACAATGGATGAAATAATTGTTACTCTGTGTTTTTACATGTTCGTGAATGTGCCGCCTCGCTTATTGACGATCACGACCAGTACTATTGTAACTTCAAAACTTTGTGACGTTTCTTGTGATCAATTTGCACATTTGGTGTGTAAATATATGATTTTGTGGATATTTTTTCAACATGTGCGTGGTTGAGTGTTATAATATTTGCTGTAAAACAGTTGTATGAATGAGGCAGGTCACTCTTTATGTCGTTTTTTCTCAAGCTGCCTTTGTATTGATTATTGTAATAATAACTTATTCATTTTAAAAGTTGAAATGTATGATTATTTATTTCTAATGTATATTGTTTTCACAAATATGCTTCGGGCGTGTTGGAATTCAACGCATTTCGTCGTAGTCGTCTGATCAGAAATCTTCAGTGAATGATTTGGAACTCGTACTGTAATTTAACGCATGTGTACTACCAGTCGTGGTTCAGAGAGGAAGAAGCTTTCTCGCTAATGAACATTGAAGGTAATTTTTATGTTGTTTTTTAATGAATGCTGTTGAATTTCTAAGCCAATTGCCTTCATCTCATCATTTCATGGTTTATGCTAAATGCCTGTTCCGCCTTCCGGATACGACATTATAGGTGTCTCATTGGTTTTTGCTTATATTTTTGGTGAATCTTTGTTGTTTACATTATTTTATTCTTCTTTCGTATTTCTGCTGTTTGTATCTTATTCATGTATGAACGTGTGGAAAATTGGAGTTTCTCTGCTGCGCATCAACATAGGTGTGACCATTGTTTAATAACATTATATTCTTGTTCTTAAGCGTTCTATTTATAGTGTCGCACATGCCTATTCAAATCGATGCAATTTTGATTCTACATCTTTAATTCCTTGAAGCCGATGTCTGTTCCTAGACAGCAGAAATGTGATACTTGTTGCATGTTCGGTTCGTAAATTATTATTTCGGATCTTGTATTATTGGGTATTATCTTCACTTCTTTTAAGGAGTTCACTTCGCTAATTGGTTTTAGTCTCTCGTTAATAATTTTGTAGTGCACTTTGTTGGTGAAAATGCATAAATTAATCGCTTGGTAATTGTTGCAAATTATCTCCTGATCTATTTGTGCGAAAGATCTTTTCATAGAATGTTAATTGTTATTAAGAGAATATTATTGTTGCAGATATTTTGATGAAAATGAGGGAATGACAGCAGGAAATCCATGGGGGCCTTCTTGTGAAAAACCACACGGGTGAGTGATTTAAATTTGTGTTTAGTTTTAAAAAATAGACTATAGCCCTTGCACTTTATCTGTTTCTTGTAAAAAAAAATGTTTAAAAACAATTTAGATGGTAAATAATTGTTCTAAAATGAAGTTTGTAATTGTAAGCTTGTAGATGTAATATTTTGCATGCTTACTTACAATAAGTGCAAAGATTTTAGTCTATACTTTATAGGTCAACAATTTTTCATGGAAATTTCTACTTGTTGGGTTGTTTTTTGAATCCTTAGTTTTGAAAATTGCTGGAGAGGTCCATCAAAAAAATTTATTCATGCGTAGGACATGCGTAATTAATTTTTTTATTGTTACTGTACCTTAAGCGAAGTTTGTAAATCGCTCTAAAATGTTTATTAGTCGGTCCTTAGTTTTGAAAATTGCTGGAGATTTCCAGTAGGGTCGTACTGATATGTGCATGTCATCAAAAAAATTTATTCATGCGTAGGACATGCGTAATTAATTTTTTTATTGTTACTGTACCTTAAGCGAAGTTTGTAAATCGCTCTAAAATGTTTATTAGTCGGTCCTTAGTTTTGAAAATTGCTGGAGATTTCCAGTAGGGTCGTACTGATATGTGCATGTCATCAAAAAAATTTATTCATGCGTAATTCATTTTTTTATTGTTACTGTACCTTAAGCGAAGTTTGTAAATCGCTCTAAAATGTTTATTAGTCAGTTCTTAGTTTTGAAAATTGCTGGAGATTTCCAGTAGGGTCGTACTGATATGTGCATGTCATCAAAAAAATTTATTCATGCGTAGGACATGCGTAATTAATTTTTTTATTGTTACTGTACCTTAAGCGAAGTTTGTAAATCGCTCTAAAATGTTTATTAGTCGGTCCTTAGTTTTGAAAATTGCTGGAGATTTCCAGTAGGGTCGTACTGATATGTGCATGTCATCAAAAAAATTTATTCATGCGTAGGACATGCGTAATTAATTTTTTTATTGTTACTGTACCTTAAGCGAAGTTTGTAAATCGCTCTAAAATGTTTATTAGTCAGTTCTTAGTTTTGAAAATTGCTGTAGAGGTCCAATAGGTTCGTACTGATATGTGCATGTCATCAAAAAAAATTTAATATTCGTAGGGAATGCGTCATTAAATGCTTATTTGAAATATGCTATTTAATAGCAACAAATATACAAATAAAACGGCAATCACTTTCTCTTATATTTTAGATGGAAAACTGGAAGAAGCAAAACAAGAAGGATTCTAGCCTAGGGTCTGTCCAGTGTAAAAGTATCAAATCCAACATGGAACTCATGTAAGTTGTCCGCGATACACTATCAAAGAGGCCCGTATTTACTGATGCAGCTTGTTAACTAATCTGCTTTTCCTCTGTATTTTTTAGAAACCAGAATGTTACGGCCATGATTAAAGAAGTCAATGAATACAAGAAAAAACTTGGAATAATTTAATGTTTTCACTTTGTATTTAGTTTAATAGTTAAAAAATAAAATTTGCAAGTTTTTGCAAGTTTTCTAAAAAAATACCGAGGCCTCTAAAATTAATTTTGTGTTGAAAATTTTTCAGAAAAGGACTTTAAAGTCCGTTAGGTAAATTTCTAACGTTAGGGATGAATGCTTATTTTGTTTAGGTGCCAAAAGAGATGCTATTTTAATCTTCCAGTTGTGCACCACTGTATGGGTCTGCATGAAATACAGGTAACAATATCAATTACTTTGTTTACATCTTAACTAACTAGTAATTATTTCAGATTGATCTTGTGTGCTCATATGAGATATCACAATGCTTGTGGGGTCCAGGACTTGGCAGTGAAGGACTAGGAAAAATAAAAAAATATCGGAGAGGTTGGACCCGATGACTGGATGCTGGAGTCTGCTCTACATGCTAAGCAGCCTTGGAGGAGATGGCGAGCTGGGTACAATGCAGGATGTGGTCCAAATTATACTGGTGAGTGTATGATGGGTGTATTATTAATTGTAATAATTCTTCTGATGATTTCTGAACAATTCCTTCATACTTTTTCGATAAGTTTTGTAAATGTTTAGGTATCATTCAATTATTTATTGTACGCTATACTCTTGAGGTAGTAACGAGTTGTTTTTTCCTAAAATCAGGTATATCTTGTAAACTATTGTCATAAAGGAAATATTTTTGTTGCAGATATTTCGATGAAAATGAGGGAATGACAGCAGGAAATCATGGAGCCAGCCTTCTTGTGAAAAACCAAACGGGTGAGTGATTAAAATTTGTTTTTAGTTTAAAAAATAGACTATAGTCCTTGTACCGTATCTATTTCTTGTAAAAAAATGTTTAAAAAACAATTTAGATGGTAAATAATTGTTCTAAAATGAAGTTTGTAATTGTAAGCTTGTAGATGTAATATTTTGCATGCTTACTTACAATAAGTGCAAAGATTTTAGTCTATACTTTATAGGTCAACAATTTTTCATGGAAATTTCTACTTGTTGGGTTGTTTTTTGAATCTGTAATTGTTTTCTATAAGTTGAACACAATTAAATGATTCACTTGCATCACAATTAATCAGTTTTGAAGTGTTAATGCACAATTAAAGGTAAATAAATCAAACTAACTCTTTAAAGATGATAGAACGCCTGAAATTTAGGCAGCCCAAGCTACAGCAACTTAGTATTGATCAATAAATGAAGGAGGCGGCACTATAAAATTGCACATATTGTAGTAATATTTTTAACTTGCTGTTTTAAATATGTTAGGTTTATGAGCATTAACTGTGAATGTAACCGGTCAAATATACTTTGCGGTATTTGGATAGCAAGTTAAATGCACTTGTACGAGTTTGTTTTTTGTGTTAGGTAATGTTTATGAACTAGATGTGCCGCCTCGTTCATATTCATGACCAATACTATGGATAACCTCAAATCATTGACTTTTCCCGCTGAAAGAGTGTGTTGGTAATGCAAAATAAAAAATAATACCGTTAAAGTAAATGTTATCTCGAGTAAAAGTGCGCATTTACAGACATTAATGTTAATAATGATTGTGCTGCATAAATCTTAAGGTAAAATTGTTTTATTAGTCAAAATGATCAGTTGACGTTAGTGAGAATGAAAATTAAGTGAATGAATGTTAGATGTGTAATCAAATGTGAACTTGGTTATGATTTGATCCGGTTTGTGTATGTTTCCCTTAAAATATTAACTCGAATGTTCATGTATGTTTTTTTTTACAGATTAACTTCAGCACTTTGGAATGTAACGTTCAGTGTTCGTTCTGTCGATGTCGTCCATCTGCTCAGAAATGATGTGGGACAATGGTGTCATCTTCGTTATTACCAGTCGTGATTCGGAGTACAAAGCTATGTAGCAACATTTAAGGTACGTTTTATATTGTTCTTGAGACGAATGTTAATATCAGTAGCACTCGCTTTACGTTACCTCTGCTATTGATACCTCGTCATTAACGTTAACCTCTGCAAATTTATAATCGATACCTCGGTATAAGGTAATTGTCAAAATGTAAAAACTGTAGCGGTCGTATTTAAATGGAGAATATTATTAGCCGTTCTGTCAATACAAACTTTTTTTTCCTACGCCACTGATTTTCCCCTATGGGTTGAACAAAGTTCCCAACACCCTTGGCATCAATCATTTTCGATCACCCGATATTGCTTACTGTATTTTTTAATTTTTATTTTACTAATTTTCAGGTCATTTCACTCGTAACAGCACCCTTTCACAGGAGTGATGTGCCACAGATACCAGTCAAACTTCAAGTAGTAGGTTGATTCGAGGACCTTCAAAAGCAGAACTCTAGCTGTATAACGGCATCCTTCCATTGCAAGAGAAAGGGGGGTAAGTAAAAATAAATTAAATTGTTTAATAGTGCAGTGGATTATTTAGATAATCTACTAAGGTGTATTATTAAACAATCTGCCAAGGTGTATTATTTTAGTAATGTACTAAAGTGTATTATTTAAATAATATACCAAAGTGTATTAGACCAGTAGATTATTAAACTAATACACCGCAATAGATTATTTAAATTATTTACTATAGTGTATTTACATAATCTACCAAAGTGTATTATTTAAATAATGTACTTAAGTGTATTATTTGAATAATCTACTAATGTGTATTATTAATACTATTTAAATAATACACTAAAGTAGATTATTTAAATAATACACTACTGTAGATTATTTAAATAATACACTAAAGCAGATTATTTAAATAATACACTACTGTAGATTATTTAAATAATGCAGTGATTATTTAAATAATACACTAAAGTAGATTATTTAAATAAAACACTAGTAGATTATTTAAATAATACAGTACTGTAGATTATTTAAATAATACACTAAAGTAGATTATTTAAATAATACAGTACTGTAGACTATTTAAATAATACACTAAAGTAGATTATTTAAATAATACAGTACTGTAGATTATTTAAATAATACACTAAAGTAGATTATTTAAATAATACAGTACTGTAGATTATTTAAATAATACACTAAAGTAGATTATTTAAATAATACACTAAAGTAGATTATTTAAATAATACAGTACTGTAGATTATTTAAATAATACAGTACTGTAGATTATTTAAATAATACAGTACTGTAGATTATTTAAATAATACAGTACTGTAGATTATTTAAATAATACAGTACTGTAGATTATTTAAATAATACACTAAAGTAGATTATTTAAATAATACACTAAAGTAGATTATTTAAATAATACAGTACTGTAGATTATTTAAATAATACAGTACTGTAGATTATCTAAATAATACAGTACTGTAGATTATTTAAATAATACAGTACTGTAGATTATTTAAATAATACAGTACTGTAGATTATTTAAATAATACAGTACTGTAGATTATTTAAATAATACAGTACTGTAGATTATTTAAATAATACACTAAAGTAGATTATTTAAATAATACAGTACTGTAGATTATTTAAATAATACACTAAAGTAGATTATTTAAATAATACAGTACTGTAGATTATTTAAATAATACAGTACTGTAGATTATTTAAATAATACAGTACTGTAGATTATTTAAATAATACACTAAAGTAGATTATTTAAATAATGCAGTACTGTAGATTATTTAAATAATGCAGTACTGTAGATTATTTAAATAATACACTAAAGTAGATTATTTAAATAATACAGTACTGTAGATTATTTAAATAATACAGTACTGTAGATTATTTAAATAATACACTAAGGTAGATTATTTAAATAATACAGTACTGTAGATTATTTAAATAATACACTAAAGTAGATTATTTAAATAATGCAGTACTGTAGATTATTTAAATAATGCAGTACTGTAGATTATTTAAATAATGCAGTACTGTAGATTATTTAAATAATGCAGTACTGTAGATTATTTAAATAATGCAGTACTGTAGATTATTTAAATAATACACTAAAGTAGATTATTTAAATAATACACTAAAGTAGATTATTTAAATAATACAGTACTGTAGATTATTTAAATAATACAGTACTGTAGATTATTTAAATGATACACTAAAGTAGATCATTTAAATGATTCTCATTGTTACAGATAATGCAAATGAGAGGGATCAAGATGGACAGGGTGCTGAAGTAGTTCAAATACAATTGTAAATTTAGTAATATTTATTATGTAATTATTATTATTACAATAAAGGATTTACAAAATATATGACTATATTATAATAATTTAAAACAGTACAATATAGAGAGAGAGAACTTAAATAATTTAATACAGAGAGAGAGAGAGAGAGAAGTTAAATAATTTAATACAGTGTGAGAGAGAGAGAGAAGTTAAATAATTTAATACAGAGTGAGAGAGAGAAGTTAAATAATTTAATACAGAGTGTGAGAGAGAAGTTAAATAATTTAATACAGAGTGAGAGAGAGAAGTTAAATAATTTAATACAGAGTGAGAGAGAGAAGTTAAATAATTTAATACAGAGTGAGAGAGAGAAGTTAAATAATTTAATACAGAGTGAGAGAGAGAAGTTAAATAATTTAATACAGAGTGTGAAAGAGAGAAGTTAAATAATTTAATACAGAGTGAGAGAGAGAAGTTAAATCATTTAATACAGAGTGTGAAAGAGAGAAGTTAAATAATTTAATACAGAGTGAGAGAGAGAAGTTCAATAATTTAATACAGAGTGAGAGAGAAGTTAAATAATTTAATACAGAGTGAGAGAGAGAAGTTAAATAATTTAATACAGAGTGAGAGAGAGAAGTTAAATAATTTAATACAGAGTGTGAGAGAGAGAAGTTAAATAATTTAATACAGAGTGAGAGAGAAGTTAAATAATTTAATACAGAGTGAGAGAGAGAAGTTAAATAATTTAATACAGAGTGAGAGAGAGAAGTTAAATAATTTAATACAGAGTGAGAGAGAGAAGTTAAATAATTTAATACAGAGTGAGAGAGAAGTTAAATAATTTAATACAGAGAGAGAAGTTAAATAATTTAATACAGAGTGAGAGAGAAGTTAAATAATTTAATACAGAGTGAGAGAAGTTAAATAATTTAATACAGAGTGTAAGAGAGAGAAGTTGAATAATTTAATACAGAGTGTAAGAGAGAGAAGTTAAATAATTTAATACAGAGTGAGAGAGAGAAGTTAAATAATTTAATACAGAGTGAGAGAGAAGTTAAATAATTTAATACAGAGTGAGAAGTTAAATAATTTAATACAGTAAAGAAGTTACATAGTTTAATACAGAGTGAGAGAGAAGTTAAATAATTTAATACAGAGTGAGAAGTTAAATAATTTAATACAGTAAAGAAGTTACAGAGTGAGAAGTTAAATAATTTAATACAGTAAAGAAGTTACATACTTTAATACAGAGTGAGAAGTTAAATAATTTAATACAGTAAAGAAGTTACATACTTTAATACAGAGTGAGAAGTTAAATAATTTAATACAGTAAAGAAGTTACAGAGTGAGAGAGAAGTTAAATAATTTAATACAGTAAAGAAGATACAGAGTGAGAAGTTAAATAATTTAATACAGTAAAGAAGTTACAGAGTGAGAAGTTAAATAATTTAATACAGTAAAGAAGTTACAGAGTGAGAGAGAAGTTAAATAATTTAATACAGTAAAGAAGTTACAGAGTGAGAGAGAAGTTAAATAATTTAATACAGTAAAGAAGTTACATAGTTTAATACAGAGTGAGAAGTTAAATAATTTAATACAGTAAAGAAGATACAGAGTGAGAAGTTAAATAATTTAATACAGTAAAGAAGTTACAGAGTGAGAAGTTAAATAATTTAATACAGTAAAGAAGTTACAGAGTGAGAGAGAAGTTAAATAATTTAATACAGTAAAGAAGTTACAGAGTGAGAGAGAAGTTAAATAATTTAATACAGAGTGAGAAGTTAAATAATTTAATACAGTAAAGAAGTTACATAGTTTAATACAGAGTGAGAGAGAAGTTAAATAATTTAATACAGTAAAGAAGTTACAGAGTGAGAGAGAAGTTAAATAATTTAATACAGTAAAGAAGATACAGAGTGAGAAGTTAAATAATTTAATACAGTAAAGAAGTTACAGAGTGAGAAGTTAAATAATTTAATACAGTAAAGAAGTTACAGAGTGAGAGAGAAGTTAAATAATTTAATACAGTAAAGAAGTTACAGAGTGAGAGAGAAGTTAAATAATTTAATACAGTAAAGAAGTTACATAGTTTAATACAGAGTGAGAAGTTAAATAATTTAATACAGTAAAGAAGTTACAGAGTGAGAGAGAAGTTAAATAATTTAATACAGTAAAGAAGATACAGAGTGAGAAGTTAAATAATTTAATACAGTAAAGAAGTTACAGAGTGAGAGAGAAGTTAAATAATTTAATACAGAGTGAGAAGTTAAATAATTTAATACAGTAAAGAAGTTACAGAGTGAGAGAGAAGTTAAATAATTTAATACAGTAAAGAAGTTACAGAGTGAGAGAGAAGTTAAATAATTTAATACAGTAAAGAAGTTACATAGTTTAATACAGAGTGAGAAGTTAAATAATTTAATACAGTAAAGAAGTTACATAGTTTAATACAGAGTGAGAAGTTAAATAATTTAATACAGTAAAGAAGTTACAGAGTGAGAGAGAAGTTAAATAATTTAATACAGTAAAGAAGATACAGAGTGAGAAGTTAAATAATTTAATACAGTAAAGAAGTTACAGAGTGAGAAGTTAAATAATTTAATACAGTAAAGAAGTTACAGAGTGAGAGAGAAGTTAAATAATTTAATACAGTAAAGAAGTTACAGAGTGAGAGAGAAGTTAAATAATTTAATACAGAGTGAGAAGTTAAATAATTTAATACAGTAAAGAAGTTACATAGTTTAATACAGAGTGAGAGAGAAGTTAAATAATTTAATACAGTAAAGAAGTTACATAGTTTAATACAGAGTGAGAAGTTAAATAATTTAATACAGAGTGAGAAGTTAAATAATTTAATACAGTAAAGAAGTTACAGAGTGAGAGAGAAGTTAAATAATTTAATACAGTAAAGAAGATACAGAGTGAGAAGTTAAATAATTTAATACAGTAAAGAAGTTACAGAGTGAGAGAGAAGTTAAATAATTTAATACAGTAAAGAAGTTACAGAGTGAGAGAGAAGTTAAATAATTTAATACAGTAAAGAAGTTACAGAGTGAGAAGTTAAATAATTTAATACAGTAAAGAAGTTACAGAGTGAGAGAGAAGTTAAATAATTTAATACAGTAAAGAAGTTACAGAGTGAGAAGTTAAATAATTTAATACAGTAAAGAAGTTACAGAGTGAGAGAGAAGTTAAATAATTTAATACAGTAAAGAAGTTACAGAGTGAGAAGTTAAATAATTTAATACAGTAAAGAAGTTACAGAGTGAGAGAGAAGTTACAGAGTGAGAAGTTAAATAATTTAATACAGTAAAGAAGTTACAGAGTGAGAGAGAAGTTAAATAATTTAATACAGTAAAGAAGTTACAGAGTGAGAGAGAAGTTAAATAATTTAATACAGAGTGAGAAGTTAAATAATTTAATACAGTAAAGAAGTTACATAGTTTAATACAGAGTGAGAGAGAAGTTAAATAATTTAATAGAGTGAGAAGTTACATAGTTTAATACACTAGGGTAATTTAATACAGAGAGAGAGTCAAGTTAAATAATTTAATACAGAGAGAGAAAGAAGTTAAATAATTTCATACAGAGAGAGAGAAGTTAAAGAAGCTAAATAATTTAATACACTAGAGAAGTTAAATACTTTTATACAGTAAAGAAGCTAAATAATTTAATACAGAGAGAGAGAAGTTAAATAATTTAATACAGTAAAGAAGTTACATAGTTTAATACACTAGGGAAATTAAATAATTTAATACAGAGTGAGAGAGAAGTTAAATAATTTAATACACTAGAGAAGTTGAATACTTTTATACAGTAAAGAAGCTAAATAATTTAATATACAGTAGAAAAATCACCTATGCACTGAATTATAAGGAAGATGAAACATAATTCCACATTAAAAGGAGTTGTTCACATACAGTTTCTGTAGCTGATCTCCAAGGATATTCGAGAGGTGTACCTGTTGCCATGAAGATTCTAAAACAATCAGAAAAAGTAATTTTACAAAAACAATAATGTAGGACACATTAATACTAGAGCTAGCAGGTGGCATTAAATAAAATTATTGAAGAGTGCAAATTTTACAAAAAAAAAGATTTAATTACATTCATTTCTGTTGAACAAACACTCGAAAAGACCTTAAGGAAATACATTTCTTTTATAGACTTAAAACGATTAAATCAAAAGACATACGGAGGGGGGTACGAATCGGTCTTGAACAAAATGCAATTTCTTTTTATAAACACAATTGTTTACATACCTCGAGTTTGATATAAGTAATCCAGAGGGTGGGTGTGGTCATCTCTTCGCTAACGGATAGCAAACATCTGAGAATTAAAGAAAATTGTTAAATAATGACTTTACAAAGTTTGCTACAGATAAAAGTAATTTATTTTATACGTAAACAAAGGTGCATGCAATTATGAATAAATCGATATTGCCGCCAAAATAAATTTACTTGAAAGGTTAACATGGGACTCCTTTATAAGTCGAACAAAATGAAATGGCAATTTGTTCAAATTTTATTTTACAGTTGAACATTTCAACAAACAAATAGATGCTCCGCAAAGCAAGAAGTGGACACAAATAACCAAAAAGGCGATTTATCAAAACAATTTTACCTTCTTAAACTGCAGCTCCTATGCATCCACTGATTTCAAACAACAAACAGATTTTAATTTGTTTAAAACAAACATTTAACACAATAATTATTCATTAATACACTATAACCTAATATTACACGCGAATGAATGAATAAATACGTATTAGCAGAGGACCTGTTCGATATCAAACTGAACTGTGAACTGATAAGGTTGAGGAATGTGTGACGTCATGCGGTCACCTCTGATAATGACGCTTGCTTATATGCGAGTTTAAAACACTAACTTGATTGCGGGAGTCCATGGCTGGATGGTGCATGTGCTTGGTAATTCTATAATTTTCGCTAATTATAGTCTGGCCCTGACAGCGTACGACTGGATTCAGATCGAATCCAGGTGGTACGCGCGTATCAGCCATGTTATGGGGGCCCGCTCGGAGTCGGCGTTTCCGGCCGACTCCGACGATACAAAAAAGCTTTTTGTAAAACCCCCCCGTCCCCAAGCGTATTTTTACGCTTGGGGACAACTGGATTCGAACATGCGATACCTCACATGCGAAGCAGTAACCTGAGCAACTAGGCCACGACGGCTTAGTGATTGCAATGTGTTATTTGGTATATTTATCCTTATACTTTCGAACGTTTGAAATTTTAAAAATACATTTACAACTTTTAAACACATTCTTTTTACATTTTTTCTCATCAACTCCACAAAGTATAGAAGTATAGTTTGATTATAGATTTTTTGGATGGCCGCAGAAGCGAAAAAATTTGCTAAATAAGCCGTTTTTCAAGTCAATATAAAAAAACTTTGATTACTTTTAAGGTAGACACAATTCCCAAACTTATTACACTATTGATGTCCCTTTTGCTAAACAAATTAACAACAATTACCTTAAATGTTTATTGCATTATAATACACAATAATTAACACATGAATGCACTTAGATCACTTCTCTATAGATAAAGCATCATCATGTGGTAATGCATGAATCACAAAATAAACATTTTTCGCTTGAATTTAATAAACACAATTTTTAACCAATTACTTTACGCCTATTTTTATCCATTCCACTACGTATAGTTTAATTATGGAGTTATAAATGCTTGTCGAAGCGAACAAAATAGTAACGCGGACCGTTCTTAGAGTCAAATGTAAGTACCTATCTTTAATTATTTTTAAAGTGGACACACACAATCGTTAAACTATCAATTTTCTTCTTGCCAAACAAATTTTGCATTGAATGTTAACCTACACGAAAACGCATATTCACTTGATTAGTTCTCTACGATCCGGCGCGTCATGTTTTAGATAACGTATATGGTAATACGTCAACCAGAAAATGAAAATTTCGCTTAATTTAATATAACACAATGTTCAAACAACTTTTTTAAGACTTTGCCCATCCATTCCACTAAGTGTAGTTTGATTACAGATTTTTTGGGTGCTTGCAGAAGCGAAAAATTTAGCAACGTTTGAATAAAATTTTAGCAGCCATTTTTGAAGTGTATACAATTTCTATACTTGTTACACGATTGATTTGTCTTCTTCTACACATTGCCTTGAATGTTTATAGATAAATTTCTGTTACAATTATCTTAGATTAGTTATCTAAAAATTATTAGCAAGTGTTTCGATAAATTACTTAGCAATTTGATAGGTGGATTAGTTATTGTTTTATTTATTAATGCACGCATCCTTTGCGGCGGGTAGGGCTTCGCAAAGTTTTTCAAATCATCTTGAACGTAATTCGCTCAGAAAAGAAAAACGTCTCGGCCCAGGGCCCAAAAAAAAATGCATAACTCCCTTATTCCTTTTTCTTATTTTTTTGGTAAAATTTCCTGCGGCCACAAATGTAGGCAACCCCTACACTTGCAGATAACAGCACCGAGATTCGAAAAACAGGTCCACGCCTCTTGAATCGATTTAAAATCCGACCCAGTTCATACTGAGGATGCCGCTTTTTTGAAATTCGTGCGGTTTTTTAAAGATCGAGTTAAACATTGTGAGGCACCTAAATTTGTAAGAGGCCCCCTAAAATTGTGAGGCCCGGGGCATCAGCCCCTTTTGCCCCCCTCCCCTCTGCATGTATATAACTATAAAATGATAAAATATGTTTAAAATTTATAAGTATAATTTTTGAAAACTTTGAAGAACTACACAACTATTTTTCACCAGTTTCTGAACTACATATGACGTACGTTATAGTTATATTACGATTTTACCATTTTTAAGAGAAAAGTGCAGACTGTACTGTATTAGGAACATTGAAAAATTTACCTTTTTCTCTGCCTCTGCTTCTTTGGGTCAGGTTGTGTTCAGCTGGATGTGCATTTTCTAAATTATCATTTAATTTTGTATTACAGCTTCTAGTGCAGTGGTCTCCAAAGTAAGTGGTGCGTGGGGTGATTTCTGGAGAGAGTGAGATAATTCGTAATAAATTAATAATAAATGAATTTCAATAAACAAGCTAAACTTAGGGCCCAAACTTTTGACCATTAATTTATTTTTAACACCCAGCAATTTCTTAATTTCAAACAGTTACTTGTTTACTAGACTTGACATAAACAATGATTAAATGATTCCAACAACTAAAAACCTTTTAAAACACTTCCATAAAGTGGTAAGCTATATTAAGATTTATTTTAAATGATTTAATTTTGTTCTTACATTGAAACGGTCAGGCCAAATCAAATGGAAGTATTTAATAATATACGAAAATCATATGCATACATCCTTTAATAAAAAAAACCTAAATTCATACGATAAACAGTACACAAAAATCACAAGTTTTGTATTAAAATTACAAACAATTAAAATGAAACAACAGCACAGCGATTTTACATTGAAAATCCGATGTGGTACACCTTAAAAAAAAAGGCAGTCAACATGGAAATAATAAAATAGGTACGTTGGCAATTGCTTTTAAAATATATTGAACTTCTTCTTTTCATTTTCTTTAACGGGCAAAGTAGGCACAGAAGACCCACACTCATCGATATCTTTGTCAACATAAACGTTTTGTATACCTTTCGCTTTGATTTTTTTTTCTTTCTTGTGTTTCTTCTATTCTTTCTTCGTCTCTTTCGAGGTCATTTTCTCCTCACGTTTGGAAGTGAACAAGTTGAGCTGGACGTTGATGCTGTCGTCTTCCTCTGCCTCGCGAATGCAGTCCATTTCTCTCGTTGCGTCTCTCCACAACCTCCACCAACCTGTTGATCAGTTCTTCTTCTTTCGCTTTGTCGGTGTCTGGGCTGAAGCATCAAACACCTGATTTGATATTCCAAGTCGGCCTATTCCTCTTCTAGATGCTGCTACCTGCGCCTTAAATAAAATATGTATATAAAATATTAATTCTACATTTTAAAAATGTGTTTCACTTATATTTGATTTTTAAAAACTTAATGAAGAGTTAAAAAATATCTTTTTGCGGCTTCCAAACGAATTACATAATAGTTATGTCGCACGTCACACTACTAGAAAAACAGTGACAACTCCAAAAAGAATTTTTCTGAATAGTTCTGAAAATCTCAAGTGAAATTGTTGTTGACAAGAGCCACTGAATGTGAAATACCTATTTAAGGAACATAAGATTAATTCAACCCTTTATAAAAATTCTAATTGCAATAGCTACCTACTTCAGGAAAATTGAATTAAAATTTTCCTCTAAATCGAATTTGTATTTTTCGACTTCTGATAGTGTCGTTTAGGGGTTCGATGTGTTATTGCTTTTATATTGTTTATCATTGCACATAGAGCCAGCCCATTGGTGTATTTTTGATTTTTGACAGAGTATTCCAAAACAGACACTTGACGAACTTTTAAAAACTGAAGAAATTTATTATAATCTGTTCCTGAACTACCTATTACTTACCGCACTTGAAAGTTATGCGCGCAGCAGTCACAGACCGACAAATAAAAATTGTCCAACGAACACCAAATGACCCACAATTACAATCAATTTCTCCAAAGAAGTAATAATTTCTTTAATATATGTAAATTGGTATTTGTATCACCTAACTTACCGCCTAATATGGCCATTTAATGCTTTTTGGACATTTAAAAACCAAATTTACAGTGTCAAATTTAATGCACACAAAAACAACCTGCTATACGTAGATGTATGTTGGGTTGCCTACACACTGACAGTCTGGAATCGCATTACCAAAGCTTACCTTGTATTTTTTTTGACTTTCCTTTTGGCACTGCATAAGGGCGGAGGCTCTCTAGAATATTCAACATCCAATGTTCATCTGCTCGACTCGATGTCGCTTTTCCCGGATCTGTCACGACAAAAAAATTGTATTACGATTACGTAAACATGAAACGCTTCGAATTAACTTACTTCGTAAACTTGTTTTTCCCTCGGTTCCTACCTATACTTTTCAAATCTGATGTCCTTCGATACGTTGGATTTTGAGCACAGGTTTTCGGAGATTTGGCCGTCACAGTCCGAGTTCGATTCCTTGAGCTTTTCGTTGATCCAAAAGTCCAAATCCAAGCTAAAACCGAAAAAAAAACAACTATTAAAAACACCAAAAGTGACAGAATGTCGACCATATGACAAAATACGTGAAGCTATTAAGTTATTAGAAACGTTTTTTAAACGTACCTGTCCACGATGGAAACTTTTTTTCATGCCTTTGGAGACCTGGTTCGACTCGCTCTTAAAGAGTAGCAACAGCTCGGCTCCCAGCTTATTAGTGGAGTTCGCGGAATTTAACTGGTCCAGATATCCGATTTGTTTGCCTTTCCTAAAATAACACTTAATAACCTCCAAATTATGATTGGAAAAACTCACTTACTTTTTAAAACGGCTTCATTGAAGCTATGAATCACCATGAGCGTCGTGCTGGCATACTCTTGGGCTTCGAAATCCACAGACTTCACAAGCTCGCTTAATTTTACACCGGCAACGTCACAAAGAATTAAGAACCGGTCGTGCCGCTCGCTGTTTACATATTCTTCTACGGATCGTGCAAACAATTCAAGGATATATTTGGATAAAATGGTCTCCATGAGTTGCGAAGAAACTCTGCACTTCAGCATCACCTTCAACGTTTGTTCCGACTCCCTATTTTCGCTGAAAACGAACATTTACACAATTAATTTGCGATACAATCACCAAGTTACGTTTCACAATGAAAATTCCTGCATTACATTTGGTCGGTAATGTTTTAAAATGCAAATCACTGCCCTCAATAGGTCGCCATGACCTCACTTATTTTACTGCAGACACAAATTATTTTAAAACATTACCTAGAAAATACACTGGATAAGCGGTATTTATAATCGCATTTTTCTAATTGTACTTTTATACTTTCGAGGTTTTACAATTAAAGTACTTCACGCATAGTTATACAACGCAGCAAATGGCCGCCACTATGTTACACTTGAGATGAAAAGTAGTAGTTCATTTGACCGATTGAGTGGTGTCTAGTGAACCGTAAATTTTCAATCACCGGTAAGATAACAATGTCTAAGCTGCAGCTCACGGTGTGTTACTTTTTTAAATTTAAAATTCGGCTATTAAACCTTTGTAATATTTATCGAGATAACGCAATTAACATTACAAATACCATAATGACCTGTAATATAATCAATTACCAAACAGACTGTGTACAATAGTTGGTAAAACCTTCGAAGTTTCGCAAAGAGTTGAAATATTTCAGTGTAAATTTACTCCCAGATACATTTTCAATTTTTAAAACAAATATTTAGTATAACAGTGCCATATAATGTGTTTTAAAATGTTTTTGGTTTAGTAAATGATTACAAAAACAATATTACGACAATTACGAGTTGTCGAAAAGTATTTAAAGTAACTATAACTGCAAGATTACAAAAAAATTACGTTTAATGAACAATGTTACCTGAGAAGAGTAATTTTTAATTAAACTTATTTTATTACATAAACGAAACGCTCAAATAAATGTTAAAAAGCAATAAAGAAAATACTCCTATTTAGCAAAAAATATATGCGAATTAAAAAATTTAACTCTGATCTAATGGTAGAAGATGGTGCAAAACTCGACCTGTAGTCTTAATCTGCAAAACAAATTCGAAGAGTTTAATTCTTTACAAAAGTTTTTATAAATAAACGACAACAGAAAATAAATCCCTGCTTCATGCAACTAGAGTTTCTAAAGGTTTAATTAAAACATAAAAACAATCGACCATCCTAGAATTTTAAAAACATTAAAACCACACCAACGTTATTTACAAACACAAATTTTATACCCAGTTGCAAGGAACTTCTAGAAGTAAATATTTCTCGGTAACTATGCTGCTATCGGAATTGTCTGACGGCTCTACAAACTACAGTGTCATAGTTGGCCGCTAAACAAGAAAACAATGGAAATATGCTTATATTTTTTAACATTTACATCAAAGTATAATTATATATATTTTTTAAACACAATGTATAAACAGTTTAACTAATAAAAGAGCGTGAAACGTGCACCGGAAAGAAGTGATCGAATACGATCGAGAAATAAACCAATCGACAGTTGCTTTAAATCGTTACGCTCTGTATTACGAATTGAAAAAATTGGATTCACCGTCGTTTGCTCGGTAACGGTTTATTTACACAGGGCGTCCCAAACTTGGCTCTTCGCTTAAAAAAAAAGAATTTACCAGAACGACTTTCAAATTGCGCCTCTAGGTTGATTTCTCATAAGTTACGAGATTTCTAGAATGCCAAATACGAGACGTCCAAGTTATAAAATCTGTTTTAAATCAACAAAATTTGAGTAAATTTAAGTAGTAATAAGATCACGAAATAGTACTTGCGACCAATAGGCCATGAAACGCGCGGGAAATACCGAACCCGAAAAAAAAGCTGCAGGATAAAAAATCAACTTGCGTTAAGTTCGAAGATCGTCGCGTAGTTGCAAAAAAACGACATCTTAACTGTCTTGCGAAGACGACCGGCGAAAATCATGAAATGCGCGAAGTCTTCGGCCTCGATCGCAAGAAATTGTCATGTAAAGCTTTCATGTAAGTATAAATTCAATAGACGCATGCTCATCACAGTTTTCAGTTATGGAATCCTTATGGTTATTGGAACTCTTTGCTCGGGGTCGATATGCCAACGGCCTCTTCGTAACCGGGGGTCGGTTTGGACTTGGATTTTTTATCTACCACAGAAACACTAAGTTACTAACGAAAACGTAACGGCCACGACTGAAAAGAATCACTTTAACCAATAGATATTAGCTTTGAAAGCCAAAAGTAACTTGTACGAGATTTTAATACCAAGAAATATCGATAGTAATTTGCTTTTATGGATTTTCGTGAACAAAACAGGATAAACCGTGCATGATTTGTTATTTTTAAGGATCACCTTAGCAAGTAGATAAAATTTAAAAGCATCGGACACTCAAACAGTGTCGACAAATAAAAATTTAAGAGCCAAAACCGTCTGGCAAACACTAATCGACACAAAATAATGTTCAAAACTATTCAAAAAAATTAAAATAGCTTAAATAAATGTAAACTGATATTTCTTTTACCTTATTAAACCTAAAAGTGGTCACTTGATGGTTTTTAGACGTTTAAATTAATAATTTACAATCATTTTGCAGTTCGGTTATTACGCAATAACTATACGCGGGTGTACGTTGGGTTGCCTACACACGCCTACTTTTACAACAAACACTTACTGTCTTTATCTCTCCTGTTTTTCTTGTCCTTCTCTTTCTTCGGCTTCTTGACGTGCTTTTCGTGTGTGCCGTCCTCCTCGTTGTTGAGCAGATCGATTTCCTTGTCCGGCTTCTCCTTCGCGCTCTGAAAACACACCGTTAACGAACTGGACGTCTCGATCGCGTCACGCGATCTCACCTTTTTCTTGTGTTTCTTGGCCTTTTTCGACTTTTTGCTCTCGGTTTTTTCCGTCTTCACCTTGGCACTCGGCAGGGGCGGAGGCGGACTGAAATTTTTAAAACCCGATGTTAGTTACGGCATGCAACGGTACTCGCTAATCAAGCCCGACTAGTTACGGGATGACACGAACATTTCTACGTCCCCAATTAACTAAGTGTTAGTTACGCTCTTAAATAGATCCGTTAAGTGGAACACAAATAACTGACGTCAAAATTACGATCGTTACGAATTTTCGTCGAAACTCATGCAATATGTACGCCCAAAACACTAAATTAAAAAAATAGTGGAACTTACAGTTCTAGATCGATGTCTAACGCACGATGTGGATCGTCGAGATTCCCGTGACTGCTGTCCGAATCCGATAAAGTGGCTCCTTCCGGCAATTCCATGTCCTTTTTCACTATCAGCGACGGCGCGGCGACCTCTTCGTTCTCGTCCGACGAACTGAAAGAAACGATAACGCGACAACTCGCTTAGCACTTTACCGACACGAACTAGCGACGACTTATTCGTCGTGCGATTTCACCCTACGAACCTTTCGACTTTGGCCTTCTTCAATTTCTTGCCCTTTTTCTTCGACTTCTTCAGGTTCTTGTCGATATTCAAGTACCTGTCAGATCTCTTCTCTCCTGCTATCTTCAACTGCAGCGATATGTCGAGCTCGGCGATCGGAATGTTCTCGACGTTCTCGTAGTAGCCGCCGTTGCCGTCATACTTCTTCGTCGAGCCCTTCAGGTAGTGCGGGTTGTTCATCTGCTCGAGCTTTCTTGCTTCCCGGCTCTGCAACGACACGAACAAAGACGATTACATCGCCGAGAGATGCTCGCGACTTACCTTGTACATTTCCTCTTCCGTCGGCTCATACTGGTACTTTTCAGATCTGGTGAACTCGGATTTTTCGGATTTTATGAACAGGTTCTCGGAGATCTGGTCGTCGGAGTCCGAGTCCGATTCCTGGAGCGGCTCGTTGATCCACGAGTCCAAATCCAAGCTAAAACCAAAGAAAAGGGACTGAAAAAAATTATTTTAAAAAAAAGGCACTTACGAACATCGTGTTTAGTAAAATTCCTTATGATACATGGGCGTCCGCAGAAAGTTATGAAAGGGGGGGGCCAAAGCTTGCAAAGAAATGCATTAAAATACTAACGAACTTTTAACTTGACCCTCTTTCATTTGGTCATTAATGGAGTACTCGATTACTCGTTTGCTCTCCCCTGTGGATGCCCATGTTATGATACGTACCCGTCCGGGATCGGGACTTTCTTCTGCGCCTTCGGAGCGACCGGGTTCAACTCGCCGGTGAAGAGCAGCAACAGCTCCGCTCCCAGCGTACAACCGGCGTTCACGGAATTCAGCTGGTCCAGTTCGTCGTCCATAATCTGCTCCGATTTTTCTTGTTTCCCTGAAATTATGCACGTTAGACCCTGAATCGGGTAACGGCGGAGAATCGCTTACTCTCTAAAACGGCTTCCTTGACGATTTGTATCACGACGAGCGTCATGCTTGCGCGCTCTTGGACCTCGAGCTCGGCCGACTTGACGCTCTCGCTCAATTTTTCGCCGACGACGTCGCACAGGCTCAACAGGACGTCATACTGTTCGGTGTTTTCGTAGTTTTCGACGAGCCGCGCGAACAGTTTGAGGATGTTGTGGATGAAGACGGCTTCTATGTGTTGCGGCAGGGCTTTGTATTTGAGCATCGCCTTCAATGTTTGTTCGGGCTCCTTGAGCTCGCTAATAACAATTATTTACAAAACTAATTTGAGACACAATCACCCGGCAACGTTTTAAAGAAAACCATTGCTTTATATACACACTTAGTACCGTTTTGAAACGATAATTACAGCAAAGACAGTTGACGCGTGACACTTAATTCAAACTGCTGTCAGTACGTTTGAACTACTACTCATTGGAAACAATTGTCAAAGTGCATAAGTACAAATAATGAAAAAGGAATTTAAGTTGGTGCTTACCTGGAAAATTCACCACACATCCAGGCGGCGGCGTACAGCACGTCCTGCATTATCGAAAACTGCGACGTTGACGCGTAGACGTCGAGAAGCTGGGCCATCTCGGCGACCGCAAACGGTCGTATCGCCTGCACCCTTATGCTGACGTCCATAAGCTGCGTCGCTATCACGTGACCTGCAAGAAGACGACGACATTATAGGACGACTTCACCGACGTTTCGAGACGCGACGACTACCTTGCTTGGAGCCGAACTCCATCTGCGCGAGCTCGACGAGGACCGTGACGTACCACTCGAAGTTCGTTATGAACTGGTAATTGTTCTGCGAACAGATCAGTATGATTTTGCTCAGCAGTTCGTCGCGGTAGATCGTGCCTTCGGCCCTGTCCATGTGGACCATTAGTTTCTTGACGATTTCCATTAGGTTCTTCTTGGACACCTAGCGACAAAAATACGAGATGATTCGACTTATCGCGACCGCCAAGAGCCGGTCGGGCCCCGGTTATCAAATATTTTCACCCCCCACCAGGTACGGAGTAGCTTAAAACCGATCACGACTCTCTTTGGCCCCTTCCGAAGCACCGGAAGCCGATTAAATGCATCAGTTTTCCTGCTACGAGAAAATAGATGGGGCCCAACTACATGTCCGTCCTTGCTGGGGGACCAAGACTGTTTTCACCGAGCCCCATAGCCACTCTGTGACGCCCTGCCTGCACCTGCCCTCAAGTAAGACAATGTTACCGCCAATTTACTCACCATTCCGTACAGCAAGTCCAACGCACGCAGCCGTATCGACTCGTCTTTGTCCTCGAGACACTGCAGGATCAGGTCCTTGTGGGCCTGCACGCTTTTCGGGTGCGTCTTTAATATTTTCGACATAGCGAGGAGGCCCAGATATTTCACTGTAAAACGCGGAACGAATCAGAACGTTTGTCCGAAGCAAACTTTCGAAACATTTACGGCCAATGAGATTAATCGGTACTCACGATTCTGATCGGAATCTTCGATAAGAATCCTCAATTTCTGCACGCACAGCTGGATGCTGGCCGCGTGGTTCGGCATACCGGACGATATGCTTATCAGGACTGCTATGACCGTGTTGATGCATTCGTACAACAAGCTCATAGCCGAAGTGCTACAGGGAAAAAAACGTTTTGTAGCAACGGTCGATCGGAAATTCGCGATTTTCAGCTTAGGGCTGAGCCAAAACTATGGGCTACGACTAGGGCCATAAAAAAAGTATACTTCTCGATTTTACAAAATGTGTAGCCTCCTACAAAACATGTTTTTTTTTCAATAGAGACTAGTGTTATGAAGAATTTGATTTTTTAAAAGTAACCGACATTCATAAAACAGGGCAGTAAAAATTTTAACAGTCTCAAGTTCCGGCTACAGTTTAAGCCGAGAATCGTCAAAATCGGGTCGAACACAAAACAGTTACAAGCAATATATAATTTTTTTTAAACCCCGTTCAACAGTTTACATTTTTTCCAAGTAAATGGAACCTTTTTTAAAATAGGGAAGGACAAAATTTTACTAGCCCAAAGTTCTGGCTACAGTTTAAGTCGAGAAACGTCAAAATCGGGTCGCAAACAAAAAAGTTACAAGCAATATATAATTTTTTTTAAACCCCCTTTAACAGTTTTAATTTTTTTCCAAGTAAATTAAACATTTCTTAATATAGGGAAGAACAAAATTTTACTAGCCCAAAGTTCTGGCTACAGTTTAAGTCAAGAATCGTCAAAATCGGGTCACAAATAAAAAAGTTACAGGCAAAATATATATTTTTTTTAAACCCATCAACAGTTTTAATTTTTTCCAAGTAAATGGAAATTTTCTTAAAAAAAGGAAGAACAAAATTTTACTAGCCCAAAGTTGTGGCCACAGTTTAAGCCGAGTATGGTCAAAATCGGGTCGCAAATAAAAAAGTTACAAGCAAAATATTAAATTGTTTTAAAACCCCCTTCAACAATTTAAATTTTTTTCCAAGTAAATGGCACATTTCTTAAAATACGGAAGGACAAAATTTTACTAGCCCAAAGTTCTGGCCACAGTTTAAGCCGAGAATCTTCGAAATCGGGTCGCAAATAAAAAAAATACAGGCAAAATACAAAATTGTTTTTTTTTTGACCAACTTCTACAAAATCGTTCAAACTCACCTGTGAATTAAATTTGTTAACGGTTCTATTAACTTTTTACCTAGCCTAGGTTCTAAAGGTGTAAGGGCACCAAACTACAACAAAATACGTAAACTTACAATCAAATTTAGATAAGCCATATACGGGACGTGTATAAACTGGCAGACGACAACAAAAAAATAAAAAAATCTTCGAAAACCGAACAGTCAACTCCGATTTACAAGGGCGAGGATCGAATACAGCAGAAATTCAGCTACTGGCAGCGGCGCTTTACGAAAATACGAACGTCGTTACCTTGCTATAATATTTATTAGCGGCACGGTCAATTTCCGTCCCAACGAAGGCTCGATAAGCGTCAGAGATCCGAACTAACGAACAAAAACAGGTCACTCACAACATAAAGCGATGAAATCGACGCAGAAATTAACTCCGAAAACACAAACGACGTTTAAAAAAAACAAAACGTGACTCACCAGTTTAATAATTTTAATCAGCATCCAATTGTTCGTGCTCGTAGTCATTAACTTGAAGAAAACGGGGGCTAAACTTAAATAATTCTTTGGATTTTTCCTAGCTAACTCGCATACGACATTAACGGCAGCCGACTGGACTCCTGGAACAACGAAAATCGTCACGATTTAATGGTAAATCACACACGGCCGGAAAGTAACGACTTACCTGGATCGGGATCTTCCAGTTTCTCTTTAAGCCGTGGAAACGCGGGCCTCAAGGCGTCCGGGTACTTCAGGAACACCTTGTACATCATCAAGACGGCCTTCTTGCGAATGTAGGGCTTCGTGGAACTCAGCTGCGAAACACACGTTTCAATAGCGTCCACCAACGCGAACGACAAAGCCTTACCAGTGTTAGAATATCGTTCGACAAGTCCCTCGCTAGATCGGTGCTAATGTAGCAGCTCAGCGAGGTCAACGCGAGCCCCGCTTCGTACTGATTCTGCGAGTTCAGTTCCTTCCTGATCATGTTCGTCGTTAACATCAACAACTGCAACAACCTTAAATTAACAACGCACTAACCTGAGTCACGGCTAATTTACCTCAGAATCGCAATGAAACGACTGGCTCGCCGCTAAATACCCTATTCGTTTCATCGTGAACTTGCTGGAGCTCATAACTTCGATTATATTAAACCCGGCCCAAGATATATCGTAGCCTAGCATTTGTAACTAAAAACAACGGCTTTATTACACTGGAATATAACTTAAAGAACTACGAAACGTACGTATGATAATTTGGCGATCGCGTTACTTTTAACGGCTAGGTTATCCTGCCGTAATTCCTGTTTGATATCTTCCATGCACTGAGCAATGTATTTCGCCTGAAATGAAACATCTTCAAGTAGCTAACATACTTTAAATAACTCTTAGACGCGGCACAGTTACAAAAACAAACCGACACATAACCCAACTTTTCACTAACCTCATTTTCCTTGTTATTCCTGATTCCTCTGACTAAATCGGTTAAATTTTTGTCGAACATACGCTCGATGTTGCCCTTAACCTTTTTCAAAGCCATGTCCACACTGAAACGAGAAAAATGGTACATTTTAATTGATCGTTTTGTTGCAAACAGATTTCGTTTGTATACTGACTGAGATGATTACCTTATGCTTATCACTGTTTCGAAAACTATAAATAGATACTAAACTTAACGCAAAATAAAGCGTATCACTATTTAATCATTGATTACACTACATAACGAATAAAAATAATTACAAAGTTCAACTTGACATAAGGGGCCTTCACAAGCCACGTTGTACCGAAGTGTCAGTTGACCCAAAAATTATTGAAACTAAATACCAAAACACAAATCAGAACTTAGCAGTATTTCTTTTCAAAAACCAAAGTATTTAAAGGAACTTGCATTAATAATAATAAGCTATAAATTAATTAATTAATTGTGCAAAAACCACTTTTCAAGTACTTTTTATTTAAAAAACTTAAAATATGTGAATGTACGTTTTAAAATTGTTTATTCTCTTCGTCCAGTAGCTGGTGTTTCTTTAAATGTTTCGCTAAGCTTCCGGAATGTCCGAATCGTTTGAGGCAAGCCTGACATTCGTAAGGTTTCAGGCCGGTATGGCTTCTACTGTGAACTTTTAGGCTTCCGCTCCTCGCGAAGCCCTTGCCGCATTGTTGGCAGATGTAGGGCTTCTCCCCGCTGTGTGTGCGAAGGTGTTTCTTTAGATCGCTCGTAGAAATGCAGCCCTTGTTGCAGACGGAACAACGGTGGGGCCGAATACCGGTATGAGAGCGCATGTGCTCGTTCAGATTTGCGCTCGTCGTGAATCGTTTCGAACAAACGTAGCACAAAAACGGTTTCACCCCCGTGTGTCGCATGTTGTGCTGTTTCAAGCTGACGTTAGTCGTGAACCGTTTCTCGCAGATGGGGCACTGGAACGGCCGTTCGTTCGAGTGTTTCCTCATGTGACGAGTGAGCTCGCCGAACGTGAGGAATTTTTTACCGCACTCCGAACATAAATGGGTAAACTCGTGATTGTGTCGGCGTTTGTGCAGGAGCAAGTTCGCACGACCCACGAATCTCTTGTTGCACAGATCGCAGGCGAAGTTTTTTGTGCCCATGTGAATGTTTTTGTGATAAGACAGACCGCCCGTCGATGTGAACACCTTATCGCACACGTCGCATGCGAAAGATTTTCGTTTATCGTTGTCGTGCTTTTGTTTGTGTCTCGATAGGCTGGTCGTGGTCGTGAATCGTTTCGGACACGCCTTGCAGACCAAAGTGGTAGAGTTTAAATGACTTCGCATGTGTCTCGTTAAAGTCGATGACTGTATAAATCGTTTTTGGCAAATATTACAAACGTGTCTCTTGTCGTCGCTATGTATTTTAACGTGTAATGTGAGATTAGCAGTTTTGCGAAATTTTTTGTGACAATACGGGCATTCTTTCATTCCCACGCTTACTTTCTTACCATTAAGTTCAGCTGTTATATGTTTCGGTATCTCGGTATCTGCAACGCTTAGTTTCGGTACATCAGCTCCATCTTGTTCCTTCGTCGAGTCATCCACTTGGTGCACTTCCTCATCATCAACGAAACTAGTAGAAGTAGCAGAGGTCCCACGGACAGGCGTATTGTGAAAACAAGATACATGACTACGAAGTTGGGAACTTAGTTCCGTCTTAATTTTACTCGTACGACTTTTATTTTCTTGTGATACATCTAAACATGTTAACGATATTTTCCTCAGTGTTTTATCATTTGTTTCACAATTCAACTTAAAAGTATAAAAAGCATTCAACTGCTCAAGACACTGCTTACAAATTAAAGACGGTAGACCATCGTCAAGTGTTATCTGCAAGAAAAATACATTCGTAGAACCTTCGTAAGCCCCTAATATATGAAATGAATAAAACACGTACAAACACACTTTTTAATAACATTTTAAATCTATATTAAACGTAGTATAACTGCCTAAAAACACTCAACTTACTTGGATGTCAACACAACGCATCAAAATATCAGAAGTTTTCAGTTTTTCACTGGTAGTATCTTGCCAATTAAACAAAGACTGCATTTCTGGACTGCTTTTCATACAAGAACGACAAATACAAGTGTTTTTCGCGATATATTCACTCATTAGTAACGTTTTTAAATGAAAATTAGTGCAACAATAATAAACATGACGTTCCGAAAAACAGCAGCTGTCAGTACGTTTGAACTACTGGCACTAGCAACAAAGCTTAATATGAGCAATAATTTTTATGTACAACAAATTAACTGTGTACATAAAAATTTAAAACAAGATTTGCAGGCAAATACATTTTAAAAATCTGAAAACATAAGGCATTCGTTGTGGAATCATCAAAAGGCAGCGTCCTATAAAGCTTAAAATATAATTTTATTGACATTATATACATGTATTAAAACTATTTTACAGTTCCTAAACTAATTCAATTAAAATATTTAACTGAATTGAGATCCGATTAATTACTACGATAAAATTAATTCTTAACTATATATCTCTTGTTGTTTTATTATCACAAATGTGTTAAAAAGCACAGTTCGATGTATTTACATGAAAATATGATTGTTTTTCCGTTGCCTCTTCTCTGAAATTTTATTTTTTAAATCTTGCTTGATATTTATGTGGGCAATGGTTTGATTATACTCTAAAATAGGTACAAAACTGTTTGAGTAACTGTGATCCACGTTTGGAATTTGTGAGTGATTGGATTCGCGTTCGAATAACTTCCCGGTAGTCGATTTTTTTGTGTGGTTATTTAAGTGAGTGTAGTTTTTGGAATAAGTGCTTGGGGGATTGTAAAATTCCACCTTTTGATCACCTGATTTATTTTTCAGTCTCATCTGCTCGTCGAATGTGTGGTTTTTCACGTGCTTTCGCAAACTGCTGGGGTCCGTATATTTTTTCGTGCAGCCCTGTATCTGGCAGGCGTAGGGTTTCTGAAGCAACAATTTTAATTAGTAGAGTTGATATTTAAACAATAAATAGGTTGCTTACCGTATCAAAATGGGTTCTTTGATGCTTGGCACGGTCCGAGCTGTTTGAAAAACTTTTCGTGCAATTGGAAAATTGGCACAGATAAGGACGTTCTCCTGTATGACTTCGTTGATGTATTTTAAGGTTTTCCAATCGCGAAAAAGCCTTATTGCAGCCTTTAAACTACAAAAAATAAGAATAGATACTTGTTTACTTAATTAACTTGTTGAAAATGTACACATGCTTAGTTTTCTTAAACTGGTCGACATTCGTATGAGTTAACATGTTTTTCGGTGTTAGATTTGAATATTATGGGCTTAAATTTATTGCTCCAATTCATAATACGATATATAAACTAGTAATTACGTTAAAACCTCCTTTACAAAGCCAAGAATACAGCTTTTTTTAATCAAATTCAAAAATACACAATGAACTAACCTTACAAAAAAATCACTTTACAACTTATTGCATCAAATATTAGATCATTTTCAGTCTTTAGTCATGTTGGTGGACATCTTTTGCCCATTCCACTCAAATATTGTCGCATTTCATTCACAAATAACGTTAATAAATCAAAAATATCACACAAAACTGCATTGCTGCATTGTACGTCAAATATGGGGGCGTACATTATGAGATTACGACCGATACCGACCAATACCGACCTCCGATGATTTATAGCCAAACGACCAGTATATTTGAATGCCCACCTGTCAGTTATAATTTACATGCGCGTTTACATTGCGCATATGGGACTTTATCCGAAAACCCGATTCCTGAATGCTTGAAAACTATGCTGGTCGACTGTATGATTGTTGCAAGTGACGTTTATACGAATGGGCAAGTTCGCCCCTTTATAATTTTGAAAAGTTTATTGTTGAAGGTTTTAAATGATTTAAAAGCTATTTTATCGTTGTAAAGTGTTAGTACATGATTTAGTAATTAGTAATTTGTACCGTAAAGCTTTTTTACTCGTTATTTGGACGTTCTGAGCGTAAAAAATGTCTCAATTTATTAAAAAAATCGATTTTTATCCGAAAAAAAATGTAAATTCTGCACTGTTAATAGTTTTGAAGCAAATTTCTTAATCGTAGACGAACTGAGGGTGAATGATTTTGAGCTAGGGGTATTTATATAGCCTGTCATAATGTCTTCAAACTCACTTTTTAATTCGCAACTTGAAATAAAAGTGCAAACCCTTACTTTCGAATGAATTTAAACAACAAAAACAGTTTGGGCTTAAGAAGTACACACACATGTTTCAACATGACCTCTCTAAATTAAAAATTAGTAGCATACATCATGTGCATACCGACAAAAACTACAACTAAAGAGTCACATATGCTTTATAAAAAACACAATTAGATCGCTAGATTTCGTTAGACCACCTGTTTTAAGTTCATTGGACACAAACCTAAACAAATATCGAGCATACCATGGTAATCGAGCTATTTTATTTATTATTTTTAAGCTGAAACCCGGAATATGTTAACCCAGTCGACTGTATATATTCGGGACTAGAAATTAAAAAAATTACGCGCTAAACAGACGACAATTTTTTACAATAAAGTCCCGGAAAGTAAAGAAAAATGATGGATTCACAAAAGTTTTGAATGCTTAAGCCAAAAAAAGTACAGTTAGCAAAAAAAAAGTTGCTTACCAGACACTTATTGGGTTTCTCTCCGCTGTGTACACGCATATGAATAAGAAGTTTGTACCTAGCGTTGAATGGTTTATTTTTTCGGGGGCAATTGAACCAAAAGCAAGTAAATTCTTCCCCTGTAATTAAAAATAAGTTTGTTAGCTAAATATAACAATAAAAGAGACTAATTATTAGTCGTACGCACAGACGGACTGATCAAAGTGATAGGATTCGTGAACGCACTTTGGGCATCTTTAAACAAAAATTATTAAGATATTTTGGGCAATTTTTGATACAGGCAGACAGATTTGAGTGAATACCCGTTCAAACTTTTCTATTCTGTTAAATTTGGTTCAGTTATCAAAGGATTTCTAGTCGAAAAATCTACTTGAATGCTATAAATCAAACTAAAGAATTTTAGCTCATTTAATTTTGTCTAATTTTGACTGCCTCTTATGGCCCACGTTTCAACGTTGAAAGCGTAATTTTTCTTACCTCTTTTGACTTCAACATGGCACTTTTCAATGTGCTTCACCAAAGAGTTTTGCGAATCGTAAACTTGATAGCAATTTTCCCACTTGCACTGCAACGCTGATACGCCAAAAGTCTCTTCACAATCCGTGCTGAACTCTGAATCCTGGCTTTCTGATAGAGTCCTTCCCGTTCTTCTGGCGAACAAAATGTTGCTGGAACTGAGGAGTGGGTCATCACGAAGGAGGGCCTCGTTTTGGTTCAAAATTAATTGGTTATCGGAGACGTTTTCGAAATGATTGGAACTTTCCTCGATGTAGCTAACATTTGATAAATTATTGTTGATGTTTTTGTTGCCTATTAGATGCCCATATGCGCCTTTGTTGGCTTCCTAAAATAATCAATATTTCACTGCTAATAGGCGCTTTAAAAAAGAGTCTTTTACCTGGCTGAAAATATTCAGGGCATCCGACGGTGTGCTTCTTAGGAAAGAAGTGAACTCCATGTTGCTCCTGGTTATGGAAGCAACTGGTGGAAGTCTGTTTTCTACTTCACCAAAATTATCTTCTTTATCTTCATAACTTTGATGAGCTTCTTCGAGGTAAGTGTTATTTTGCGAGATTATTTCGGAATGGTCTTTGTCGTACAAGCCTAGAGCAAAATTGTCGATGTCGAAAGAGCTGTTGGATAAGTTATCACACAGTTCCAAGTCGTACATTTCTATTGTTGAATATTTTTCTGGATATTTGAGGTCTTCGTGAGCTTCTGGTGCTGGAACGCTAGTTGGATGGTCGTAATAGGTTGCGTTTTGTGAGGGTGGGTTGATGTGGTCTTCCAAAAGACAGCAAGAAGTGGATGGGTCAAAGTTGGAATAGAAAAAAGGATTACCAGGAGAGTTGTTGAGGAATTTTGTACTAGTGCTGGAGTTTTGGTCGTTTTTAACAAGAATTTCACTGTGTTCTTCGTAATTGCTTTTTGGGGATTTGAAAATCTCATCCGCGATGTAATTGGATGTCGATTCCTCTTCAGTATTGGTAAAATACATCTTGGGGGATAATACTGGGAGTGTTTCTTGTTTTGAGTGGACGAAACTTGTCGCTAAGTCGCTGTAATCGAATGTCGATGCCGTTTCGCTGCTGGGTGATGTTGCGGTGGACGCGGCATCGTCGTTTTGCGACATGAAGAAGTCCAGAAGGTAGTCATTGTCTTCGTTGGGCTCGATTTCGTAACTTTCAATGTCCGTGAAATATTTATCGTCGAACGTGTTCAGGATGTCTTCGTGGTCGGTCGTGACGTTTTGATCTTTCTGGCATTGCTGGGCTTCGTAAAAAGCCGATGTGAATTTTTCCATGAGAACATTTTGACTCTCGTTCAAATGAATGTTGGAGGAGTATTGATTGAAGTCGCTGTTGATGATCGTGGTACCAAATTCCATTACGGCTGGCTTATCGCAAAATTTCAGTAGCATCTACAACAAAAATTTTCGCTGAAGACGCTTTCAGCTTTGGGACCGAGTTTTTAACAGTAATTTAGCTGAACTGGGGATGAAAAAAAGCATACCTCGACACCGAAAGGTACAACAGAAACCGATTAAGAAGAAGGGGATGAATAATTGTTAAATATTGTGTGGAAATATGTGACTATAATTTTAATCCAATTATTTAGGTGTAATTTTTGAGTTTTCCCGAAAAAAGCGCAAAGTCTGAGGGCAATTTTTTAAATTTAAGTGTGCAAATAAAGTGCCTGTGTTAAATGATATTGTTCATGCTAATATTTCGTTTACAAACTCACCTTTGTATAAAAATAAACTAAGTTCAATTTCTCGTCTCAAAGAGTCGAAGATTTTTTTCCAAAAATGCACTAAAATTAAACAAAATCCACACTTAACAATTTAATTATAGAGCTGTTTACTGTTAAACACAGTCTGATCTTTAAGTATATTGCACATTGGTAATATATAACACTACCGAACTAGGAGAGGGTTGAAATTGAACTAAAGTGTTGTAGATAATCTAATGAGGCGTCGGGTTAACGCACATGTGTTAACATCTTTTAAAATGCAGCAAAAAAACGATCGGAAGAAGTCGGCGAGGACTCGCTACTGAACAAGTTTATTTTGGAGTACAGCAAAGGAAAATAAAACTGAATGGTTTTGTTATTAATTGGGAGATAATTGCTGAAGGGCTTGGGTTCTTTGCAACAAGTGTATTGGACTTTCCCCATTTTTGACGTAAAATTAAAAATCGTATTTAAGGGCTAATAATCCTTAATTTGGCCATAATTAACGTGTATAAGAAGTTCGAAGTCATTTGCTTTAGTTTTAAAGAAATCGATTTTTGGTCGAAAAAAGTGCAAAGACTATAGTCTTTGCACTAAACCCATTTTTGAAGTAAAATTAAAAATCGTATTTAAGGGCTAATAATCCTTAAATTGGCCATAATTAACGTGTATAAGAAGTTCGAAGTCATTTGCTTTAGTTTTAAAGAAATCGATTTTTTGGACGTGAAACAATCATTTCTACATCATTGCATATTTATTTTTGTAGACGATGTGCAACTGCTCTTGTTATAATTTTTTATTTTATTTCGGTTATCTTGAAAGCGCTAAAGCACTTAAACGTATAATAACAGAAGGGGTAGCACGGAGTTTTTGTTGTGGTACATTTGTTCCACAAAAAATTCTTGGAGTTACGTAAAAAGTTAAAACACATTCAGCATAATTTCGAACATGTGCATCTAGCTGGTGTATGATTACAGATGTCTTTTGCTTTTTTAAATTCTAATATATTAGAATTAAAAAATAATTGTAGCTGACGCTGTCAACAGAATACATAACTCAATTATTTTTTTAACTGTATGCAGATTCTATTGCTTAAAACAATTAAAAATTAAAACAACTCCATCTATATTAGATCCTGACCTTAGATACCCTAAAGAAAATCTGTGCAATTTGTTTAGGATTACATCGAACAATTTTCGAACTAAATTAATTGCTTAGAAACTTCATACACACGTTATTTAAACAATTTACAACAATTATATCCTAATTTTTGGATCTTTTTTGTAACAATTTAGCCCTACTACCAAATAACATAAAAGAATGTATCCATCAATGTTAACAATTTTTAAATTGTTAGTTGAATAATTTATTTAGCCTGTAGAAAGTTTATTAATGGCTTCATGTCTTTGATGATGCAAGTTTAACTTCAACAGAATTCGCGAGTCGTTGAGAATGGAATTAAAAATATCTTTAATGTATGTGTGTATTAATTTTTTGCTACCGCATCTCTAGCTTGCTATTGGCTGTTCACACGTGGCGACCGTTTTTAACACTTCTGTAATACGATACTGAGTTCTTCTTGCACTTGTAGAAAAGTATAAGACACAGATGGACCAAGAATGTTTCTCTTAATAGAAAAAGACAAACTATACAGTGTCATCAGTCTATTATATTGAGTTTTAATATGTTTAGTGTCAACGAATTCTAACATTAGAGTTTATTTTTTTGGTCAAGTTTGTCCCTTGATGCATTCGTTTTTTTGTTGAACGGAGTTAAGATTTTTGACAGGTTAAAGCAGCCTATATATCATTTTAATTTTATTTACTGTTTTTTTACCGAAATTATGGGGTTGAACAACAAAAAAATTAATGAAAAAAGCAAGTGTTTTAACACTCGGTTTTTAATTTCTGGGCTAGACAAAGTGGTAGATGGAACTGGCTCTAGATCTTTTTAAAATTTTTAGTATATTCGTTGAAGTTGAAAAAAAAACTTGCCTTAAAGTAACGTTACATGTTGGTTCTCAAAAACTAAACACCCTGTATATTCAAAAATATTGCAGGATCATGCAGCTTGTAATGCTTAACAACTTTTGTATTTGAAACTTTTTTGTATGTATTCTGACAACGGCACTATTAAATATTTTGTGTGGAAATTTTATTCCTTCGAAAAAAATATAAAAGTTACAATAACTCGAGAAATATTGATTGTAGGTACAGGACATGCTTAACAAATTTTAAAGGCAATTGAATTATCTACGAGAAAACGTAAAAATATACAGGGTGTTGTATTTAAAATAACAAAGTTGCATATTGGTTCCCAATAACTGAACACCCTGTATATTCAAAACTAATGCAGGATTATGCATCTTGTGATGCTCAACCACTTTTGTATTTGATTTTTTTTTGTATCTACTCTGATAACGACGCTATTAAATAATTTGTGTTGAAGTTTTTTTCTTTTCGAAAAAATATAAAAGTTACCATAACTCCAGAAATATTGATTTTAGGTATAGGACAAGCTTAACAAATTTTAAAGGCAATTGAATTATCTATAAGAAAACGTAAAAATATACAGAGTGTTGTGTTTAAAATAACAAAGTTGCATGTTGGTTCTCAAAAACTGAACACCCTGTATATTCAAAAATAATGCAGGATTATGCATCTTGTAATGCTTAGCAAGTTTTGTATTTGAAACTTCTTTGTATCTACTTTGATAACGGCGCTATTAAATAATTTGTGTTGAAGTTTTATTTTTTCAGAAAAATATAAAAGTTGCAATAACTCGAGAAATATTAATTTTAGGTACTGGACATACTTAACAAATTTTAAAGGCGATTGAATTATCTACAAGAAAACGCAAAAATGCACAGGGTGTTGTATTTAAAATAACAAAGTTGCATGTTGGTTCTCATAAACTAAACACCCTGTATATTCAAAAGTAATGCAGGATTATGCAGCTTGTGATGCCAAACAACTTTTGTATTTAAAACTTTTTTGTATCTACTCTGATAACGACTCTATTAAATAATTTTTCATACAAATTTTAAAGAATTGTTTTAATTTAGTTTTAAACAAATAAGATTTGCTGCGCGAGTACAATTCTACGTTTTCAGAAAGTAAAATTAGAACAAATACAGCTTTATATATAGAATAATGTCCCCTGCTATTGTTTTGGTTAAAAATAATATTAAGTATTTCTTCTTTCTGTTTTTGTGTTATGGCTCGTTCTGAACACGTGCATATGGAACACAAAAAGCTTTAAAGGGCTAAAAAACGCGAACGCGTTAAAGATATGGTAGCTTGCATCTCATATTTATATGAAATATGACAAAAAACAGCTGTACTCCTTCTTATTATTGTTTTTTATTAACTGCTCTTGTTTTAGAATTGTCTTGCTGGGGGATAAAGTTAAAAAATATATGGAGCAATTACTAAAACAATGTACAATTTACTTTCGCGTGATTAACATTGATAGTCAATATGTTAGGAAATCCAAAACAATGGGACAAATTATAATAAACACCATCTATCAAAAATCGAATAGGTGCAGACCTGTCCAGAAATAAATTAGCTTAAAACATACCCTTGTTAAACACAGTTCTACAATCGTATAGCCCTACAAAATTATATTATGAATTTCAAAATTTCGTGAACAATGGGACGAGTGCAACATTTGTGCACTTTTTTCGACCAAAAATCGATTTTCTTTAAAACCAAAGCATATAACATTTTAATTTTTCGTGTAAAATGGAAAAATTACAAAGGCTATTGGCACTTTTTTTGACCAAACAATCAAGCAAATGGCTTCAGTGCTATACACGTTATTTATGGCCAATTTTAGAATTATTGGCCCTCAAATAATTTATCCTACAATTTTATATTTCCCGTGAAAAATGGGAAAACTGCAGAGGCACTTCTTTCAATGAAGAAAATCGATTTTCTTTAAAACCTCTTTTCAAATTGCCTTAAAATTTCAAACACACATTATTTACACCCCAAACACCAATTTTCCATCCCCATTTCAGCCAAAAACCGTTTGATTCGTACCATCAAAGACCCCCAAATCATGAATGGACTGAAACAAAAACACACAAATAAAACAATTCAATTTTCCTTAATTTATTTGTTATTTCTTTTGTAATAAAGTAACATAAATTAAATCTATTAGACAATATTTAACAGTGATGTTTTTCTACTAATAGAGCCAATGTCCTACAAAGTTTTTCTTAAAAAAAAAAAGAGCAACATGGCAGTGCCAATATAAAGCAGACATCCATTAAAAAAATTCACCATCGATCCTCTTCATAAACTCGACAAATTTTAGCTACCTCGCAAGATTAAAATGACTTCATTGTACAAATAGTCTTCAAATTTATTACCCCAAAATCGCCCCGAATTATGCAGCAAAACTTCATGATGAATTTTTTTAAGCGTGTAAAAATGTTTTGGAATGTGTCCGTGAAATCCCATTGTATTTTTTTTTTACTGATATGTATGTAAAGTTCTGTAATAAAAACACAAACAAAAATACACCCAGACAACAACCAACATCAAACAATAATATTAGTAACAATACATTAATTCAAACATATATTGCTCCTCTTTGAATTTATTCGGAAAAAAAAGGAACCCTTTCGATTAGAAACAGTGGACGACACACAAAAAAAAACGAGACTTACACACAACACGTACTCCATTTGGTTAAAAATAACAATAAAATAACTCGTTTATTTACAAGAAAGAAACAAACAGCAAACATAAAAATTACAATTTAAACATGAACAAGCAATTCTAACACATTAAAAAAAAGTTGCCTCGATTTTTGGTTCAAAATTAACTACGAAAATACATTTTAAATACTAAGAAATGCACCTAGGACGTAGAATTGTTTAACTGCTATTTTAAAAATACTTCGAAGAAAGTTATCTGGAAAAGGGGGGCGGGGGCTTAGCCCCACGTAATACTTTAAAACCATTAATAAGTTAAAAGACCGGCGTCCAAAAAGTTCGGCAAGTATCGAAGATCTCCAGTTGCAATCGAGAATTCTGAACGAGTCGCTTCGTGACAATGCTCCAACGCACACGCCTGTAATATCTCTTGCAAAAACCTAGATGGGATTTTGTAAAATTAAGATAGGGGATATTCGACCCGTTGCTGGACGTTTTACACACGTCGCGTGTAAATAAATACGCCACGAAACCTAAATTTATTTAAAAACGTTGGGCCCCTTCGACGAAAAATCTACGGGGCTTTTTAGTTGTGTGTTTTTTTTGTACGAGCTCATTTTCTACATTTTACAAAGGAACAACTCCAAACGCCTTACTAAGAGGGCTTCGTTAAAGCGCCTAATATACTCTAGTTTTGGAAAAATATACAAAAACGGCCGCTCGCATTAAGTAACGACGTCGACTGCCATTTTTTGTTAACAGCACACGATCCCTCGGTAAACTAACATCGTGAAAAACGATCAACAATTATTTCATTGAAGGGTGAACGATCAAAAATTGACAAGGTAACGATTACGACGACGCTAGCGGATTCGAGCCGCTTCGGCGAACACCCTGTATACACAATCAGTTTACTAGGTTAGGTACCGTGAGAATAGCAGGGGGGAATCACAGATTTACTAAGACTCGTTAAAACAGTTCATTCTATGTAGAGGATACAGCTCGTCGAGTATATGCTGCCCAACGTGAACAGCATCGGCAGTTCGATGCATATCGTGGGGCCCATGCTAGCGAAGCCGTTCTTGTCTTTCGCTTTACGCATCTTACTTACGAACCTATGACGACTTAGGATTAGTTTGTCGTTCTTCGTGAAGAACTGCGGTTTTTTCGTGTAGCTTATTTCGAAGGTGTTCAACAGTTCGGGGCGTCATAAATCGGGAAATCTAAGAGAGAAAAAAAATTATAATTAACACTCAGGTTAGACGCATAATTAAAAACCGAGAATCAAATCAGGTCACTCCTGGAAATCTCCCTAGAACTGCCAACAGTCGTACAGCACAGTTAAAAAGACACCAATTATTTTTAATAAATAAGTTCGTAAATGAGTTATTTTATATATTAACATATTTCTTGAGGGAATATAAAGTGATTATATGTTAACAGGTGAGTTGAGAATTAGTTTGGCAACACTAAAATTTCGACATCATAATTTTATAAGATTAAAATCAAGTCTTAAGAAATCATGTTTTTTAAATCACTCTAGCTCTGGAATTATACAACTTTTGGTCAAAATTTTAATATTCTAAGATAGCCCCATCCTTTACGAGTCCAATAAACCAAAATTTTTCTAAATCCATCCACCAGTTCCAAAGATAATTAATAAAACGTGATACGAACGTCAAATACAAACGCGATAGGCAACCCAAGTTACATCGAAGCATTGGGTTGCCTATGCATTTTCAAAAAACTGTTTTAAGAGCTTTATGACATTTTTTTGGATTATTTTCCAACTTTTTACACCATAACATTTAAGCTAGGTACACATGCAATGCTGTCATGCACAATTTGTCCCCATTTAGCCTCACAAATGGGTCATTTTCAATTAATTTCATATCGGCAGTGCACGTTACTTACGTCGGCGGTTACCGGTTTTTGAATATCTCCGGCAATTCTCAACGGATTTTTAAAAACTTTGATTTACTGGACTCACAGGTGATGGGACTATCACGAATTCACAAAATTACAAAAAAAATTGTACAGAGTTAAGAGCCAACACGATTTGAGAAACGTAACTGTCGAGGGAGGCGACTAAAATTTTGCAAGAACCAAAAATGCAAATGTGAAGTGTTTTAAATTTTAGTTTTACGTGTTGGCTTTATTACAAGCAGTGTTGCCTTCGATTTAAACCTAAAATTGCCAAGATCGTGTCGCAAATAAAAAAATTACAAGCAGAACACCGAACTGCTCGCTAAGAGTCCCCTGTTCAAAACAAACGCTTCCGTACCTCGTAGGGTCTTCGGTGTAATCGTCCGGCGTCCTAAAGAGATCGTTCGACATCTTCTCCCTGAACTCGAACTGCTGGAACGTGATCTTCGCCGTAACCGTAGGCAGAATCGGTATTTCGACCTTAACAGGAAAACCGTTCGGCAGCTTGAACGTGATGAAGTCCCTCAGCTTCGAGAAGTGCTTGAACGGCGCTATGACTTCGAGCACGTTCAGCAGCATCTCGACGGACAGCGGAAAATCGGAGCTCTAGAAAAAACAAAACACAAGATTAGTTCCGGCTCGGGCGACGCCGCAAAAGCGTGTACCATCGCGATCGTCGCTTTGAACGACTTCGACGATTCCTTATAGACTAAATCTCGGCCTAATCTAGGGTAGTTATTGACTTCTGCGTTTGTGTATTGTTCCCATGTGATGGTTTTGTCGGGCGGCGGGCTCAGACTTATCCGTCTCACGGGCTGCAACGTAAACACGGGTTAAATCGGTTGGCGAACCAGGACGATCGGACTTACGATCCCGTTCTGATCGAAACTCTGCATATTCGATCCCTTCGTGAAACTTTCCAATAGGGCTTTGTTCTTTTGTAAGTCGTCGTGCGACAAGTGTTCCCTACGTTTTTTACTTTCTAGTATTAAACCTTGTACCGAGTATAATTCACTTTCGTACTGGCCAGCCACTAATTCCTGAAAAAGAGAAGATCGATTTACGGCACTTTTTTTCAAAGATAAACCCCAAGATTTTTTTAAATAAAACAGTTGCTCCAAATCGTAGATCATTTTGACCCGTTTAACCTGTATTTCTTACCGTTTCCGAGATCGCCATCCTGTGCACGATAACTGGGACACTCTGTATAATAATAAAAGACATAAATACCTTTTTATCTTCTCTAAAAATCCAACCGCATTGGGCCCTTATAAAAGATATATTTTTTGTAGAAATCTGTGCCGATAATATATCCGTAGACATCAGTAAATCGACCTCGTCCTCGATCTCAATTTCGCTTTCCTGAAACAAACAAACACGGTCAAAACACGAAAACGTATTCGCCTAATTATAATAACAAATAGCGAACACGGCTTATCAAAGCGCTGATAACGGCGTGTCCTTCGGAACTCACCTCATATTTAACGTTCTGATATACTTTAAGGACATTATCCAGCACAGTAAGGCTATGATTGGGCGGAGCGTTACCATTAAATATAAAAGAAATATCACCGCGTTCCCATCGCATGTCGGAAAAATCGACCAGGGTCGTGTCCAGCCTTATGTTAGCACCCGACTTGTATATCTTGCATATATCGGATGGCAGGATTCTCGACACCAACGGCACTGCAACGAAACAATCAATCACTCACCACGACTAGTCGAAATCGTAATCTGGGGCGGCCGAATCGGTACATACCCCACGATTGAAAATCCCATTTGAGTTCCATATAAAAATCGCCTATTTTATTTAAAGCCTTCACTAAGTTGGGCCGCCTTTCTTCCATCTGTTCCCTCGACTGCTGCCTAAATTTACGAACCAAAGACGAAACTACAAACGAACGACAACAATTAATTGCGTCGTCAAAAAAACAATACAAGACTTACTTGTGGGTCTGTTGCCGTAGCTAACAGCTTCTGCTAATACAGTCCATCCTAGCGCATTTTTTACTTTAACAGGTGCATCGTGTTTCAGCAATAATTGCACACATTCTGTAATAAAATCCGTAATCAATCGCTACAAGTACTATTGCAAAAGATTCGTTACCTTTTCTGCCAAGCATAACAGCCAGATGTAGTGCTGTATTACCTGTAACAATTAAAAATCATGTACAAACAGTAAATGTACTCGAAAAAGGGGTGTAACTACCAAATTAGGAGAGATAGTAAGGTTAGAGGCAACGATTACATTGTAATTAGCCAAGTTGGGGGAATTAATTTGAGCGTAAATCACTAACCATGTTTGTCTTTCGCAGTTACGTCGTGTTTCCTCAACAATCTCGATAAACTCTTCAAATCATTTTCAAAAACAGCTTTGTGTATAGGATAACTGTCACAAATTTCCGCCATGTTTCTTACCTACTGACATAAAAAGAGATATGTTTGAACTACTTTTTTTTCCCGTAGCGCCACCTATTGAGAACTACGCAAAACTGTAACGGCGCGAAGTTTTTACATTCAAAATAATATTATGTTGTCTTCGAAGTTTTTAAACCTGAAACATACTTAAAATAGTCGAATTTTAACTGGAATTAAATAAAGTTGATAAGAGAAAACAATTCTTTATTTTGATCTGCCTGAAAAAATACAAAATATTCATGTTAAATGCGGTTTTACGCCTTTACGAAAACGTTTCGCTAGTTCGCGTTGCATCGCGGCTTGATCTTGCTGGCTAGCTTTGGTTATCTGCTCCATGACATCGTGGTTGTATGTCGAATGCAGCATTAGAGCCAACACGCCCGCTCTAGCGGCCATCGTTTGCCTGATTTGCCGTTCTTTTTCTAATAACTCGTCCATTTTCAACCACTGTCTCACCCTTTCCAAGTCGATCTGCGAAACGTTACAAAATTATCGCATAAAAATTTGTGCGGACGTATTTCGAAGGCTCCGGACTCACCTCGGCGCGACGAAGCTTTTCCCACATGTAGTGCTTGACGCACGATTTTTTCGGGGCCCTACAAAACTCGCCCGTCAAGGAAAACACATTCGTTACGAGTGGGCATCCGCAGACTTCGTTATCACCGACTTTGGCGTCTTTGCAATGCTCCGGACACAAAACCCGCAAACGTTTGCAGTACGTCCGATTTATCGAGTTGTAGAAGTCACAAAACATATTATTTCCTGCAGAAAAAAAAACCGTAATGTACACAAAGTGTTAGTAAGCGATCGACGGGGGCCCATACCTTCGATTCTAGTTTTAAAGATCGATCCGAACGATGCTTGCGATTCGTACTTGTTGAAACACTTCTCCATGTGCTTGATGGCCGTTTTCGAGTGGATTTCGTGGCCACAGGTGATGCAGTACATCGACATTTCCGCTTCTTCTTCGTTGTCCAGGTCCTGGTTCGGATCTATCGCAGCATTTTTCGCCCTCTCGATAATTGCATCCAATTCCCTGTGGCGCTTGTCTAGTTCTTGAAGAATCTGTTGCACCTCCAACTGCTGTTTGCGAACCGTGTCCAAAGCTACGAAAAAACGACATTAACACTGGTAACTAGAAGATTTTATTGGACTACCTTTAATATTATTTTCTTCGGCTGCACAGGGGCTCAAAGCCCACTCCTGTATGCGCTGGGGTAGCACTTGGTAAATGCGATTCGTGGCTAATCTATTGCCGCAAGCGTCTGAGCAATACTTCGACCCGTACCGGGCGCTGTTAACGCAAGCCGGTCCATAGCACTGTCTCGCGTAATCGGTTTTAAGGTGGCAATTCGTCGGTTGTTCGCGATCCGAGCTCGAATCACGACGTCTGCGACGACTTCGACTCGTACCGGTCCTAAAAACAAATAAAACTGTCGTTAGAAAATGACTAAGAGAGACAACGCAGCGTACCCTCCATAATTGACACAAACTCTTAGTTTGCATCGTTCTTTTTGTCGACTAGACGAACCGTACTTATGTTTTCTCGAGCAGACGTCACAACGTCCGCAATCTTCGCTTCGATAACATCCCATGCAGTTACCGCACCTCTTGTTTTTCTTGTCGGTCTTGCTGTCGCTCCGTTCGCCGCGTTCTTTTCGTTTCTTGGATCTGTGTTCGTCTTTGTTGGTTAATAATTCGTCTCGTTTCGTCTTCCAACGAGTTTGTAAAGTCGAATCTTCCTCTGTACATCTAATGCAGAAGTACTGCTTGATGAGTTTGGCTTCTTTTTCTGATATGCCGATGCAGTCTCCGTGATACCATTCCTCGCAGGCGTCGCAGCCTATCATGAAACGGGAGCTGTCAGATGATCGGCATATGCAGTACGCTTGACCGTCTTGTTTCAGGAGCGTATCAATTTTTGACTGCCTCTCTGGCAGCAGAAATTGCTTGGCTATCTCTTCTCGCTATAATATAACAATATAAAGTAAATTGACTGCAAAAACTATTGACTAAAAAGAATTGGAGGTTATAATATTAAAATGCAATGATTTTACGTTAATTAATCAATGTTATGTAAACTTATGATTGTACTTACAGAAATATCACGTTTCTTCGACATTTTGTACTGTTTTTTGGCTTTAAAACGATGATTTTACTGGTAAACAGACGCCATTTAAAGCGCCATACACACACTGTACATCTCTGTTCAACACATTCACCATTTCTCGTTGTTTCCCTCTAATGTGGAAAAATTCATGTACAGAAGCACTGTGAGTCATGATTTGCTCATCTACCTGTTGAATGTGATAAGAACTTGGTTTGGGTGTTGTTCATAAACCATAAAAAAATGACCGAAGAGCCCCAGGAGGCACCGAAATGGATGAGGGAGCTCGAGGCCAAACGGGAGAAAAGATTGAAAGTACGGCTCGGACATGAAACCGGAGCTGGTTCCCCCTGCCTTACCTGTGGAGAGAAATGTCCCGGTGAGTAGAATCGTGAAGCTGAAGGCAGGTAAATCGAAGATGCGACAACGGTAACGTAAGCGCTACGAGTACTCGTTTCTGTTTTATATTGTAACGAATCGGTCTTAAAACTTATCGTTTAAGGTCTGGATCTGCATTTCTGGAGGAAGATATGTAAAAATTGCAAGTGCGGCAAGGAGAGCCACGACGTACAGGACGATGGCGTCTACGGACTCGCCCAGTTTCAATTGACGGGCTTTAAGCCGACAAAGCCAACAAAAATAAGTAATATACTGTACAGAGGGCTAGAATTGTTTAAATAATAATTTAATTTTTAGTTCTACCTGGAAAAAAGGAAGAAGTTTTGTTGGAATGGACACCCAAAGGACAAAACGAAGCAGTCGAATCGTACCTCAAGGATCTACCGTCACATTTACTGCCAATCAAGGGTTCCCCGGCTGCTCAACAACGAAAACAGCTGTTGAAAAAACAAATTCCTCTACACGACATCGATCCGTTGCTGTGCGACGCACTCACCGAGCACGAAATAAAACAAATGAACGACTACGTCGAACACATAAAACAAAACAGCGTCGGCATAGGGCAAATCGTTACTCTAAACGAGCTTAGACGCGGGTATCGACACGAAATGGGGCACGCAGATGCCGAATTATTGGCCAATCGTGTCCTGGAGCAAGTACCGAATGCTCAGACCGTCCATTTACAAGGCGCGGAGTACGCCAACGCTATGAAAAACAATCGGCAGTTAAAAAATTTGCCGAACGAGCTTCGGGATTTGAGTCTGAATCAAAAACGTGGCTTGAACATCATCGAAAACGATTTACAAGCGTCTGATTTTAATAAAATGCGTGACATCCGTTACGATTTGCTTGGAAATATCAGGAATGTTAATATGCCCAATAAACCTGTTCGTAATTACGAAGATAATCAAAACCCGAGTGTTATTTCTGGCACGAGAGATATCGGGTATCAAACCGGTGGTCTTGGGGCACAATTCAATGATCCGAGACGATTAGAAAATATGTACATACCTAACCGACCGTCCGGGAACGTTTTGGATTATCAAAATCCCGTAAGCGGAGTTCGCATGAAGGATATTAATTATTCTGTGAATACCAATGAGGGACCTTGGGGTGTCGATGTATTTAATAACACGTTCGACGAACAGACACCTGAAAATTTGCCAAAATTCCATGATAAATGCTACGGTACCGATTTTGAGCAATACCCGCAGTCAAACCAGCCACGAAACATCAACTTACAAACCCACAACTACACGGAGAACCCCGAGAATTTCGAAAACATGCAAGAAACCGTCAATAAACGACCGGAATTGCCGCACTACGTGCCTGGAAAATTCAACACGTTCGCCGAGCAGCGTAAGCCGCAACCAATCTCACACATACGCGATCTAGCCTTCACCACGTACGACTTGAATAAATATCCCGAGAGCGAGCGCGAATTTATTCATTCCAAAACGCATCCACACGGTCTGGGGCCCCTCAATTTCGATCCCGACTCGCTCAACGTCGAAGAAACGCAACAAAATCCGACGCTCGTCCACGTGGGCTTAATTAACGATATCGAATATCCTGCGAACGAAATTAAAACGGCTCTTCAGCGCGTGAACGAGGCTTACGACGAAAACCTACCCCAGAAATTCGTCGATAATAGTTCAGTTGCTCGGGGGATTATGCCCGGGTGCCATAAATGTAAGAAAACGTTCGATGAAAATGCCGTGGTGATCGGCACGGAACGCACAGACGCCCTGTGGCACACCGACTGCTTCAAATGTGCAGGGTGCAACCAGGATTTGGCCGACTTATTTTATTTTTACGACAAAGAGAGTGACGATATTTACTGCGGGCGGGATTACGCGAAAATCAGGGGTATCCCCCGATGCCAGGCTTGCGACGAGTTAATTTTTGTCAAGGAGTACTGTTTGGCCGAGCACTGCACTTTCCACGTCAAACATTTCTGTTGTTACGAATGCGACGTCCCCCTGGCAGGTCAGAATTATTTAATGGAAGACTCGCAACCCCTGTGCCTGCCTTGTTACGAAAATCTTAAAGCGGAGAAGTGCAGCGCTTGCCTGAAAGTAATAAAACCGGACGAGCAAGGAGCGAATTTGAACGGCGTACATTTTCATGCTACGGACGAATGTTTCAGCTGTAGGATGTGTAAAAAAGCGTTGCTAGGCACAAAGCTGTTGTTAAAAAATCAGAAGCTTTATTGCTCTAGCATTTGTTTTGCAGCTGACACGAAATAAAATGATATAACTCAAAATATATCATTAAATTTTGAACAAATCGTAAATAGGCTGTTTATTGTTATATTTTTATCTTTTTATATTACTTTTATCACTAGTACTTTAAGGAAACAACTAAATGCAACGTTTAAGTACTGATCTGCAGCTAGCAAGAACAATGATTAAGTCAAACCGTTACAGAAGTGAGCCGTCAAGTTAAAATGTTAAATAATTTTAATTAAATACTTTTATTAAGTATCTGTTGCTTGAAAATAATTGGAAATTAACTCTAATGCAAGTCTCTATATATTATGACACAAATTCAATCAATGTTCCTCTGCCGCAGTTGAAAAAATTGCAATAAACAGCAAATACGTCACATTTATTTTTCTAATTTTCAACTTTTATGTGATTTAGAATTGAATTCATGCAAATTTATGCATTGAAATTGGTTAAAAGGCCCATTAGTTGTATTTTAAGTCCATAAGCTAGGCTGTAATGGGTTTTGAAATCGAAAAAAAATCATTTCCGTCGACAAAATAGCTTTGTGCCGATTTACACCGATTTACGTATATGTTAGGTTAGTTTTTTTTTACAAAATCAATATAAAATGTGATAATTATATTTTATACGTAAAATTTTACCGACTATTGCATTTAGAGTGTTGTATTATAAGAAATATTCAATTTTTGCGAGTATTTTTGTAATAATTTATATTTTGACGATATGTCAAATTTCCGAACGTTATATTTTATGTAAATCTTTATGTATTTTATTATGTGTAGAGTATTTTTGGATGAAGCAAGCACCAATTTATATGTACATACAAGAAGTGTGTATTAGTTAGGTTTAAAATAATTATTAAGTTACAATAAAGAAATATAATTGAAGTACAAGTATTGAAAAATATTTCTTGGGCTGTGTATAGCATTTTAAGCAGTTTTTTTGTTAACAAAATGCTTCAAATCCCTTAAAAAGTGTAACACAGTGTTTAATACACCTCAGATAATGATATTTTATAATTATGTGGCCATTAGTGCGTGCCTTAATGTAATCATTAATTGTCTCAATTATTCCAATGTTTACATGGTAAAATAAGTTTGTACATGAATTATTTTATATACCAACAGTTTTTTTCAGGGTATATGTAGTGTTTAGATGTTAAGTTGAGTTTTTGTAAAAATAATGAAGCAGCTATGATTGAGATGTATACAGGGTGTCCCAGATATAAAATGGGACCATTTTTTCCAACAAATAAGATAAACAATGTTGTAATGATTTCTGAAACACCCTGTATCTTTTAAAACAGTTATTATGAGCTCAAAATTTGTTACTCTTTGTATTTATTACTGTATTTTAATAGGATTTTCAAAAAAATGTTAATTTTTTGAATATTGTATTATACTTTGAATAAATATGTTGTATAAATACTGCCTTTTATTAAAATCATAAAGTAAATAAGTTTTAATCAAAAATTAGGCATGATAGGGATTTAAAGGTACTTTAACATAATAAAAAAAGTTGTTTTAATTGTAGAAAATAACTCTGTACAAATTATCAACAACTTTATTATTTAAATCATCAATGAACAGTCACCTATGAAAGGGAATTTTTATTCTGCAATTCCCCTCTTTTATATGAAAGTTCTCAGCAACAACAAGCGAAAAAGAAGTCTCTAAATAAAAAAATTAAGTACAAACGTTAAAAGATTGTCAAACACATGAATATTCATTCATTATTGCTATTGATAAACGTTATGATGATACTAAAAAAAAGTTTCTCTGCTGCATGGAACTAAATCTTAAAAAAATACAGCAACGCCGCTGTAAACAAAATTTTAACACAAAAGTATGCGAAAAGCAAAATTTGAACTTAATTTATGTTAGAATTAAGTTGGAAGTTAATAAATTATTGTGAAACAGAAGCTGAGGACACATTCAGAGCCACAAAGTTCTCAAAAAAAAACTGTTACAGCCTTAAATTGGTTGGATGTTAATTTGCAAAGCATTAATTTTTGTTTTCTATTTTTCAAAATTTGCGCGATATTTGAACTGTAATTCTGTAATTTTTGAGTTTTGTTTTTTGAATACTTCGTGGAACTTATGCTTCTATACAGGGTGTCCCGAATTCGTTGCACAGTACAGAAACCTCGCTTATTTTAAGAGCTACAACGCTGGTTAAATTGTGGCAAAGTTACACAATTTGGTGCTGAATTTAAATCTGAAGATGGCCAAACAGTCACCATTATTACAGCTAATGAAATTTGGATTCATCACTTTGATCCAAAGACCAAAGAAGTGTCCAAAGAGTCCCAATTATAACAATGGATGAAACTTGAGGTCATAAGTTTTATTTAGAGACCAAAGAAGTGGCCAAAGAGTTACCAGTTGTTACAATGGATGAAACTTGGATTCATCATTATGATCCAGCGACCAAGGGTATGTCCAAAGAGCTACGATTGTTACAAAGGAAGAAATTTTGATTCATCATTGTGATCCAGAGACCAAAGGTTGGTTCAAAGAGTCACAATTGTTATAATGTATAAGACTTGTATACCATTATGATCCAGAGACTAAAGAACATGTTTCTTAAAAGTGAAAACATGCAGGGTCTCCTCGACCCAAACAATTTCGCGTCTGTTTTCTGTGCCGGTTACTGAAGAATATTACTGTTCATTGTTAGCAGGACTTGGGGCCAAAACGCGAAGTGGAAAACTTTCTAAAGGCGTATTGCTTTTGTAATGGGAGAGTTAATTTTTTCTTTTCCCCAATTGGACGGACCTTATAGCTCTTCAGCCAAGCGACATCCCATGTTAAGAATTTTGGACACCCTCTATCATAATTTAAATCTAAAACTTAACAATATTAAAGTACAGAACATTTATTCCTATCTAGAGCATCTTGGATATTGTCTAGCATCGGACTTTGTTCTCTAATCTCCATACTATCGATCATGTTCATCAACTCTTTAAAAACACTTACAACTTTCCAATTAAATTTGGCACTGCATTCAATGTATCCACATTTCCAATGTTTTTTCACCAAGTTCATAATGTCTCTGCGTTTATCCTCTGCTCCACTGGTTATGGCGGGCTTGCTGCTACTGGTGCTTGTGGTGGATACTTCTTCGGTGGCTATGAGGTCCTCTTTGTTGCCCACGACTAACACCGGGACGTTTGCCATGTTTCTGCTCTCTGAAATCTGCTCCCTCAGGGTTTTTATGTATTGAAACGTTTCTATATTAGATAAATCAAAAACTAGAATGTAAGCAGTTGCGCTTCTTAGGCCGTAGAATCTGTAGTCGGTCCATTCGTAGTACGAGTTGACCGGAAAGTAGGGAATAACGGGAAGATCAGATATCTTTATTTCGTACAATCTTTCGTTGGTGATCACAGACGGGTAGTAGGTGTGTTTTCTGTCTGTCGGTATGTAATCTTCGCAAAAGTCGTTCCAAACGAATTGCTGTTAGTTTAAGGGTTGAAGCAGAGACGGTTGTGGACACACCAGAAGCACACATGAAACAAGAAGCAATAATTAGAAATAGCACACAGAAATCTCTCAATAAAATTCAGTAACTTTGAAAAGGGTTGAAATATTTTGTAATTAACTTTAAAATCAAGTATTTAAGCCTCAATAAATGTTTACCACGATAACTTTTAGAAAATACAAAGACCATTGCAAAACTTTTGAATTTGTTTGAGAATTTACACTTGATTTTTTTTTCAACTTTGAAGATCTGTAAAAAAATGTTTTAGCCCTTTTTTTAAAAGAAGTAAAAGTGGAAAGGCATCGCTTAGGGTGTCTTTAACAGTTTTACAAAATATGAAGATTGTTGAAAAAAATTCGAATTTTTTCTAGAATAAAATGTAAGCCTATAGCCTTGGAACTCTTTTCAAAATGTTGAAAAGCTGTAAAAAACATAGTTTAAAACTTAATCCTAATTAATACGGACAATATTAATTTTTATTTCATATACATGAGAAACTTTGGTGGAGGCAACGGGTATGTAAATAATAAATGAAATTACTTTAAAACTGTTCATTTAAGCCCTAATGAACCTTTAACAAAAGTTGCTTAGAACGAATAGAGAATTCCAAAAATGTAATCATATACAGAAAGTTCCGTTTAATAACTCAAAGTTTGTACAATTTTTAAACAACCTCTGTGCGAAAAAAATATATTTGGACGTCTCATAAAATAGCCTAAGGTATGTCCTTACGAAAGATGTGCTGTAGAAAAACGTATCTTAATTATATTAAGAGATATTAATTTTTATTTAAATGTTCATATAGGTAGGTAAGTATATAGAAAGTTTTGGTGGAGGCATCGGGTTTATAATTAATAAATGCAAATAACTTCAGAATTGTGCATTTTAGCTACAATAAACCTTGTACAAAAGCTATTTAGAATGAACAAAGCATTTTAAAAAGTTAATAATATACAGGGTGTTCTATTAAAAGAATCAAAGTTGGTATAATTTTAGAACACCTTGCATGCGACAAAATATATTTAGACATCGCATAATATAGAGCAAGATATGTCCTTTCGAACGACGTGCTATAGAAAATTTTATTATTATTAGATTAAGAGATATAAATTTTTTATATACATAAAAATATTTGGCGAAGGCGCTGGGTATACAAATATTTTATACAAATTACTTCAAAACTATGAATTTTAGTCACAGAAAGCCTTTTAAAAAAGTTACTTAAAATTAATAGAAGATTCCAAAATGATTATAATATAAAGGGTGTTCCATTAAAAAAAAAGTTGGTGTATGCGCCAAAAATGATTAAGTAGTCTTATAAAGCAGATTAAGAACAGTCCTTTCGAATGATTTGCTGTCAAAGTTTGTATTTGAATTAGAACAGGAGATATTAATTTATATTCATATATTTGCAAAATTTGGGCAAGTATACTAATGCTGTGTTAAATATAAAAAAGGCTTGCTTTATTTAAGCGATCCATTTTATATTGTAATAAAGTTTAATCAACCTCTCTTTTCCTACAAAGAATTTCTCCACAAGATTCCTCGAAGAAAGTTAGTTGATTTTTAATTAAATAATCCTAAACTTATATCCCTAAACCTAGTGCGATTCATTTAAAGTTGTTTAGCTCTATAAACCACTGTTTGCTTGTTTGTTTTTCACAAGCGCATAGGTTTTAGCTGATTACTTTAGATGTAGGACATTTTATAATGGATTAAAACCTTTGTTCTAAACTACTTACTTTAAAGTGCCGCATATATTGGCTTGTTCAAACTACAACCTTATTTGTACGAAGAATTAAAACGCTCTCTCCGAGGAAGCGTCTTTGGGAGCACCGAAAAACACAAAACAAAAATTAGTTCACCTCAAAATTAAATTACCATGTATTTCAACGTTATTAATGCCACGTTTTCTGTACTAGAGTCGAAGTTCACAAGGTTTTCCGATTATGGAAATGAAAAATCTGGTGCAGTATGATTTATTATCGTATTATTTGAGGCAAAAGAAACAATCTTCCGTCGTGCAGCCAAAATAATATATAATACCGAGCATTATTAATTGAAAAATAAACAAAGCACATGTATTTATGGAGTGAAATATATAACACAGAATACTTCTTCACAAATTGGTAAAATATCAGGAAATGTTGCCAAATGCCTTGAAGTGAAAATTCCACAAAAGTTGTTGAACAATCAAAGCCACAAATAAAACAAGCTAAATTATCAGTGAGCGAACAAGAAGCAACTTTTGCCCTTCATCTAAAGACAATAAGGCAAATTTTCAATACTGCAAATGTACAAAATATTCACGAAAAATATACGTGTGTTATTATTGGGATTGCAAAAATATAACAAAGTTTATTTATTAACTGTTTTGAGGATTGCATTATATACTGTGTTCATTCTTTCTGGGCTAAAAACATAAATGAGCTACATGGTTTTACTTTTTGATGTTGTTTTAACAAAGTTTGTTTCGTTATTTAAAACGATGGTTTATTTAAAGAATCAAAAAGTAACGAATTTATACATTATTTGGCAGTTTTAGGGTAACTAGATTTTAACAAATAATAGAACATGGTAAGAGGGTTAAATACCCATATGTTTCGTAGAAATTTCAAGCTACAAATCAAAAGATAAAGAACAAAGTTACAAGCGAAATATACATTTGGGTGTTTTTATTTTGAATTATTCATTAAGTGTTTCACAAGGTCTGGTTTTGTAGTCAATTTCCAAACAGTTACCGGAATTTTCCCTGTACTTTTCAATATATAAAAGTTGAAGTACATTCCTTCAACTACTTTCGAGTTATTTTCATTTGGGTTGAATTAAGATCGGCCACGACATGGCCTACGTGATGGCGGTGGATTCGAACGTGTTTCGAATTTTTGTCGAACCGACGAATTTGCGTGTTTTGTCAGTAGGAATATAGGTTTGCCGTGAGGCATGTTCATGAGAGTTTTACGTTTTTATTTTTGTATTGCCGGATTAACTGACAGCTATGACGGGTAATGAATTATTTCCGCGAAACGGGGCCAGATCAATGAGGGGCGGCTAATTCGGGATTTATTATTTCTGGCATTTGATTATGGTGAAGTAGAGATGAAAAATCGTTAAGGGAGTGAAATCGAAATTTTTTTAAACTAAAGCTATCGGATTATATAATATCTCTGATATGTTAAATGAAGACGTAGAAGATGAAAAGGAAGGATTGACCGAAGAAGAAAAAGAAAAAATAGGAACAGAGGAAAGCAATCAAACAGATGAACCTACAAAAGAAGAAATAATGGAGATTATAAAGGTTAAAAAAAATTACAGATGTTCTAGAAACAACGGGAGTAACTACAGAGAACTTGAAATATGGAGGAGAGGAGTTGTACAGCCAGATATATCTCTTAGTACGGAAAATCTGGCAAGAACAACTGCCAAAAAGAAGATACAATACGAGCAATGGGAACTTTTGTTCAAGTATTATTTTATTGTAATTAAAAACCTCTTGATTTTAATTCGCATGTTACGTGAATAAGATGCGAGACTATTTTTGTTAGCTTATAACCTTTAAGTAAGCAATATTTTTTCCCTTCAAACTGTTTGGTACACAAAATAATTCATGTAAAACGCCTGGCTCTTCGTCCTCTCTGAACCCAAGAAAAATGATTTACATTTAGATGCCTTCGAATTTTTGATTTATGTTCGAGAATTTCCTTTTTTATGCAAATTTATGGTATTCGAGTGACATGGCAAGCAAACGTGAGTTGCAATAAGGAAAATTTACATTTTCGGATCGTCAGATAGAATTTTATTTGTCAGCGTTTAAACGCAAAGTGATTTATTAATGCAATATTTCATGGACTAAATATGAAAAATGTTTTTATTGACTTGTATTCACAAACGCGGGGATTTGTACGTATTGAATTGGCATTTCGTCCGAAGATATAACTGAAAACATTCAAGTTGGGCTTGTTTTAATAAAACTTTTTATTATATCGTTGTTCTTACATCAGATCAGTGAAATAAACCTCAATTTTTAAACTGAATGGAACACTCAGTAGATGTCTCAGTGGAGATTGAAAATCTGTTTTGCATTTCGACCGCATAATATGCTTGTGGAAATGTGAAAAATGATTATGTCCCTTGCATATACTAAGTGACTGATGGTGCTGTCAGAGCATCCGTTGACATCAAATAAGAAGGATATATCTACAGAGATTACATGCTTCTTTATAGAAAAAAAATATATAAATCCTGTGGCTATGTTTCAAAGATTTAGAATTTCATAAAAACGTAAAACACAAATGATTTTTACTGATTTTTAAATGAAGGCAACACTCTTTTAAAGTGTTTGAGAAAAATGGATGAAATCTGTGCTTCTTATAGTATTTTTTTCAAAAGTAAGAAAGTTTTCAAGATTGAAACTTTATGAACAAGTAAGGAAAAATTAAACTCGAGTTGGTTTTTCAATTACGCGTCTTTTCATTGCTAACTTGCAGCAGTGTCTTAACCCAAAAAAAAAGCGCCCATTAAAAACGACCCCCAAAGCTCAAACACCTGTTAACGCATTTCATATCTTCGATGAAATTCCACTTCACTACGTGCCCGGATTTTTAATGATACATTTCCTTTCATTCTTTCACGAATTTTAAATCGTCCCAACCCTGCTCACAAAATCTATTCTTCGTATCAACTCTGCATTAAAATGCAGATCAATTTGTTGCTAACGCAGCTTTGAACAATATCTGTAACATCTATAATAACTAATCAAATCAATGAAATAAACCACAAATGGGATTTAGAATCGCAAAACGCGTTTAACTTTAACTCTGCATTAGGATGCAGACGAATTTGTTGCAAATGCAGTTATAAACAATATCTGTAACGGCTATCAACTAATAACTTATCAAATCAATGAAATAAACAAAAAATGTGATGTAGAACCGCAAAACGCGTTAACTTTCAACTCTGCATTAGGATGCATACGAATTTGTTGCAAATGCAGTTATAAACAATATCTGCAACGTCTATCAACTAATAACTTATCAAATCAATGAAATAAACAAAAAATGTGATTTAGAATCGCAAAACGCGTTTAACTTTTAACTCTGCATTAGGATGCAGACGAATTTGTTGCAAATGCAGTTATAAACAATATCTGTAACGGCTATCAACTAATAACTTATCAAATCAATGAAATAAACAAAAAATGTGATTAAGTATCGCAAAACGCGTTTAACTTTTAACTCTGCATTAGGATGCATACGAATTTGTTGCAAATGCAGTTATAAACAATATCTGTAACATTCATTAACTAATAACTTAATAAATAATTAAAATAAAGCCTAACTATGATTTAGAATCGCAAAACGCGTTTAACTTTTAACTCTGCATTAGGATGCAGACGAATTTGTTGCAAATGCAGTTATAAACAATATCTGTAACGGCTATCAACTAATAACTTATCAAATCAATGAAATAAACAAAAAATGTGATTAAGTATCGCAAAACGCGTTTAACTTTTAACTCTGCATTAGGATGCATACGAATTTGCTGCAAATGCAGTTATAAACAATATCTGCAACGTCTATCAACTAATAACTTATCAAATCAATGAAATAAACAAAAAATGTGATTTAGAATCGCAAAACGCGTTTAACTTTTAACTCTGCATAAGAATACAGACGAATTTGTTGCAAATGCAGTTATAAACAATATCTGTAATGCATATGAATTAATAACTTCACAAACCATTGAAATAAAGCAAAAATGTGATGTAGAATCGCAAAACGCGTTAACTTTCAACTTTGCATTAGAATGCAGACGAATTTGTTGCAAATGCAGCTTTAAACAATATCTGTAACATCTATAATAACTAATCAAATCAATGAAATAGACCACAAATGGGATTTAGAATCGCAAAGCGCGTTTAACTTTCACTCTGCATTAGGATGCAGACGAATTTGTTGCAAATGCAGTTATAAACAATATCTGTAACGGCTATCAACTAATAACTTATCAAATCAATGAAATAAACAAAAAATGTGATTTAGAATCGCAAAACGCGTTTAACTTTTAACTCTGCATAAGAATACAGACGAATTTGTTGCAAATGCAGTTATAAACAATATCTGTAATGCATATGAATTAATAACTTCACAAACCATTGAAATAAAGCAAAAATGTGATGTAGAATCGCAAAACGCGTTAACTTTCAACTTTGCATTAGAATGCAGACGAATTTGTTGCAAATGCAGCTTTGAACAATATCTGTAACATCTATGAACTTAATAACTTATCAAATCAATGAAATAAACCACAAATGGGATTTAGATTCGCAAAGCGCGTTTAACTTTAACTCTGCATTAGGATGCAGACGAATTTGTTGCAAATGCAGTTATAAACAATATCTGTAACGGCTATCAACTAATAACTTATCAAATCAATGAAATAAACAAAAAATGTGATGTAGAACCGCAAAACGCGTTAACTTTCAACTTTGCATTAGAATACAGACGAATTTGTTGCAAATGCAGCTTTGAACAATATCTGTAACATCTATGAACTTAATAACTTATCAAATCAATGAAATAAACCACAAATGGGATTTAGAATTGCAAAACGCGTTTAACTTTAACTCTGCATTAGGATGCAGACGAATTTGTTGCAAATGCAGTTATAAACAATATCTGTAACGGCTATCAACTAATAACTTATCAAATCAATGAAATAAACAAAAAATGTGATTTAGAATCGCAAAACGCGTTTAACTTTTAACTCTGCATAAGAATACAGACGAATTTGTTGCAAATGCAGTTATAAACAATATCTGTAACGGCTATCAACTAATAACTTATCAATTCAATGAAATAAACAAAAAATGTGATTTAGAATCGCAAAGCGCGTTTAACTTTCACTCTGCATTAGGATGCAGACGATAAGCAATATCTGCAATGTCTATCAACTAATAACTTATCAAAACAATGAAATAAACAAAAAATGTGATTTAGTATCGCAAAACGCGTTTAACTTTTAACTCTGCATTAGGATGCATACGAATTTGTTGCAAATGCAGTTATAAACAATATCTGCAACGTCTATCAACTAATAACTTCACAAACCATTGAAATAAAGCATTTTTGCTTTATTGTATGTAAAACCGCAAAACGCGTTAACTTTCAACTTTGCATTAGAATGCAGACGAATTTGTTGCAAATGCAGCTTTGAACAATATCTGTAACATCTATGAACTTAATAACTTATCAAATCAATGAAATAAAGCAAAAATGTGATTGAGAATCGCAAAACGCGTTTAACTTTTAACTCTGCATTAGAATACAGACGGATTTGTTGCAAATGCAGCTTTGAACAATATCTGTAACGTCTAAGAATTAATAACTTAATAAATCTTTGAAATAACGCAAAAATGTGATTTGGAATAGCAAAACACGTTAATTTCGAACTCTGTTAACCAAATCTATTCGTATTATCAGTTTAAATACCTATAGAGTTTTTATCAGTATTTGGAGTAATGTTGCCAAAATTATATTGAAAACAAAAATTGTACGAAGTTGTAATGAAATTTTAGTATGCATTTTACAAGTTAAATCTTAAATTCACTTCGACCAAGCTAAACTCTTGAAGATTAATGAGCAAAGACGCTTACACGGGCGCTTCATATATTTCACGAAACACCAACACGAACTAAAAGAAAACTATTCCACACCAAAACTATTTTGTAAATTTATTACACTTTGAAATATTCAGTACTAAAGTATGTACCACTTGTAGGCAGTTTTATCGTGCCATTAAACTTGAGGTACGATGTTTCTTGTAACCGATTCTGTATGTAACTGCAATTATGAACAATAACGCAAGCCATTTCTGGTTTTACTTTCGCATGAAAACGGACCACGGTCGATACTACGGGTTCTTTGGCAATTAGAACGTGAATTCATTGCCGAAAAAGTTTTATTTCTTTGCAGGACTCGCCGACAGTCGTAAATTACTAGGAAAGTTTTTCCGTCAATAACTTTTAACGGGAAACGTTTAGTCCTCAAAGGTTTCCAATACTACGCAAGTAAAGGTTTTTTTGTGATTATATTTACACTAGTAAAAAGTGCGCTAATTACAGGGGAATTTCAATACTAGGTGAAGTAAGTAAAGTTTTATGAAACAGTGGCTGAGAAGAAACTGAGGTTGATTATTGTACCAGGACGTGAAGACAAGCAAGGCTATAGACCCGGAGGATTTGCTGCAGATATATTATTTAGTTGAAGACAAAAAAGATAATTGTTTATAGTAACAAACTTTTTTATGCATTCTGGAACTGCAGCAGTCTCTCGACGTGTGCCAAAAGATAAAATATGGTCAACATCACTCTAATTAGAATCAGGAGTATTCCTTGATTATCATTAGCTTAGCTGACCCGAATTTAAGCCTCATTGCAACTAATAGGGTTGCTGTGTATATTTGCTTATACAATGCTATGATTTACTGTGGACTAATCTGCAATGTTAGCAGCTTATCTTAGCCAAGAATAAGTAGAAACATGGAGCTGCTACAAGTGGTGAGGTAAAACAAATCTAGATAAACGCGCCGGGGCATAAATTTCATGGATCACAAATAAATAAAGGCCCTATTTCAACCAGGTCCTCTATAAGGATCCAGAAAACGATAAGAATGAGAAAGTGGTTGAAATGGGGCTATGGCGATGGGAAATTTTACGTTACGGTCTATTTCAAAATTAATTGGCAAAATATGCACACACAGATTAAAGGACCAATATAAACTTGTTACTGAATCTTTATACACACTAGAGGAACTGATTTTTAAAATTCAATAAAGGATCTTTGATAAATTTAGAGTTTTGTTACTCTACATGGCAAGAATTTTGGAGATATTTAGGATAACGCTTCTACATGGGGTTGGTAACGTAAGGACATGCAAAAAGACCAAAAGAGCATAGTTAAAACAATTTTTACAGCTTTAGATATGTAGGCTAAAGTTTTCCTGTTAGTTTCTCAGGCTTTTATTCAAATATATTTATTAATTTCGGAGATATTTTACTTTATATGACTTCCATGTTTAAGTCGTAACGGATAACTGAGCTACGTTTAAAGTATTAATATTGTAAGTTCAGACAGACTAGAGATCAATAAGAATTTATTATGAGAGTTTTAGATCCGAAAATAGAAAACTTTTAGGCTTGCTGTAATATCACAAGGAGGTTTTATCATTTCCGGTTCGTTTGTGAATAAAATATGTTATCAGAATAACTTTTATCTTAGCAAAAGTTTTTGTTTTACAGTCTTTGTAAACATCAAACGCGACCATAACAATATTTCAATTAAATTTTGATGTGATCGTGTTCCTGCGGGCGCAAAAACTTCGGAAGAAAACGCATAAAACAAAAAAAAAGCAATCCGAGACGAAGTTAACTCGATGATTAATATCATATTTGAGTAACTTGTAAAGCGTTTTATTACATCACGTTGGGAAAACTTTCGTTGTTTGAAAGTTTTTCTGTTATTGCAGTATGCCCTCTGGAGGATTGAAAAATGTGGACGTGACCAATAAATATAGTGTTCGTCGTGTAAGATATATTTTACATTTGGGATTTTTAGCCGCTTCTGGGGAGATTGCCAGAAGCTGACCAACAAAGGATTCGCAGTTCTTAAACAACGAACGAGTTACGCGAGCTTTCAATAGGTTTTTGTTTAAATTTAAACAATCAATGCCTTTTGTTGGAGAACAATTTAAACTTTGGATTAAAAAACAGCCCAATAGGTTGCAAAATTAATCCAATTATTGGTTTTCAAAACGTTGAAGCTTTAATAACTTTAGAAATCGTAAAAATAACATTGAAGTATGATGTACTATCACAAAACACGTATTGTTCATAACTGCATTTGCAACAAATTCGTCTATACTCAAATACAATGTTAAACACTGTATTTGAGTACAGAACAATTTAAAGGAAATGCAGTTATAAACAATATCTGTAACGTCAATAAATTAATAACTTAATAAATCATTGAAATAGAGCAAAAATATGATGAAGCATCGCAAATGCGTTGAGTTTCAACTCTGCATTAGAATGCAGACGAATTTGTTGCAAATGGAGTTATGAACAATATCTGTAACATTCATTAACTAATAACTTAATAAATAATTGAAATAAAGCAAAACTATGATTTAAAATCGCAAAACGCGTTGAGTTTTAACTCTGCATTATAATGCAGACGAATTTGTTGCAAATGGAGTTATGAACAATATCTGTAACTTCTATGAACTAATAACTTAACAAACCCCTGAAATAAACTAAAAATGTGATGTAGAATCGCAATACACTTTAAATTTTAACTTTCCATTAAAATACAGACGAATTTGTTGCAAATACAGATATGAACAATTTCTGTAACGTTTATGAACTAATAACTTAACAAATCATTTGAAATAAACTAAAAATGTGATGTAGAATCGCAATAAACTTTAAATTTTAACTTTCCATTAAAATACAGACGAAGTTGTTGCAAATACAGATATGAATAATTTCTGTAACGATTATGAACTAATAACTTAACAAATCATTTGAAATAAACTATAAATATGATTTAGAATCGTAAAACGTGTTACATTTAAACTCTGCATTAGAATGCAGACGAATTTGTTGCTAATGCAGTTATGAACAATATCTGTAACATTCATTAACTAATAACTTAATAAATAATCAAAATAAAGCAAAACTATGATTTAGAATCGCAAAACGCGTTGAGTTTTAACTCTGCATTATAATGCAGACGAATTTGTTGCTAATGCAGTTTTGAACAATATCTGTAACTTCTATGAACTAATAACTTAACAAACCCCTGAAATAAACTAAAAATGTGATGTAGAATCGCAATACACTTTAAATTTTAACTTTCAATTAAAATACAGACCAATTTGTTGCAAATACAGATATGAACAATTTCTGTAACGTTTATGAACTAATAACTTAACAAATCATTTGAAATAAACTATAAATATGATTTAGAATCGTAAAACGTGTTACATTTAAACTCTGCATTAGAATGCAGACGAATTTGTTGCTAATGCAGTTATGAACAATATCTGTAACATTCATTAACTAATAACTTAACAAATAATTAAAATTAAGCCTAACTATGATTTACAAACGCAAAACGCGTTGAGTTTTAACTCTGCATTATAATGCAGACGAATTTGTTGCTAATGCAGTTATGAACAATATCTGTAACTTCTATAAATTAATAACTTAACAAACCCCTGAAATAAACTAAAAATGTGATGTAGAATCGCAATACACTTTAAATTTTAACTTTCCATTAAAATACAGACGAATTTGTTGCAAATACAGATATGAATAATTTCTGTAACGTTTATGAACTAATAACTTAACAAATCATTTGAAATAAACTAAAAATGTGATTTAGAATCGTAAAATGTGTTACATTAGAATGCAGACGAATTTGTTGCTAATGCAGTATGAACAATATCTGTAACATTCATTAACTAATAACTTAATAAATAATTAAAATAAAGCAAAACTATGATTTAGAATCGCAAAACGCGTTGAGTTTTAACTCTGCATTATAATGCAGACGAATTTGTTGCTAATGCAGTTATGAACAATATCTGTAACTTCTATGAACTAATAACTTAACAAACCCCTGAAATAAACTAAAAATGTGATGTAGAATCGCAATACACTTTAAATTTTAACTTTCCATTAAAATACAGACGAATTTGTTGCAAATACAGATATGAACAATTTCTGTAACGTTCATGAACTAATAACTTAACAAATCATTTGAAATAAACTATAAATATGATTTAGAATCGTAAAACGTGTTACATTTAAACTCTGCATTAGAATGCAGACGAATTTGTTGCTAATGCAGTTATGAACAATATCTGTAACATTCATTAACTAATAACTTAACAAATAATTAAAATTAAGCCTAACTATGATTTACAAACGCAAAACGCGTTGAGTTTTAACTCTGCATTATAATGCAGACGAATTTGTTGCTAATGCAGTTATGAACAATATCTGTAACTTCTATAAATTAATAACTTAACAAACCCCTGAAATAAACTAAAAATGTGATGTAGAATCGCAATACACTTTAAATTTTAACTTTCCATTAAAATACAGACGAATTTGTTGCAAATACAGATATGAACAATTTCTGAACGTTTATGAACTAATAACTTAACAAATCATTTGAAATAAACTAAAAATGTGATTTAGAATCGTAAAATGTGTTACATTAGAATGCAGACGAATTTGTTGCTAATGCAGTTATGAACAATATCTGTAACATTCATTAACTAATAACTTAATAAATAATTAAAATAAAGCAAAACTATGATTTAGAATCGCAAAACGCGTTGAGTTTTAACTCTGCATTAGAATGCAGACAAATTTGTTGCAAATGGAGTTATGAACAATATCTGTAACATTCATTAACTAATAACTTAATAAATAATTAAAATAAAGCAAAACTATGATTTAGAATCGCAAAACGCGTTGAATTTTAACTCTGCATTATAATACAGACGTATTTGTTGCAAATACAGATATGAACAATTTCTGTAACGTTTATGAACTAATAACTTAACAAATCATTTGAAATAAACTAAAAATGTGATTTAGAATCGTAAAATGTGTTACATTAGAATGCAGACGAATTTGTTGCTAATGCAGTTATGAACAATATCTGTAACTTCTATGAACTAATAACTTAACAAACCCCTGAAATAAACTAAAAATGTGATGTAGAATCGCAATACACTTTAAATTTTAACTTTCCATTAAAATACAGACGAATTTGTTGCAAATACAGATATGAACAATTTCTGTAACGTTTATGAACTAATAACTTAACAAATCATTTGAAATAAACTAAAAATGTGATGTAGAATCGTAAAACGTGTTTCATTTAAACTCTGCATTAGAATACAGACGAATTTGTTGCTAATGCAGTTATGAACAATATCTGTAACATTCATTAACTAATAACTTAACAAATAATTAAAATAAAGCCTAACTATGATTTAGAAACGCAAAACGCGTTGAGTTTCAACTCTGCATTAGAATGCAGACAAATTTGTTGCAAATGGAGTTATGAACAATATCTGTAACATTCATTAACTAATAACTTAATAAATAATTAAAATAAAGCAAAACTATGATTTAGAATCGCAAAACGCGTTGAATTTTAACTCTGCATTATAATACAGACGAATTTGTTGCAAATACAGATATGAACAATTTCTGTAACGTTTATGAACTAATAACTTAACAAATCATTTGAAATAAACTAAAAATGTGATTTAGAATCGTAAAATGTGTTACATTAGAATGCAGACGAATTTGTTGCTAATGCAGTTATGAACAATATCTGTAACTTCTATGAACTAATAACTTAACAAACCCCTGAAATAAACTAAAAATGTGATGTAGAATCGCAATACACTTTAAATTTTAACTTTCCATTAAAATACAGACGAATTTGTTGCAAATACAGATATGAACAATTTCTGTAACGTTTATGAACTAATAACTTAACAAATCATTTGAAATAAACTAAAAATGTGATGTAGAATCGTAAAACGTGTTACATTTAAACTCTGCATTAAAATGCAGACGAATTTGTTGCTAATGCAGTTATGAACAATATCTGTGACATTCATTAACTAATAACTTAATAAATAATTAAAATAAAGCAAAACTATGATTTAGAATCGCAAAACGCGTTGAGTTTTAACTCTGCATTAGAATGCAGACAAATTTGTTGCAAATGGAGTTATGAACAATATCTGTAACATTCATTAACTAATAACTTAATAAATAATTAAAATAAAGCAAAACTATGATTTAGAATCGCAAAACGCGTTGAATTTTAACTCTGCATTATAATACAGACGAATTTGTTGCAAATACAGATATGAACAATTTCTGTAACGTTTATGAACTAATAACTTAACAAATCATTTGAAATAAACTAAAAATGTGATTTAGAATCGTAAAATGTGTTACATTAGAATGCAGACGAATTTGTTGCTAATGCAGTTATGAACAATATCTGTAACTTCTATGAACTAATAACTTAACAAACCCCTGAAATAAACTAAAAATGTGATGTAGAATCGCAATACACTTTAAATTTTAACTTTCCATTAAAATACAGACGAATTTGTTGCAAATACAGATATGAACAATTTCTGTAACGTTTATGAACTAATAACTTAACAAATCATTTGAAATAAACTAATAATGTGATTTAGAATCGTAAAATGTGTTACATTAGAATGCAGACGAATTTGTTGCTAATGCAGTTATGAACAATATCTGTAACATTCATTAACTAATAACTTAATAAATAATTAAAATAAAGCAAAACTATGATTTAGAATCGCAAAACGCGTTGAGTTTTAACTCTGCATTAAAATGCAGACGAATTTGTTGCTAATGCAGTTATGAACAATATCTGTAACATTCATTAACTAATAACTTAATAAATAATTGAAATAAAGCAAAACTATGATTTAGAATCGCAAAACGCGTTGAGTTTTAACTCTGCATTATAATGCAGACGAATTTGTTGCAAATGGAGTTATGAACAATATCTGTAACTTCTATGAACTAATAACTTAACAAACCCCTGAAATAAACTAAAAATGTGATGTAGAATCGCAATACACTTTAAATTTTAACTTTCCATTAAAATACAGACGAATTTGTTGCAAATACAGATATGAACAATTTCTGTAACGTTTATGAACTAATAACTTAACAAATCATTTGAAATAAACTATAAATGTGATTTAGAATCGTAAAACGTGTTTCATTTAAACTCTGCATTAGAATACAGACGAATTTGTTGCTAATGCAGTTATGAACAATATCTGTAACATTCATTAACTAATAACTTAACAAATAATTAAAATAAAGCCTAACTATGATTTAGAAACGCAAAACGCGTTGAGTTTCAACTCTGCATTAGAATGCAGACAAATTTGTTGCAAATGGAGTTATGAACAATATCTGTAACATTCATAAACTAATAACTTAATAAATAATTAAAATAAAGCAAAACTATGATTTAGAATCGCAAAACGCGTTGAGTTTTAACTCTGCATTATAATGCAGACGAATTTGTTGCAAATGGAGTTATAAACAATATCTGTAACTTCTATGAACTAATAACTTAACAAACCCCTGAAATAAACTAAAAATGTGATGTAGAATCGCAATACACTTTAAATTTTAACTTTCCATTAAAATACAGACGAATTTGTTGCAAATACAGATATGAACAATTTCTATAAAGTTTATGAACTAATAACTTAACAAATCATTTGAAATAAACTAAAAATGTGATTTAGAATCGTAAAACGTGTTACATTTAAACTCTGCATTATAATGCAGACGAATTTGTTGCAAATGGAGTTATGAACAATATCTGTAACTTCTATGAACTAATAACTTAACAAACCCCTGAAATAAACTAAAAATGTGATTTAGAATCGTAAAACGTGTTACATTTAAACTCTGCATTATAATGCAGACGAATTTGTTGCAAATGGAGTTATGAACAATATCTGTAACTTCTATGAACTAATAACTTAACAAACCCCTGAAATAAACTAAAAATGTGATGTAGAATCGCAATACACTTTAAATTTTAACTTTCCATTAAAATACAGACGAATTTGTTGCAAATACAGATATGAACAATTTCTGTAACGTTTATGAACTAATAACTTAACAAATCATTTGAAATAAACTAAAAATGTGATTTAGAATCGTAAAACGTGTTACATGTAAACTCTGCATTAGAATGCAGAAGAATTTGTTGCTAATGCAGTTCTGAACAATATCTGTAACATTCATTAACTAATAACTTAATAAATAATTGAAATAAAGCAAAACTATGATTTAGAATCGCAAAACGCGTTGAGTTCTAACTCTGCATTACAATGCAGACGAATTTGTTGCAAATAGAACAATATCTGCAACTTCTATGAACATAACTTAACAAATCATTGAAATAAACTAAAAATGTGATGTAGAATCGCAATACAGTTTAAATTTTAACTTTCCAATAAAATACAGACGAATTTGTTGCAAATACAGATATGAACAATTTCTGTAACGTTTATGAACTAATAACTTAACAAATCATTTGAAATAAACTAAAAATGTGATTTAAAATCGCAAAACCTGTTACCTTTTAACTCTGCATTAGGATGCAGACGAATTTGTTGCTTATGCAGTTATGAACAATATCTGCAACTTCTATGAACTAATAACTTAACAGATCATTAAAATAAAGCAAAAATGTGATGTAGAGTTGCAAAACGCGTAAACTTTGAACTCTGCGGGAGAATGCAGACGAATTTGTTGCTAATGCTGTTATTAGCAATATCTCTAAGGTCTCTAAACTAGTAACTTTTGGCATTTGTAGAGCGTCTTAGGTATTTAAAATTATACTAGCCTGTATAATACTAGTTTTTCCAACTGCAGGTGCCCCCAGAATTATAACTTTGACTCTATCCACTGATTCCGGGCTAATTTCAATCGGACTTTTTGCCACTTCATTAGGTTCTGGAGTAGGACCTGCATTTTGACGTCGTTCTAAAAAATCCAGATCCAATTCTGCAAAAGAAAATTCAACATTAATTAACAGATTTTGTAATAAGGTGAGAGTTTTCGTAAAAGCTTCACCTCACTGTTTTTAAACTACGAATCAAAAAGAACACCCGGGTTGGGACATAATTATTTCCGTTTAATTTTAATTGTCTGTGTTCAAGGCAAGCTTGGAAAAGAGTATTTAGATAAAAGAAAAGTTTTTAATGAGTGTAATTTAGACTATATCTAAATGCATAATGTAAAACTGTCAAGCAACAAACGTCGTTGCAGTGAAAAATATAACTTAAGTTTAAAATACGTTCTAATTAAAACAAGAGATAAAAAACCTAATTATAAAATTAAGTATTTTATAAAGTTTGCTTATAATTGGATCTCTGCTTTTTTGAAAAGATCACCAACTGTGAAAATGGTATTAAAACGTTGAGAAATCCTTGCAAGAAAATTAAAACTTTACTAATTTGTGCGGCGTTTAAAGAATTAGGTCTGAAAATACATCAACAGAAGACAAGATACATTAAAGACGTTTTTAAGGTAAATTCAGGAGAGGCAAGAAATATAACTTTGACACTGAAGCTTGGAAGACCTAGGAGTGGCATTAATAAATAATGGGGAGAAGAAATTAATAAGCGACTACCAAAAAGGAGTAGAAGGGGTCTAACAGCGATGCTGAAGAAAATGTTCAGGGAAAAAAAGAATTTGCCCAAGAGTCTTTTTAAGCAAGCGAATTTTGGATTACCAGTGAAGACTTGAAAACGAAACTGAAAGGATTGTTCAGGAAGATGCTCAGGAGAAGATATGGAGGCATTATTGGTGAAGATGAAGGACGATTCAGGAAGTTATGGATATGTATGGTCAACAAAAATAACAAGCATTGCAAAAATACAAAGATTATAATGGTGAGGACAGAGCAGTAGATTACAAAACTAAAATATAACGTAGGTACGTAGATATTACAAGAAGGGAGGTAGGCACAAAGTGGAAAGACTTGGGTCTTTTAGATCTGTCTCTTCATCAGATAATTTCTCTTTTATTATTAACATTAATAAGAAATTTACGAAGAACCAGTATGGATATTCTTCTGAAAGCATTTTGTGCCTAATATTACAAGCAAACTCTTTTAACTTTTACGATAGCGTTATATTATCTAAATCGAATTCATTTTCAGGCAGGAAATGGAAAGATTGGTAAAAACACCTTCTAAAATTTTCATTTCGTTCGCTTGCAAACCGCAAAATTCTTATTCATAGCTTCTGGGTGAGGAGAAATGGATTCAGAAAATAAATTGAATACATCAACAGCGCACAGAAGGAAATTGATGCGTTTGTAAGTGTTAGATTGTATAAAATGTGACTGGGGTAGTTTTATACGATTACAGTAATCTGTTAAACGTTAAAAAAAAAATAACGGGCTCCAGTTCTTGCACGCGATGCAACATTATCGTCCATACAAGTTCGTTTAAACCGACCGAAGACCATAAACTTGGTTAATTTATTTTCAGTCGTCTTTTCGAGTTGTCTGTCTAATTAGCGGAAATTAATTATCCCTTGGTTCAGACAATAATATGGGGGTTTCAGAAAATTTCAGCATTATTTAAGTTCCATTACCGGCTATTGTTTGAAACGGCTTTGTAACGAAGGAATTAACAGCAAAGATAGATGCTTTAAAAAATATTTAACGATGATAATTCTAAGTTGATTTATATTTTTGTTTTTAATATTACGAACTATTGGATCTCAAAATTGTGGATGGTTATGTGGTAAAGTGTTTTTGTGTTCCCATAAAGAATCAAAACTGAAAGGTGCACAGTGTGTGAAATATCCTGAAAAACTGCCAAATTTTTATTTTTAACTATAATTTGCTTATTACAAATTATAGAAGCTTGAAAATCTGCACTCTTGGGCATGATATAAGCCTTAATAACATGGTTTTGTTGAAACTGATCCAGCATGCTTAGTTTTTCAAGAGCAAACGACTACTGTTTATTTATTTTGGTTGTTGTATTGGATTTTCAACACTATCAAAAGATAAAGTTTATAACAAATACAGCCTTTGTCCAACGTTTGAAAAATGTATTTTTAAGAAAGAAAAGTACTCTGAATGAAAAACAAAATGTTACATACGTGTATACAAACAGAATTGTTCCATATTTTGAGTAAGAGTATTGAATAATAAACAAAGAGATTATTTTTATTAGTTATTGATTGAAGTTGGTATTTGATTGAGGGATATGAAACATAAAACGATAATGAACAATTCTAGCTTATAACTAATAAATGAATGAAAAGAAATGATAACGTCGTTGGAGCATGTAATATTGCTAAATAACTTTGCTCCCATATGTGTAACTTGATTATTTCTATGTATTTTGCAGTGATTTTTGCTTTAAAGCAACGATTCTGTCTTATTTCCACGAAAAAGGCAATGATTACTTTATGATTTAGGAACAGAATTAGGGAAACTTATTTTGTATTTATAAGGAGTTAACCCGATCTTCTTTGTGTGGGCTTTTTGTATTTTTCATGTATCATCAAGCCACATGAAAATTTTAGTTCTGGGTTAGAACTGCGTAGCCAGTTCTGTAAATATGTAAAAGTGGGATTTTAGAACACAACGAAAAGATCAAAGAGGCTTGTGAAAGCACATTTTCCGCCCAACAGCAAAGTCTAGTATTGTGTTTCCTTTGGAATGAAATTCCGCCAGCGTTGTATTGTTAAAAGATTCGAGTATGTGTGTAAATAATGCTGTTATTTGAACTTGAATAAAGTAAATAAAACCTGACTGGGGGGTTAGATTGAAAGGATAATAAAAACGATGCATGAAAAAACATTTACAAAACAATGGGAAACAGGAGAAGACTAAAATGATCGAGAAGTGATTGTTTTTAAAACTGAAGCGAGCTGTCTTATAATATTAAGAGAATGTTCTTTAAACTGCAACTGCAACCTACAGTTTTTTCTAAACTTTGGATTTACAGTTCGGCTTCAGGGTGTGAACGTTCAAACTGAATTGGGTTTAAAAAATTAAACACCCTTAGATATTCCATCCACCCTTAAAGCCGATCTAGTAAAAGAAAGTGTAAAACTTTTTTCGAGATATCTCTACACCTTATCAATTCAACTATTAAACACGCACATAAAAAAGCTGGAAGATCGATTAACAATTTAAGATAAACTACTAAACTTTTTTACTGCAACCCCCTGGTAATAATTTTTGTGCGTCTTTGCATTCGAGACGTTTGCTCGGAATCAACAACTTCGTGTGTACCGAGTTTGGGCTCTGTTTAAATAAGAAATGAGTTGTAATGAGTTATCTAATTATGAAACCTACCATGGCCTGAACGCATCAAATATTAACGCTTGTTTAGCGTTGAATTATCAAGAAGCAACAGAGGACTAAATCATTCAGGTACATTGTGGTACATTACAAACAACTAAAATAAACCTACGATACGCAAAAGCATCCATTACAATTGTATCTGTCGTTAAATATTTCGTTTGAGTTATAATTTGTTTGATCAATAATACTTTAGTAAATTAAACGCTTCCTGTCACGCAAAGTACTCGAAAAATCACTGAAGTTCAACACTTTTTTTCGTAGTAATAGTCTACAAGCACACAAAAATGAAATCATTGATTTACAGAGAAAATTCGAGTGAATGAGTTAGGATCTACAACAATTTTAATAGTGTAATGTAAAAGATTGTAAACAGTATGGGGAAAATATTCCTGCTTTGAGTTTTATAAATATTTTAAAGCTACATAATTATTACTAAGGTACCATTTAACTTTTCCATCAACTGTGAGAAGCTTAAGAAGGATATTAACAATTTTGTAACAGCATGAAATGTTATATTTCGAAGGACAGATTTTTAAGAGAATGTAAGAGGAACTGAAAAAACTAAAATAATGAAGCAATCACAAGATGATATATCGATAGAGGAAATAAAAGAAGCCATTAGGAAAATGAAAGTAGGAAAGACACAAGGTACGATAGGATAACAAGTGATGTGCCGAGTAGGAGAAGAAGAAATAGTAGAAATTTTGAGATGAAGAAGAAATATATTTCGAAGGATAATTAAATAAAAACTAGGAGTATTCCTGATTCTCTATAAGTTCCAAAACGCTTCTGATATCAAATTCTTGTTACTGAGGTACCGATAAGCATTTATATTAACTGTGAAAAACTGAAGAATGATATAACAGTTTTGTTACAATGGGAAATGTATATTTATAAAGGATAATTAAATAACAATCATTCCTGATCTTTCTAGAAATTCTATACGATTTCTGATGTCAAATTCTTGTTGATGAGATCCTATTTAACATGTATAAGAAATTCTGATGTCAAAATTCTATTACTAAGGTCTTATTTATCCTGTCTACTTCGTTTGATAAAGGATAATAAAAATTTGATAGCAGTAAGTTAATTTACATTCTAAAGGATAACTGGATAACAATTATTGCTACCCCTTTGAGTCCCATTAATTATCTGATATTACGTTTTAATCGCCAAGGTGTATTCAACACGTCCAAATAATATTTTGCTGTTTTTCCTGGGTAACACAATTTTAGCTCCACTTTTGCTTACACTAATTATAACAAAGGCGTTAATTTGTTATTCAAATTACCAAGATTTCCTGGCTAATTTCATAAGATAAGCTTCATTTTTGTAGGAAAAAAATTATAACTAGACCTGTTTAAAAATCGCTGAAGCTTGCAATTATCTTTTTAATAAGAGAAAAAAGTTGTTCTTGGTTAGGTACCAGAAACTCTTTACGAAATTCAATCTTTACGTAAGCAGAACCAGTTGAAAATGGACGTGGAAAAATGTAATCTATACAGTCCTTTGCTAATAAATCGTATTATCTTGTAGATTCGCCTTAAGTAATCGAAGGAAAGCAATTGATCTTGTTATTCGTTTTAGTAAATTGGTTGTCTACAAAAGGTTTGTAGTTTTAAAGTATAAACTAATAAAATTTCCGGAACAAGACATAGTTTGCCAGCCAAGACTCGGTTATTCTGGATGGGGTTTCTTGTTGTTGATTTTAAACTAGATTAATTTCATTGTTTAAGTTTCCTATCTCCGCGTAACAGTAAATAATTATATTTTTCATGTCAAGAACAAAGTGTTGGTATTTTCCCCCGTGGTTTCTACATCGCTTTAAATTTCTGTTAATTAACAACTACTAATTTCATATGTTAAAATGTGTATACCGTTCCTGTAAAGTGTGTAATTAAAATGTTTTGCACTCGAAACTTTTAATTAAAATTAATTGTGAAAACTGACTCCCAATAATTAATTAACTAGTCAGAACTTGCTACAAATTGTAGACTGGAATCTCGCAGTTTATAATTATGTACTGAGTTAGGTTTACCGTAAAGTATAAAATGCCACAGCAGGAACGTTTTCGTTCAGTTTTTCCCTGATCCAAAAGCTTCGCAGGTGGCTTAGCCCGATGTAACACACATACAATTGCAGAATACTTATTGATTCCTCCTCCACGCGACCAATTTATTTTTTAGGATCATTTTCCGGTGCTGACACTATCTGCAGAGTGAAGTTCTTTATTGAAAATAAGGACACTCGTAGAACGACTTGAGATTCCGGAATAAAACGTGATTTAACATAGCGGGACATGAAGCTATATTTATTGCTTGTACAGAAATAAAAATTCCATTCTCACGGTTTAGGGTGAAGACGGAGTGTCTCAGGTGTTCCGGAACATAAGTGGCTTATTTCGGGATAAAGGAAAATTGTCGACGTGGCAGGATTTTGATTTGTGCGTTGTTTGGTTTGCATTTTTCAGGCAACTTTACGATTTTATTCTTTAGTTACAGATAACTTCCGTACGCTTCCGTAACGGTTTTGCTCTGATACGATAAGGAAAAAGCGACAGAATTTTTTTTACGCGTCTCCCAGAAGTAGCTCCAATAATCGCCATCAAAAATTTAAACAATTTCCAATTTATGCACAACTATTCGATACTCTGGCATTGAATTCCGCCCTAGTATAGGAACAGCACACAACAAAAACAATAATGAAATAACTGGAAAGTTTGAACAAAGCAGAAATGAAGAAAATCTGAACATACGAGCGTAATTTCTATATCAAGTAATAACGCGGAGAAAGCGTCTTAACGCATTTTTTGCGCCCCCAAGACGAGCGCAAAATATTTAAAACGGTTCTAAACTTTTTCGATGCATAATGATTTGATGTGTTTACATCAGCTTATGGAGTTACAAAAGTTTCCAGCCCAGGAAAAACAGAGAACTTTGTTTAGTATACAAGAAAACATGCGCAGGGTCGTCCAGAAACTGGTATGATCCATTTTTGGCCAGCAAAATGTATATGGACCTTAATATCCCTCTGCAGAGATGTACCATGACGTTACCAACAAATTATTTTGTTAAGTCCTGTAAAATCGCTGTTCTTTTCACGTCCCAACATGAAAATCTCCAAGCACGCAATGCGTAGGGATATTTCAACCACAAAACTCAAGTTTTCGTACGACTTTATGCGAAAAATGCGTGCCAACGGGCCGTTTGAAATAGCAGGTGCTCAAAAAATCGAGATTTATCCTTTATTACAGGGGCCGGCGTTATATATGGCTCGCATTTATCGAAGCTTAATCTGTAATGACCGTCGAATTCATGTTTTTGGTCGCGTTCTTATCGTACTTCAAAGAAAGAGTTTTATTTCCCAGCTTAAAGGGCACATAAAATTATTATCTGATATGTTTATAAATACATCTCAAAAAAGGAGCCCATGAAACTATATTAAAACTTTCAGTAACCAATGTAGCAACAGAAATAATCTACAAATACTTTATTTGTGCCATGGAAACTTACGTAAATTCAAGATTTATAGGAAGAATTATAGAAAGCTTTAACAATCTTTCTCGTTTTGGATTAAATATCGAAGTAACTGATCCACAGACTGAACAATAACAGCAAAAATCTTTCTTGTAGCTTGTTTTACGTTAAATAAACATTTCCTGTTGGTTTTAATTCAAGAGCTCTTGTAGTTTTGAAAATATTCGCCAATATAAGCACAGAAAATGTGTTAAAATATCTAGTTTTATCTCAAATGATGAAGTTCCACATACAGATTAAACAATTACAATAAAAATGAGACAGCGGGATGAAATTTATCATTAATTCCCGTCACAGGTACCAAACTTTGCACTTGTAACTCAAGTTAAAACTTGTTTTACGTCTAATTAAGTTTCAGTTGTTGAGTGTTTTACCAATATAATTTAACAGCGCAAGTCTCTGTTCTATTACATCATCCGTTTCGCTGTTTTCGTAGCGATATTAAAACGTTTTAAAAATGTAGAATTGATTACAATAGCCAATTACGAGATGATTAATGATAATGGCATAGCAATATCAAGTGGTCGTTAGGGCACAAAACTTTGTTTAACCCGATACATTGTCTTCAGACTTATTATTTCGTCCAAAACAATACTAACTTCGTTGTGTATGTTTAATTAAAATTCATCACGTGAGCCCGTAGAACCAGAGAAAGATGTAATTAAAATACATTCGCGACTTTGGATATAATTAATAAAATTTACAGAGCATTTGTGTCCATGCTTAAGTCATGAATTTCATGAGCAGGACGACTGCTGCACAAGAGAAGTGGAAAATATGTCAAAAAGAAGTTGTAAAGTTACTTTTCATGTGAACCATTCGTTAATACTATAAGAAACAAAAGTCTCCGAAGTTTTTACTAGCATAACAGATCTTTGCGAAAAAGGCAAAACGCTGTTGTTTGCTCTGTCTATGGGACAGCAAAGATACAGCAAGGCACTATGATAGGAAATACTGGCCCAAAAGAAATGAGCTCATTCCAGGAAAAGCTAGTATCGTGTAGGAAGTACATGAAGACAAGAGAAAATAACTTTATGTAGCAAGGTTTTTTGAGGTCATATCTGAAATCAGCGCCCCAAAATTGGTAGTAACGATTGTCAAAAATGAAGCACGTTATAGAAAAATGTACAAAATTGTTGCCTAAACTTATTTGTATTAATTGCAAAGTGTTTTTGAATCTTACAAGTTGTTAATAAGATCATATTTTAATTCCATTACCGCTTGGCATCGCTACAAAATTAATTTTCGGCTGTTAATGAGATTGAAAAAGCTTGCAAATCCATTTTGTTTCGCATCGCCTACTTTCTAATCATTTGCAAAGGGTTCGTTGCCAATAAGCTTTAATCCAAGTACAATCGGAGATTATGAGCGCCTGGACACAAAGGAACTAACAGGACGGTTTAGTTCGTTTAACTGAAGCATCGAAGAAATAAAACCGTTGCAGTATGATCGAAATATGTGCCAAGCGTCGTTTTATGGTTTCCACCGACTTAAGGGTGATGGAAATTAATTAAATTGGTACGTTATATATGTCAACGGAGGCGAATTTTCAAAGACAAAAGCCTTTTGTCGATCGGGATACTTTTAGGATCAAAGGATACCTTTCAAATCAATTTTAAATGCGTGTTAGTGTTGTTTTAGTGAAGTTGAAATTGGCCTTATCGTTTTCAGGAAGAAATGTGCTTGTGTTTTCAATTTACTAATAAAATATTCATGCTTTTGCTTTAGATGTCGATAGAACTCAAAAGACTAAGATGGTATTGGCAAATACAAAGAATAATAGAATAAAGAGAAGAAATCGAAATTAATATTAATATAATAGAGAGCATTGAAGCCAAATTGATTAAAAAGGTACGGAAATGTCCAGAGAATGGATGAAACACGATGGCGATTTTCAAGTGGCATCCACCAAACTGCAGAAATCAAGGAAGAGCAAGAAGAACATAGTCAAACGAGGTAGAAGAAGCAATGGAAAGTCTAGGCCTTGCAAGAGATCACTAGATGGATCGGAAGAAATGAAAAGAAAGCTGCTGTGGCGCATTTAGAACAGATGATTTGGTATGGATATGTAAATACAGAATGCTTGCACAAAGAATTCCCCATCAACAAGGACATGGGCTCCATCTAGGGGAAAAAAAGTTAGGAGAGACCGAAAAGGAGATGAATAAGTGGGATGAAAATTGCAATAGGCAAAGAAATTTATTGGATAATGACTGGATGGATAAGAAAAAATGGCGTTTAAGCTTCCAGATGTATGAAAACACCGCTATGTATGTATGTTACCAGAAAAAAACTCCATGAAAGCGCCGCTAAAACAATGGAGTCTGGTTATTTGAATTAAACTCTATCATAATGTCGTCTTTTGTTTGAGTTTAAATCTAATTACGAAGCTATACCGACGCGATCTAAAACTTTATCAATTTACATAATAACATCCAGACTTGACGAGATATTTCGGTTATGAATATCAAGTGTCAACTGGTTTACAGATAATCCTTCATGCTTGAAGGACCAAGACGTCCGTAGAAGCAACTCACAATAGGCCAGAATTATATAGTCGTCGACAAATTTCACAATTCCATTGTTATGTTTAATAAATAGTTTACAGCCAGTAGTTATAATTGTGCCACAAACTTAAGTTGGCTGCGAAGTACAAGACGCAAACTCTTAATGACAGCAATAACTACAACTCTAAACTTACCCAAATTTCGTTTTGAATTCGGTGTGATGGCAGTGTTGCTAATCCCAGCCACCTTGTTCGCGAATTTGTCCCGAACAAGTGCGAAGAATTTACCGAAACACAAATAAATTTCCACAGGTACTTTCGTAAGTCTCTAGTTCTTAACGAAACCTTCGCAAGTTGTGGAAGCTAACAAGTTTTTCCGTTATCCTTTACCGGTATAATCCGAGTCACTTTTTAATTAAAAAATGTAAATTGGTACGTGTTACGGAATGCTATCTCAGTCTTTGGAATTGAGTACTAGTAACTTAGTTATGCAAGGGAGGTTACTTGGCTGGAGGTGGCTATAATTTTAATTAATTATTTCTTGTCTTAACTAAATGAAGTTAGGGTAATGTTTTTTTGAGACAATATGAGTAACGCGCGAGCGTATTTCTATGTAAGCTACCTAGCCTTGAATTTAAAATGATAATTGTCATTCTCTTAATAGCTGTGAAATTTTGAACCTAAAGTTTCGTTAAAATATATGAGCCTGAAATATTTTTAAACAAAAATGAATGAAATTACACTCGAGAATCGAAGTGTCTTACAATTTCTCACAGAAGAGGATGATGGGCCAAAAGTTATCCATCAAAGAATAACCGATGTGTATGGAAAAACACTGGATTAAGTGTATAAGTGTTGATGATACATATTTTTTTTCTTTCATGGCCAAGTAAATTACATAAAAATACGCCCTTGTGGAATAGGAGGGTTTAACTAATTGTAATTCAAAGTGAAAACGTCCTGTACAAAGAATATAAGCTTCTTAGAATCACATTTTATGTCTACATGACAGTGCTCCAACGCGTTGTACAAACACAGTTTAAATTACGAGTTGTTTGTAAGCCAAAACTTGGCGAAATTTGCATGAAAAATGAATAAGCTACAAGGAAAATGAATGATGTGGTTTGAGTAAACTTATCTGGTTGTTTAACTTATCGTAATTTTCTTGCAAAATACAGCTACGCAAGGGAACGGAGTATGAGATATTAATTTATATTCATTCGCCTGTTTTTAATACAATTTCGGCCTGGTATATTATACACGAGTGCCGAATAATCTTGCCAAGTTTTAATCCCAGGAATAAACAGAAAGGAACGAGAATTGCTCGGGTCATAAACAAATGGCTATTTCCGGTAATAAATTTGGGAGATAATTTTCTTTTTACGCTTACAAATGACCTGTAATAACAGACTTTATGACTACTAAAAAGCCGCGATGAAAATTAGGTGGGCATGTTACCAGATATACTGACGAAGATTTTGTTTAGTATCAACAATTTGTGGACCGAATAAGATAAAAGGAGAAACATAACCGGAGTTATGAAAATCCCTAATTACGACATAAAAAAGAATATAAAAAAACAAGGACATTGCTTTAGTACATATTGAAGTTTATGATATAAGCTACGTTTTGTTGGACAATATTTACTACAAAGAACAATTTTGAATACAGGTTGTGATGAATAACAGGTTAGAAATTAAATTCTGTCGAAACTTACGAGGGCACAATCTTATGTAATCTAAGTAGCCATGAGAAAAAGCACTTGAGAAAACCAAATTTGTTTTTCTACATAACTATCTTCAACACTTATGCGCTTGATTCAACGTATCTCGAGTTGCAGCATCCCTTCAAGAAAAAGTTCCTTCGAGAGCAGAAAGGTTGCTATTAGCTTCCCGGTCGAAGACTATGGCATGGATTTTTTTGGGAGGCAAACCTTTGTGAACCCTTTGCATAGATTCTTGTTTTGTAAGAGCATAGCAGTGGTTAATTGTCAAAATTGCTTGTACGCTCTGTACTTCCCCACATGCTGCCTTACATTGTTTTACTTCTTCGAACACAAAAAGATCATTTTTGAATACCGCCAAGTAAAGAAAATATTACCGTCTTCAAAAGACAACCTTTAGGCAAAGTTAAACCATTTCTGTAAATATCAACTCACAATTTCCAGCCCCATTCGCAACCGTTTCATATTTGATAAAAGTTATTTGGCATCTGTAGTTTCACGTCTCTCAAAGTTTGATATGAACGCGCACAAATAATTTATGAGACCTTGTCAAAGCTATCCGCGCGCCGCAAGCATATCTGTTTAATTAGTCGAAGAATAATGACTTGTAAATGATACAGGGAAGCGAGGAGATGATGGCGAAAAATATTGACAAACAACTTCGGAAACTAATATTTGGTGCATACTAATCAATACGGAAATGTTGGATTATTATCATGTTCGCTTTGAAAATTGTATGACGTTGAGATATTACATAAAATAGAACATGTAATAATTGGGGTTCCAAAAAATGTTCAGCTCCGTACGCAAGGGGGTTAAATCGGTCTTGTTAATTCGTATGCTAGGAGGTTCCCTAAGTTTCTTCAGTGCGTGGACAAGCAAAATACTCATACAACTGAAATTTAACTAAAATTCAAATTTAAAAACGCGGTACTTATTTTGCAATGCCCTATGAGGACACCTGGGGGTCTTTTTGAAATTACATTCCTCTTAATTATCCCACATTTGCGCTAAATCAAGTTTAAAAATTGTGATGGTTTCAAAAACTGACTGTTTTTCTCTGAACGTGACTTCATGCTAAATTTTTAAGTCTCATGTTGCAATTTCGTTGAAAAAGTATCGATCTCTCAAAGACGTACGTTGAGGAGTGGATCTGTTTGCTTTGGAAATTGGAATATTGGATTACCGCATACGAAATTCGTTCGATTTTGTATTATTCTATTGCACTGAAGCGCTGCCCGGAGTCTTTTTTTTTTTTGGAAACGAATTTGAAAGTGGAAAAACAGACGAATACATCTGCATATCTGTTTTTCTTTGAGTGCCTTATTAAGGGACAAGTTCATTGAAATTGACGGAAATATTTTGAATACATTTTTATTAAGAACAGGCAAATGTACAAACGTGAAAATTGTTTTTAATTCTGAGTATTTTTCATGTGAAATTAAAACCAATTCTGTTGAATATATTGTGGTAAACCTTTGCTTTGCAATAAATTAATGTACGTGGCTTTTTCCGATGCGATTGTTACGTGCAAAATCCATGAAAACTACTAAACTTTTCAGCAAATATTTATGTAGGTAAACCTTTCGTTGAAAACTTTCTTACTGCACCGAGCTGAAAGATTGAAAACTAACTTTGCACGCAAAATTTTAAGACAGACGAAACTAATGCATTATTAAATTTGGAGAAACCGCTTCAAAATTCCATTTGCTAAAAATAAAAGTCAACGCGTTTCTCGAGCTGTTGATGATTTCCCAAAAGGGCAGTTAAAAAAGTTTTAATAGCTTCGTCTTAGGTTTTAAGCAAGACAGCGCGAATAAGTAAAGACTATAGTGCAGGAAAACTGTTGAATGTAACAGGGAAAAATTGTTTTTTAAACTATGCACAGTGAAATATATTATAAGAGTTGGTACACGGAAACTAATTTTTAAAACATTGCTAAAGTTAGAGAAACATTTTATGAAAAATATTGAGTATATTCCGTTTCACGTAAAGCAGAAATTGTTCAAGCAATTCATAAACTTTACAGGTGTACTAAGGTTACTAATTACATGCAACACAAACCCTTTTTTAAATAATTAGCATTGTTTATCAAAGACACCGTCATTAATAAAGTTTTATTGTTAATTTTCTTCGACCCAAACTTTAAAAACTAATTGCTGACAACTTAAAAAACACTATAAATCAACTTTACATCGTTTTCTGGGTTAAAATTTGCAGTTACATGCGTTTATTTTTGGAAATATCGAAGAGATCGCTTCAAGAAGTTGTGAAAAATTTCGCGCCACGTGTTAGTCCCGACGGAGCTCGGAAAATTCGCGCTGCTAAGTCCGGAGCGCGGAGAACAACTGACTGTCACACACGCACCAACGGGAAATTCGGGATCAAAGTTAGCCTGGTGTGGTATTCCGAGCAAATCGTTCACTGCAACGGAGAGAGCAGAGATCCTGCCCCTTTTATCGGAAAAGGATGACGATTCCGCTAAGGTTCTGAGGTATTAGGGCACGAAAAAATTGATGATTAAAATTTTGTTGTTGTCTTGGGATAGTCAGGGCCAGTTTAACGCTAGCGGTGACAGGTAATAAGGCAGTGTTGATTTCTTTGGAGGTTTCGCGAAGGTATAAGATTTTTCGGAATATGCTCTCGGATCCTAGCCAACTGTGCAAATATTTGATTGCTTATTTTGGAGGGAGCTTCGTGAAACAACATGTTCAAATTGCTTTTGTGTCTTATTTCTTTAATATCGTATCCAGGATATAAAATTTAAGGAGAGAGAACAAGAAAAATATTGTGGAACGCATATGGACCCCTTATGCATTATTTGGGATTTGATCATTTATATATCACTAACAAACTAATACTTAAAACACTTTGAAATTAATGCAATTGGCCTAAAACTTCTTATTTATGACTTGAATAATGATTATTAGCTCTCAAATCATTTAAATTACGTTTTTAAAATTACCCTGAACAATGAAATAAGTGCAAAGGCCAGAGTCTGCATATTTTTTAAGAAAAAATGAAACGCAAATGACTTGAGACTTCATGCACATGTTATTTTCAGCTTAAATAATTATTAAGAGTCCTCAGACTATTAAAATTATTATTATTTGAGTCCTTCTACTGTTAGGTCTAGGTTTTAAAACCAAACAACACTACTAAAATAACATACCTCAAACGTTACTCGACAAAGTGTAAATTTGCTTCGTACTAAACCATTCTGGTTTCTCCTAATCTTTGAGCATTACTCCTCAGTACCAAAAACAGCCCTTTTACTATTGAAAACTGGCCAAAACAATAGTAAATACTCCAAGTAACTATAGTCGATTTTACTTGCAAATACTACTTGATATCGGTTGAAGTTGGCCACAAACGTTAGATGTGTCGGTAAATAAACAAATTTAAGTCACAATTGCTTTAATATTATGCATGGTGTTCACTTAAATTTAATATTTGGGTGCTCTCACGTACACATCTCAATCAAAACTGACTAATTTTGTCGTAACAGCTATAGAATTATCAAACTCATCCATTATACAACGTACCACGCATCATCTCTACCACATATGTAAATTAAAGAAACAAAAAACAATTTTTTTTCAGTATTTAGCATATAAGGTCCATGAAAATAGAAGCCATATAATGCTGTTATGCAAATCAACTTGAGGATTTTATGTATGCGCTGTGCGTTTTTGCACAAATGCCCTATTATCGTTGAAATATTGCTAGGATGCTAGGGCCCTGTGACATAAAAAAATCGAAAACCATAGTTCGTCGTCAAATAAATACGAAATTGTAGCAATGCGGTGCCGGGAAAGGCCCAACCGTTACTTTTTATTGTTTAACTACATAGAAATGTTGCAAATTTTGGGTAATTAAGCTAGGGGTTGAAGTTATTGTTCATTGGGACTAGTTTGCATGTGAAATACAGATTATTTATAACAAATTGTAGTAGCTAGGGCCACTATATTGTTGGCAAATGTTACTGTACAGCGCAAAAGTATGTTGTTGTACAGGTTCAAATTTCTTGTGAGAATTCGTGGTGAAATAAGTACAAATTTTGCGAGGATGCTCATAGAAACGGTTAGGCCCAGTGTTGTATATTTTTACAAAACCTTGAGGCTTTTTGAAAGCCAGTAATTTGTCATTAAGAGCGTGGCAAGCTTAAATAAGCCTACCTTATGTTTATTTCTGTTATAATAAGACGATTTTTTAACAACTTTGGTGTTTTACACCAAAAATTGTAACGCTATGCTGGTGTTGTTATATTCTTTGAGAATTCCGTATTTCTTAGGAGCTACAGTCATATATAACGAAAGATAAATTAAATCCGGTTGGATTACTGAAATCTACGTTTAAAACTGAATCAAAATTGTATACAATTTTTCTCCAAGTTTCAAAAAATAAAGGAGTTACAAGACATCCAAAAAAATATGCGGTTGGTACCCGGCGCATCCACCAAAAGTTTTGCATAAATTTACTAGTTTACATTTTGCTATTATTAAAGATAAAATAATTAGAGTACATATTTTTGTAAAGCCCAAAAGCAGTTCTTTGTAATTATGTCATGGCCAACTTTTGGTTTTTGACAAAAAAAATTTCAAGGGTTAGGTATACACTTGGCCAATTTTTGAAAATTACAAAATATGTTCTTTTGAACAACCTTATATGAGCAACCCTCTAAGACGTCCATTAAACCCGTTTTTCCGAGCCAAGCTTATGTCTTACTTCTTTGCCTCGTTAGCTACGTTTTGTTTCAAAGGCGTCTATTTTTATCCTGAAAGTACACTCGAGTATGTGATTATTAAATATAAACAATACTCGTAACAAAGTCTTTAGTACATTGTTCCGAGTTCAAAGAGCTTTCCAAATATAAGACGTCACTAGAACTTTGATAAAGCATCTTATGTTTCAATTGATAGACGTTTACAAAAGCACTCGCGACCATATAAAGTCTGACACTTGAAGTAGATACATTGAAAGAACGGGGATGCGAAAGAACACGCCAAATATATCAAGTAGACGTTTATATCTTGGAAGTTTATTAGAAAGTTATCCAGGATATTCATCATCGTCATCAGAGGGATTACATTATTAAAGAAATGGTGTGTGTTTCTTATAATCCTACTTGTATACAAGTGTACTTGTACAATTCTGCTCAAAAAATATTCTTCAAGTACCCAAACATTTAAATATTATTGTTAACGTCTGAGATACATAAAAAACTGTATAATTTATTGCAATTTTGTAACCATTTTCGTTTTGTTTAAGTATGTGATGCAGAAATCGACTAGTTATTCATTGCATTCAGAATACGAAGCACAGATTATTGGTGTGCTGAGTTCTAATTTCCCCTGTGTGGTAATCATTCATTGTTAGGTGGATCCTCTGATTTGATTTGGTTTGTGATAGGCTACCTTGAATGGAAATGCAATTTACTGCAGTAAAAATACACACGGAGGGCCTGTACAATTCGACGTTATGCTCTTACGATTAGATTGCTCTGTTCTTGTTGATAGACGGATAGAACCACCCACATAACAAATGCTCCCAAAGTTATTTTGTTTTGTCTAAATGTTGTTTTATATATTAGCTTTTATTATATGGGTGCTGTATACACAATCACTTCTAAATAAACTTAGTTAACATTATAAAACTAGAACTTTTCATCCTTCCTGTTTGACGAGGTGAAGCCTGGTTGGGGTGTTTAGCCCTGAGCATTTCACGTATATCTGAACTCATCCAACTTAATCGACATTGTTCAATTACAGCAAGGTTTTAGAAAGAGTGGCGCAAGAAATTTGCTTTTCGTAGCTTTGCTCACGGTTTAGATGTGCGAGGGGAGATAATGCCCTATATAAAATTAAAGTGCCTTTTTATATTTCGGAGACAAGGAGGAGACAAACAAAGCGAAGAAGAATCAAGGAAATAATAATTTTTATTGAATTGAATTTTAAGGTATGCGAAATTGGACCCTGCTAATAAAAGCATTGCGAGGGAACGTCTTTTGTCGAGTAAATTAACCTTCGAGTGTTTCATTGCTGACGGCAAATACGGAAAGACAATTTTGTTCCTACCCAGGGTAACAGAAAAACTGTCGAAAATTAGATCTACAATTAAAATTTCCTTGACCATCGACTGGTGTAAGTTATTTCTTTGAGGGCAAAGCCAAGAAAAAAATCAGTGAACATTCAAACCAAAGCCATTGACTTTAAAACTTCATACACACCTAATTTACACAAAAATTAACAATTATACGTCCAAAGGCACTTCAAAACTTCAAGAAAAATCCGAAATATGCTGAACTTTTCGAGTTTTGCAGAGTAGACTATAGTCTCAATACATTTTACGGTTTCCTGTTAAAATTTATCAACAGCGACGGCTCCAAATCAGCGCATTAAATTAAGAGCCCTCTTGTTTACCATTCGCGAGGGAGTTATGCAACATCCTATCGGATTTATTCCGACGAACAGTTCAGATCCGTTCGAAATTGGTTCGAAGCCCGCACCTTGTTAAAAATCTCCCCTATCATATTTCAAGCTTTATCAAAACCTCTTAATTATTAGGGTCGGTACAACACGGCCTGCGGCTAAATTATGGCGGCGTTTGATAGGAAAATTTCAACACAAAGCTTGAGGCGACACGGAAAGCATTTTTCGCCGGCACAGGATAAAAAAGGATTTAAAAAATCCCCCACGCGCGAGTTTCTATTCAACACCAATGAATATTATTCTAGAAATATCAGTAAAAACGTAGAATCCTACCAAAGAAAATCATTGCAGTGTTATTCCCGCAACGCGCACAGTTTTCAGGATGAATTTGCGTTAAACCGATGATATTTTCGATGGTGTTGGGTAACGGTGGCTCTAAACATACATTGCAGGGATATTAAACCATGTTTTGACTTTAAGCATGTTGTAAATAAGTGCAGGGCAATTCAGAGGACGTTTTGGGAAAGATTTATAACTATTAGCACGAGATTTAGGCTATTTACCACCGGATTAATTAAAAGGGTAGGGGGCTATACTTCACCTAAATAATTGTGAATGTAGGGAGCACTTCCGGCTTAAGCAAAAAAGGAAATTAACTCCGGAATTGTGTAAAAAGCACAATTAGGAGTAGGAATAATTTTTGATGTCGACGTGAAGACTTGTTGCTCACGCAAAAACAATTTTTGTGTACATTAACCTTTAAGTTGCGTTTTTGTGAGGCCGAAATAATTAATTTACGGTACCCTAGCAGTTAAACTGGCACTTTCAGAGCACTTTTTTTAACACAAAGCTTCATAGTCTTGGTTAATGGTATAAAAACCATAGTTTCAACAACGAAATCATTGCAGTTAAAGAATGCTTAGCAAAAAAACACTGAAATGTATTAGAAAAACGTCGTTTTAACTAATATCCATCTATATTTTACTGTATTTAATGTAGCGGGTAATGGATTTTACCTTTTTTTTAACAGGAATCGTCAAATCATTTTTCCCAAAAAAGTCTTTGCGCTTTTCACATTTTTAGTTTAAAAAATCGAAATTTAAAGGTTCTTACAGCTGACAATTATTATTTAAGCACTTTTTAAAGTGCAAAGCTTCATAACCTGGTTTAATTGTATAAACGCGATAGTTTATACCAAACGAATAATTTGGAAAATCTTCATAATGTAAAACGAATCCCTCAATACTTTAAAACCAAAATCAATGTATTCACACGAGGAACCCTTACTGTCACATAACACACGCGTACAAACACCCTCAAGAATATAACAGAACCAAGCCAACTTGATTTGACAGCTATTGTTGGACGGTTTTCACAAGCGCCTATTTTATTGTACAATAAAATTTGTTTTAACTAGTTTTGTGCGCTGATTATGTTGAGTTTGTTCCAAACGAAAAATATAAGTAGTTGCTTTTGAATATGTGATTTGTTTTTGATTTTACGATGGTCTTAATCATATTAAAACCAATGGGGCCGATGTAAATGTATGATTCTTATGTTTAAAATAGATTGTTAATGCTAGCCTACACGGTAGATTGGTTTAGACAACGTATCTTCTTTTACTCCTATAAATTCAGCCAATTTTTGTTGTATTTAACGTATTTGCACGGGTGGATATTTTTAATTGGGTGCTATTTAAATGCTATAAAAATAAATTGAAATGAAATAATTCTAATTCAAGAATGTCATTTAAAAAATTGTGGACGCTATTATAATTAATCAATTTGGTATATGTGCAATGCTATAAAATTATAATTTTTACGATAAAAAGAAAATAAAATGAAATAAAAATAAATCATTCTGTCACTAATTATTGCACTATAAAAATAAAGAAATTTTGCCAATTGTATTTAATATTTGTCATTTGGATGTAAGATTTGCTACTGAATTTTAATATTTACCAGTCGGATTTAATATATGGCTAATTGGAATTAACATTTGCTACTTGGAATTAATATTTGCCACTTGGATTTCATATTTGCTACTTAGATTTAATATTTGTCCATTGAATGGATTAAAAACAATCGAAATTGGTTCGAAGGTATTTGTAGTGATGTTCCTAGTACTAATGCCTTAGAAAGTTTCAACAATGTAATTAAACAAGAAGCTACATTAAGAGAACTTTTGGATACATTGAACAATGGTCTGAAAATTATAGTAATGGATTAAAAATATTTAAAACAGAACCTACTATAACCCTAGATATTTGGATAAATGCTTACAATTGGGCTAAGACTAAGAAAGATATTAAAAGTATATCGTCATCATCAAGTACTACAATTAATACATTTCCCTCAAGAAAAATTGAAACGTTAAATATATAAAAGTTGATTGCTTTGAAACATTCGATGAATTTAAAATTAATTCATTCTATAGCTATAACGTTACTTTCCCTAATGATGGCAACTTTTTGGCTGCACAGTGTGATTGTCCTGCTTATTTTAAAACATTTATTTGCAAACATGCTGTAGGAATAGCTGTTAGGCTGAAGAAAGCTTTTCCACCTCCCGAAGCGAAAAATTTTGATATCGAGTCAAAACAAAAACGTGGAAGACCTTCAAAAGCTCAGAAGGCATTGTTAATGCAATAATGAAGCAAATTTCGTATTATGCTTGCTCTTTTCATATTGTTTATTTTTGAAATAACATTTATTTAATGTATTGATCAGACTGAATAAATTTTGGGTTATATTTTCTTCATATCCATGTTTTATTATCCAATTATCATTTACCTCGTCCTTTACATTTTACTCGTATCTATAAACGTGACAAATATTAAATCCAAGTCGCAAATATTAAATCAAAATGGAAAATTTTAAAACCTATTGACAAGTTTTAAATCCAAGTAGGAAATATTAAACTCAAGTAGCAAATATTAAATACAAGTGGTAAATATTAAATTCAAGTAACAAATATTAAATCCGAGTAGCAAATATTAAATCAAGTAGCAAATATTAAATCCAAGTGACACACATTAAATTCATTTAGCAAATATTAATCTAAGTAGCAAATATTAAATCCTAGTGGCAAATATTAAATCCAAGTTGAATTTATATTATTTGTTATAGCGTGGTGCAAGTGACAAATAAAAAAAAATTATAGCAAATAATTTGTGCTCTTTTTAATTTACTGTAGTACATCGTTAAACAGGGTAAATAAAAGTTTGTGTGTTCTTCCATTGCTTTTAAAGCGCTTTAAAATCAGATAAATACCCCGTAAACCTGTATTTACATAAACGCCACAACAGTGGCAAGTTATTAATAACCTCGGGAATTTTATTCGACCACTCCACAAAGAGCAATATTTCTTTTATGTCAAATGCAGTGTGAAAACGAAGCGCCGACGATTTAAAAAGCGGATTAAAGCGGCCGAAGGCTTTGTCTGATCACGGACGGTTTGCCAGAAAAACACTGGAAATATAAAATTCGTGAGTGTTTACCTCCGAACGCACATTTTTTTTCCAACTCTTTATTCGATGGATGTTTACCGATGAATTCTATAAGGGATTTTATTGGTCGGTTTTGCGACGTTGTTTGAAACCAAATTTTACGACTGGCACGATTTATAGATCTGCAAGAACATAAATTGTCAACATAAACTGTGTCTCATCCTAGGGTTTTGCAAATTTCGAGTCGTACACACCAGTTTAAAACGCATGACGCCGGCAAAATGCAAATAAGAGGGTTCAAGTTTATTGCAAGCTCTCATAATTTTTTTTACTTCTTTATGTGTTCCACTTATAGAAATTTTCCTTTTGCGCTGGTGCCAACGTTGACAAAATAATCGTCAAACGATTTAGTTGTGTTTTTTTAAATTTGCGACGAGTTGATAGCGGTTCACGATTTATTTTCTATACAATAATATATTTAAATACTATTCTGTAAATTATACTCCTAACATTTTTGGAATCTTCCATTCATCTCAAGCAACTTTTGTTAAAGACTTATTATAGATAAAGCGAATAGTTTTAAAGTTATTTGCATTTAGAGATTATATACCCGGCACCTCCGCCAAATTTTTGGATGTAATAAAGGTTTAAATAAAAATTAATATCTCTTCTTCCCGAATGAATAAAATTTTAACTGTACGTCTTTCGGAAGGAGATTTCTTGGCACATCTTACAAGATGTCTTTAAATTTTTTAACACAAACAAGGTGTTTAAAACTTACACCAACTTGGGATTTTTAAACAGAAACCCTGTGTATGTTATCAGATTTTTGGAATGTACCATTTATTTTAAGTAATTTTGGTAAAAGGTTTATTTAGGATAACATGTACGGGCTTATAATAATTTATAGTTATATTTAAATATAGTGCCTATTGGAGTACCCCACGAAGGGAATACAGGAAGCACATTTTAAAAACTTTTGAGAGCAATAGAAAATATTTTTAATCGGTTTCTAATCGTTTTGATGGGTCGTTAGGCAGTGCTAAGTTTGTGTTCAATATTTTAACAAACAATGAAGCCAATTTCAACAATTTTTAATTTTTGACAATAACTATTCCAAGGGAATTTTTTATAACTTGAAAAAGCTATAAAAAATATTTTTAATTGGTTTCTGATCGTTTTTATAGCGATTATGAAATTCCAAGTTTATGTTTAACATTGCTGCAAACAATGAAGCTAATTACAAATTTTTAAACCCGAACATACACCAATCAATCATAATTTAACTAGTAAAATTAGTTAACAACTCACGTTTTGCAACTAATTGCAAAATATAATACCTTGTGCATATTTGATTTTAGTTGAATTACAAAGTTAATTAAATCCGATATAGTTTTCATGTACCCAACTAATATTTTATCGATGTAATTAGCAGATAGCGACCAATTTACGCTCACAAAATATATATTTGACGGTATCTTGGGAATTATGTATCGTGGAGTTGCTACTGATCTACAAAAGTGCAAAAATTGCTGTTAATGTATTTCTCCTTCATTAGGTTAATCGAATTTGGTCTTTTTCGCAAAAGAAATACGAGCAATTTAAATATTGGAGTACTATGCCAAAGTTGTTCATGTTAATTTTGCTTGGAAATTTAATTTCAGTATGTTATTTTCAATAACGTTTTGTACGTTGTATGAAAATCAATTAGAAAAATTAAATTATAATATTCAGTGAATTATTTAATCAACTGCCAGTTCCACAGCCTTTTTCAAACATACATCAACAGCAAAAAATCAAGGAAAAATTTTTAGCTCCCATTGCACGTTAATAAATAATGATTGACATGACACAAGGTATAAGAACAAAAAGTTAAGTATTTCGTAACAGCAAAATAACAATTAATGTTTCATTGATTTCATACACAAAGATTATAAAAACAATTCAATTTGTCAAAATGAAAACGTATTAAGGAGGACGCCCGTGGGAACTCACACGTGCAAAAATAAGCGAGATATTTAACAATGTAATTTAAAATTCTTTGTGAAACTTCTGAGATAGGGAATGAAATATTAAAGTTTTTATTGCCGAAGTATTTTTATTCCCAAAGTACGTCTTGAAATATGAGTTTCTTGTTTTGTTCGCAGGTAAGAAAAAACGTTGAAATGTTTATTAGATGGAACGCAAGCTGAAGACAACAATAAACAGTATGTGGTTGCTTATCTATTGGGCTTAAGATCAAGTGAAAATAATCATTGTGTCTTCAAATAAGCATAATTAGACTTGTTCTATAGATATACAGACACTATGTGTTAGTTAAACAATACCTGATAAATTCAAACCAAAATTCAAAGTGAAATATTAGTGAAAGTTAGAAAATATTTGTTGATAGACCCTCCGAGTTTCACATGTATTAACAAGAGGGTGGTGCATTCAGGGTATTATTGAAAATACATACACACAGATTGACATAAAAATGCAAAATTAACATTTTTATGTAAAGAGGTGTTAGCTAAACATTTCCTGATAAATTCAAACCAAAATTCAAAGTGGTTTAGAAAATATTTGTCGCTATAACCGTCCGAGTGTATGTATTAACTGAAGGGTTGTGTGTTAATCTTATTATTGAAATTATAAACAGACAGATTGATATATGTTCGCGAAATCATTTTGAACATATTTGGATGCGTTAGAACATTTTCTGCTAATTTGGAATCAAAATTCAAAATGATCTACAGCAAAATTACATACTATTGGCCATTGAATGAGTTTCAATTTAGCTTTAAACCTTTCCAGGTAAAGTGGGATAAGTTTGTCAACTTTTGCAGGGGCAAAATCGAAAAAGAAACTACAGCAATTGTTTTGAAACTTCACACACGCCATATTTAAACCCCAAATAACATATTATTTATCCCAATTTCGCCCTTTTACAAAGGATCAAATTAAAACCGAAGGGTTCTCACCGAAAACAAACAACTCCTGGATCTTTAATCATAGCCCATGACCCGTGACAGCGTTTTGTATTTCAGAGATTTGTAAATGGACAAAGGAAGGTAGCGAATCGCCTTCCACTATCTTTCGAAATTCGTTCGCTCGCACAAAGAGGAAATAAGGGTCGCCAGGATGCGGTTCCTTTGTTATTCAAGTAAAAATATATGTGATCGAGTGAAGCACTCAGGGCCCTTTAAAGTTTCTTTTTGAAAACATCTCACGCAAATACGTTACATTTACTTTTAAATGACTCCCAAGAAACTTAATATTCCGAGTTGCTTGGGAATTTGGCTCAATAAAATTGTTATAGTCAAGTCGAAATTAGTAATGATAAGATTGCTGGAAGTTGATGGAATAATTGTGAAGCTTTCGATGCGAATTACTTTGAAAACCAAAGTGTCCAAGCCTTTTTTTATGGAAAGGTTATGTCCTTGTATTATTCGAGAGGCTAAAACAAAGTTTTTGAAAATAAATTTCGCATGTGCAAGGATAAAAATAAATAACTTGCGCCCTACACAATCATCAACACAGTGGCAAAAACGCAACCCAAAAGTTTACCAACTCCTACTCCTCCCTCTTTAGGCAACTTCCAGTTAATGTTTTATTTTATGATCTGTTATTTTCAGGAATAGTTTTTGCCGCCAAAAGTTTTCAGAGTTTTTAGCGCCAGGCCCAGATACCGCATAATCCCTTAAGTGTTACGTGACGATCGTAAGTCGGCGTTTCAGCTTTAACGCTTTTTCAAATTGAAAAGTTGCGTTTCACAAAAAAATAAAGCAAACATTAAAGCTTCTCTGCATCCGCCCTCGGTGCGTTTGTGTCGGAAGAAGTAACTAATGACGCAAAAACGTACTCGTTATGTCGTTTAATAAGCTCGAAGTTCAAAGGGAATTGCCGGAAAAAATTAATGAGACGGAGGAATATTGCGTACACTTGTAATTTACATTTTGGAATGGTTGTAACAATCTTTTAAGCGTGTGGCTTCTGGTGCGATAGCTGCTACGTGCAAAATACTTTTTAAAAATATTTTTTTGTACCAATTAATAAGTAAGTAGTATAATAATACAAGAAAATTAATTCACTCAAAGGTGTTGTTTAGATTATACTGAAGGCATAACAGGTAAATTAAAAACAGCACTTAGAAAACATAACATAGAAACATGTTACACTACAACTAATACTCATCATTTCTAAACATTGCTGTCTAAGATTGTTCTAGGTCGTTTTTGAAGAACCTAAAGCTTGAAATGTATTTTCTAGGGTGTTTTCAACAGCTAAAAAAAATATGAAGACCATTGCAAAACAATAGAAATTTTTACAGAATAAAATGGAAGGCTTATAACTTTAAACTTTTTTCAAAATTTTAAATGACTGCCAAGAAATTGTTTGGGGCCGTTTTTGAACAAACCAAAATTGGAAATGCATTACTAAGGGTGTCTTCAACTTTTTTGCAAAATATAAAGACCATTGCAAAACAATATAATTTTTTATAGAATAAAATGCAAGGCTTATACACTTAAAACTGTTTTCAAAATTTTGAATGACTGTCGAAACATTGTTTGGGGCCGTTTTTGAACAAACTAAAGTTGGAAATGCTTTGCTAAGGGTGTCTTCAACGTTTCTACAAAATATAAAGACTATTGTAAAACAATAGTATTTTTTACAGAATAAAATGCAAGACTTATACAACTAAAACTGTTTTCAAAACTTTGATGTCTGTCAAAAAATTGTTTAGGGCCTCTTTTAAACAAACTAAAATTAAAAATGTATTGCTGTGTTTTCGACGTTTCTACAAAATATAAGGGCCATTACAAAACAATAGAATTTTGTACAGAATAAAATGCAAGGCTTATACAATTAAAACTGTTTTCAAAATTTTGAATGACTGTCAAAAAATTGTTTAGGGCCGTTTTTAAACAAACTAAAATTGAAAATGTATTGCTAAGGGTGTTTTCGACGTTTCTACAAAATATAAAGACTATTGCAAAACAATAGTATTTTTTTCAGAATAAAATGCAAGGCCCATACAATTAAAACTGTTTTCAAAATTTCGAATGACTGTCAAAAAATTGTTTGGGGCTGTTTTTGAGCAAACTAAAATTGGAAATGCATTGCTAAGGGTGTGTTCAACATTTCCACAAAATATAAAGGCCATTGCAAAACAATAGTATTTTTTTCAGAATAAAATGCCAGGCCTACACAATTAAAACTGTTTTCAAAATTTTGAATGACTGTCAAAACATTGTTTGGGGCTGTTTTTGAACAAACTAAAGTTGGAAATGCATTGCTAAGGGTGTCTTTAACATTTTTAAAAAATATAAAGGCCATTGCAAAACAATAGAATTTTTACAGAATAAAATGGAAGGCTTATACAATTAAAACAGTTTTCAAAATTTTGAATGACTGTCAAAAAACTCTTTGGGGGTCGTTTTTGAACAAACTAAAGGTGGAAATGCATTGCTTAGCATGTCTTTAACATTAATAGAGAATATAAAGACCATTGCAAAAAAATAAGCAACACTAAAAAAATACTGTATCAAAAAGTCAAACAATCATACTTACATTTACTGGAAGCGTTTTCAAAAAATTCTTCGGCAACAGCGCTGATCTCAAAAATGCGCGCGCACAATTTTCGTTTACGTTTTCGAAGCGTTAAAAAATGTTTGTTTAATAAATATATTGCTCTGCCTTACGTATTACAAGTTGATTATTGTTTAAAGCGCGCCAACAAATTTATTTTCAAAATATCCAAAGCTTATAAATATAAAAAACACGTGTTGTGTATAAGCAACTAACAATAACAATTTAATACTAGAGTACAAAGTAATTAACAACAAATTTGAAACGAATCACAACCTTCGTTAGAAGTATTATCAAAATTTGGCACTATACTCAATTAACCCGAGTGTTTTTGTAAAATATTTCGGTCGAGAACGATTTTTTTGGTGTTTGGAAGAACACTGAGTTGTTTATTATTGTTGTATTGAGCTTTTGTGTATTAATTTTGTTGCTTTATAGGTTAAAGCAAATTCTTATTTACACCACAACCAGAAGCATTAAAGCTTACGTTTTCCACCCCTAGATGGCTAAAATTGCTTAGGGGTGGAATTAAATCGATGAATTTACCCTGCTGCAAGGATTTAGGGTGGTCCAGATGATTTTGTATTCTATGTGCACTGTGTTAGGACTCTTTGAGGATGCTTTGGGGGCGAAGTTCGCCTTTATAAATTTGTTAATAGTGATCGGGAGTAAATTGGGGTTGTTTGACAACAAAATCTTGCAGGGTTTGAAGCAATGAACGCGTATAACCCACCCTTTTCGTATAGCTAACGTTTCGCTTATGCTTTAAGCGGTTTTTATGTATTTACAGCAATATTGCGGCGATATAATGCGAAAATTGCTGTGGCTTTATTGAATTTATCTTTGTATAATTGTTTTTTTGATCTTAATTGACTGTTGTTCAATAATAAATGAGTAGTGTTTGTATCTAATGTTTTTATTTGAAGGGTAATGTAAAAACATTCCAATTTAAGCCATTAAAGAAGGTTTAGTTTTTGAGATCAATCAAAAATTGAAAATGAATGTGTTGAGTGGGGTTATATATCACATTCTTCAAACTAAAATGTATAAATATTGACTGTTAATTCGTTATGATTTAAATAAGGATCTTTGTAAAAATGGAAAAACTTTCATGATTAAAACCTTGCAGTTATTGTAAGAAAAAAAAATCGATTATATTGGGAATGGTCTTTATGTTTTCCGAAAATGTTAAAGAAAACCTAAGCAATGCATTTCTACCTTTTGTTCGTTTAGAAACTGCCTAAAACAATTTTTTACAGTAACTCAAAGTTTTTCAAAAATTTCTTAGACTATAACGTTGCAATTTTTGTCAGAAAAAAATTGCTTGTTTTGAGATGGTCAATATATTTTCGGAAAATGTTAAAGATGCAATGCATTTCTACCTTTGGTTCGTTTAAAAACGTCCTAAAACAACTTTTTACAGTTTTAGAAAATAATCGATAATTTATGGATAGCCTTTCATGAAAATAAGGCAATTATTGCAGAGAAAAAATATTTGTAACTACTAAAATACATCCAAATTAGTCCAATAGATTGAGGGATTTGTTTGATTATGACATAATGGACCTCAAAGTCATCTGAGATTAGCCACTTTGGGGTGAGCACAGCTGCAGTGAACTGTCCAAAACTTTAAACATTAGTGGATAGTACGTATTGATTTAAATTGCTCCAAGTAAAATTTGCGTAATCTATGCTATTTGTTGGCTTTCACGTGCAGCTCATAATAATTACCGAAACTCCGGTACAGTTTTAGTTCAGTTTGGCGAAGTGCTGTAAAGGTTCGACCTAAATCCTAAATGTTTTCACCTTAATGGTGTCATCAACCATCTTAAGTGTTCCCAGACCTTCCTAACAAACTCTTTTACAACTCGCCCCTGAAGCGTTCATTTGCACCGGAAGACCGTTTTGCACTTTCATTATAGTGCCGTTTCCCTTCCGTGCCACGGCCTAAATGTCGAGAGAATTTTATAGGCCACGCGATTATAAGGCCTTTGTTCCGGAATAATTCTATTTGCAGCTCGCGAGGCAGAACACGGCATCAAACGAATTAAATTTAAAAATTTTACACACATGCGGAGGAAAAACCATCTGCACGAGTTGATCGCTTCAATGAGGTGCTGCAAAGGAGACGGTAGAACATTGAAAATATTAATTATCACCCCACACAGATCTTTGATTTACGACAAAGCGAAGGATCAAGGAACATCTTAGTCATAAATATCAAATGAAAATTTGTCGCGCAAAAACGGAAGTAAAAATTCACCTCAGTTATTAAAAAACTTTCCAGGATCTTCCCGAAAACCAACGTGATTAAATTTGTGGGCGTTAATGGGTTTCCTCGAATTATTTTAACATTAATTTTGGGCAATATATTTCATCCTTTCTCCAGTTGCTACGAACATGAAATTCATGAAATAGCTACGGGACCACAAATTCTCTAGACGACTCTGTTCGCTTAATAGGACTTTAATTGGTAAATTAATTCAAAAGGTATCGATCGAAGTTTGGCAAACTTTGAGCTTTTCAATCAAGATATTTTCACTTAAACAATATTGTACAACATATCGAAAATTTAAATTCATAATAAGCTTTTAAAAAATCGCTGAATATGTTGACTACGTTATTAAAACAATTTTACGAAATTCCCTTGATAAAAATATTTCTGTAGCATGAATTTTTAACGTTAAATCAACTCTGATGATATTTTAAATGGCGCTAAGCTTTTTACGTTAAGAAACTGCTAATAATATAAATATTTATTTGATAATACTTGGTGCATTTACACAATCTGGTGTGCTAAATTGTTTTTATTTAACATTTTGCGCATAATATTTTAAATATTAAAAAGTATTTAGTATTGTAACTAAATTATACAGCAATTAAATCGTGCAGTTTGCATTTTTATAACTACATTTGTGTGCCACTGCAATAGAATTTTAAGATAAAATTATTTATACAGAAAACTTAATATTACAGCGTTTTGATTTCCCCTCTATGTGCAAAGAGCAAGTTCATAAAAAGAGCCCAAAAAAATATATGAAAAAATATGAGAGTGCATTTTACATGTACTATCAAAATTGATCGATTAGTTATCAAGCCCGTTCATGCAAATTTTCATCGTTTTTTGACGAAATTGTTCAAATAATTATCATGCAAGTACGAAGTTTATTCGAAAAGTCATAACTAATATCCTGAAAAGTTCAAATATCCATAATTTTATTTCTGAAACAGTTTAAATAATCATTAATCGATTATTTAAACCATTCATGTACCTACCAGGTTATTTACAATAACCTTATATCAAATTTAACTTTCACATTGTCGACTACAAATGTGACAAATTTATATAGCTACGGTTAGGAAAATTTACAGGAATAAAAACACTTGCCGATTTTTATTTCAGTTGGATCAACACCATGAAGTAAGTGACCACGGCTCCAAGCACCTATAACAGAAGAAATAATGTTTGTGTTACCCTGGGGCCGAGGCAACTCACAGAAGCGAAAAGATCTAGGGAGATTGTGAAAAATTTCGCTCCTGATATGGACATGGCTTTTTGGCACTGCTGGCAGACGATTTGTACAAAGGTTTTCGCTTCTTCAGATCCGTCGTACCAGTGGCAGCTGTAGGCTGCCTCCATAACTGAAGAACTCTGAAATATGAGGGTGTTAGGACACTAAACTTGGTCCTATATGTGGGCTTGAAGCTTGGTGCATATACACCTTATTTCGGACCTGCACTGAAAACTTACCTCTTCGATAAGTCTGTTGCCAAATATGCAGAAATGAAACACTTGGGCCAAGGCGTAAAGTAAATAACCCATGACAGAGGCCGCGTACGGTGTAACGCCTGTGATCTGCGTAAAAAATTCAACGGTCATATAAAGTAAACCCCATAATAAATGTCCGTTACCTTCGTGGCTTGATAAGCCAACAAAGTTAGCATGATGGTGGATGTTAACATATGCAGTAGAAGAGCTATACCGTACGCATCACCAATAGCAGTTACAAGCCTAAAAAGAATAAAAAATGTAGCAGTAAGGAAACATCAAAGATTAAAACTCTTGATCTATGTTTTAGGCTTACGCGGCCGATATTCAATGTGTATAAGTTGTTTCCGGGTTGGAACGGCGTCGAAGGTTTCTTCATAACCGACCTTTCGTCCTCCTTTATCGGGGACATCTACAAGGTTGTTGGTTAAACAGCCTTCGACGCGGTTCCAACCCGGAAACAACTTATGCACATTAAAACTCCTGATTTATCAGGGAATTATAATCGATCACAAAAAATCTTAAAGAGAACTTAGAGGAAGGAGATTTGGACTTATGAAGAAGTTACGGTAGCTGTGACGTTGCCAAAACATTGTTTTTCCAACAGGATTAGATTGTTGAACAGCAATAGAAGAGCGGGGATAAAAAAGAAAAAATGCTGTGAAATTTAAACACCCTGTATATTTAAAAAAATTTAATATTATTTTGTAGAAAGCATAAAACCAAATGCTTTCGAATGCTGTATTGCTTTAAGTCCTAGTGCGTTTAGAACCGAAAATATTAATTTTTAAGTAATTTTTCTCCATCATATGATGTGACATTTGTGGAGATAACAATACAGTATTTTGCAAATAACTTGAAAACCATGCGTTTTAGCTACCATTAACTTTTAACAAAAGTTACTTGAAATGTTTAGAGGATTCCAAAAATGTAATAATATACAGATTGTCGTGTTTAAAGATCAAAAATTGGGGCAATTTTTGAACACCCTGTATATGCAAAAAAAATGGCAAGCGATTTTTAAATAGATTTAATATTGCTCTTGTAAACGCTGTTGACTATGAATTTTCAATTAGAATTATTGATATGTATTTATAATTACAAGTTTTACATAAAATAAAAAATGGTGAAGGTACCAGGTAAAAAATACAGCCCTATAAATAAACCTAAATAATTTCACAACCATGCATTTTAGCAGGAATACCTGTAAATAAAAGTTATTTAGAATGAATGGAGGATCCCAAAACTGTAATAATATATAGGGTGATGCTTTTAAAAAATTAAATTGGTGTAATTTTTTAACACCCTGTATAGGTTAAAATTTTTTTGGTGGTCTCCAAAAACACACTGAGGAATGTCCTTTCGGATGGCCTCTTCAAAATTGTAGCTTTCTTAAAACGGAAGATATGATTTTTTTTTAAAAACAATTACACACAAAGAAAAATTTGGTGGAGGTACTGGGTATACCAAAAATAAATGCTTGTAACTCCAAAACCATGGATTTTAGCCACAAGAAACCTTCAACAAAAGTTACTTAGGAAGAACGTAAGATTCCAAAAATGTAATAATATACAGGGTGCTTTGTTTAAAAAACCAAAGTTCTGGGTGTACCAATAAAAAATGCTTGTAACTCCAAAACCATGGATTTTAGCTACAAGAAATCTTCAACAAAAGTTACTTAGAAAGAACGCAAGATTCCAAAAATATAATAATATACAGGGTGTTGTGTTTAAAAAACCAAAGTTGGTGTATGCAATAAAAATTTTTTGGAAGTCGTATAAAATAGATTAATAAATATCTTTTTGAATGATGTAAACTTCAAAGTTTGATCTTTATTCTCACTTCATGTTTTACCTTAGTGCATTAGGTTAACAATTAGGTAAATAACACGGGACAGAGTCATCCAGATAGTAAACTACCCTTGACAGTGTCCCTAGTTATCTAAAATTTAGAGGTAGGTCAAATATTGATTTTCTTTGAATGACTAGTTAATATTCTAAATGCGTTAGTCGTGGAAAACTTAATATACCACCGCTGATGTCGAATTATAAAGGCGGAATTCACATTAATATTAGATATATACAACGCCTAGAAACACGAAGACTGCATTTCCATGTTAATACAAATTTGTTCAGTGTACATAGCTAACATTTTCAAAAATACCTCATAATAACCGTTTAAATTAGCCAGAGTAGTTACATGGTCTTAATTTTTAAGCTACTTATAAATACGATTGAATAATTCCTAGCTAATAATATTTTTTACAAAGAACCGGGCGTCGATATGATTTCCCGACGCTTTGAAATAAATCAGCGGTGTTAGGAAATGAAAAAAGCCCTCCTGAGTTAAGAGAGCATATTGAAGTTTTAGATAAAAATACGGTCAGGTTATATGGGTCTGCCAGATAGGACAGTAAGAAAGGAAACTGTCAAAATTAGATGGAATCCATAAGACTTTCCGCACTTGAAAAAATATTACGACGATTTGCCTCTCTTCATATGAATTACGTCAGCTGAAAAGCGTTCAAGTGTGGATAATAAAGTTTTATTGGAAATCGAAGTTAAGGTTTTTGCATTGAGATTTAAAGCCTCCAGTATACAGGGCGTGCGAAAAATATGTACATAGCATGGGAGTTTCATTAAAAGTAAATAATAAAGAAAATGTGCAACAAATTAGGAAAATTATAATGATTTCTAGTCCATTTCTATCAGGACATGTAAGATCTTCTTTATAAATTTTGAGTATGTTACGTTAGGTATGGAAATTTTATGGTTTTCGGTTTACTTTTTAATTTTAAATCGTCAGACGCGTTGGAAAACAATGACGCATCGTTTTGACCGTATCATCCCGTTAAAACAATTGCAGAACTTGAACGGCACTTGCTTTTCAAGTGACGTAAGCATCGCGTTGGACGTTTTTTATCGCAAACAATTACCTGACTACGTGTTTGTGCCTCTCAACCCAGTATTTAATTGCAGACCGGACCATTAGCTCCTGTTTCTTTGTTAAACCGTTAGGGCCAATTCCACCGCCCCCCATGCCAAAGGTCTGCAAGGCCCCGGTGCGATAATTCCCACCCATTTCTTGTCGGGTATTATATATTCCTCTGAGGTCCAGTTCCTCTCTGTTTTTCTCGTTGTTGTAGTCTGCAGATAAAAACGTCATTAAATTCATTTATACAGTGTGACTTTGTGTATGTAAGCTTCTGGTAAACCGTAAATTGGAGCTTTGATCTTCGCATTATTACTGGAGTTTTTATCGTATTTGTGCTTACCATTTTCAATAAGATTGTCTTGTGAGTTGGCACTTGGGGCGCGAAATAGTTCTGCAGTTTTTGGAACGTACGTGTCCAAAGATGCTGATAGTTCCTGTCAACAAAGACATTATTTAGGTACATTTTGAACATGATGGTACAGACACACAAACAGACGCATCTTAAGGACGATTCTAACGCTCTGATAACTTGGAAACTGTTTTTTAATTACTAGTATTTGATTACAGACTCTCTAACCAGAAACATTAGTCGATATATACTTCTATTGCTTGCAAGTTTTACTGTATAGTTACTTTAACTTCAGTTAAACAATTTATTGACTTTAATATAAACATAAAGTTGATATGTTCCGTCCACAATGGCCCACAACTGTGCCTATTTTGTCGAAAAAATCACGAAATAAAGTGTCAAGCACAGGTTAGCAAGTGGTCCAAGATTGCTATTAATTTCCAGCTGTAGAATTAAAAGGTTTTTTCTTCTTCCTGTTATTCGTTCGACGGCGCCGAGAGATATTGCAGTCTGGAATTTTACGATTCAGTATATGGGTCGAAGATTAATCTGGCCAGAAAAACACGAACACATAATTTAATATATTGGGTACAAATACGTTTCAGAATAATTTAGAATTGAAAAAGAACTGAACTAAAATTATTAAGACGACAGAATATTTCCAGACTTAGACACATGAAGTGAGATAACTAAAAAGTTACTGCGGATATTTGTATGAAATTTGCAGGAGATGTTGATCAAACCTATATAAACATATCCTATCAAAAGGGTTTGAATTAGTGTGTCAGTCTGTGCGTACGACTAATAATTATGCTAGTATTACAGATCATATTAAGTTTAGAGTTTATCCACAATTTCAAGACACAAAAAGTGACATAACTAAATAATTCCTGCAGGTATTTGATTGAAATTTGTAGGAGAGGTAAGTCAAGCATCTATGAACATATCCTATTAAAAGTATTTAAAATCGTCGTTCTGTCTGTACGTACGACCAATAATTATGCTAGTATTACAGATCATATAGAATATTTCCACACCTCCACGACACAACGTAAGATAACTAAAAAATTCCTGCTGATATTAGATTGAAATTCGCAGGAGATGTTAATAAAACATATATGAAAGTATCCTGTTAGTTTTACTTCGATTCGTCTGTCTGTTTGTATGTGCGTGTAATGATGGATATTTTACTAACAAAACTAATATTTTTGCTTCCTGTACTTCATGTTTTTTTCCACTTTGCTTACCATTAATGGTTTGAGTATTTCTTTGAGATGCATCAGTTGTTCGCACGCGAAAATCAGCCAGGAACAAAACAGCAAATCAAGCAAATTAGCGTGTGCCATCGAGAAGAACACATAATATATCTGAAACCGTTTAGTATTCTCAGTCAGTACATCTATGTGTGCGCTAATTTTGTCTGTACCTGATATGATAAAGACATTATGTAAGGTGTCCCAGCCATCGCATTCCACGGGTACCAAGATTTAATTAACAGCCTCGGGATTTGGGTTGACACAGTTAGATTAGTTTCCGAATCCGTACGAACGCGAATGCTATCCCCAAAAAAGGTAATTGTGGTCCATGCTGAAAAACACGTTAATCTTTTTAATTCTCTGGAACAATTATCGGGTTTGTGGTGTTTCACAAGCTTTTTATGTTCGTGCATGAGATGTTTACTTAATATTTAACACGATTTAAGCCTGAATAATTTTAATACTGTTGAAAACGAATCAGAATTAGAGGTGCGCCCGGTGGACAACAAAAATGGGATGTCTTTATTTTCGTTATAACTTTTTTAATCTTCAACCAATTTGGGTGATTTTTGGATTAAACTTTAGCCAAAAGTGCCGTTCTTATTTACCAGACCCAAATTTTTGGATTTTTTAATTTAACCTAATTTTAATCTGCTCCTAAATTTCATGTTTTTATTTTAAACGCGTCGATTCTGAAATAACGAAAACGTTTTTTAAAGTTGCAGTGTTTTTTGGTAGTGCAATTATTGGCCAGCCTAAACATCCAAAGTTTTTGAAAAACGCTTCACTGGTTGCGGAGATATAGACGAAAAGGCAACCACGTTGCGTTGCGGTTTGACTGGGCCAAGCTGCATCAAACGAAACATTTGGTGTTCTAAATAGGTCCAACGTTTTGGGCACAATTTAAAGCCCGAATTTGCAAAACTTACAAGAGAATCACAAAAGCATACGCGAAATAAAAAGGTGCGGTGTTTTTTTAGACCATGTTGCATGATCGCTTACCGACAGCACTGCATATGGTGACTGTTACCACAACCACAAGAAGCTGGCGCATTTTTTTGAGGGCTATTCCATGATAACGGTTATTAGATTCCACAAAAAGAGGATGACTGTTGGACTGATTCCATATCCCCAAAGTTCTGCAAGTTAAAAACACGATTAAAGTGGACATTTCGACTCGTATCTTAGTCTAGAAAGTTGAACTCCAAAGAATGATCTTAAATATAAATTTGCAATGTATTTGTAATGAAGATGGTATGCATTGTTGGTTCTGCATAATCCATTGCTGGAGTGTAAAATTTTTTTTGCAAGAGTGTTGAAAATTTAGCTTGACTACTGAGAGATGAATTTTTCTTACCTGTAAAACAGCTTCGAACGAAGAGCAAAGTATATGTACTTTGTTAAACAATGCGTGAAGAACAATACTGTTATGGTATTGGCTGCTAGATCGTTAACATCATCACTTTCTTCAACTAAATTTCCAAATGTAAACCTAAAAAAAACAACATGTAGCACTGTTTATGAATGATTTTCCTGTCAATTTCGTCAAAATAAGCATAATTGTTGAGACAGTGCTCGCGGCATAACTAAGCAGTTACATAATTCGCGATTATCCTGGAGAAATGCGATAAGTTAATATCAAATGGTTGAGGTCTTGGCGCAAATTTCACCTCAAGGGCGAAACTAAACAAGATGTAATGAGACAATATTAGATTGTGGACTCCCGGGGAACGACTCGACATGGAACTGTTTGTAATAATAAACATCTTTGTAACACGCGTTATAAATGTAAATGATCTTGCCTTCCGCTCGAATTACGGGATTCAAAGACCAAATCTAGCGAGATAAATGGGAGAAACTGGATAAAGAATGCGTTTTGAGTGTGTCTTAGCACACAGTTTTATGATAACACCGCTTGGAAGGGTTTAACGAAGAGAGAACTGGAATTTATTTGTTTTCATTAAATAATATTTCATTTACCAAGGGTTTTACAAGGAGTACAGTATTAGAGGTCCAAAAAAATTGTTTTTGTTCACGTTTAATCTAAAAGGATACCTCTTAGAAACAAGGGACAAATTAATCTGACTCTAGGTATTTTTCAAGTCTTATCACTTACCCAAACTGTGCTACAACCAGCACCAGATGGATGCACGAGTAAAATACTCTTAACCCATGCACCCCTCCAGATGTGTCGTTGTGGTAGCTGAACATAAAGTGTCCCATCGTCTGCATCAGTCGAATATTTGGCATTAGATCGGCCACTAGGCCGACCTTTTTGTATTTCAACATCTGTAACAACGATTTAAAAAAAAGACTGAAAATTCTGTAAAGAATCAAGGTCTTTGTAATGTCTAACAAAATGGTTAGTGAAGGTTATAGTATTTTTTAAGTTATGTCGTTCATGGAAAAACCATAAAGTCTTTGTACTTTTTCCCTGGTCACGTAGTAAACAATTTTCGTCCTGTACAGTCTTTGCTCTTTACCAATTTTTGATGGGTGTTTGTGATCTTAATTTTAGCGAACTGATTTCGAATAATTCTCATTTATTGCCTGCATAATAAGTTTATCAAGTCAAGTCCTCAAACAGTTAATCACAGGCGTTCCTTGTAGTAACAACTGTAGAGATTCAACCTCTTTAATTTAGACAACCCAAGAAACAGAAGCTTTAACGTAATACTGGAAATTGCAACATAAATACAGGTAGTTGGACAGTGGAAGCGGACGCCGTTTATTACTCCCTCGGCAATAATTCGTCGCGTTCGAAGCTTGCAGCCAGCTAAAGGTACATCAAAATTAAAGCATTCAGTGCCCATTTGTTTAACATGCAACCTGACACGGTTGAACCACAAATTACATTTATATTCGTACCCAAATATCGCAGAGCGTCGCTTCACTTCCCAGATTAATCTGTGGTAGGTAGCCATAAAACTTAGCTGTTTAAATCCCAAAGCCGAATATGAAATTTATAATATGTATATGAAATCTCAACTCCTCCCTCTCTTTTAATTTTTGTTTCTCTTTACCGAAGACTACATCATTTGTTTGTGCGTGTGTATCAAAGAAAAAAAAGCACAAATATATAAAGTAAGTCGCGAAGGAAACGTTTGGAAGCCAATTCACAAACATACAGACGCGAAAAAGGCACAAAATTAACTTGAAAAATATCCACAAAGTAGCGTAGAGGAAGAAATAACTGAATAATTGTAAGCAGAAAGAAGATTTAAGTTTAAAGGATTTTAAAATGGAAATATTTTGAAAAAAGGGAATATAAAATACCAGATAAGTATTTAGAAAAAGAAGCATTTTGAAAATGAAATAATTTAACACCCTCCATATTTACAGACTGACGTAGGGACTTGGGGAAGGACAAAAAATAAGGAATTTGTAAAGAAAAAGTTCCCAAATACTTAAACAAACAAAGAACGTGAAGAATTTTGATTTTTTAAACCCAAAATACTCAAAGACGGTCGAAAAACAAGCTGAATCTCAAATAAAATAATAAGGAATCGTAAAAGAAGAACAATTCTGAAGTCAAAATATGAAAAATATCAAATGCATGGAATCAAAATTGGTCAAAAATTAAGATTTGCTCACCTTTATTTGCGAAAAAACTATAACCCTTTTTTTTAAACAAACGCACTAACAACTTATCAACCTGTCTTACATAATTTCACCTACTCCACTTACAGATTGATCTACCTTAACATGAACCAAATTTTTATTTTTGATGACCTTCCAACGCCTAGCTACACCAAAACGTTAAGGATAATGACCAATAAATCCTCTACCAATAAGGGCTCCAATAATTCTTTGTCCTACTCATTGAAACACGGTTAAAAACTTTTGTCGTGGTCCAATAAACATAAAGATAAACCAAGGATTGGCTAAAACCGATCACGTGGCTTATGACAATAACATCTGCTGCATAGATGTTCTGTAATTTCACATCTCTAGCTAAATTTTTAATGATCTAGGGTTTAGAGCGTTTTGAGATGTCTTTAACGTAAAATATGCGCACTTAAACGGATCAAAATTTTGTTTCTCATTGATGATATCGGTTTTATGAATTCAATTAAGTATTCCTCTTGCTTAATAGTTTGTTGTTAATGATGCATTAGAATTGTATCGATTTCAGACAGTTTCAATAAAGTTAATTTTAGATGTAAAACTTTACTTGAAAGTTCCTTGGATATAGATTGTTTATGCGTTTTATGAACAATAGTTTAGGCTTCCAGGACTAAATTAACAAAATTTATGATAATTTTGGACATTTTTATTTAAAAAAAAAGAGACATTTGTTGTAGGTTTAATGATTTTCATTTAATTTCGCCATGCAAAGTATTAAAAAAGTTGTGTGATGGCCAATTCGTAATTGCAAAGTTTTTACACTATTCGGATTCCTTTGGAAGAAATTTTGAAAATTTTTGCAATGAGATTTATCTGTCTAACCGTGTGTATTTTCGTGTTAGAATATTGCAATTTTAAATTTTTCAATTGATTATACAAGAAACAATCATTAAAAGGAGACCTCAAAAGAATCTGTGTTTATTGCATTAAGAACATCGAAACTAAATGTTTTGCAGAGTTATACTGGCCATTTCCTTCGGAAAAATAGGGGAAAAGTTAAATGATAAAAGTAATTTTTGCGATCGCGTTGGCCATGAAACAGTCAGAGATAAAATCGGAATTCTCCTGTTTACCAATTTGCGAATCCTTTGCAAGTAAAATGGTGTAAAGTTTTTGAAAAAATCTTGAACGGTTCTGGAGAAAAACGTCAAAAACGAAACCCCTACAAAAGCGTTATCATTTGAGAAGTTGTGGTATATTTGTTGTAGATAACTAGGTAAATCTATGCGACTTGCATATGCGTTTAACAAAGGGAAAACCGTTTTTGCAAGGGCCACGTTTTTCGAGTTTTTCTCCGGAACCGTTTAAGATTTTTTTCAAAAACTTTACACCATTTTACTTGTAAAGGATTCGCAAATTGGTAAACAGGAGAATTTCGATTTATCTCTGACTGTTTCATGGCCAACGCGATCGCAAAAATTGCCTTGTAAGCAAAGCACTGAAAACAACTTTACACATGTCACTTGAATTTGCAAGTGTATTTTGTCTAATTAACCCAAAAATGTGTTTGTAGTTTCCAAAAAAGCAACCAACAAGGGTAGTTTTCTTGTCAGTTAATCTGCAAACAAATTGGAACTTGTTTAAACGGTTTTACTACCAAAGGACATGCAAAATTAAAGGATATTGGTGACGACACAAACTACTAAAAGCAATTAATTTAGAACTACATACATGGGCAACTCCACAAATAATTGCAAAACATTAAATTGAAGAAGTTCTTTTGTACATTTACATAAATTAGACAGTCACAGAGAAAATTCTCGTATCGAATGATGTTATCTTTTGTCATTGTGGGTTCAGAAATATACCTCACATTTCACGTTGTCCATATCGTCCCAAAACCCCATTTATCTATACCGATTTCCAATTTTCTTCCTGCGGACGTACACTAAACTAAATTAATACACATCTGACACAGCGACTTGGCGGATTTATTTGGGTCAGCATATTTCGCGATGTAATCAAAAAATTCTTTTTCCTGCCTCACGAACTTCTCATGCATATCACAACATAACGCATTACATTTATTTAATTATAGCAAATTAAAGTACGTATTATATGATTATTTATGTTTTCGGTTCGTTTGCCGCGAAGAGAGTTCATTTCAGAATGAATAATATTAGGAGAAACTAGGAAGATACGTAACGACTGGAAAAAGGAAAATGGACATTGTTACGTAAGCCTCGGGTAATTAATTTTCTCGAATCGTAAGATGATTAAAAGTTTAGTGGCGGTATGATTCATCTGGGTAGGCTGTGTTAATGTGATGTGTTGCTCTACTAATTTCCTTGGGCTCGATTTACAGTAATTGCGAAAACCAAAAGACATGTGTAATGCAATAAATTTAACATTAATGTACCTAAAGAAAGAAAGAAAAAAAGATTTTGGCGATAACGAAAACGGTTTCAATCTTGCTAGATCAAAAAAGCAGGTATCAAATTTTATTATTTTATATTATTATATTATTATATTATTATATTAGTGTGCCTGGGCACCATATCAGTTTAATAATATTCCTGCTTCCTGGCACGCATGCAGTTCAGAATAAATCCTGAGTTTACTTCCGACGAGCCAAGAGCTTATTGCAGTGTACCAATTCTTACTTATAGTTCTGAAACTTGGGCACTAGCAAGCAAAAATCAGAGGATGCAGACGCAGGAGATGGGATTTTTGAGAAGAATGGAAGGATGTAGTGTGGACTAATGGATAAGATTGCCATCGATAAATAAGAAAAACCTAGAACTAAAAGACAAAGCAAAAGATGAAGACAAACCAATAAAGATGGTCCCAGCCATCTGCTACGCATGCCAGAAAGCTGGTACGCAAAAATGGGATAGAAAACGAAGTTTGAGGGAAAAACATAGACTAGAAGAAATAGGAGTCAGCTGGAGGGAAGTGCCACAGTTAGCCAAGGGATTGAGAATCATAATCCAGGATTAGAAAAGCTTACATCGACAACCAAAGATACAGGTGGATCAAACTAGGAAGTAGAAGAAAGTATGCCAAGATAAAATAGCAAAGAGAGATGACTTTTTGCACATGAATCTAAATTTTAACGCTTCAGAGGAACCAATAAGGAATTTTTTGTGCGATCGTACTAGAAACAGCTGTTTGACGGACGCGTTAGCAAACCATAAAGTACTGCATTACCGGCCCTATCCTTAGCAACGGCCGTAAAAGTTACTTTTCAGGCCGTTACCCTTAGCAACGGCCGAAAAAGTAACTTTTACGGCCGTTGCTAAGGAGAGAGCCGGTAATGCAGTACATACGCCGTCATCTGTCAGTGACAGAATGTCACATAGTTTCTAACCTATAATTTTGAAAATTACTAAAAATTTAAATTGTTTTTAATTCGATCGCACAAAAAATGTAATATGCACCTCGGCCAAAACGTACTTTTTGGCCTTGATACATAAATAACTATCAAGCTACGTCAAAATATTGCATAAAAAAATCCACAGCACGTTAAAATTTATGTTCAACTAAAAAAAGACTTCAAGATCTTTGGAAACAAGCGCCTGTATTTAAAAAAAATAAACGCAAAAAGGTATAGTCCATTTTGAAGTGATTGAAAGTCGTTCGAATTAATGCGTAACAAAATATTTCAACCTTAAAATTATGGTCTTAAAACAATATTCCATTTGCGTTAATTAATATTAAAATAAAACTTAATTGGGTGTATTTAAGAGCCAAAACTTTATAAAAGAAATTATTTTTAATTGGAGAAAACTGTGCAAAATTATTTTACTTCACAGTTGATGAAGCTAAAATTATGTTAAGACGTTAAGAATAACAGTTCTTGTACGTTTGCATAACATTAACATATCATTGGCTAGACGGTATTTTGTGCACTGTTTGAATTAGAACAGTTTTTATTTAGATTAAAGTACTTTCTGATTAACACAAGATTTTTCAAGTATTCAAGAGATTATAATGTTATCTGATTCGATAATGCGATGTGAATTTTTTATGTGGAAGTTATTGCAAGTTTCACCTGCATAAAAATGATTTCTAGTTATTATTTGTTTTTTAATACAATGTAGTTGGACAATAACCCAAATTACAAAATTACTAAATTACTGTTTGGTGCGCTAGAAGTTCGTACGAAAATTGTTAGTTGTCCCTGGTTTAGTAATTTTATATCTAAAAATGTTGAAACTGCAATAAAAGTTCTAGTATCGTTGCATAATTAAAGAGTAACAATTTTTTTATGTAGAGCAATTAAACTTACATGCTAATTGCTGTAACTGGATTATTTATTTCCAAAAAAATTCTACATATGTTGCAGAAACTGGGCAACAATTTGATTATATGTATGTATTAGCATAACTTTTTTGGGGGTTTTATACTGGAAACCATCTTCTTGTGTACACATATTTTGCTCATAAAATTAAATTGCTAATGAACTTTTATTATTTTTGACTTAGTTTACAAGCAAAATACCACGATCAACCGATCCACAATAAATCACCTAGTGTATCATACAGACTCTCCACTTTTTTAATAATATAAATCAGTTTTTCCGAAATGATTGTGGAAAATTTTATTTTTACTTACTCAGGGTGTCCAAGATAACATTCCCAGCATGGGGATTTTGCTAAAAAAACTTAATGAGATAGCAAAAATGTGTGTGTGCTATTGAATTCAGAGCATGTGATTTATACATATAACAACAGTTATCAAAATTAAAACTTCTATCACAAAATTCTGAAATGTGGGCCTGTTATCGTTCAAAATTTCTTGTCGTTTTTCAACGATATTCCCCCAACAAGCAATAATTCATAACTCTGAATCATCCACTAATTATTATATTTTATTAAATTATTAATTAATTTCATTATAAGCAAAATATACATCATCAAAGCCGTATATTCGCCAGACCATTTCAAAATTGCCCCAAAGAGAAAGTTCCTCAAACACGTGTCTTTACAGCACGTCTCCATTGGTCAAGGAGTTTAATAAAATAATATAATTGGATAAAACCAGACTTAGCAAACCGTAAACTATTCTATAAAACTGGTTTTTGCATAAACATTGCCCAGTCGCTACTCGATCTTGAAGGACTGCCGCAGTAGTGTGTTATTTTGTGATATTGTGCGGAAAATTTTCGTTTGTAAGTATTCTAGAATGTAATTGTGAAGTGCCAGTGCTGTATTCTCAAATAAAATCGCTTGTGATTAGCAGGAAACTAGTTTAAAGTCACTTGAAAGTAGAGCTAAGACAATGTTGTACAAGAACAGGCTTTCTAAAAGTCTCTCAAAGATGATCTTGAATTAAAACAATTATTTGCTTGTTGAAGTATTCCAAATTTAAGTTTTTTTGGTTTCATGAAATAACATTCGCGTATTTTTAAAATATTGTTGGATATATGCGAACGTTTATACTTTCATTAAGTGTTTACGTAACTCAATTTCACTTTTCTTGCTTCATGATATACCAGAAATGTCAGAAGCTGTGTGGGAACACAATTTCTTGTAAGGCAGGTGCCTAAGAGTTTAGCTCACGATACATTTTTGCAAAATTTGGCGTGTTTTCCAAACAAAAAAATGAGCCACAGTCTTAAAGTTCTAGCGTAAAATTTAAACAATAAAAAAAGTTTGGACAAACACTTAAATTATTTAGGTGAATCATTTGTTGTTATAATTAAGTTCAAGTAAATTTTGTTCGAAGTCTTAATGTAAGCCAGTTTTAAAACCTTCCTTTCTTCATCTGTAGCATTATTATTTATTTATAATAGTTGTAACACATATTTTCATGAACAAATAAGCACACTTCTGACGAGGAGATCAGAGCCTTGTAATTGGTTTATTATTTCTACAAGGAATTTTTCGAAAATAAGTTAAGTTTTTTTTAATTACAATCATAAGTTTTTTTGATCAAAATGACAAGTTTTTCACTATTAAAACCTGGGCTAGTCCAAAACTTTGCTCAGAAAATGTTCATACACATACGAAACGATTCAAAGATGAAAACAGTACTCAAAATTTTGTTTCTTATTCACCAATTTTAATGAATTTCCACCGAAACTTTTCCAGAACGTTAGAATATCATTTAAAACTTAAACGTGTTCATATCAATAATTAAAGTTATATAAAAAAATAAGTTTCCCATGAAAAAAAACATCAATTTTATTGAAAATAGCTCCTCAAAACTTTTGTTATTCAAGAAACTAATTTATAGAACCAAATTGGCTTTTAATACCCATTCGTTCGTCATCAGAGCTAATTGTTTAATGTTTTTGCTACGAAAAAATTAAAAGCTAGCATACGCATGTGGTAGAAAAATTCCAGCAATTATTTTGTAATATTGCTTCGAAAAAACCTTAAACAAAAAATTGCAAGTATTTGTCTTGTAGAATCTTAGTTCAAAGTCCTAATAAAACTATTCTCCAAGGTTGTAGCCAGCATCATTACTAAGAGACGTAATTTTTACTATTTATTGTGCATCTTTACCGACAGAAATGTAGCTTATAGAAGACTGACAAAAGTTTTTTCATATCGATAATTTTGCTTCAATTATTAATAACAAATGTACCTACATACGTCTACAAATGTGGCAGTAAATATGAATAATCTTAAACTAAGTTGGTCATTGCTGAAATATTCTATTACCTTAAAGAGTATGAGGTCTCAAAGAACTGTTAAATTTATATTATCTACATTTCATAACAGCATAGCAATAAAAGCATAGGTACGAGCTGTATTTCTTAATTTTTACAGATACATAAGCACACATTTTGCAACTAAAACAATGTATAGCGTATAGCATTAGAAAGTTAGTGTCAGATGGACTTTATTCTTCAAGAAATATGCTTCAATAATTATTGGAGATGGTATTTTGCTAAGCAATCAATTAATACTTGAATGACAAGTTCATAACACAATTTATTTTGAAAAACAAACCTAGTTGTATTTCCTTGATTGAATAGGAATGACCTAGTGGGTATAAATATGCAAAATCTTAGACATTTCAACAGTTCCTTCCTATCTTAGTCAAACAGGTAAACAAATTTTTTGATAATTTCCCATAGAAATTGCCAAACTTGTGTATGCAAGCGACCAAAGTGGACGGATGTAAAAGTTATAATTATGCTATTATTGCAAAACACGGTTATAAAAATATTTGCACATCGTAATAAAACGACAAAATTTTTAGTATATAAACCAATTTTGCAAGATATAAATATTGTTACACAAGTAAACGCACTAAAATTTGTCGAAACCGTATGCAAGTGTGAACGTTTTGAAATTTTACAAGTTTAAATTCAGAAATGCCTTTGCAATTTTCGGGAAATTTTGAGAATTAAAGTATTGTAATCTCTCCACAATTATTATTAATAATATAACAGCTTTTTAAGGGCGTTAAATTGTCTTTTAATTTTAGTAATATGTAAAATAGTTTTTGTTATATCTTTGCAACGTGCAACGAGGAAATACATTTACAACTTTCTTAGTATAACACCAAAGCAGATAACATTGACTGGTTATTCTACGTATTTAACAACAAATAATTACTACAAGTTTATTTGAAAGTAACACTTGTTGCGCAGATGTTAAAGATTGTGTTTAGTTGGTTAGGGATTTGATGTAAATTTGCTTTAAAAAACGTCAGCTATTTTTTAACAGCAGTGCCATGGGAATGACTTTTTAAAATTATTTATCTCAACCTAAATGGATTTTTAAGGGGAAATGAAAATTTTACAAAGCCATAAATTAACTATTGTATTGTTTGAAACTGTGGTTTAATCTTTGGACAAAGTTTAAGCCGAAATTTTTCAAAATCAGAAGGTGAATAAGGAAATTGTGTTGAATTTAAAATTTGAATGATTTCTAAGTTAAAAATACATGAATTTTCGAATAGTGATCAGGATTTTCCTGAACTGCAAGTTGTAAATTTTATTGTCCTAAATAATAATCTAATGTATTGGGAGAGGATCAAGCCCAAAATTACAAAAATCGGATGGTAAACAAATAATTATCGTGAAGTACTGGATGTTTAAATAAATTTGGATAATATCTACCTTACAGAATTAAAAAGCATTCACATTTATACTGCGAAAAAAATTTGTTTATATAAGAACCAAAATTGGTTTTTGCATTTATTAATAGCCTAATCTTTCGACTAAAGTTTAAGCCAAAATTTATCACAATTGGATGTACATTAAGGAAACTACCATGAAGTTCTAACTAATAGAAGCAAATTCGAACGATTTTTGCGTTACAAGAAACATCAATTTTTAAATAGTAGTTTTAAATTTTGTTCGACAAAAAATTTGTGAGCATTATTGTTTTAAACAATAGCCTAATGTAAAGGCTACAATGTAAGCCAAAAATTGCCAAAATTGCAGCAAGAATAAAAAAGTTATCGTGAAGCTTCGAATGATTAAACAATTTTGTATCATCTCTTGGTTACCAGTGCTAAAAAATCATGAATTTCGGAAAGCGATTCAAAGTTTTTGCAACTACCTACTAAAAATTGTGTTCTAAGTAATGGCCTAATATTTTGGTAAAAGTTTAAGTAAAAATTTATCAAAATTGGATGTAAATTAAGGAAACTACCATGAAGTTCTAAATAATAGAAGCAAATTCGAACGATTTTCGCGTTACAAGAAAACATCAATTTTTAAATAGTGGTTTTAAATTTTGTTCGACAAAAATTTGTGGACATTATTGTTTTAAACAATGGCCTAATGTAAAGGCTACAATGTAAGCCAAAAATTGCCAAAATCGCAGTAAGAATAAAAAAGTTATCGTGAGGTTTCGAATGTTTAAACAAGTGCTAAAAAATCATGAATTTCGGGAAGCGATTCAAATTTTTTGTAACTACTAACTAAAAGTTGTGTTGTTCTTAGTAATAGCCTAACATTTTGGTGAAAGTTTAAGCCGGCAATCACAAAAATTTGCTGTCAAATAGAACAGTTATTGAAAAGTAGAATTGTCAATCACACCTAACACGCAAAATGAACGTTCCTTTTCCATTTGAAACCTTGACTCGCGCTGTTAAGGTGGACAGCCTGTGGAAATGCCCTTCACACTGCATATCAGACATTTCCTGTCTATTAATTTCGCATTGCACATTTTCAAAAAATTGCTGTTACATGTTTACTAAAACCGCTTTTCCTGAAGCGGTTTTTAACGTAGTTTGCAACCATTTCTACATCATAAAAATTTGCGTGCAAATAACTACAATCCCCAAACTTTTCGCGTAAATATAAAAACACGATAATTATTGTACCACTCATTGTCATAATTGCTACAAACGTTTTGCGTGACATATTTTTAGGATCGAATTATTAAAATACGGATTAGAAAGTGGGCTATGCTGTAATCCCTATAATACTAGTGTCCCAGTAGGTCATTATCATTAAATTATGTAAGTTTACTAATACTTTCGAAGTCTCACAATTATTGATGCAATAATTATTAAATAAATATTTATTATTTCACAAAAAAAAGAAATTGCGAACGAATCTTGTTCGTTTTCGTCAAAAAAAAGTTTTTCAACGGAAGTCGTACGGGAAATATAGTAATTACAGTTTGGAGAACGTTGTGAGGCTAAAATGATCAAGCTATAACCAAAAAGGGAGCTTATAAAGGCCTATAAATTTTTGTTTTGCAGTTCTACTCGTAAAGAAATCATTTATTTACAGTACGCACTAAGCCTCCCATTTAATTTTGTTCTTTGAGTCGTCCAATAGTAATCCAAGGCTTTTGCCCGGGGGCAATTTAATTTATGCATAAAAAAATTATTTATTTTTGGCAAGGTTAGCAAAATATTAGCGAACATTACTGGTTGACACCTTTTCCTGGTTGGGCAGCATTTTTTGCTTTGCAAGTATTAAGTACAGCTCCATTAGTTGTAAAAGTAAACGGATTATTACGTCCCAAACAAGTTAAAAGAGGAAAAAAATTTAGAACGGAGATGGACATTCAATAAAACTTTTTTTCCGGTTTAACTAAACCTTTTTTCTATAAGGTACAACTTCATTAGCTGTAAAAATAAAACTTTTAATACTAGTTGAAAGATAAAAGATTGGACTTCTTTGAACAAAAATCTTGTTGTTAATTTTCTAGACCAAAAAAACACGAATAGTTTTGGAAATGCAAAAAAAAACAAGCCCAACTCAGTGAAAATTAAAACGAAGCCTCGAAAACGTGTTTCGAATATAGTACCTCATCCATCTTCAGGCTTCGCGTTACAACGCATTGGCTTTTGTTACTTCAGTGGCCAACTGATTACAGCTTCGTATAACATATTAATCCAATAACGCAGGCAAGAAAACACTTCATACCTTTCAATTATCCACTCTTCGGTTCTATAAACAATTAAAATCGATAACTATGCATTTATTTCCGAAGTAAAACACCTTTTACCGAGTACACGTCATGTAAATCTAATTTGTTATTCAAATTCAATTATTTAATCCGTTGGCAGGTAAATGAGAGGTGAATTTAACTTCAATGTCTAAGTCACCAGAAGCATTCACCTGGCAATTACGCTGTGTTTAAATTTTTGTTCGTTAATTTAGTTTATCAGATTAAAAAGCAACGTTAAATATATTTGAACTGTTATAAGATTGTTTTTGGAAATTCCGCTTGCTATAATAGTTTATTCTAACAAGAAATTCTTAATTGGTGCATGTATATTATCTTAAACTGCGTTATGTTTATTAAAAACTGGTAATTAATTTGTAATGGTTATTCCCTCTCTTGTTTTAACAATCGCATCAAGTAATTATTACAACAATTTGCGGTAATTATTCATAATGAAGTGTAAAGGCTAGTTTATTATTAAGTTGTTATTAATTTAATGTTTGCCTGTTTAAAATAAATATGGATCTATTAGATGAAGGTAGAAATAAACACCTTTAGTTTGGTTTTCCTTCCTTTTACGACATATTTAAACGGGCAGAATTTTCCTGCAAAATAACCTTGATGTTCAGTTAAAATTTCAGGATTTCTGAAGTGTTTTTTTCACGGGCAAAGTTTGAAAAACGCTGGGCTAGACTAGCTTAAATTTTAGCTATTAAAAATGCGTTTAGATATGTGTTATAAAATAATTGATTAAAAACAGGGTTTATCCATGAAAATTTTGTTGAATTTAAGTGTCTTTGTTGTGTGGTGTGATTAATTAACCATTACAAATAATTCCAAACACTCGAGCAACAAAAAGAAGTTCAAAAATTGATCAGGTGCTGACGCGTTTCAATGTTTCTTGTACATATTTTTTAAAATAATTAGTAGATGAACAAGTTGAGGTCGTTTCAGAGTAATGATGCTACCAGTCACGTTATTAGATTTTTTTGTCGCCCGTTGAAAAACGTGTTGACGTCAGAGTTCCAGAAAAATATCAACTTAAAATATTATTAACGTTGTATGTTCTTGAAATGTAACTGGTTCATGAAAATGTTTTGTTTTATTTAAGTAAGTAGCTTAGTAAAGTTCTGTAAAAGTAGATATTCACACTAAAGATACATACACTTTTGATATTATTAATTGCTTGGACAAGTTTTTATAAAGAGAATCATATAATTTGTGCTATGTGTTGAACGTCCACATTTTTACATTGATAAATGTATATCCACCGGCAAAGCAATAAAGACATTACAGTCATAAAGAAAACCTATTTGAAACAGAACTGTCACTTTTTAGGGCATTTAATTTGCCAGTACATTAAACAGCATCATTAACTAAATGTAAATACGAAGCTCTAACGCCCAGATTATGAACTTGCTTGCTATTATCTTTCTTTGGTAGAAAACAGGTCAAATCAATAGTTAACAAAATAAAATATTTTATACGCAACAGTTTTACTTGACTTGGGTTACAAAGAATGTTTTATTCGGGCAATTTTCACCTCTTATTTTGGCAATATTATTTATGAACACCAAGTGTGCTAATTCTCAAGTAAAAAATTCGCAGCAGCCTACCAAATAACTTCGGAAAATCAATTAAAATGTCACTTTTTTTTTATCACCAACTCGAAAAGGATGAATTGAACGATATTTTATAATAAATATATAATACTATTCGAATTGTTTTCTAGAGAGATTGCAAAAGAGTTGTTTTAAAAGTTTTTTAATTGTTGGTATGGTTTGTAAAAATGTTAAACGTAAACTTAATAATGCACAGCGTTTAGTAACCGATTAAAAATATTTTTTATACCTCTTCAAAGTTTTAAAAATTTCCCAATTGTTTTAGATAAAATTGCATTGGCTTCATTGCTTGTTGAAACTCCAAACAAAATACATGCAATCGAGTAAACATACATACACTAAAATACTTTTACAACAAAATAGCATTATTAATATGACTAATAGAATTAAGCTAATACTTTCAAATGCAACGAAAATACATAAAACCAACGTTTTATCCACAATTATACACTTTCAAAACGAATAAACATAACTCAATATAGATATGAATAAGATTATGGTTATTCGATATCAAAAATGTTAAAATATGCCCATAAAAAGAATTTTACGCTTTCATTTCTTTATAAAAATACCAAATTAAATCTAATATAAGGTAGGAAGCTTCCTTACAGAATAAACAGTATTAATTAGAGTGTTCTTCTGGAGCATTCGAGAAAATAAAGATAAACTTTTAGCCATTAGAAATATAAATTGAGCCAAACGGGGCAAAAGCATCTACTGCGTTATGAAACAGATCGTTAATAGAAAACAAAATAAAATTAATAAGCCTCTAACTGAAACACAGAGAATGGTAGATACCTCATGAATATGTAATGTTCTAACCTTGGCAGTACTAACTGCTTTTAGATCAATACTTCTTAAAGACAAATGCAGTTTTTAGGAAGTTATTTATCATTGGGTACCTAGGTTTTACTTACTGTTCTAAAATTATTCTGTGAATTCATAAGTATTTAAATACGTTTCGCTTCAATTTAGTCTTTTAGCAAGCACAATGAGTTAACTGTTTGAAGGATCTTGCCAAAATATCACAAATTAAATTGGCATTTCCAATCTAATCTCCATGTACCGCAATTTTTGTTAAAACTACTCTGTCGACCCTATTACTATCACATTTTTACCTTCACAATTAGTTAACATAGTCGAATCGTTATTGAAATATGATATATTTCGCAAAATACATTGATTCGACTATTATTGCAAGATTTCATGGCCATTTAACTACTAAAAAGCTACATCCTAATGTTATTACAACTAAGTTTATGGATTTTGAGAGAGCGTTGGTCATCAGACGAAATTCCGGGTACCGGATTTACCGGAAATGTAGTCTTAAAGGTTAATTTTCGCGGTCGTTAGCATGTGGGCAGTTTTAATTACATAAATATGCAGGAGGACACCCTGTATAGTCTCAGCAATATTTTTGGGGAAAAATCGAAACATTTTTAAACTACAGCTGTCGGATTAAAACTCGATTTTTAATTCGCCTGAGTTATGATTACATTAAATGGAAGAAAATCGTTAGAGCCAACAAATTTCAGCATTATATTTACTAAATACCAAACGCTTATTTAAAAAAAAACCAACGCTAAAGGAATTAGCAGTCAGCTACTCTCCTTAATTCCATTGCCTTATAGACTGCAGAGAAGATACAAAAACGAGAACAACACAATTTGAATTTTAAATGAGTTTTAATAGCGTAGAACGAGGTCGCAAAAGAAAAATTGCCCCATCCTCAATATTTTTTCCCGTAACACCGGTTATATAACAAATTGCTTTCTCCCCGCGTGTAATCAAGCAATTTCTGCATTTTTTTGATCGTTTCCTATTATAATTATGTCTTATTACAAATATGAAATGACTCACAACTTATTGTGTTAACGCAATATTGTTCGAACGCGCCGGCCGAACGAAGCCTACTTTCTATAATGAGAGCGAAAGTAAAGTGTTTGTTTTTCTTCACTTGTCTGGCAATATATCAAGTTTTTCGAGTCTCTAATATGGTATCACTGAAATACAACTCTAGAAAGTGAAATTGTCTATTATTATAGTTGAATGTATCTTAAATATATACAATTCGTTGCACCGAAGGATCATCTAACGCAAAATTTTGAACAAAGAACAGAAATATAACGTTTTTTGATTCTTTTCAAAGCAAAAAACCTTTTAGGGTTTTCATATACAAAGTAAATTACTTAGTAATTAAAAAATTCTTTGTTATTTCAAAGCATGTTCATGCGTATGTTTCCAAATCAACTTGCTCCATAGGTAATTCAAAATTAATGCGAAATTAATAAAAAACCAATTAAAAGAGTGTTTGTTTAAGGGTTTTCGTGTGTTACCAGTCTTGTTTGTGTTTCAATCAGTGAATTAAACATAAACCCATCGTTTAAAAAACGTTGATTTTCACCCTTACATATTTTTTATTCCAGACAACGTTTAGATGCAACTAGCATTCGAAAAATGTTCTTTTTAAACAACATTTTCCAGTCTTTTTAGTTGTATAGGGCCTGATATGTATATCTTTACAACCAATGAAGTTGTGTTTCATAAAAAAAGTGTTGCTAGGACACTTTGTTTAAATAATAGTTCTTCAGAATGTCTCTTGTAAACCACATTTTTATTTCTTTGATTGTTTCAGGACTTTATATGTTTCTCTTTTGAAAAAACGAAACTATACATGATGTAAAAGATTTTGGGTGTAAAACAGTAAAAGAAATTCTTTGCAATAGCTATGCTAAAGGACTTTGATTTCTGTTTTAACTGGTGTAGCGCTAAATAAGTTTATTTCTGCAACTAATAGAGTTATACGTTGTACAAGATCTATTTGGTAGGCTTGTAATATTTAAATGTATTTTTTGGGCTTGATTAACAAGCCTTCTTTAAAAATGAACGTTCCAATTTTAAAAAACAAAAGGATGCTTTAAAAAACAAACTTCAAAGCCAAACGCCGCGTGCATTAAAGTGTTTAACCCCGCTCTGTCGATCAATATCTTGTTTACTAAACTTTGCTAATCCCTAGCGCAACTATTAAACCATCAATTTCTTTGCAGATTAAACATGACTTTAGTCCAGCCAAGCCCAGAACTTCAGCTGACTATCCGAAAGGAGCTAAACGAAGATGTCAGCACAAGAGACAGTGATCTTCAACATATCAAGGAATGGCTTTTGAAGCAACCCCATTTGCCAGACACATGGGGTGAGTTATCTGGGGGTATGGCTAAAATTACAGAGGGAGTTTTCACCTAGATCGTACCAAAAAATTACAAAAACAAAGATTTAGGAGGTACTCATTTTGGTTATATTTTCAGATGAAAACCGTTTGATGACTTTCCTTAGAGGGTGCAAATTCTCCTTGGAAAAGACGAAGAGGAAATTGGACATGTATTTCACAATGAGGAACGCAGTTCCAGAATTTTTTGCCAATAGGGATATCAAGCGATCAGAGTTACAAGAAATTATTAAATTTGTGTAAGTTTTAAACAATGCTAATTCCTGTTTAAGTCGTTTGTATATTTCTCTAGAACCACTTGGGAGATTTAAAAAAAAATTGGTTCATTACACTCACGAATAGCAAGGTTATTAGACGTTAACAAAACTTCATGAAAAATTTGTATCATTTTAGAGCCAAAGCGTTTTAGAATAAACGAATTTTTAGAAAAAGTTTGTCATTTTTGATCTATAAATAAATAGTTTTTAATGCAACAAATACAAACTATTTACACATTTCGTAATAGTTTAAAGTTTTGGTTACATTTTAACCTGGAAATCACAAAAACCTGGTGACGAATAAAAAAGTTATAGGCTAAAATACGTCATTCTGTTTAATTTCTTTTTGGCAAGGGTAAGTAGTTACGTTTTTGTTAATATCTTTGGAAATACTCAGCGGATTTTCCAAAACTTTGATTTTCTAGGCCGCACAATAGCGGAACCAAAACACTATTGTACCTCTCTTTTTAAAAATCGATTGTTTCCAGGGCCCACTGTTTTAAGAACTCAATATTTTCGAAACCAATTAAAATTTTGAAGATGTAAAAAATTATAATTTGGTGTCTTAAATTATAGCCCAATCATTTGGCTAAAGTTTAATGTAAGAATCATAAAAATCGCTCGATAAATAACAAAATTACAGACAAAATAAAACGGGTCGTATTTTTATCAACGCTATTCAGTAGGGTGGCCCTACTAGGGGCGATATACTGAGCTAGATGGAATGAAAAAGGCACGGGAAATCGATTGTCCTGTGAATTCTTACGCTCTATTAAGTCCAAAAACTACGTATAAAAATTAGTTCTTTCCACTAAGTCCAAAAACACATATTTAAACTCAAAAAATTGTTTTTAAAACTGTTTTCAATTTTTTTTTAGAAATATACCGCCTCTTCCTGGCCTAACCAAAGAAGGACGCCGAGTCATACTGATGCGTGGACTTGACAAAAGCATAACAGCACCAAAAATCGAAGATGCCATGAAAATTGTGCTCATGATTGGCGACATTCGCCTCGAGGCCGAAGAAGTTGGGGTTGCTGGAGATGTCTACATCTTGGACGCCAGCGTCGTAACCTCGGCGCATTTTGTAAAAATCACACCAGCTATCGTCAAAAAGTTTTTAATCTGTGTTCAGGTCAGTTTTAAAGCGACTAAAAATAATTTTATACGTTTATTGAGTTTCAAATTGAGCCACAAAAACGCATGTATTTGGCATGTCTTTGTGTTCAAATACCTCGCCGTACAGAGGCTTGATAAAGCACAGCAAATTGGTTTTGGAAAATAAAAACCGCGAACACATTTTTCAATTAATAAATCTCAATGACCCTTTTTTGTAGGAAGCCTATCCTGTCAAACTCAAAGAGGTACATGTTGTCAACGTCCATCCGCTAGTTGACACAATTTTCAATTGGGTGAAGCCCTTCATTAAAGAAAAAATCCGAAACCGCGTATACATTCACAGCGAAGGAATGGATTCGTTGTATAAATATGTGGATAAAGAGATTTTGCCCGAGGAATATGGCGGAAATGCTGGGAAAATGCAAGATATACATGGTAAGACGAAGAAACAATAAATAACTATAACTCATTCGAATATCTATGGGACTTAAATTTTTTTAAAGCAAAGCTAATTACGATCTACAAAAACATACTCCTATTTAAACTGGTGCATTTTATAATTTCCAGAAACCTGGATGAAAAAATTGGAGGACTACACCCCTTGGTTCAAACAACAGGAGGGCATCAGAGCTGACGAATCCAAGAGACCAGGCAAACCAACGAACTATGACGATCTCTTTGGAATCGATGGCAGTTTTAGACAACTGACTATCGATTAAAAAACGTTTGTTTAAAATTAGTCAATTTCTAGGTTTTATTTCTATTTTTACTGCGCACGGAATGAACCAAATTTAAGAAGCACCCGTCTTGAAATAAAATTTAAAACAAATTCCGCCAATAACATTTAAAATTTGGAGATACAAGTACAACACCTATAATCCGGCAAGTGATCGCCCGACAACGTATTTAGTTCAGACTTAATTACGAGATGGCCACCAGACTGGGCGGCCACAGATGGAGCTATGTACAGGGCGCTTAAAATTGTAATCTCATCCATGGCTCTATGGTTGGTGCGGCAAATTCGTTAAACCGGTAAGGCTTTGGAACCAAATATGCCGGAAAATCGGTGTTTTGTCTGTGTTAATAAAAATGTGTTAAAAAGTCTTTTATAAAATAAATCAAACTCCAACTGCATGCCCTTTAGATCTTAAAAATTTAAGAATTTAGATCACCTTTGACGTGTGTTAATATGTGTTATTATTTTTTTGTGTGTTATAAGATTTATTTAAAAAAAAGTTTTGTATCTGTTGACGTAATTATTTTTCCATGACACCAAAATTAGTTTTTTGAAGTTATGATTTTTAAATATTAAGTCTAATTTATAGAAATAACTAATTTTAAAATTTACTCTTAATAACTGAAGATTAAATGATGCAGCTATTAAAAATCCTGAGAAACTTTTGCTCAAAATAAGAGTTAGTCTTTCTGGTTAGGTCGCTACTAATAGTAAGTTAGTTTTGTTTCTCTAAACGAATTATTTTTAACTTGCCCCGCACTACCTTTAAGTATTGCACATATTTGTAGTTAAATTTTCAATAAAATTGTTAGTAAAATGTGTTTGGTATGTCAACTGCATCCTTTGTTGCCGCAAATCGCGAATTTACTTCCGTTTTTCATTGACTTTCTGGCGCGTTAGAGTATAACTTATAAGTATTAGAAGACTTTTAAAACTTCTAAAGGTTTTCGAGTGACATAAAGATCGCAAGGGCTAGGGATTTGTCAAAGGTGAGCTTAAGTTTTGAAATGAAGGAAACTTGGGCAACTCGACTCTTTCCATGGAGAGGGTACGGTTGAAGTTTTTTTAAGTTGAAATGAAAATTGGTACTAGATACCTGTAAGTAGCGATATAATATTTTTTAGTTCGTTATTGTTGGGATACTGCATGGCAGAACTGCAACTAGTGGTAATGAAGTGAATTAAAAAAATTTGGTGACAAAATCTTGGAAGTAAGGTCATGAAACACTAAAGGGGATTTCGGTTTTTATATTTGTTTACAACTTTCTTATTAACTAACCTATTTTTGAAATTGTAGGCTTGAATTGAAGCCAGTATTTTGTCTATTGTTTAAGACATCATAAACATTTAAATACTTGCTTTAAAAGTAACGTGTCAACTATAATGCTGTAATGTTTTACTGTGTTGGTATGCTCAGGACTACTAAAATTGGGAGTTAATAATCACTATTTAGATCTTGAATCTCTCTGTGTTAGGACTTGATAAATTCACTCAAAAATATTACTAAAGCAGATTGCCAGAAAACTCAAATATCACAGCATCAACAAAATCTCAAGATATATTTGCATTCTTTTAGTAAAGTAAATATAACGAAAATTTCTTTTCATTGTAAACACAAAGAAAAATAAGAAATGTTTGTGTATGCATATGATTTGATGAAATTTTGAAACGTTTTTGTGTTATAACTTTGCGAAATCAACAAAAAAATATATTTCTTGAATATTTTGTCACACAGCCTCAAGACAACATAAATAAACATTTTCAATTTTGAATGTATTCTGTAGAAAACCTAAAGCAAATATTAGCTACAAATTTGTTGTAACAAAATTTTATTTGCTGTTTTTCTCTTTCTGTTTACGTGGGGTAGTTTTTCGTCTCAAAATTGGTTGTATTTCTTCTTTTAAGCAATTAGGAGCGAGGAGATTCGCTCAAATCAGATGAAAGGAATTACTTCAAACAGTAATAAAAAAACCCAATCAAATACTTTAAAACTTTGATTCTAAAAAACTGAATAATGGAATAAAGTTTGTTAAGGGTGTTTTAAACAGAACAAAATAACAATATGAAGTTACTAGCACAGCTATTATTGTAACAGAGATGGAGTCAACTGTTGTGAGTGCACAATTGTAACACGGGTAGACAAGATCTGGTATTCTTTGTTTAAGAAACGCAAACTTTATTATTTCGTCGGATGGCTGACTGATTTCAATTTCTGAAACTTCAAATCCGGGAATTAGGCGTTCAACCATAATCAAGTGATCAGAATTGCCAAGTGGGTTTGATCAGACTTGGTGGTTTTTGTGAGGTGATTTGCACGTTTCTAAAATAGCACAAACTAAATTAGGTTTTTCATTGTCAAAAACTAACAGTCATCTTGCTGTGTATCAATAATATTGGCCGAATTAAAATGAAAGATAAAGTACTTGGTAAAAAGACACGAATAATGTTTGCACAATGAATTTTTTAGCAAATTTGGAACATGCACTTCTTCAGGGATAAACCGAAAATTTTGAAAACCAAGTCCTGCTACTAAAAAGTGGGCCACCCTGTAGAAACTAATAGCTTAGGACTTCTTGTACCTTTGTGCGCGTTATTAATAGCAAAAATAACGATTATTAGGTATCAAACAAAGTTAACTATTTCTTTGAAATTATCCCTAAAAACGCAAAACATTCAAGGGCTGTAGCCTGCACTTTTTTCAAGAAAAAACCAAATTGTTTAACCAAATCGACCTCTGAATTAACTCATAAACAGAAAGTTTCTATGTAACATTCCCAGTTCCTTCGATTTAACTTCAAGAAACATTGTTATTCCCCTAAATATTGCTGACAACTTTCTCTCACAGCCAACTAGCACGCAAAATAACAATAAACATCGAAAAATTCCGCACAAATCCGTCAACTTTCGTTACAGATTCTCACAACCAGTGACGCGCTAATTGGTTCGGAATTTTCGCAACTGACCTAGAAAAAAAGACTCTCATTGTGCGATACTGTGTCTCGTTTTATAAGTGAAAGATGTCTCTTGTAATTGGTCGGAAAGCAAATCACGGCCCATGTGATTGACGACAATACCTCTACTGTTAATATTTTGCAGACGTAAGCGTCTCCGAGCACACAGTAGCAAATCATCTTGGGTTAGCACCAATATTTTTCTGTGAACGCGGTCTAAATCGCACTTTAATCGAAATTCTGAACAGTTCAAAACAAACACAGAAGCTAAGATTATTTTCTAATTACAAACTTGGAAAAAACAAGACTATTAACGTGTTATAATCGATTTTAAATCGTTACACAATGTTTAATCGTTTTACTATTCATATTAGTGCACCGATACTAAATAAAATTGTGCTGCAGCGGCTTGTTATGTGAATTTAATTTCGTGTTGTGCGCTTTCGAGAGATAATCATGACGGTAAGCACTTCAATTTGATTCTTTTTTTGAGAGTAATGGACGTCTTGCGTCTTCCGTTCCTTGGGGATGCTTTCCTTGACATTAATTGGGCTTACGTCGACTGGCAAGAATAGCTAAGTGCGTCTAATTCGGTAAACGGGTTTTCATTTCGCTTAATCAATAATTTTTTAATCATTGTTTAATTAATTAAACTTTTTTTGGATAAATTTCAAGTGTGCATGTACAGGGTGGGCAAATTTCGATGTTTTCATAGGGAATCTCGGTAACTATAAGAGTTGTTTTTTGTGGAGTTACAACGCAAATATTTGGTTTTTGCAATGGTTATCGTGGTTGGTTTTGATATTTGTAGACTGCAATTTTTTTCCAGCTTTAAAGTACAACACTGCAAATACTTACAAAAACTATTTAAATTTTTTAAACAAATTAAAGGTCAAAGTGCATTGGTTAGAGTGTCTTTAACGTTTCTTGAAAATGCGAGGGTAGACACATGAAACTTTTTTCAAAATTTTAAAGACAAGTAAAAAATTGTTCTAGGCCGTTTTTAAACAAATTAAAGGCCAAAATGCATTGGTTAGGGTGTCTTTAACGTTTCTTGAAAATTACATTACAAAAAAATTAATACATTTCAATATCCAAGTACAAAAATAAGGGAGATATAAAACAGGACTAAATTCCAAAAAAGCACTTTTCAAATACAACTCAAAAACCGAATATGATGGAAAAGTTTTGTAGATAGATTCGTATTTGCCTTAAAAACCTGCACAATTTCTGTGCTCCAACCATGTTTCCATCTTCAATGACAACCGAGATATCGCTGTAATTCCATCGAAATTGGATGACTCTCTGCTTTCAACTTAGCAGTAATACACTTAGGATCCAAGTATGTCACCAGTTCCTCGTTTTAAGAGCGTACATGAATTGTTTATGGGGACGTATAATAAAATTTTTATAGCCGAAGTTATTTTGTACGTTTGATAAGGGCCGACGTGCAGAATTCCATATCAAACTTTCTTTGAGAAGGGACGGGGGAATATTTAATGGCGTTTGTTTTCGCGTTTGTCTGGAAATAAAACAATTTTCTACAACGCGCGAGAGTGGAGGTGAGATACGCGTCAACCCAAGATAAATTCAATTACCCAACAGAAGATCCTATTGTGTTGCTTGCATAATAAAAGTTTTTTTATCGCGAGATTTAATATTTCAGCCGTGAATCAGACTGTTTTACAATTCAAAGAAGTTAAATTCGTGTTGCAGCAAGAGACAGCTTGTCTGTGAGAGACATTTAAATTTCATTACGGTGTTTAGGTTTCAGAATGTGCTTTACAGATCAACAAAATATTTACAATGAATTTAAACAATGAAACTTCTGCAATTTTGGTTGTACCGTCTCACAGAACTAATAATTTTGAGTTATTCTCGTGGCGTAAGACTTGGGCAGATTCTTAAGTAGTTTAACAAACCATGGAAGACGAACAAAAGGCTTAATTAATATTTTGATATCTTGTATTAAAAAACATATCATTCTAGTAGCTCAAAAAACGTTTCTTTTTAAACTAATTTTTAAAAAATACCCCACAAAGAATCCTTCGAACCACTAAGGCATGCAAAGATAAATAATCGGTCTGTGAATGACATTGAAGCTTATTTTTAGTGCAAATGATTTCATAAACTATAAAACCGCTTGTAAAAATTCTTTACATTTTTTAAACCTTAGCTGTAAATTGTAATGTGCATATAAACTATTAATTTAATTCAAGATCCAGTCGTTAAGAGTCTAAACACGTTGTTACACCGAGATGAACACGTTACAATGTCATCCTAGCATTATTTATATACAGAGTGATTCAATAAATGCGTCATTTTTTACATTGAGTGTCTATTTTAGCCCTAACAATTTGTAAGAACTTTTAAAAGTCAGAAATTTTACTGCACTTGCAACAAAAATTCAAAAAATGCAGGATTATACACTTGGCACTTTTTTCAAAATTTTGAAAAGTGGTAAAGAATAATTTTAGGCCGTTTTTGAACAAAGTAAAGGTCAAAATGCATTGTTTGGGGTGTCCTTAACATTTCTTAAAGACCACTAGAGAAAAATTAATTTGTTTATAGAATTAAACGCAAAGGTAGATACACTTAGAACTTTTTCAAAATTTCAAAGACCAGTAAAAAAAATGTTTTAGGCCGTTTTGGAACTAATTAAAGGCCAAAATGCATTGAATCGGGCGTCTTTAACATTTTTTGAACATATAAAGACCATTATGGAAAAATTAAATCTTTTAGAGAATATAATGTAAGGGTGGACCCTCTTAGAACTTTTTTCAAAATTTCAAAGTCCAGTAAAAAATTGTTGTAGGCCGTTTTTGAACAAATGGAAGGTCAAAATGTATTGTTTAGGGTGTGTTTAACATTTCTAGAACATAATATAAAGACCATTACAGACAAATTAAATTTTTTCAGAAATAAATGCAAGGCTATTTGTACTTGGAACTTTCTCAAAATTTTGTAGGGCTAAGAAAAATTGTTTAAGGCCGTTTTTGAACAAACTAAAGGTCAAAATGCATTGTTTAGGGTGTGTTTAACATTTCTAGAAAATATAAAGACCATTACAAAAAACAATAAAGATTTTACAAATTAAAATTCAAGGCCATATACACTTGGAACTTTTTCAAAATTTCATAGTCCAGTAAAGAATTGTTTAAAGCAGTTTTTGGACAAATTAAAGATCAAAATGCATTGATTAGGGTGTCTTTAGTATTTCTTAAAAATATAAAGACCAATACAGAAGAATTAAATTTTGTACAGAATTAAATGCATGAGTAGACGGGTGAATTTTTTTTTTAAATTTCAAAGATCAGTAAAAATTGTTTTCGGCCGTTTTTAAACAAACTAAAGGTCAAAATACATTGTTTAGAGTGTCGTTAACATTTCATTGCAAAGCATTCGAAATTTTTACAGAATAAAATGCAAGACTTGGTACTTTTTCAAAAAATTTTAGGGTCATAAAAAATACTTTGGGTCGTTTTTCAACAAACTAAAGAGAGAAATGCATTGCTTGGGGTGTTAATTACATTTTTAGCGAAAGTAAAGACCATTTTAAGATTTTCAAAAGTTAAACTAATTTACCTAATGAAGGAATTTAAAATATTTTAACCGAGTTGTAACATATTCAAGTCACAGTAGCTTTTGTTAGCAAAATTAATTATACAACTTGACGGTCAACTGCTAATACAATTTACTTTAATCAACACATCGCAATGTGTTTGAATACTCAAAAACAAAAGTAATTTCGGCGTCGCGACACATTCATTTGTTAATAAAAAGATCCTTTTTGTTTTTAGTTGCTTTTTGCAGAATATTTAGTTAGAATTTTAGTAATAATTAAGGTTTAAGCACACCGGATTTATTATCAATTCTAGTCATGCGTATATGTCGATTGTATTGCGTTATCTTGTGCGGATCCAAGAGTGACGTCATTAAACAAGCGGATACAGGCTACGTGATCAAATTTATTGAATTGATTGTCGCGGTTACAAGCAAATTTTGTAGACTAGGGAATCGCTTCGATTATTTTGTGTAAATAGGAATAAAAATAGAATCAAAAACGAACAAATGTTCGTTATACCAGGGCAGATTAATAAGTTATCTAACTGACCATAAAAAAATAGAATCAGGTCACAATTAAATTTTTTACAGAATTAAATGCAAGGAAACGCACGTAAAACTTATTTTAAAATTTGGAGGGGTTGTAAAAGAATAGTTTTAGGCCGTTTTTGAGTAAAGTAAAAGTCAAAATGTATTGCTTACGATGTCTTTAAGATTTCCAGAAAATATAAAGACCATCGCAAAACATTTGAATTTTTTACAGAATGAAACGCTAGGGTATAGGTACACTTGGAATCGTATCTGCCATTATTTTTGTTTAATTTTAAAAATAAAGACGAAAGTGGGTTGGCCTGATCACACGCGATACAAATTCAATTAAAATCCTAAACCATCAGCTTTAAAGGGCTCTAACCGAGCAAGTTTACCCGCGTTGTACAAACTTTTTAAAATAATTTGCGTAACACAAAATCATTTCCCAATTTCCTTGCAGCATTGCTCGGAATCTTTCAGCTAACGAAGTTTGGATCGAGTGAAGTCTTCTAATTCCCGTTTCCCTCCACTTAATTAAGTCTGCATAATTCCATTATACACCCGATTAAAATTCTGCAGGCAATAAAATTAGGTGCGAATAATAAAACTGTTACCTTCTGTTCGAAATATTTTCTTGAAAAGTTTCCAGACTCGGTCCGAATAAATTAAGAATCCGTTTCGAATGGAAAAAGTCCTGAATATGAAATTAATGCCGCCTCCAGCTCACAATTTATTTTAATATTAAGTTAGCAAATGAAATTATTTAGACTAGGGAAGGAATGTAAATAGTGTGCCGGGGCAATTTACTTGATTACAAATAATAATAAATGCTTGGAAATGATGAGGGAACTTTTAATGGAGAAGTTCATTTGAAATAGAAACACATCCCTATAATTGTGTGACTATTTTCATGCTAAAAACACTACCTCAATGCACAATAACAACCGAAATATTAAAATAAATAAATATTTTATTTATCGTCCATTTTTAAGAACTAAATTTGCAAAAGTTTAATCTTTACTGTAATTTAAAGGTTTCAAATAATATATAACTCGAAGCTTAAGAGAGTTTTCGTGAAATTTTACACATTTCGAACTTCAAAACATTTGCTTGCCAAAAGCGGTGTGTTATTAAAATTTTAATTAAAAATCCGAACCAGTCTATTTGTCATTCGCTAACATAATTGTCACCTTCGGTTATTCAAGCTATGATTAACGTATTTCACAGCTCAGTGGAGGAAAAAATGGTTTTACACACATTATATGTCGGCGTTTATTTGGCTCGCGAATTGTACAAACAAGGAATGAATTTTGTTGCAGTAATTTCGAATCTAATTTAATGAAATGGGATTAAAAGATTTGTCCATTGACTTCTTTAGATAAAGAAATTTTGTAGGGGACCAGCCAATTTTTTAAATATAAAATTACAGTTGTAATTGATTTATTATTGTACCAGCATAACAATTAAAGTTAATAACAACAATGAAATTATATTTTTAATTCCCTCTCGCAGTTACTAATTCTATTTTGTTAATTAAGAAAGAAATGTTTGCAACAATGTCCATAAGTCAGTTTTAGAGTTTACTACAACAAAGAATTGATTGTAGACAGAATTTTCAAAGTTATTGCTGAAACAGTGCACAGGAAATAAAATTAAGTTCTAAATTATAATGTAGAGCCATCTCTTGTCCACAGTATAACAAAAAATACAGCTAAAGGTTTACAGTCTGGAAATTCCCCAGTTCAGAAGCAAATCTACAAAGATCTTTCTCCAGCGCCATCTATTTATAGGAGTGAAGTACTTGCTTATCATCGATTTAAAATTATTTAGGATGAATTGCTTTTATTTTTCTTCAAAACAGAAATTAAAAATGTTAATTCATTAATCCGGAAATAACTTTAAGGCCCTGGTTTTAACTTAATAATCACTAGCGTTTTTTAAAACTTTTATTAAACATTTTCGAACGCACCAATAATTTTTTGTTTGTTTTAGATGCCGAATTTTATTGTTACTTACATGTTTTGCCTACTGTTCACATTTCTTGCCCTAACTTCCGGCGTTCCACACGCAAAAACCCCGGATTATAAAGAAGCCCTAAGATTATCCCTGTTATTTTACGAAGCCCAAAGGTCGGGACATCTACCACAAACCAACAGGATATCATGGCGTGGCGATTCGGCCCTGCAGGACAGAGGCAACAAAGGGGAAGACCTGACTGGAGGATATTATGATGGTAGTCATGAATTTCAAGCAAGCTTCGAGCTCTTTTACGTTTGTGATTTTATTTTCAGCGAGCGATTTCGTGAAATTTGGATTCACAATGGCCTTTACGACGACCATTCTAGCTTGGGGCGTTCTGACGTACGGAGAATCATACAAAAAAGCAGGTTAGCCACAATTTTTATGCTAAAAAATGTATGTACGTCCGATTTGACTCAAAAATTATTTACAACACTTGAAAATTTTTACTTGTGCTTGACTGAAACTTAAAAATTGTAAGTAATTGTGATCGCTTTTCAATTAAAGAACAGGGTGTTACACTTAAAGATCTCTTATTCATAACTCTGATGAATATTGTGATGGCCAACAAGAGGAATATCCTAAAAATGTGACTCAATGTTGAAAATTCCAGGTTTTCATGAAGAAATCGTTGCTAAATAATTTTTTTCTGTGCATAATTATTAATTTTAGTGCTTTCTAAACACAGTCCTTTACAAAACAACCTAAAGGCACAAGTATTTTGGTAGTTATTAATTTATTGTTAAACAGCGGGTTTGTGTTTTGATGCACCGTTAAAGTCACCACCTTTTTTTGGTTTTATTAGCATATAACGACGTTTTTTTATAATAGTTTTAAAAATTTAAAATTTAAGGGCGTTTTGTGATTGTTTATGATGGACTTCACGTATATTTTTGTGAAAAAATTCCACTGATTTCGTAATTAATTGAAAAAAATTTGCGGTAGATAATTTATCACGTTAAATAAGCAGGGTTTTTGCAATTAACTAAATCTAAAAAGTATTTTCAGCTATGTTTTTGGATAAATTCATCAGAGTTGTTGTTGTAAGTGCCTTTCATTTGCAAAAAAAAATGCTTTGAAACTTATGAAGCTGTTGTATGTTACTGTAATAACATTTCTTTTTGATAAATCATTGTTAAACACTAAATTCTGTATTCATTACAGTCTTGAATGTTACCTTTCTTAAAAAATAATAACAAATATGCACCAACGAGAATTATTCTGCCTATATTATTGCTATAGTTACAATACCGTCCAGTTGCATCAACGAAAATCGATGTAAGATTTATTTTAACACGATTTGTTTTATGGAGGGGAGTTGTTTAGATATTCAGTGCTGGGCCAATGGAGTACTAGAGAAAATTTAAGCAAAATTGGGACAATTTAAAGCAGTTTTTCTGAGAATAGACCAAAGATTTGTACCCGTACCATTGGTCGTCTAAGTAATCTTTATGGATTCACAAAAATTTCAAGTAAATTACATAAAGCTTCACATATTCTTGTGGATTATGTAATGGACTGTGATTAAGAGTTAATTTAATTCAAAAGCAAATTTTGTGTAAGGCAAGGGATTCAAAAATAAACGCCTTATCGGTGCATAGTGACTGATAGTGGCGATTTCATGAAGGTTTTTTCCAGGGGAGTACGAGAATGTTTTGGAGGCTATAAAATGGGCGAGTGACTACTTCATTAAATGCCATGTGAGCCGCTACGAATTGTACGGCCAAGTTGGAGATTTTCCAACCGATCACAAATTTTGGGGGCGCCCGGAAGAGCTGAACATGACGCGGCCAGCTTACAAAATAGACATGGATCACCCAGGTAACGAAAAATAAGCCCGGCACTTCGGCAAACGTGACAAAATTATTCCTTTTAACTCCTCAGAATAGAATCTATGATCTTTCTCGTTATGTTTTGCGTGTAGGATCTGATTTGGCCGGGGAAACATCTGCAGCACTAGCAGCAGCCTCAATGGTGTTCCAAAATGTTAACAAAACCTATTCCAAAGAAGCATTACAACACGCAGAAGAATTATTTGACTTTGCCACGACGTACAGAGGACTTTACCAGGATATCATACCTGGAGCTAAAAGCTACTACGAGTAAGCGTTTTTCTTCAATAAAAAAACAATTGACGTTCTGTGATTTTGATGCGATTTTGTTAATTTTCGTTGCAGATCTGCTGGTTATGGAGATGAGCTGACCTGGGCCGCCCTTTGGCTTTTCAAGGCGACCAAGGATTTTAAATACATTGAGCATGCCGAGCAGTTCTATGACATGTTCCGATTAAAAGAGAGGCCTACTGAGTTTTTCTACAATAAAAAAGTTGCAGGGCTGCAGGTAGAAATTAATCTAACTGTGTATGGTGAATCGGGTTGAAAATTTTTGGAAATTTTAGGTTTTATTGTATGAGGAAACCAAACGCTCGGAATATTTCGATGCGGTGAAATCTTTCTGCGATTATTCGGTGTTTGAGCAGAAGAAGACGCCCAAAGGGTTGTTGTACGTTGATAAGACTGGTACCTTGTCGCATGCTGCCAATGTGGCGTTTATATGTTTGCAGGTAAGTGAAGAATTTCTTCGCGTGGTATACCAAGACGGTTTAATTTAGATTTAGAAGGAAATAAAAAATTTATTGTACCACTGTACAGGGTTGTTTATTTTCGATGCCCATACAATATCTCATACATATTATCAGAGATAGAAAAAAATTAAGTACATAGCATACTGTATGGGCATCGAAAATAGGCCACCCTGTACATTTACCATTTACCATAACATACATTTTGGGTAGTAAAATTGTGTAGGTCTTTTCAGTTAGCAAGTATCTGTCCTGGGGGATTCAGTCAATGATTCCAGTAAAATTGTAGGAAACAGATGTTAAATAAAGCGTTGATAAGTACCTATATATAGTTTCAAGAAAATTACATTATTATTTTGTTTATTTATAATGTTGTTGCATAATATGTTGATCGAGCCACAGCAAATATTTGCAGAATTTATTTTAACAGAATTACTGATACAACAAAAAAATTAAATTCGTTGAAAAATGAAACAAAATATATGATTGATCAACTTCAACACGTTTCAGAGAAAGTTGGCCAACACATATAATTTTTTTAATAAGTACATTAATTACAATATTGCTAATTTCGAATGATATAAATAAATAAAGAATGAGTGCCCATAATGATATTAAATATAACTTTTAATAATAATACAGGGTGCCCCAGATTACAATTCCAGCATGGGGATCTTGCTTATTATAAGGTTTGTTTAAATTAGATGAATTATTCCTTAGTATGAGAGGAGCTACAATCAATTTTTAGAAGAACAAAATTCATCGTACTTCAGATGTTACAGCAAAAAAATATGAGAATGTCGAATTTCTTTTTTCTCTCATAACTTTTTTACTTTATACATTATATCAATTTTATTTGTACCTTTTGAAGGTACTTTTTTATGTATTTAAAATAAGCGAGATCCCCATGCTGGAAATGTCATCTGGGACACCCTGTATAGCAAGTTTTTTATGTTAAAATTCAAAACAGGTCAGTTTTGTCCCATTTTAGGTCAAAATCTTTCTAAATTAAGTAAGACATCAAAAGAAAGAGAAAAACAGGATACAATTTTGTATTATACCAGTATGTAACTACTTATAAACGCTTTCATTTAATTTCTGTACATTAGCGACATCAAAGTATGGAAAATAACAATTATTTGTACCTTTTTATATAAAAATTTGATCCAATCAGCAATTTATGATGCACAGGAATAACTGACAACAATTCTTGATTAAAAGCATTCAACTGTTGCTATATTCCTGGGTTTCCTTGAAATGTACCCCCTCGACACAAAGAAAAATTTTCCTTTAAGTAAAAAAAATATGAAAAGAACCTTCTTTGACATTTTCCGAATATATTACCTTCAAAAAATGTTTTGAAAAACATTCTAAGAAGTTTGTGGCAACAGCAAAAGGTGCGCGATCTGAAACTTGCACAAAAATTTAGAGTATTGTCAGAATCTTGGGGTCGGCATGGAGGAACCTGTAAAAAAATACATCCTAACTGAAAAATCCGTTTATATCGACGAAATAGGCGCTTGTTTCGCGGCGTTTCGAAAATGCCTAACCCGAAAACCGACCCGAGAAGTAAAAAAAAGACTCACCACTCCTCGCACCCACCTAGAACAAAAAGATGTTTTTAAGCACAAAACCACACAGTTATAAGTGTACACTACAATATACACACTTTTTTTTTCGAAAATAACATCCCAATTTCTTTTCTAAACAAACCACGAAGAGGGTTTAATTTTTGTTGGAATGGATCTGTACCTTCTCAAACAAAACAAAAAAAGAATTATCCAAGAGCACCACTAAACTAATTTCAAATAATTACCTTACCAAAGCCTTTATTTTTAGACTTTATTATCACACTCAAAGAATATTAAACACCAACGCAAATCAAAGTTTTGAGTCCGTGGCCCAAATTTTACGTTTTTAAAAAAGAATTCTTGATACTAACGTTGAGTTTTGTGTTATTAGGCAGCAGATATGGACATATCACCACAAGAATACGTCAAATTCGCAAGAACACAGGTAAACTACATGCTAGGAGTTGATGGACGAAGTTTTGTTGTGGGTTATGGAACAGCATATCCAACCAAAGCTCATCACTCAGCAAGGTAGGCCAAAATTTTTAATTCGTCTCACAAAAATTAATCGAAAGGTCGTCAAAGAGGAACCAAACTCTTTAAATTATTGAAATTATTCGGTTGTACAACAAAATTAATGCAAAATCCTAGCGATAACGCTTTGAAAATGCTTCTAGTTCTTGTCCTGATCGCCCTTTGCCCTGCGGATGGGACCAGTACAAATCTCTTGGATCTAACCCACAAATCCTTTACGGAGCCCTCGTCAGCGGTCCAGACCAGAACGATTACTACCAAGATAACAGAGAAGAATATCTTTACAACGAAGTGACCCTGGATTACAACGCTGGCTTCCAGGGATGCCTCGCGGGACTTCTAAAATACGAAAATTTGGAGTGATACTGAACATTTTGCCACAAAAACATTTAGTTAAACATTGGGCGCGTCTGGATGCCAAAATTCTTAAAAATCTGGTTGTCTCCAGGTTCTGGTCTGCCCACATTATTTTACCTCCCTCGACAACAAAAAATCATGTTTCCACTAACAAAAGTCCTTCAAAAAACAATTGATTTTTAATTAAACTCATAAATTAATAAACAAATCACTCAAATAATTCAAGTGTTTATAAGCTACTTAATTTATTTAGAGTTATACATGATAAATAAATATATAATCACGATCCACCCTCCATAGACTTGAAAATGTTTTTATTTAGTTCAAGGGTTTTTATTTACCAGTACAGCAAGTATAATAGTTACCTTTGTATGTATTTCTTAATATAACTGTACGCGTTTTTATGTATTGTAAAATGTAATAAACTTTTGGCTGTGTTGTAAAAATAAAACCATATACGAAATTGTTGCTTGTTTTAACAGATATTTAAAAAATTCCGCCGCCTTCTTGCATGTTGAGGATAAGACTTTACAAAACTTAAAACTCCCTACAACAAAATTGGTTGAAGAAAGACATATTTAAAGCCCAAGTATCTACATTTTATTTCTAGTTTGTGCTAAAATTATAGAGTAGCTAACAATTTTAAACACACTACTACAAAATTAAGAATTTAATTAGCTAACTTCTGCCTGTTGCAACTCTAAAAACGATTAAATTGGTCCTTCGAGTTGGACATTTTTTTTTTGTTCTTCTACTTCTTCAGTGTCTTCCTCAGTACAGTGAAGTAAGAAAAAGCCGTCCTCAAAGTCTGCAAGGACATGTTAAGGCAACTTTGGCAAAAACGAATTTTATTCCTTCTTACTCCGACAAAGGTGGGCAGTTCTACTTTGATCAAATGGCCCGCGTATAAAATGATCGGATGGCTGCAACGTAGCTGGACCAGTAGCATGGTACTTTTGTATTCCCTGTGACAAATGTACCAAGGCGATCTGTAAATTGCATCCTCCAGATTCCTGCTCTAAAAAAGAATTACCATTTTAGGGGGTCGATGCATGAGCTCGTAGCGTTTTTTTCTCCAAGGTAAGAGTGCTTTAGAAAGATTTTTTTTTACACATTTCAATATCATTTTACTGTGCGCAGTCTTGGCTTATGATGCTGCAAAGATATTTTCTCACAAGTCCCCGCAAGCGAAATTTGCTTGTAGCTCAGCTACTTGAATTTTTTCCCTTACTTTTAACATCAGGAGATGACCACAATACATGAATGCGTACAGCTCAAATACTAAGGCGAAAACGTATTGAAGAAGACCAACCGCATCCCCATTTTCACTCTGGAAAGCTCGCCCGTGAGCAAAAAGCGTTTTTCATTCAATGTTTTTTACCAACAAGATGCAGACCGGTATGAAAGTTAGCATGAACGAAGTAAGCGCCAACTTCGTCAACAGCAACATGGCAAAGAACTCCTGCATCTTCTTCGAAAATATAAGAAGCATTTGGTGCTGTTTGATGCAAAAAACCAGCGAATCACGCAGGTATTTTTCAAAATCTTTGGACAATACGCAAGACTCTATTAAAGCATCTGTAGAAAAATTCGCCTCGCGTTCCTTATCACTACAAATTAAAAAAACTGTTAAATAATCAATTTCCAATATAATTTTCCATCATTACCTTTCCGTTCTTTCATTCTGATTAAAATTTTTGCTGAAGCTGACGACGTTTGCTTTCGAAAAACCGTAGTTCAATAGAGCTGTGTACACGCAATTTTCAAAATTGCACGCTAAAACAAAGAAGTCTTAGCAGGAAGAAATTTCGTTCCATTTTCAGTGCAGAAAACTAAATATTAAACGAGATCCTTTACAATTGAAATAGAAGCTATTAATTTATTGTTCAGAAGTGGGTATGTGTCTTTATCCACTGTCTTTTGTTCTTTTTTTATATTTTAATAGGCATTGAATTATCTGTGACTAGCTTTGAAGCTACACTTAGCAAATAATTTTGGCTGACTTCTTACCCAGCACGTCAAACTGGGCTGTGGCTAGCATCACCATTGCTACATAAATTGCATCGCACACTCCAAACGATAAAGCGGTTAGTTCTTGCACAAAGACTTGTGATAAATATGTCATTTCGTACCAAGGAGATTGGCTCCAATCGTAAGGATACCAACAGGGATATGGCAGGATTCTAAAATAATATACAACAAATATAAAAGAGCCCCATAAAAATAAAAACAATACTCAAAACGTGACAGTTTATTTATTCCACAGTAATTGCACGAGTGCAGAATTTTACCAAGTTCTGCCTCATAGTACCTTTGTGATCCTCCCTTAAATATTGGAGACAGTAAGGTGCCCATGCTGGTAAAAACCGAAAAACTGGTCCACGTTATCGTGCCAAGCCTAGCATATTTGTTCATACTTTTCATATCGAACTGCCTTACTCCTTTTTCAGAAGAAACCTTAAAGTTTTCGTTCATACCTTTTATCAAATCGTACAGATCGTCACAGTAGATTTGTCCGTAAATTACTGGAGTCAAACCACTAAAATATACGCCTGAAAAATCGCAAAGATAGTCCTGAAATTTGCGTTGATTACCAGGTGGGTCCGGAAAGTAACAAGCAATCGCCTATAGATGTTATGAGCACGTAAAGATACTAATGTTTCACAAAGAGTCCTTGAGACAATAAGACCATCTCAAGACGACGAAATGATCTTAAGACGACTAAACTATTTCAAAACGAAGCAATATTAAGACGAACACGCTTAGTACTTCAGGACACACCTCGTATATCTTACCAAAATTGACCACATTGTGAGCGTAGCTCACTATATTATCCTTATCTTTCAGAATCAAATCAACTATTCCTCCAATCACGAAGTACACGTAAAACAGCATGAAAAATGTTCTCCAAATCAAACGCTTTCTGTTACCAGATACAGTTTCAGAGGGAAACATGGTAAAAAGTTTCAGGAGATAAACGCATTCGTTCAAGAAGTAGTACTTTGTCATGATTTATCCTACGAAAAAGAGTTGTAAGTGATGATTCGCTTTGCCAGGACAGTTTTTTGGAATTTCTCTAAGCTAAGCTTCTTAGATAAATCCAAAATTCGACGTCTCTTACATAACCCATTTGAAAACTGTACAATACCTTAATTTTTCTTAATTGCCTGTTAAACTTTTCTGTGTAGACTGATCGGTGTTCAACAAGCAACGACTGAATCCATTGAGAAGGATTTGATATTGTTACGATTGGTACATTTTTAATATCGACAATTAGTCGAATTGCTGACTTCTATGTACCTTAATCAAACCTGTTATTTGCTAGCATATAATTTTAAGAGAAATACATCCATGTGGGGTAATTTAATCAATTGTTAAATTACATGCACAAAACCAAAATTAGGTAACTGTTTCATGTAATTTTGTACTATTCTAGGTCCATAGTTTGGGTATTAAATAATGCATTGTCTAAAATAATAATCAGAAGCAAAGACTAGGTTCATTAGAAGAACTTTTGGAAGTGTTCTGGGAGGTGAAAATTCCTTTTTTATCTCATTCTACATCAGATCCTTGGAGTTTGGGTAAAAAAAATACTAGCCAACACATAAAAAAGGAAGTTTTAACCAGGATAATTCCTTTTATACCTATATTTGTAATGAATTGTTTTTTTTTAGATCTTTTAAGCTTGGTGTATACAACATAGAATTAAAACATCTGTAATTAATTAAGTTTTTAGGATCCTACTGAATATTTTACACCTATAATAGGATAAATAAACGTCTTATTGGGTCCATTGATTTGTCAACATATAATTTTCCAATAAATAAAAATTGTATGAGGTCGCTTTAACCAATAATTATGTATTCATTCAATTATATGGTTAAGAACATGATAATACATGACAATAATTCAATAAATATTGGAGGAAAACATTGTGAAAAATAGATGATTTTCAATCTGCAAACATTTTGTTAAAACGTACCTATTTATCATATTAAGAATTCGTGAATAATTCTGAAAATGTTAAAGACACCCCAACCAATGCCACTCCACTTTACTTTGTTAATAAGCTGCCGAAAACACTTTTTAATATCTCTTCAAAATGTTAACTAAAGTTCCAAGTTTATAGTACTGCGTTTTATTCTGGCAAAAATTCAAAATTTTGCATGGGTCTTTATATTTTTTGGGGATGTTAAAGACACCATAAGCAACGCATTTCCATCTTTAGTTTGTTAAAAAAACCGCCCAAAAAAGTTTTTTGCAACTGTTCAAAATTTGGAAAAAAATTTAAGTGGTATTTTTCGATATTGTAATAGATATGTGGTACTTTTGGTCAAATATTAAATTTGTTTGATTTAAAAAAAATACCAGTGGGCCAAGAAACAACAAAACCGCTACAATAATTTATTTTGCAAAATGCTAATACATTATTGAGTGCTTCAAAGCAAAAGTTTTGTGTTTAAAGCTATAATAACCTACCTGTGCAGTATTTCCCGAAAAAATTATATTTGTGCCTTTTCTAAGTGAAAATATTTAAATTCAAAGCGCAAAAAAACACAATTTTACAACTAACGCTAAAATTTAAGTTTTCTTGTACGTACTGGAACATTTAACGCCATGAAAAACATTAATTTTACGTGAAGATTATAGATACAATTCCTTCTGTGCAAATTAAAATAATTGCAGGAATTATAAAAATTTGTTAAACGTTGTCCTCAATTTTCTGCAAGATTCTGAAGGACGGTGAAGTACGAAAAAGCCGCTTTAAGGATCTAAACAGACGACATTAGTGTTGAAAATTGATCGGGACGCTAAACTTACGACAACGAAGTTTTCCAAATTCAGCAGGAAAATTTTGCCGGCGAATATGTGAGTCGGATGCGAGCAGCGTATCTGAACTATTTTCATGGCACTCTTGTACCTTCCGTGGCATAAGTACCACGGTGAGGTGTACATGGCGTCCTGTATATTTTGGGCCTAGAATATTTAAATCAAAGATTACTGGCCCAAGACATTTGGATTATTTTTTTAGTGCGGGAAATTTGTAAGAGTCTGATTTTTAACGCCAAAATGCTCTGAAGTTAAAACGGCTGTAATGTAGTCTTAAAAAAGGCTTCTAAGAAATTTTCTTGTTTCTCAAACGGGCAAGGGCCGGAAATTTTATATGGGTTTGTAGAATTATCTTACGGCTGAATCTAGAAGTTGTCCACAGTACATGAAACCAAATAATTCCAACACTCCCGCAAGCATATACTGCAAAAGACCCACTACTTCTGCACTCCTCGTCTGCAAAAGATCATGACAACTACCTTCAAAATCAAAAATTAATAAACCCTTACGGTGACACTCGAAAACGGTATGAAAGTCAAATAAAACGCGTTACAGGCCACCTTGGACAGCATAGGGTACGTGAAAAAATTGATCAATTTTTCGCAATATTCCAACAACATTTGATGCTGTTTGACACAGTTTATAAAGGCATCATCCAGGCATTTTTTGAAATCCGTCGAGTCCATGTTTCTGATTATCGAAGCGCATTCGTCAGACTTGCAAGATATATCACAAGAACTGGAGCTAGAAATATTCAAAAAATGACGACATACAGTTACATACAGGATATTCGTCCTTACTGGCTTTGTGGCAAAAATTTAGCTTCGTTGTAATGTTCACTGAAAGTTGTAACACTTTCTTTCGAAAATCCATACTGGATCAAAGCAGTGTACAGGCAATTTTCAAAATTGCATCCTAAAAAATACATAATAAAAACTATGAGATTGTTTTGTTGTGATCAAAATTTGAATGTCCGTGCATATTTGTTACTGGATGCAAGTAAGATTACCCAAAATTTTGAATTGGTGAGCGGTTAATACAATTATAACCACGTAAAACGTATCTGAAACTATGTAGGAATAGGAAGCAATTTCCTGGCCGAATATTTGTGATAGGTATGCGAATTCGTACGCAGGCGATTTTTTCCAGTCGAAAGGATACCAGCAGGGATATGGCAAGGTCCTGCAAAAAATTGGAATGAGCAGCAGGAATTAATATCATGGCGATTTTTCTCAGTAATGAAAATAAATACGAGGTCTGTTCAAAAAATAACCTACCACTTAAACAGCAATATTACGGAAACTAAACCAGATATAAACAAATGAAAAAAAAAAGTTACTAGGGAGGTTACATCGAATGCAGCACCGCCACCCGGACGTCGCTAGGACTATCAGTTGCCGCGCAATATCGGTTATTTTTTGAACAGGCCTCGTATAGGGGTTTTTTAAAGATACATTTTACCTCCCATGTTTGCGCATTTTGAAGACAGGCGCCAATAATGTACCAAGACTGGTAACAGTCACAAAGCAACACCAGAACTTTGTAAATATTATCATGTATTTGTTAACTTTTTCCATGTCACTTTCTTTGACGCCAACTTCGGACTTTCTTTTAAATTTTTCGTTCAAATCCCTGACCAGGACGAACAGATCCTTGCAGTAGATTTGCCCGTGGAGCAAGGTTATCATAGAACTCACATACACACCTAAAAAATCCCGAATGTAAATTCGTATCGTCCATTCGCAAAAAAAATAATATTGAGCGTCCTTAGAGAATCCAAACAATTGTTCGATTAGGGTATATTGAAACGAAATCGTTATAAAAACGCATTTAGGTTTCTGAACTACATAAAATTGCAAATTCCGGTCAGGATTTCGTTTGAAATCGGCAGAATCAGCAAGACGGTGCCCCAGCGCACCCAAATTTTGCCTCGTTTATCTACTTACCAGTATTAACAATGTTGTATGAGCTGTTTTTCAAAGTTATCTCGTCCTTAAAATACATTTCGATGACCTCAGCGAAAGTGAAATAAATAAAAGTCACAGTGTAAAAAATTCTCCAGGTGTTTAAAAGGAATTTTTTTGTTGTCTTCACGGGGTACATGATGAGAAGTCTGAGGAGTGTGGCGTTCACCTGCAAGAAGTGGAGACGTGCCATTTTGGCGAAGAATAAAATTATTCTGCTCGGATGGAGATACTGGGAAAAGTGTACCAGTCGTCGGAAATTTATTATTTATGTTTTCCGATGTAAGAAATGAGGAATATCTAATTTTTTAATTGGCGGTTAATTTTAATTGTATGTTTTGGTGTAATTGGCAGTCTTGACAATTTAAACGGCAATTAAAAGAACCGTCTCTTTTTAGTCGTTGCGTTTGCAAGCATGTAATTATTTATTTTATTGTCAGAATGTATTTTATTTAAGGATTTTTTTATTTCGCTTGTAATTTTTTTATTCGTCACCCCATTCTCACAAATATTGGCTTAATCTTTAGCCAAAGCATTGGGCTAACAATTAAATATTAGTAAAAAAATCTATTCTTTTGGAGCTAGTAAAAAAAAAGTCTAAAAATGTGCGGTTTTAAAACAACACATGGTTTAGTAAGTTGTACACTTTTGGGATTATCTTTGGAATTTCTGTATCGATTTCAAAATTTCTGGTGTATTAAATTCATGAATAATACGGCTTTAACAGGATCATTCAATTTTAAAACGGATTTGTTAAGCATTCAATTATTTCACAATTTCATAAATTTTTAAGCGCTCCGTAAACATGCACGTTTTTTAAAATGAGTTGGCTGTGAAACGAATCAAACTATGGTGGAAATTTTGTAGTCCCGAGCCAGTGCACTCCATTGCGAGTCTAATAAACCAAAATTTTTGAAAATCCGTCCAGCGGTTCCAAAGATACACACAAAACAGTAACGACCCGCGCTGTTTCACGAATTTGTTTGTTTCCGACCCATCTATTAGGAAATCCCAGCGTAGCGTGTTTGCAATTTCGTGTGCATCTCGAGAAGTACTAGACGGTTTTTTAAAAACTTTGGATTTTTAGACTCTTGAATACTGGGACTAAAGCCTTGTTTTACAAATTGCGCTATTTTTTTACAATTCCAAAGCCAACGTGTTTTTTGAATCACAATTTTTTTAAAAGAGATAAAAATATTGAAAATTCACTAAACAAAGATTTTGTACGTTCGATGCATTAAATTTTAGAACTGTTAAACATAGCTTGATTATTTGTCGACATTTTAAGTCAAAAATTGTAAAAATCGAGTGACAAACAAAAAAGTTATAGGCGAAATAGAAGAAGTCACAAGTAAAATCGATTTAAAATTAAATGGTTAAGCACACAAGCCCTTCAGTTGATTTCTTGGTCTCTTTGTACTAAAACTGGAAAGCAAGTACAGTGGTTATTCAACTTTATTACCTCCAGGTATTTATACAACTGTTTTGATCACGAAAATTACCCCATAAATATAAACAGCGAAGCAAAATTGTTCTTGTAAATTTCGTGTTGTCGTTACGCGGGAATTTATCGCCAATAAAACTGCACGCAAGTTCATAATGTACATGTTAATAGGTTTAAAATAATATATCTCCTGGTACTGTCCAATTCCACTCTTGGTTTCTTTCGCAGAACCGCAGCTTGAGGTTCAGTATCCACTTAACGGTCGTGCTGTGTTGTTATAGCTCGTCGCGGTAAGTTTTTCCAATTTGCAATGTTTTTAACTGATAAAAGTTATTGAAAGGAGTATAATCAATCGTTCTGCAACACAGCTAGCTGATAAAAGGTATTTAATTATTTATTATTTAAAAAAAAAATGTTGCTCGAGTAATTTTGAAAAATTCTCATAATTTTTGGCACAATGAAAATTTTGTTTGGGGACGAAATACAAGTGTTTAAAATTTGTTTCTGTCAGGTGAAGACGTTTATTTATTTATTCTGACTTCGAGGCAATTTTCCGGGTAGTTTTCCTTGGAAAATTTTTGTGATTTCCTACAATTGTTGGTTTAACTAAAAGACCTTGTTGTTGGGTGTGAAATGCAAGTTTTATTTTGAAATATAGCTTGACTTTTATTATTTTTGGAAAAATTTCCCAAGAATTTTCCCAAGTAATTTTTGTTAATTTGCAATATTCGGCTAGCTTAAGTTTTCTTTATTAAGGTATAAATGCAATTGTATATCATTTTCTTTTACAATATTAATGGCTTAGAAAATAATCGGTTACTTTCTCGATAGCATTTTTTATGAAATTACAAACATTTTCTGGGTACAATTAACTGTTATCTCTCTTAGGTGTGAAAAATAAGTCATGATAATTATGGTTTAAGATTTAGATTTCCAAAATTAATTTTTCAAAAATGTTTGGTACACAAATTATTTGTAGGGGGGCGGAATAACTATGTCTTTTATCAATTAACTAAATTTTGCATTTACTGTCTTTTGATCGGCTTGCGAAAACTTTCAGATAATTTACCAACGATTTAAGTTGCTAGGAAATTAAGTTTTTCCGAATAAATTCATGTTAAGTATAAAGAAAATTATTTGTGCACTAGAATTTTTGTACATACTTGCATTATAATACATTCAAGTTAACAAATATCTTTTTTCTATGAAAAAAGCAATCAAAAACAAATTTAAAAAATTACGAAACAAGCACAAAATAAGATTTTTTCTTCAATTTTTTTACATTTTTATATTTTTTTTAGCAAAATAAAATCATTTAGGCTTGAACTAAATAAATTCTTAACCTTGGAAAGTTAAATTGCATAGGAAACAATCAATACGTTTCGTTGCAATCTTATGGACAATTGGCAAATAAGATATAAAAGCAAATTTCTATTTTTTAATGAAAATTTCCCAAGTTTTTTTAAGCAAGCGTTAAAGGTCAAAATGTGTGTTTTCTGTTGTAAATATTCTTTTATATTAACTGAGCATGTAGTTTAAATTCGCACCAATAGAAAGATAGTGTAAATAGCTTTACAGAAAATTGTTAAACAACATTTAATACTTCCATAACGACTACAAATTTGTGCAAAAATAACTAAAAATATTTGTATAGCTTTGTAAATTTGCTAAATGTTCAATAAATCTCGTAATATTTTTGTCGAAAATTAAAAAATTGTCTAGCTGGCTTTAATGTTTGTGAAAATATCAACCACAGCCAATTCCAGACGAAACAATTGTCGAAGAATTCTGCATCTTGATGTGTTTACATCACCAATAAAGATATACTTCATTTTTTAACAGAAGTACTTGCTTCTATTTTTCTTAAGAAACTTGTAGATTGTTTTCAACCGTTAAAACAAATGATTGCGTAAAACCGTCAGCAAAATTCGTGCGTAGAATTGATGTGACATTAAAGCTGACATGAATTAGGTCTGATGTTATAGAATAAGTTAGTGACCTTTAGGGATAACTGGTTTAGAGGTGCTCCAATAAGGTGTACACCACTTTTTACTTTAGCCACTCGGTAATTTCGTAATTTTTTACTACTTTTTAATATATTTCAAGGTTCTGCCTCATTAAAATTGGAGTAGACACGAGCTGAATTCGAAAAAAAAGATCCTCAAATATTTTCCTTCAGTTCACAAAGTTCTTGTGTATATTCCGATTTTTAAAGTTGTGTAAAATTTTGCTCTGTTATATACAACGATTTTGTAATTAGCTGTACAAGCTATAATTTTCTTTATCCCGATAAGTTTCTTGTAATTGAATTTAGATCTTAAACCTAGAACTGCAGAATATTAAATATTCTAGTAATTAATTTTTTAATTAATCTTATTTGAATACTTGTTTTAACAATATTTGATCATATCATATTTCTTTCTTTCTCTGACTTTTCGAGCCGAGTTTTCAAGGCAAAGTAATTATTTTAACGTCTGAATGCCCCCATCCTTGTACCAACAACATCTTGGATCTATCCTTCTCAAAGATCATCATTATTGAGCCGTATAATCCTCAGGACTATGGCTAACGCCGAGGCGTTTTTTTAATCCATTTATTGTGGTGGATCGGCCAGGTTGGGTCTCTTTTCCTCCTTTTTTGTGCAGTGGTATGATTATACTAGTATTCCAGTCCCTTGGCATCTTGTTTTGCGTCCATATTTGTCTAATCAAGTAGCTTACTTGTGTATGTAATTGCTGTCCTCCATATTTTACCAGTTCTGCCTATCTCGTCCTCTCCCGGGGCTCAAAGCATTTACTTAGAAACAAATTCTGCTCAAAATTTGTATCTTTCAACTCTTTTCATGTAACTCCATTATATTTTTACGTACAAATTTTATTCTAACATATCCGCATACACAATTTCTACACACTTAGTAGCGACATTAGATGGTTTATTTTTTCCCAATAACAATCCCCTACTTACAAATTCACGTGAAGAAATCGCTCGCTCCCAAAATTTCAATTACAAACTAACCCACAGCGACGCCAATTACCATAAAAATGTTAACGATTAACCAAGGAAATGACCCGTATATATCTACAAACTATTTTATTACTAATCATTTAATAATCATTAGTATTTGTGTTGTAAATTACGTAATGGCTATTACTAAATTAAATGCAGCAGGCAATGAAAGTAACCTGTACATACAGTGTGGCCCAAATTCTTTTAATACAAGTGCCGCTTATTAAAAGATAATAAAACGAGTTAAGAAGGGAAAAATATACAGCTGACGTCATGGCACATCCGGGTAATTAAATATTAGCGCATCAGAAGTTAAGTTCTCGTCAATACAATTGTTGGCAGCACACGATTTGCAATTTTTTGTAACCTTCTGTTCGATATCCCATTGTTTAATCATGATTATATCATTACGTGCCCCCTAAAAGTATTTAAAGATCTCGGAGGAGGTATTTATAGTCCTTTTACTTATGTTTATACAAATGTTTAATAGGTTTATAACCTTCTCGTGCGCAAATAAACTAAATGTTACGAAGAACAACAGTAGTTTCCAGGAATTTAAAACAACAGTGCGAGTAGGACAAGGAGGCACTTAGTCCACTGCTTTTTAAAGTTCTATTGGGTAAAATAACTAAGGAGTTAAAAAAATATACAAAAAAAGTCTACAGAGGCTGGAATACATTGAAACCAGTAGCTTTAACAACTGGCCTTTGCGGATGATGTGGTGCTATTAGCTAAAAACGAAAAGGAGATAATCTGCGCGTATGGGCTGATACCTGAAGACAATTAGAATTAATCAATACAATCAAAACATAATCGAGAACTAGCAAAATGTATCTCGACACCAAAGGTACAGGATAACCCGATTAAGAGGAGAAGCATTCGAAAAACTTAAGCCATCGGTTTTCCCTTGGAAGATTGAGTTTTGCCCTCTTCTGGAGGTGGAAAGCCTCAACAAAACCACTGTATAAACTCCAGGTCAATAGGAGAGCCCCAGTGAAAAACCCAGGTCTGGTCAATAGCCACAATCTTTGAAAAAACAAATTATCATTCTGTAAGGCAACCAATTTTCTCGATGAAGTTCCTCTCTGCGAAATTTTTGATCTGGTGTAAGCAGTTTCGGTACTCAAAAAACGTTTTCATACCCAAATCATGTTGTTAAACGTCCAGAACTTTTCTTTTAGATACGTTAACTTCCTTGGCTATCCTTAGCGATCAACCAATCAACACTAAATTCTAAACTTTCGTTTTGGTTTCTTCTGGTCTTGCCTCTAGAAGTCTTCCAGACCTCGAGTAATCCTGAATTGATTCTTTGCCCCATTAAAATTGTTTAGAAAAGTTATTTTCTTGAAAATATGTATTTAACCCCCATGGTATCCACCATCTTCGTGAAGGTTCTGAGTTGTTTAATATTTTCTCATTATGGAACACCACTCCAGAGATGGGTGTCAAGCGGTGGGGCTGTCACCTTAAGGCCTCTCGACCAACCCGATTTTCTGTCGGGGTCGTCTCCCTTAGCTGATGTACAAACAGCAGAAATGCGATTTTTAAGAAGAGTAAAGGGATGTACCATTAGAGACCAAAAAAGGAACGAAGATATTAGGAAAGAACTAGAAATTTACGATCTGGTAGGAAAAAATACAAGAAAACGGGGAAAGATATTTGTATCTCTCCCTGTTTTCTTGTATTTCTTTGGAACGTATTAACAGTATGGAGCATGAGAGATTGCCAAATATAATAAGAAAGTATAGACCAAGAGGAAGAAGAGAAATAGAAAGATCCATGAAAAGATGGGAACAACAAAAATAACATATCGTGAAGGCGAAACATGCAATTTGTCTAGGCCATGAAGTGAAGGAGAAAAAAAAGAAGAAGAGGAATATGAAGGAATATGCTTTCGTAACTGCTTCTATAATTTTACAACACCAGGCGAAAGTATTTTAAATGTGACGATTTAATTGATGTCATAAAAATATGAGCAGATCTGCTTGGAACGCGAAATGAAAATAAATTATTTAGCACTAATAAATCTGTTTAAAGATCTTAGCAGTGCGATTTCTTCAGGTAATGAAGGACGCTACAGTTAACAAGGCTATAAAAAATAACTTCAATTGCTGTTTAATCCATCATTCGCGGCACGTTTGCCCTTGGTTCTGTTAAGTTCGGTACTATATACACCCACAAATCCAGATTAGATGAATGCAGGTCGATGTGGAAATACAGTTCTGTTAAATTAGTCTCGGAGGCTGTTTGAATGTCAATTTTATGGATACAACCGCTGATTTTACACACAGATGTGTTGCAAGCCGCAAAATCACATTACCAGCGGACGTTCTGCATGATTTGTGATAACAATACGCTCACAATGACATCAAAATTTTATTAAAACGCCATAAATATTAATAATGGTCGAGCATCCTGCAACGAGAGCATTTCTCCTGTCATTGTTTAGCAATTTTTTTCACGTTAATACCGACAATTACTTGTTGCCCAACGCCGAACACATCTAGTTCCCATTTTTGCCGTGTGCTTGCACAACGGCAAAAAAGTTCATAAGCAATAAATTCGCCGTTACTCAAAGCCCACTATGTGGGAAACACTACAGGCCTGAATGATTTCGTTACGTTAAGATTTCATTGTTTTTAGAACAATATGCTTAATGCGTTGTTCCATCATCGTCGGACCAAATTGAGAATGATAGCGCTGACTGGGATGATGTTCCGAAACTTTCACTGCAAATATCAAGGTGGCCACGGTTGCATGAGCAATTCCGTGTTTCCCTTTTACTAATCGCAAAAAGTTTTGTTAATGAAACGGGATTGATTTATTAATATGTGGAAATTTAATTTTACAGTTGGTCACCTTTCGGTGCAGCGACATTCCGCGAATATTTCGATTTCAAAAGCTTTTCTGAAAACAACTCGCCACTTTTTTGTATTAACCGAGATCTCTGAAACATATCTTGCATTAAAATATGCAAATTTACTATTCTAAACAAACTGTTGCAAGCAAAAACCAACCGCGGGTTGGTCGCTTGCTAGAGCATAGGTATCTCCTCTCTTTTGATTATATCTCCGGTCATATCTCAAGTTTTCTCGTACATACATTTATGAAATATGGCTTAAATTAAAGGGAAATGTTTGTTTAATGGTTTCCAGTAGCCAATGAAAGTAAATATGGCCGAAAAATTTATTTATACAGCAATAAATTAACAACAATAATTTAAAAAAAAGTTAGACAGGTAACCTCTGGGCAATGGTTTATTTATTACTTTTTCAAAGTAATTTCTGGCTTAAATTTTACATGGCTTTGATTTATTAGCATTTGTTAAAGTGTTTTAGTTGATATATTCAACAAATTATGTTACATGTTCAACAAAAAAAGCAACAAATAGTATATTAAGAGTTGTAACATATATGGTTTTTAACTGTTTTTTGTACTCTGCACTAAAATGTTAATACAAACATGTTTTTTATGCAAAAATAATATTCACCTTGTTTGATAAGTTTAAAAAATGTATCGGTAGCATTGACCAACTTACTGAAATGCTCATATTGTACGTTAAAAAAAAAAAAATGAATAGCCTTGCGAAACAAAAGGGCCATTCAACTTCCTTTTGTTTCTGTCCGGCTCAAAAAGTGCTCAAAAATTAGGCTCTTTTCTAGAAAATCTGTGGGAAAAGTTAATGGTTTGCAATATTATTTGTAAGATTTCGCATGTAAATGTTATTACGTGTTAGAACTGATTAGTATAATTTAACAATAACCTAATAGCACCTAATTTTACTAGAAACGCTTATTAAAATTCCCACCTTATCATTAACTGCCTGTTTATCTTTCGCACATTCATTAAAAATAATAACAGCAAGCAATATATTTTCGCTGTCTTATTTCGAGGACATGTACATGATATGAATTTAAAACAATTTGTTAACAAAAACATGTTACGAATTACCAACATAATAGACTCATCTTTTGAGGCATTGTTCTAGAAGTAATCCGCTTTTAAAACCTACCGACGAGTGTTGCAACTCCAAGAATATTACAATATCTGGCTCTATTTCACCAAGTAATTACACAGATATAAAATTATTATCAATTTCAAGGAAATTAACGACTATGAAAATTAACAGTTACCATAATAAATCGATGAAGAATATTAAAGACAACATATTATATAAGTTATAGCTTGCGAGATGGTAATTAAATTATTGTTCCATTATTTAAGAGCATTTTAAAAACGTAAATTGAATTATTTGATGGCTAGTAATTCTTAATTGGCCTATTAATAACGTGCATAAGGAGTTTGGTTAAGTTTTAAAAAAAGGAACTTAAAGATTAACACGAACGAAACAAAGATTATGACGATAGGTAAAGAACAAAATCAACTTAACATAGAACTGAACCAGGAAAAATAGAACGGGTGGAAGAGTATAATAAATATCTGGGAATTTGCATAGAGAGAGAAGGTTACATAGAAAATAAGATAAAAGAAAGAATAAACAGTGCAGCAATAGTATGAATAGATCGGTAATTAAAAAAAATAAAATAAGCAGAAAAACAAAAATGACTGTTTACAAGACAGTACCAACCCTGGTGTATAGAAGTGAGAGTTGGGTATTAAACCAGTCACAGAGAAGTAGATTACAAGCTATGCAGATGAAATACTTCAGAGCAGTAAAGGACGTCACACGTAGAGACAGAATAAGAAATGAGCAGATCAGAGAAGAACTAGATATATCATAGAATCAGTACAAAGTGTAATCGAGAGATACCAGCTGAAATGGTTTGGACACATCAAGTACCCAAGTATGCACAAGAATTCTTATAAACCGTGTAAAAAAAAATAGATCCTGCTTATCTCCAACATCGGATGATTTAGTAACAACATTAATCTGCTCAAGTTTACTACCTTTATGTAACCAAGAACTGATTGCATGGCAGGCTTTGATAAGTCACGATTCTGAGATTGTAACCAATTTGAACTTTGCACTTCCTTGCTCTTCGGGTTAAAATCTGTCGTAGCCATTGTGAAAGTGCAATAAACGTTTTCCTATGAAGTTGCTAACAGTGTCAACTGACCGCAAATAACTAACAATCGCAGAATTTGTTGTGTGCAGTTTTATGTAACGACAGTTTTTAGCCGAAATTATTCGTAACATTAAACAAATTTTTGTTTGACACACTATTGGAGTGTTACGAAATTGTCTTGGCAGCAAAGAACAGTAAAAGCTAAAAAAGTGTTCAAAGAATTAACTGAAACGTTTAAAGTTTTTAAAAGAAATTTAAATTTTCATTTTAAATTCAACATCCTGAGCCCTCCTGATAAAATTACTTTGCTCAATCAGTCTGTCTGTGTGTAACTTACATAACTAATCCCACACAGCAAAGCTATTGCCAGCAACATTAAAATCTACTCCATGTAAAGCATCATAATTTTACAATTAGTAAAGATACTCCATTCAAATTAATAGGGCACGATCTTCTACCATCCTCAAAGTCCTCACGACTGTGTTAAATTGATCTTCCACTCACTTACAACACAAAAACTAATCCACTATACACGTACGGATCTTATTACTTTCAATATCGATAATGACACATAATAAATGACACCAATATGCCTTTAAATTACATCATATATTTAATCTGCGTTTCAATCAGTTTAAGTCATTTGATATTTAAAAGAATTTACTTAAAAACAACCTTAAAAAATTACTTATGATATAGGTAAGCGATATTTAATTAAAAGTGTAAGGTTTACAACAAGTTATAGTGTTAAAACAAACTGTAAACGTTGCTAGAGACAATTAATTTAACAGCAAAGTAAGTACAAGCTCTTATTAGACTAGGAATAATGTATAATTACATGGTGTTGGTGCTAATGTGTCTGCAAATAGTTAAAAAGTTGACATTTGCAGTACATGCAAAGGCGATTAGATCAAAATGTCGATCTTTCAAGTGATTTCAAAAAAACCACGATGTTTGCTGGTGGCTAATGGAAAGGCCTTTCTAAATTTTAATACGATTGCAGCAATGTTATTAATTCACTTAAAATCTGTGTCTAATTGATGAATTAATTTCATGTAAAAATCCAAAAACATTCAACGAATCTGTTATAGATTATGAGGAGCAGTTCAAGGTTTTCTTTCATGATTCTAAGGTGTTTTTCCAATTAACTATCGCTACAATTACTTTAAAAAACTTTGATTCAATGGGAATAATAAGCCATCTTGTAATTAGTGATGAGCAATTAGAAATGTGAGCAAAAAGTGGTTATAAACTGTGTGAAAGATGATAATTAGTTTAATTAAAACTCGCTAAACTTTTTTTAAAGGATATTTTTGTAGAAATGCTAGATCAGTTGCTATACTCGCATCTTTTTTTCAGTTGTAGTGTTATTTATTTATTTCAACACAGGAAGCTTCGAAATACTCATTAATTAAACCTATTTACACCAACTTACGCGACATCAAGCAAGATTCAGATCAATGGAAAAACAACGGAAGAATTTGAGATAGGAACAGGGCTCAGACAGGGAGACCCGTTATCACAGCGCTTCTAATTCATTGTATATCTAACAAAATCTAAAATCCTACGACATTCAGCTGAACCAACAGTTTCAAAATTGTAGGCGTTCCGCGAAAGAAAGACGCCGTATTATTCGAACTCGCCGGCGAAAGTGTTTCAAACCAAGACCCGAAACTCCATAACCTAGAAGCGGACATGCACCGATGAAGACTCAATTTTTTTTCAATTTTCTATAACAGTAAAACCGACATTGTTTATTGTACAACAGACGCAGTTTGTAAAACGTGTTTATCATAGATCAGTCATGGTTGCCGCGAACACAATAGATTTAATATGCTACCGCATACAGATCTAGTCTCCCGTGAAATTTATGTGAGAACTCTTGACCTTGTCCCCGGTGGCAATGTTACAGAATCGCTCGAGCAAGAAAGATATTCCCCACATACGAAATGTTAATAATACAACCGTTTGGTTTAATATTAAAATAATTCTAGACGAAGCTTGCAGTCGACAACCGTAACAGACAATTATGAGTCAAGTCGGCTTATTTGTCGATTGCGCAAGAGTACAGGTGCTTGAGCTTGCAAAGTAGAAATGAACCACAGCTATGTAACACGTCGCGATTCTAGATAGAGATACCGAACAATTGCCATACCTGCATGGACGGGTTTAACGAGCCTACTATACAAGATTAGAGAAATAAGTCGTAAGAATTTTGAATTATTATGCACAAATTCTTGTTAAACAAACATCTTTCTTCAATTTAAGACAAACCACGCAATTTTAAATGAATGGATAGCCGAGATATAGCCATGAACATCAATAAAAGTGCAGAGGCTCAAACTGCTGTACACACGAGTAACCCGCTGCGACAACTATTTTTAATTTTCTTTAAATCCCATCTTCACATTTTTTTTTACAGATGGGGCTTATCACAGCTTGTTAAACAAACATTTCTCTTTAATTTAAGACAAGTCCCACATTTTTAAGTGCATGGATGGCCAAGTCATGGCCCTTAATGGCATCAAAAGTGCGGAGATTCAAACGGGTGTACACAGGAGTAACGCGCTAAGAAATTATTTTAAAATTTACAATAAATACCGCCTTTACATTTTTTTTAACCACTAAGACTCACCATAACTTTGTTAAACAAACATTTATCCTTAATTTGAGTCAAAGGTCGCATTTTTATGTTAATAAATAGCTGAGCTACGGCCTACAACAACTTCAAAAGTGCGGAAGAGGCTCTAACAGCTTAACATAAATTTGTATTTTGTTTATTATGAAGACTTTTTTTAAAAGTTTTTGTGTGGTGTAGATTCTTCACAGTTTAAGGAAGCTTTTGCTTTCAGTTTAAGCCATTTTTGTTGTTAGTAAATTTACACACAGTTGAATTCCAGCCAAAAAAAGTCTCTGAGACTTCAACGCTCAAGTGATTTAATTTTATTTTCTGATCGTTCTTGTGAAATGGTTGACTTAGAGTCTGGGTAATCTGTAATGAAGGATAATCTTGTTGGCTAAAAAATTTGCTGCTTCATAAAGCAGAAAGCATAAGGCTCATAAAATTCAACCAATTATAAAGTTTTCTGATCTTGTTGTGCTAAGGCATCCTTTTATTAATCCTGATTTAGCACTCTGAAACTTTTATTTATGCCCAAACCTCAAAACAAATTATAGAGAAAGGCTATTGGAATCTGATGAAGAACTTAAAAGTACTGTGAAGGAAATTTTGAGCCATGGGGACTGATGATCCTAAAGTTTTAACTGAAATTGTGGTCTCTAATAATTGAATTGCTGTGATTGTGTCAACACTAATAGATAATAATTTTTTGGTTAAGTCCTGCCCAACGATCAACTTTCTTCCAAGCCTTAACGCAAATATAACCCCTAAACTTTTTAAACACATTCCAAGTTTCAGCTCGTTTTATTTTTGCAGAATATAATCGCGAATATCCTGGAATTTCACAAAGAATTTTTTGGCAAATTACCAGCTTAACTCATGCATGTTCTAGTTTCCGATGAAGAGCAAAATCCCCGGTTTTTTACATGGAAATACCCGCTCACAACACCAAAACACATGACCATAATTTGCGGACAAACACAATGGAATCTAATGATTTAAAGATGTTGAACTTTCTTCCAGCCCACTAAAAATCTTAGGCTAATAAACGCCTTCGTATTTTCCAGTGTTAAAAGTCTCCAGAACAAAGGCTAATCAAATTTTTATAATTTTCTTAGGAGCGCGGAAGTTGCCGATGGCTCCTCCCTCCAAAATTACAGCGCGCAGTCGGGGATTACTCATGAAGCCTCAAAAATATTAATTTAAAGACCAACCGAAAATTATACGGCTCATAGAAATGTTAACTTCGTTGCGTAAGAGTGACTCAGACTGCGTTTCTTGCGAGTAAAGCTTGGAGAACGCATTTTGCGCCACTCTGTCAACCTGTTTGGACGGAAACTAGAAATTCTGGTAGAAAAACATTATTGCAACATAACTGAATCGTATTGTACATACAAGCCATTACTGATAACTGGTCGTTAATGGCCACAACCTACCGGTTCATGTAGGATAAAAATCATTGTTAAATTGATTGCAAATCACTACTGAATTAATGTACATTTAAAGCCGAAGTAAAGAACTTTTACTTTTCGTCTAATAGCATTGTGAAAATTTCCAAGCACAGTTGTTTTAAAATTTATAGACAAAAACCAATTACACATATTTTTAAAACCTCATCAAATTTTTCAAAAAATTGTCATTGGAATTCTTGTCATAATTTGGAAAAACTTGCAATTGGCTTAATAGTTAAAAATGTTAAGCAATGTCTACTCAATGCATAACAGCTACAAATTCGTTCAGAAATCAAGTAAAAATATTTTTTAAAGTTTATTAAAATTTTTCAAAATCGTGCAGGGTTATAACCTTTGATTTGTTTTTGGCCAGTTAATCGAAAATGTTGCTATAGGCCTAATTGTTAGTAGAAATGTTAAACAGTATCCAATCAATGCATAACAGCTACAAAGTCGTTCTGAAAAATATTTTTTAACGCTCAATAAAGTTTTTCAAAACTTCCCAAGTGTCTACCTTCGGAATTAAACTTGACAAAGTTTCAAAAAATTGCGTTTGGCTTAATTCTTTGCAAAAATGTTAAACAGTCAACTCATTGCATAAGAACAACTACGAATTCGTTCAGAAACCGATTAAAAATATTTTTAACAGCCCATCAAAGAAACAAAACCGCAAAATAAACACGTGAGTTATAGCATATTTTGGGTTACACGTCTTTAACCCACTTTTCATACGATATTTTTATTCCTCGCACACTTTTACTAATTATTGCTCATGTACCAGCGTTATTTACCATGATGAATTATTGGGCAACATTCAGACTTCACGCGCAGTCAAGATATGGCCGAAAATATTATCAAAGAGCGGAGATACCAATGCGGTAACATACGAGCAACCCGTAGCGAAATTGCAATTTATTTTAAGTGCAGTAACTCATCGATATACACTTTAAAAACGGTTGCTTTTAAAGAATTGTGACTTTAAAAACGTTGCAAATACTGTTCCACTGAAAATAAAACAGTTGCTTAATCTGGTATCTCCGTAAATGTTACTCCTAATATAATACAACCAAAACAAATGTGTTTGGCCTATGAACCAAATAGTAGCCGGAATAATGAATCTACAAGCACGTAACACGTCATTTTCTAAAGTTAATTGGACAATTAATTTTCAAATGCCATCGGCCAAGTCCCCCATAAAATATCTGATTATAGCTGAGGAGTTGACATTTTAAAAACAATTTAACCTTTTTAACTGTGGCTGTTCTGTAGGACACGCTTTTTACAGGAGCGCCCACTCATGAAGCTCAAGAAGCAATCCATATAATTTGGCATTTCTTTTTGAAGCGAGATTAGTGGGATTATCGCCCTACAAAGGTTAAGGAACTAAACTTTCGCCTGTCCGTTAAAATCGATCTAACCTAATCACAATTTGAGGCACTCCGAATTTTCGTAACCATTGTGAACGGGATATGATTTAAAAGACATGTTAAAATCGTTTGCGAGTGGCTGTTATGTAATCGCAAAGAAACGAGTTGGCGTGTGTGTGATTAACTTTGTCAATGTGCTGAAATATCTTAATTAAGAACAAATAATATGGGCTGTCATCGTGAAATTGGGTATGTACAAAACAAATTAGGTGACATTATATGGACTGTTTGCTATAAAAGTGAGTATAAGTAATTTATATAACGTATTTTATATAATCGTGGGAGGAATTTGGCAGAAGAATGAAAATGAACATCAGAACAAATCAAATTTTTTTTACAAAGTACCTAAACAATTAAGAAAAGGAAAATAGCAAGTAATAAAACCAGTGAAATCAAAAAATAACCAAAACTTACATGAAGTTTTTCACTTTATGTTTAATGTAGGCGAAATTCACCGAATTTTGGAGTATCAAAGTGCAAACTATTCTTTTAGCGTGCTCATAAATATAAAAACCTGGTGAATATTTAAAAAAGACTCAATATAACAATGCACAATATACAAAATACATATTTACATATTTCATCACGTTTTTACTTTAAAAAAACCTTATATTCTGCGCTTGTGAGCCAGTACGCGAAAAAAAAAACAATAATTTACGCTTTCAAGCAATTTCTGCCAATTTTCTCAGGTTTTAGAATGTGAGTTTGCCTTTTTTATTCAAACAGAACGTGTTTTCAAAAGCAATTCCCTACAATATCATGTGGAACAAGTTACACACATTTAATTCGTATCGTGTTATACACTCCAGTAATTTTGATATATTAGTTTTCAATTTACGCGTATGTACTTGAATTATACTAAACATTTTCACGCAAATAAACACTGTTTCTTATTAAGCAAACATTTCTCTTCAACTTAAGACATTGTTCATGTTTTTAAGTGCACGCGTCGTTGAGTTACACGTGGAAGTATCATCAAAAGTGCGGAGATACAAACGGTTTAACAGACGAGTAACCCGATAGCAAATTTTAATTTAATTAAGTTCTCGTACGTCGTGTGTGCATTTTTCTATTTGCTATTTATCATATCCTAGTGTGAAATTCGATGATAAACAAGCAGGCGCTTTTAAAATTTTTATAAACCCCACGGTTTTTCCAAAAACACCACTAAAACAAACATCCTGATTGTAAAACACATGTTTTTGTGGAAACATTTCGTGACAATTTTTTTTGCTGTGTTTTTATGTGCTTGAAAAACTACAAGGAACCAGTTTTGTTGATTACTGAATGGACCAGTTGTGTTTACTATGAAAATTCGGGCTTGTTTGTAGCTATTATGCAAAGTGGCGACTAATATGCATCGTGTAGTAATTTTCTTTATAAACTAAACGTAAAATACTTTGGGCAACGTAATATAAACCATTGAAAGTGTTTTACGAGTGAAAAAGAAAGTTTATGAGCCAGATCTGTAGGCGTGCTGTGTTATATTGCCGTTGGATTGCAAGTTATTTAAATAGCTATAATTTTTGATTGTTTGTACGTTTGTAATTGATGTTTTCCGGTTGATTTTGTCCGAAATTTTGCCTTTTTTTAAAGCATTGAGTTTGCCAAGCATAAATGTTGAGATTTATTGCTAAATACGATGAGGTATGGAATGTGTGATGATCTACTAAACAAATTTTTGTAATTCTCACTCCATTAAAAGCGCATATATCAAATTCCAAGGTGACAAAATAGATGGTTGTGAACTTTAGCCGGCCCGATGTACCCTTCTCTGCAAGAAATTAACATTTAGCTGCATCTTCTCGCTGTAGGGTGAATGTTCTTCTCAGCCTTGTGCAGACATTTCGTCCGTGCATACTTTCATTTATCTAAAGATCAAAATAGAGCAAATTGGAATGAACGAGACTTTTTCTCGTTAGAGTTTAACTGACAATGGTATCGATCCAGTCCACTTACCGTGACCTTCATTGCAATTAGCCACGATTAGCATAATTGTTGCAAATTTGCTAATTGGAATGCATTCAGCTGTTTTTTTATGTATGAGACAATGTGTAAACGTTAATATCGTTTAATTAGAAAGTTTAAGTGATAAAAATGTGCTCTCCTGAAAGAATCAAGAATGTAATTGAGAAGTATCTTTAAGTTTTCCACTAAGGCAGTGAGCTTTTAAAATTTTTCATAAAAAATGGGAAAAATCTAAAGAATGTAGTTGGTTTAGCTTGTGGAAATATTCAACACAAACTTTGCAATTCGTTACGACTACCAATTCGTTTATAAACTGCCCAAAAATATTTTTTATAGCCCTTCAAAGTAAAAAAAAAAAATGTTCATAAGTTCATAACCTCGGAATTATTGTTGTCATAATTTGGAAAAAATCCCATTGCCTTTTTTGTTTGTAAGAATGTCTACTCAATGCATTACAACAAAAAATTCGGTCAGAAACGGATTAAAAATATTTTTAATAGATCATCAAAATGTTCAAAAATTTGCCATATGTACCTTTGGAATTATTCTGGTCATAATTTGGAAAAATTTGCAATTGTCTTAATTGTTTGCAGATTTGTCACACAATGTCTATTTAGTACAAACAACTAAAAAAATTTTAACAGCTTTTAAACTAAAAAAATCGCAAGTGTTTTAAAAGCAAATACAGCAGAACATTAATAACAGCTTCACACATAGAACTAATTGGTTATTGCATATCCTGCTCAAACTTTTTATTACCAAATACTATTACCTAACAACTGACTGCTAATATTTATCATACCAGACCATTACAATAACAGTAAGTCCAATTTTTTTAGTACACTTACCGCCTCAAGTGTTTAAGTAAGTGTCCTTGACGTGTTCAACTTAAGCCCAATTTAGTTGCGTCTAATTTCATTGTCAATCACAAAGCAACACTTTCTCAAGTAATCATATATTGCGACAATTTTTTTTGTGCGTCCAGAAACAATGAACAAGTCTTAGCGGGAGTATCACGCGTAAAAGTAATTAATTATCTCGTGATAACTGCGCAGTCGAACAAGTCATCGTTGCAAACTTCAAAATTCACTAGGAAGAGCTGCATTAGATAAACGAAGATAAGACCAAGCTAATGAGAATGGGACAACAAGCAATAAAAGAGAGGCTACTGGTAGGGGAATTTGAGGAAGTAAATGAATTTGAGTACTTCGGGACACTTATCACAAACAGAATGGAAGAAGAAAAAGACATAAACATGAGAATTCTGAAAGCCAACAAAAGAGCAGGAGTCTTAAATAACCTAATAAAGGCAAAACATTTATCTAGGAGCACCAAACTACGTTTGTATAAAACAATACTAAGACCTACAGCGATATATGGGTGTGAGACCTGGGTACTAAACAAAAATGCAAAGGAAGCCCTAAGAAGATGGAAAAGAAAGATTATTAAGAGAATAGTGGGAGGGAAGAGAACAGATGAGGGATATATAAGAAGAACGAACGAGGAGGTATATACAATTTTCAAAGAAGCAACCACAGACAAAGTTATAAATGCCAGAAGAATGTAATGGCTAGGATATATTGAGAGAAGGGATGACAGCAGAATAATAAAAGATATAGCGTGGAAAAAGCCTGCATACAAGAAAAAAAGGAAGACCTAGAAAAAGATGGAGAGAAGCTGTGGAGGCAGAACTAAGAGAGAAAAACATAATGAATTGGAGGAAGAAAGCGAAAGACAGAAGAGTGTGGAAAAACATTACCAAGCTCTGGGCCTAAGCGGCCTCCAAAATAGCTTATATATTACCTAATAATTCGCCTTCGTACATTTATTCATTCAATCCACTTGTATGATTAATGAATAATATTCAAATATTAGCTAATAAAATTAAACATTCAAGCCCGTAATTACAGCGTTCAGTTTCGCATTGTTAATTTATTGTAATTATAAGTTACAAAAACATAACTTCCGGATTTTTTTACCAAAGTTTTAAACAGTTCTTCCCGTATTTGTCTAGCGATAAAACAAACAAGTTTGGGGCCACTTTTTGCGCCAGAATTTTTGCTTAAATGTCGCCCCTAACACAGTCTTGGTCGTTAAATTACTTTGACACCGCATAACAAGACTTTTTCTATCCTAAACTCCAAGACAACTCGGTCGAAACTTTATATAACTCGAGTATTGCCAATAGCGCTGTTAATTATTTAATTAAATAATGGAAACGAGTTTTATATACTAATTTTGAAGTCAAAGGAGTTGTGGTGTACATTCTATTCCAGCAATAAAGACACTAAAGTGGGTTGCCACATTTCTCTGACAAGGCATCATTTTTTTTTCTTGAATGCATTGATTTTGTAACAGTTCCCATGGAGCTCGGGAATTCTTGAATATAATGACATAATTATATTAGCGGTTGGGCAATTTAATATTTTAATAATAATTTATTAGCTAATTCTCGTTGAAAAGTCGATTGGACTCACAGACTGGACAAGTTTCATTACCAATAATTTGAGATAGAGCTATCGTGAAATTGCCATACTTGCTAGGAGCAAACTCCAACCAGATAAAAAGTACTGGGCAACATATTTAAAATATTACACCAGATTCTTGTTGAGCAAACCTTTATCTTTAATTCATGATAAAGGTAAAAGTTTTAGTTCAAGGGTCGAGGGATTACAACCAAATATGTCGTCAAAAACGCGGAGACTCCAAAGGATGTACAGCCGCGAAACCCGATACGACAATGAATTTTCCGTTTAATGTAAACACTTTCTTGAAATTTTTCCTGCAAAGTCTATTCAAGATGGTCTTATAAAATACACTGCTCTTTATTTTAAGCTGTAATTCATAACTTTAAGTTCGAGAACAGTCGAGATACAGCCAATAACAGCTTACGGGTGCGAAAGAATTTTTGGATATTACGACTTAGTAACATGAGCGCTCGAGTAATTCAATATTTTAATAATCATTTACTAGCAAAGTGTTGGAAAAAGTTGTTGAAACATTGTTTGAACTCACAGACTAAACAACTTTCATTAATTTACGGGCAAATGTCAATGAGGTAATCACAAAAATTAATTCTGCATTTGGAGAAGTGTCAGCGTCTAAGACACGATATACGAGGTGAGCGCCAAAATTTCCCGGCCTGACTATGAAAGAAACGGCGCAGGCTCAAAATTAAATATAATGGAAGTGGGTGCCGCTATATCCAAGAAGAAGAGGCCGACCAAGAAGAAAGACAGGCAAAAATGAAAACTAGGAAGCAAGGGACGCCAGCCGTCAAGTAAAACACTTATTAAAAACGACACATAGAAAATGTCTTGCAAATTTAACTATTTTTAAACAGGCCAACGTTTTATATACATATCTTCTAATTTACAATGCAAAACGTTTAGTATTTATATAACGTCAAAACAATATATTGTTATTTGGCAATGGTGCATGAAATAAAAATGCATTTGCTGCTATTTCAAAGTGAAACTGCAGACGGTTTTTTTATTCCAGCAAAATATTTGCTTTTATTTATATATAAAGTTTTACTCGGCCGATTCGTTGCAGCCTTGCGGTTTGTTTTTTTGGCCGGAACCAGGAGCATTAAACTTGTAAAGCGTTTAACGGCGTTTAGGTTTCTTTAAGCCCGTAAAATCTCGCACCGGCAAAGTCGCTTCGATCCGTCCTCTTGGAAAATGCGGGGAAAATTGGTTAATGCCTCGAGTAGAATTTTGCGGTCCCACATTCCGAGTCGGTTTTGTTTCTTATTTTATTGTCGGTTGCACAACTAAATGGAATAGAAAATTTTTGTTGTACACAATGCTCGGAGTATGCGTGCAAATTTCTCCATTGCGATCTCTATTGTTTGGTCACGATTAGATGAATTCTCATGATAAATACAGAACGAAATTGTCGAGATAATTCTAACCATTAGCATATTTCAGGAACATTTATGTGCAAGTAAAAGACGAAATAAAACCTAAAATATACGTTAAACGCTTGAATTATTCAAATGATTCAAGTTAAATACGACTATACGAGGAGGTATTGATAATTTTCTGGGCTAACTTAGGAGGAAACTACATATCTGCAGGCTTTAGATCTATGCACTCAACAACCCTTTCATAAAGTAAAGTAGAGACAATTAGTAGATGAACAAGCTCATAGTGTACAAGACAATTTATTCACGATACAGATTAAAAAAAACTCTAAGGAAGAGAGAAAATTTGTATTTAGGATTTATAGACATGAAAAAGTCATTCCATATGGTGAACAGAGAGAACTCAACACCATCTCTTTTGATGTAAATCTTCCTCCCTTTAAGGTTTTCTTAAGCTGCATACATTGATAAGTCAGAAGGGGCCAAATCGGGAGAATATGGTAGATGCTCGACGTTTTCAAAGCCCATTTAATTGATTTTTGCAGGACAAGTGACTGGTGGACAGGCATTATCCTGCTACATCGGCTTAGAAAAGTGTTCAAGTCGAGTTTGGCCGAGAGTTTTTTTTTTTATAAAGGCGACCGAAATCCCAATTTTTATTTATATCTAATCACCCAAATGTGAACAGAAGCAATGTTATTAAACAATGCATTTGAATAATTCCACTCCTAATACTATAAAATTCTTTGGCATATTAAACTAAGTTTTTTTGCAAAGTATCTGCTCAAAATATTCGGTTAATCTTGTTAATTTATTACTGACATTGGACATAAATACTGGATGCTAATATCACGAATAGGTCAAAGCATTATTTTCAACTTTGAATAAGGGTACGCAGTCAACTAACCGTCAACATCGTTCTCACAATAATTTAGTGCTGGCGTTGGCTAAACAATTTTCTTCATTTTTAATTAAAAAAATTGTTGTTTCATTGTTTTGAAACAGCCGAGATGTTTTAAAATTGTTCGATCGGTATCATAACGATTGTAACAATTAATTAAAACATTTGTAGCAATTGCCTTGTAATGAAATTAGTTATTAAGCTGCGGTCAACAAAGCGTGTAGTGTTTATCATTAAATTGTGTTTTGATTGGTTGAATTCTTGTTTAGTAGAGCGTCTTAGTACGAAGAGACGATAAGCAAGTTTTGTCGATTGCACGTCAGTGAGATCGGCAAAAGTTTTGAGTCGAGAAATTAAAAGACTTGAAGAAAATGTGGTGTTTCAAAAAAGTTAAGCTAGCTATAGGAGGTGCCCAAATTATTGGCTCGGCCCAGGGGCCTCGCAGATTTGTTCCAACTTAAGCATCTTCGTCGCTTTTAAAATAAACGACTTCCTTAGGTTGCACCTTAAATTTGCAACACTCTGTATGTAGCCATGAATTTAATATTGAGGAAAATAGCCAATAAATAAACTGTAGTTACTTTTTAAGGCCAGCAAATATTTTTCCAGCTTCCCCAAAATCGGATAATGGAGAAAACTTAACTTTGTTTCTAATTTCAGATGGCTTGTAATTGTCCTGTGACCCAACCGGGGCCCACCTTGGCTTCCACGTGCGGTGGAGCGCCCTTTATGCTATTCATGGGCCTCTTGGAAGTCTTCCTACGTTCTCAGTGTGATTTAGAAGATCCGTGCGGTCGGCCACAAAAGGTTCGCTTTCTTCCAGAATACGACTTCATCGTAGTTGGTGGTGGTTCTGCTGGGGCGGTCGTGGCAAGCCGGTTGTCCGAAATTCCCGAATGGCAAGTGCTCCTGATAGAAGCAGGTGAGGAACTGTTGTGGGAAAAATCTTGCAAGATTGAAGAAGTAAAATTGTGGCGTTTCATAATATTTTTTTTTCGTTGTAGGGATGGATGAGCCGACGGGGACGCAAGTACCTTCGATGTTTCTAAATTTTATCGGCTCTGATATCGACTGGGCGTTTCAAACGGAGCCTGAAACAGAAGCTTGCCTAGGAGAACACGAGCAAAGGTGCTATTGGCCTAGAGGAAAGGTAAAAATACCATCCTGTACACGCCCAATCAAAATACTACGTACCTCATTCCTCACAGCAAAATATTGCGAAAACCAAAAGTGAAATTTAGGGCTATCTAATGAAGACAATCAGATTGATTTTGGTATTTTAGTGATTAACTTAAAGAGTGTAATTATTGGAGAAATTTTAGCAATCATCAAAGACAGAATTATTCGATACCTCTCCTGTAATCTCGAAACATTTGAACACTCGAATTGCTAATTGTTGTATCCTCACACACCACACATTCAAAATCAAGAAAACCAGTACTTTACCCCTAGATTTAAATTGTGTCTTGTGTTTGTCGAATAGGTTATCGGAGGTACGTCTGTGATGAACGGGATGATGTACATACGCGGATCAAGAAACGATTTCGATACTTGGGCAGCCATGGGCAACGACGGTTGGAGCTACAATGAAATTTTGCCATACTTCTTGAAGAGCGAAGATAACAAGCAGATGGACACGATGGACAGGGGTTACCACGGAACTGGAGGGCTTCTTACGGTCTCCCAGTTTCCGTACCATCCACCTCTGTCCAAGGCAATCCTGAAAGGAGGAGAAGAATTAGGTAAAAATCTAACCAGCACAGCTTTTATACATCATTAAAATTTATTTTGTTAGGTTATCAGGTTAGGGATCTGAATGGCATGTACCACACTGGTTTTGCCATTGGCCAAACGACCAACAGAAACGGTTCTCGGTTAAGTACCGCAAGAGCATTCCTAAGACCGTTCAAGAATAGGAAGAACCTCCATATAATGATGAATTCAACAGTTGCCCGAGTCCTCATCAATCCCTCGACGAAATCTGCGTATGGTGTTGAAGTCTTGCACAACGGAAACATGGAAAGCATTTATGCCAACAAGGAAATCGTCATTTCCGGAGGTAACGATAACAAAATTATGTAATCACTGCCCTAAATTGGCCAAAAACTTCTTGGAATTTAGTCCTTTAATATTTTCAGGAGCTGTCAATTCCCCTCAGATTCTTCTCCTGTCCGGTGTCGGCCCCAAGGAAGAACTCGCTCAAGCGGGTGTGGCAGCTGTTCACGACTTACCAGGGGTCGGAAAAAATCTGCACAACCACGTGGCGTACTTCCTTAATTTTCACATCAACGACACTAATAGCGCGCCTTTGAACTGGGCAACGGCCATGGAGTATCTTCTGTTCAGGGATGGGCTCATGAGTGGTACAGGTACGTCGAAACGTACATCCTAGCAACTGTGTTAAACCCCTAGCAACCGATTCATAGCAGCCTACCGAAATACTTTCAGAATTTGATTGAAAAATTATTACTCTTCTCGTATATGAGCTAGAATCAAGTCGAAAAACTACGGAAAAAAATAACGGCGCCTGCCTTTTTTATTTTAGGTATTTCCGAAGTGACTGCTTTGATCCACTCGAAATATTCTGATCCAAACGAGGACGATCCCGATTTGCAGTACTTCTTCGGCGGTTTCCTCGCCAACTGCGCCAAGACCGGGCAAGTTGGTGAGAGAATCGACAACAGCACGAGATCCATTCAGATTATTCCGGCTGTCATTCACCCAAAGAGTCGTGGGGTTTTGAAATTGAAGAACAACGACCCATTGGCTCATCCCCTGATCTACGCGAATTATTATACGCATCCTGATGACGTGAAAGTCATGGTCGAAGGGATTAAATTCGCTATCAGGCTTTCAGAAACTAAAGGTGAGTTGTTGGGGCGTTTTTGGCACAGTTAATCCCCAATAATTTGGCCATCATGAGCCAAAGAGTAATAATATGCATAACTTTGATCTGGTCTTAAGTCTGTTTACAAATTTCAATTAGAATCCAAGTATTTTTCGACAGCTCTTACATTTTAGTTCTGGCTTTAGAGGGACAAAGTTTTTGCAATTTTAAAACTCGATTTTCTAATTATTTGAAAGCAAAATCTACTGCAAATATTTTTGTAGCACCAATTTAGATAAACCTACATTTACAACTGCATTTTTGGGGCAAAAATTAGCCAAGTTTGGTAAAGAAATTGATTAAATGACTTTCATTTTGTAGCTTTGAAACGATATGGCTTCACTTTGGACAAAACGCCTGTAACTGGGTGTGAAAAGCACAAATTTGGTTGCGATGAATATTGGGAATGTGCAGCCAAAAGGCAAACTGGACCAGAAAACCATCAGGCAGGAAGCTGCAAGATGGGACCATCTTCGGATCCTTCAGCAGTTGTCAATCCTTTATTGCAGGTAAATTACAAAAGTATCTCAATACTAGGTACTACAATATCACGTATTTAAACGTTTTGATTTTAAAATTTAAATTTGGGTCTTAGTTTCGTCGTCATTTTTTTTGCTGTGTATTTCCTTACCAATAAAACGATTAGCAACCAGTTTTGTTAATTATTAATTGAACTAGTTATGCCTACCACGAGAATTCGGGCTTGATTTGCATTAATTTGCAAAGTTGCCAATAAAATGCATTGTTTGGTCATATCCTTAAACGATTAAACGAAAAACACTTCAGGCAAGATATTATAATTCATTGAAAGTATTGTGCATGGAAAAAAGAAAGCTTCTGCGCTAGTTCTTGAGGCGTGTTAGTGTTATATTGCTGTTGAATTGTGAATTATTTAAATGCTCATAATTTTTACTTGTTAATCAGTTGCGTTATTTATCTCTCCCGGTAATTTTCTTTGTAAATTTTGCGTTCGTTAAAGTTTCGCAAGCAAACAACATTGTGTCTGTGTCTTTGGCAAGGGCGAATTATAATGTAGTCTGCCTGGCCACGAAAGAAGTCAGGGCTAGATCGAACTTTAATTTTTTCACACAGTTACACATTTATTTAGGAGATTTTCCAAGCATCTTATTGGGCTAGAAAAATCCCTGGACAGGTCCCATGTCCGTAGTCTTCTTGGGAGTAGCTGTATCTTCGTTAGGAATTATTGCAATGAAGTATTCATTGCCACTTCCCTTTTAAAAACAAACTTACGTATCACTTCCGAGTGCAAAATTTTAAAAACCTTGTACACAAAACTTGGTAAATTAGGAACGTACACTTTAAAATCTTAAACATTTTCACAGGTGTATGGTATTGATCGACTTCGCGTCATGGATGCCAGCATCATGCCGAAAGTTACATCCGGAAACACCAACGCACCGGCGATTATGATAGCCGAAAAGGGCAGCGATTTGATAAAATCAAGATGGCTAACACCTCAGGCCGGCTTCTTCTACTCCAACATGCCCCATCAAAGAATAGACAGGCAGTGGGGCTCTTGGTAGATTCTCGCAATTTTAGATAGATAAATTATTGAATTATTTAATAAGAATTGTAGGGAAATGGAGTCAAAACGGACCTAGTACGGTTAGTTTCAAACATAATTTAATTAAAGTTTTTATACTGCAAGTGCTATTCGAACAAAAAGTTTATTTCTACAATAGTTATACGATGTAGATTCAGAAAAGTTAAATAGACGACTTTTTGAAGCTCCCACGTACAGCCAGCTGTATTTTTATCGTTGTTTAATTGTTTCCGTTCAATTTTTGTGTGTTATTGCTTGATTAGGAGGGGTGCTTTGTCTGGTTCGCACGTTAAAATGCAGTTTGTAGTAGTTTAATAAACCATAGTCACACCACAGTTATATCATTATCCATTTTTCAACCAAAGTAACGCATTTTTTATGCATGGTTTAGTGTCATCAGTACATTAATTTTGTTACTTCTTAGCCAATTGTAATGAAAATAAACTTTTACATAAATAAAAAGCATTTTTTTAAATTAATTTTAAGAAGATTGGCAATGCAGGGATGATGAGAAAATGTGAGCCGAAAATTTCGCGTGCGGAAGTCTGCTGAGAAAGTTCTGACCTCCGATTTTTGGGGATAAGGATGGAGTATTGTTCACTGAAAGGATACTCTTAATTACTGTTCTTTGTTAGCTAAACTTTGGGCCAAAATTATAAAAAAATAGTTAGATAAAACAGTTGTAGCCGGTTGCAAGACGTTACCGTTTGGCTCTGACGAGTATTGGACTGTGCAGCAAAGCACAAAGCCCGTCCTGAAAACCATAACGCAGGTAGCTGTAAAATAGGACCATCTTCAGCCCCCTAGCGGTTTTAAACCCTCAACTTCGGGTACCAAAAAAATTTTATACACTAATTTTTACTCTTAAAAAAGAAAGGTTTTAAAAAACAATGTTTTTTTACGTCACAGGTTCACAGCATAAGAAATCTTCAAGTCGTTGAGGCAAGTATTATGCCAAGAGATATTTACTTAGCTTTTTCAGCTAATTTAACACAAATGCACCCACGATTATGATAGGAAAGAAAAGAAGTAATATGATTGAGTAAAGATGGCTGGATTTATTAAATTTAATCGCCAAAGAAGTTCCCAAAAGTCTTTTAATTCGCTTGAAGTAAAAGTTTTTGGAGAATAAGATTGTGCTCAAGAAAATAAATACAATACGCCATAAATTATATAATTAGTAACTTATTATTGACTTGATTGTATTTAAATACGTTGAACAATACTTATGCATTGCATATCGACTAACAGTTAATTCAGAAAACACTTAATTTTTTTTTTACAGCTTATCAAGTTTTTAAAAATTTGCCACGTGAAATAAATATTTTTTTAACTAGAATAAAAATTATTATTGACTTTATTGTTGGTAATATGTTAAAAAACACTTGTGCAATTCGTATCGACTATCAGTTTAATTAGAAAACGATTAAAAATATTTTTTACAACTCATCAAAGTTTTTAAAAATTTGCCCTCAGAATTTTATTTCTAAACAATTTAAAAAAATACCATTGTCTTAATTGTTAGTAAATAAGTTTTAAAAAAACACTTGCGCAATTAATATCAACTACTAGATTATTCAGAAAACTATTAAAAATATTTTTTACAGGCCATCAAAGTTATTAAAAATTTGCCAAGTGTACACCCTCAGAATTTTCTCTCTAAAAAAGTTTTTATTTCTTTACGGATTCATAATTTCAAAAATATTGAAACGAATTTCTCACCACCAATGTAACATTAAGTTCTTACAAAGCTATTTTTCCTGTGCCCTTTTACAAAGCAAGGATGTACGTTAAAGAAACTTTATGGCTACTATGATTTCGGATCTTCACACATAATGAAGTCATTCAGAATGAAATATTACCAAACGTTAGCACATGTGGTAAAAACATTACGAAATTTCAGATGCAGGCCCCGACACTTGTTCCAAAGCTACCGACTGGTAGTTTATCGGATGTCAGCTAATAGTGAACTACATTGCGTGCGTAATATGCAATTCTGCGTTCAGTTTAGTTAAGAAAAAGTTGTGATAACGTTTTTGGAAACGATTTTGCAACGGCAAAAGTCTTTCGGATCGAAGGACCGAAGCTTATAACAAAAGCGTACGAAACGAAGTTATAAACGCATGCTAAAAGTGTTTTGTTTCATGAAAAAACATCGTTTTAATCTACAAAATATTGTGAACACGACGGGCGTTACTAATTTTTCGTGCAGTTAAATACAAACCAAATTTATTTAACACGAAAAACGACTGACTTAATAAAAGTGCATTTAAAATTGTAGTTGCTTCGTAATTAAACTTAATAAACAGGCTTCTACGAATTACAACATTTTTAGAACAATAACGGCTATTGTAGGAGGCCTTGGATTAATTAACTCTAATAGAATCTTTGAAATGGGTTGTTTGGGCCGCTGTCTGATCTAAATGAAAAATTAATTAGACGAGTCGCGTGCGATTTCATTGAAATTAGTCAGATCTAGACATGGAATATCTGCAGTACGAGGGTAACGAAGATGCGGGGAGTTTTTCGGATGGAAACGGGAAAAGGAGGAAGAAATTTGCACCTGTTGAAGACGCAACTATTCCGCTGAAGCAGAGGTACCAGGCTAACGCGAGGGAACGCGATAGGACGCATAGGTGAGCATCAATTATTTTTTTATTTCGGGAAATCGAATCACAAAAAAAGCTGAATTTAATCAAGGCAGGCCGAAAACAAGCAAATATTACTCGATTTTATTCAGTGCAGGGCCGGTTTAAGACAAGTGCGAACGGTTTCAATGCACCACGCTTCAAGGAGCCCCAACATTTTTATTTATATGTCTACGTAAAAAAGTGTTTTGATAATGACAAAAAATATTTCTAGTGTGGTATTAAATACGCAAGTTATACGCAAAGATTAAAAACCTGAAGTGTTTTGTTTGCATGGTCTTACTTTCAGTTTAAACTGTGCTTTTTGAAAAATGATAATAGTTTACAGACTTTCTTTTAGTGTCAATTCGGCCTTTACAACACTGAGAACCCTCATACCGACAGAACCAAAAGACAGAAAATTAAGCAAAATCGAAACGCTAAGACTGGCTTCGAGTTACATTTCGCATCTTGGGACGCAACTTTTAGCAGGTAAATGTTATGATACTCCTCAAAACGTATTCATTTTTGAGGGCCTCATAAATTGAGATTAATTCCGGGATGTAATTAGATGTATTATTATTGTTTAACAATAATTTCAGGACCTATAGAACAGCCATGTCTTCGAGTATCTAAACAAATTATGGAAGATGGCGATTCTGGACACACAAACCGACATCAAGTCTGTACATTTTGTATTGCTCATAAAAAAACTCCGGTAAGAATTTAAAAATTTATGTTTCCTTAATATTTGTAACTTTTCCAATACTCATGAAAATTTTTAAATCGTAAATTAAATTATTTGAAGGCGAAAACTTAAGCTATCTTGTTTTAAGTGCAAATAAGATTTGTACGCGTCAACAATTACAATTGGAACACGCTTTTTCATTTAATTTTGAACAGTTTTTGATTTTAACGTGTCAAAAATATGCCTTATTTTTCCAGAAATCACCCATCCCTGAACAATTCCTTTGCCCGAGCAACTTGGACGCCCAAATATACTACAACCAACTAACAAGAACTTCAACAACACTGGCGGCACAACAGAACGTCGACATTAATAACATTTACTACTAACTTCCCAGTCGGAGAAAGAAGCACTTGTTACATTTCATGCATAATTACCAAAACACAAGCACAGACACGGAAAATATACGAAGGACATCTGCAGAATTAAATATCATTTCATACGAGCCCAAAGTCGACAACATTACGACTGAATATAAGCGAGATATTCAAGAAAACGTAACGGAAACACCTACTTTCGGTTAGCCTGTTTCAACCAAAACTTAATCAGCAATTTTACTACCAATATTTTGAATCCAAAAGCAAAGAAAATTGTGCAAAATGGCTATAAAAGCAAGGAAATCGAGTTACATAGGACACTGCCAAATATAAAAACACACACTCGTACAGTGGGACAGACAGACGACAAACCTACTCAAGAAATTTTTCACTTCCATCCAAAATCTATGAAGACTGTACCAGATATTCATAAAAATTTGGCCTTCCTTCTGCACAAATTTAAAAAACAATGTACAAAAACGTACAGAGTGGTACAGACGGACAGACAGAACCAAATTTGCGCTTTTTCCGGTAGTTTTAACGTAATATAAAGTATTTATGTACATTAACACGATCTCTGCTAATTTTTAAGCCTTTTTTTATAGCATTTAGAACTAATTTGGTACTTAAACTATTGTAAAAAAATGTTATTGTAGTTAATAAAAATAAATTATTGATAAACGATAGCGCACGTGCATAAGTTTGTGTTTAAGTGAGCTAATAGGAGTGGTTTTTATAATAATAAGGCATGATAATATTAGTAAACAATCTATTTAAGCTGACGAAAAGTGGTCCGTGGCTAACTGACTCATGAAATGTATGGAATTTGTGACATCACGGAAATTAATGAATCATGTACTTTGAAGTGATAAGTTACTCCAGGCGCTGGTTCAGTATAAAGGGATATTTTTTTTAGGTTTGGGCTATGTTCTTATAAATAAGGCCCTGAAGTCAAACTCAAAAATATCCGAGCAAAACATAACTAATTTAATTTTTTTAAGTTTTGAATATTCGTATCTAAAAAAAATCATAACTTTTTTATTGAGCAATATCGAAGCAACAAATTTGGACTGAATGTGCCCTATGTTCATACAACTAGAGCCCTGTAGTCAAAATCAAAAATATCCAAGCAAAACGTACCTAAATTAATTATATTTTTAATTTTCTCGTGTATATGTTAATATTATGAATTACCACTGACAATTAAAAAAATCATAACTTTTTTATTGGGCCTTATTGCATCACCAAATTTAGACTGAATGTGCCCTTTGTTCACCAAAATACAGCCCTGTAGTCAAAATCAAAAATATTCAAGCAAAACGTAGCTAAATTAATTTTTGTTTTGAATTTTTCGAGTATATGTTAATATTATGAATTACCACTGACAATTAAAAAATCATAACTTTTTTATTGGGCCTTATTGCATCACCAAATTTGGAATGAATGTGCCCTATGTTCACACAAATAGAGCCATGAAGTCAAAATCAAAAATATCTGAGCAAGACGTACCTAATTATATTTTTTTTTAATTTTTCGAGTATTTGTTAACTTCACAACTAAAATTCATAACTTTTTTATTAAGCAATATCGCAGCACCAAATTTGGACTGAATGTGCCTAATGTTCATACAAATAGAGTCCTAGTGTCAAAATCAAAAATATCCAAGCAACACATACTTAATTTAATTTTTTTTTGGGAAATTTTCGAGGATGGGTTTAAACTATGATTTGCCACTGCAAATTCAAAAATTCATAACTTTCTTATTAAAAGATCTTAACGCGCCAAATTTGGGCTGCATGTGCCTTATGTTCCTAAATGTAAGGCCCTCAAGTCAAACTCAAAATAATTTTGAAAAATTTGTTTTTATAACTTAATTAAAACAACAATGATTTTTCAAGCAATTTATGAGCCACAAAATTTGAGAGACTTTATTTTTGGGTCAGCTACCACGTGTGTAAAATGGCGCGAAAAATTCACAAGAAAGCATAGGCGACGCCTGGAGTTTTTGGGCGAGACTTGTCGGTCAGCCAAACATTGAGCGTCGGCAGCTACCGACACGTTTTTTCTGTATTACCATCGTATATATACTACTGTGCAACTATTCTATATGTCAGATAAAGGTTGTTGGAATTACGTTGTGATAACACGCTCAAATTTGGTCGAAACACAAAGGTGGCTTAGTATTTAACAATTTCGACCACTTTCGAAACATTCCCCATTGGGTAAGTGACAAAAAAATACAATATTTATTAATTTGGGCGATATTATGCGGTTCTAACCTATGTTTTGTGTTGTGGGACACTCTAGAAGTGCTTAGGGACGTTATCCAAGGATTTCTACGACTTAATTTTCGCGGATTTGCTAAATAACCCATTTTCGAAGGGTGTGGTGTAGCATCGTCTTGTAGCGTATGATTCATATGTTCGTTTATATGCAAAAAAAAAATACCTGTATTGGTTGTAAATGGGGTAAAATTGCATAAACTTTCATGCAGTACCAAAACAACAACAAAATTTAACAACCCTGGGTTGTTTCGATACCAAAGAAGTACCTCTCGAGCCCCCCTTTAGCATAATTCATCCCAATTACTGGCTTTTATTAATAGAATGTCAATTTTTTATTATTGACAGTGATAAATATTAATTTTAAAACTATTTATCATTTTGTTATTGAAATATGACAATTTATTTTAGAATATCGTGATTAAATTATCTCGAGGAGTTGATTAATTTATTTTTCATCGATGATACAGCAAAATTAGACTCTGAGCAATGTTTCAATTAAGGAAAAATTAAATGAGTCGTGCCACTTACGTGTAAATAAAAAATTGCAGCTTGCAAAATATTTATTTAATGTTGTACAATGTTTACATTTAATTTTGTTTGAATTATGAGCAGTAATAGGGCTTTTATCTATGTGTTATCGTAACATATGGTAGCTTATCATGTGTGACATTGATTTCTTTTAATTAGTAAGTGTTTTTGAGCGAAATACAGAGGCAATACAACATAATTTTTGTGTTAATTGAAAAACTGATGCTAATTTTCAGTAAGTTTTGAAATTGGGGTACAAAATAGCTTATTGATTGTGTTTTGTTTGTTCAATTTGTTCAATTGTTTTTTTTTCTTTAGGGCAGAAGCAATGGACGACCTAGATAAGCAATTAGCTGAGCTACAGATGATTAATAACACAGAATTACCTCCCAACCCAAACATGCCTCTACATGGGACCATGGGTAAAAAAATTGGCCCGGCAGTACCGCCAAAACCGAAAAAACCACAACCTCAGGTATTTTTTCCATCAAGAAAATCCCACTTCAGGCTAATATATTTTTTAATCTAGGTGCCCCATTCGTATTCGGTCAAGCAAGTCTCCGAACCGTCGTACTCGTCCCGATTACAGAACCCACACACGAACCTATACTCAAATTTACCGCCCGACGGGCACGCGAACCTACCGTTAGTCTCAAATCTAACCCATGCTAACGTACAATCACATTCCAACTCGGCTTACGCGAACATGCCCCAGGAGAACCCCCACCTGCACTACTCGAACATGAGGGTGAGCCCCAATTCCGGCTTCCAAAGTTCCAATATGTCCGTCAACTCGAAGGGGAATCCCCACTCGAACATATCGTTGAACCAGAACTTCATTCCGAAGGGGTACGCGAAGTCGGATCAGCACGTCACGTACAGCAACGTGCAGGTCGGTCCCGCCCGTAATAACGACGGGTTGATCTACAGCAACCTGGTCCATCCCGTAAGGGACGGGAACGTTTACAGCAACATGCCGCCGGCCGGGAACAACGTGTACGCAAACGGAGGTACGTATTACGATTCCGGAAGGGACCCGTAAGTTTTTCAATTACCGTTTTAGCGGACGATCTTCCACCTCCTCCTCCACCCCCGGAACTGTCGACTAATATGGGGGACTATGCTCCGTGTACCGTGAATACAAACTTGCCACCCCCTCCGGACGATCTGCCACCCCCTCCGTCACCCGTGAGTTCGAGTTACAGCGAGCTACGACGGGCAACACACCCGAACCAAGACTTTCCCAACTACGGGCTCGGTTCTCAAGTAAGTTCCATCGATTAAGGCCCCGAAATTTGTGTTAATGTGTTACTAATTTTGTGTTTCGCAAATAATTTATTCCAAACTTTTTTTTGCTGCTTGGGCAGTATACGGGTTACGACCCGTATTACGGAAGTGGATATTCGTCACAGGTAAAATACGCACTGTATATCATAGTAAGCTTAGCCACGATTTTATAAAACCCACATGGTTACTTCCGGGTCCATCGAAACACCTAAAATATTTTTCTGTTTGCAGTCGTCGTCCACCTACGAGTCGATCTACGAACCGATCAACCCCCGACCCCCCAGCCAAATGTCTTCACGATCAAATTACTCCCTGAACTATTACGCCCCTTATGTGAGCGGTGGTAGCAATGTTTCGGGGCCCAGTCAGTCGGCTAGCAGAGTCGGGGCCCCCAAAGAACAAGAAGTCGATGTACTCACGGATTTGCTCGTGCAGGGAATGGAAGACAACACGGAAACCGATTACTACGGACTATGCGTCAAATGCGGAGAAAAGGTCAATAAATACTTCACGAAAAACTTCAACATTAATTGTTCGTGTTAATAAACCATTTTTATTTGCAGGTCGTTGGAGAAAACAATGGCTGCACGGCTATGGACAAAATCTACCATACAAAATGTTTTACTTGCCACCATTGTGCCGTTAATCTTCAAGGGAAACCGTTTTATTCGCTCGACGGAAAGCCTTACTGTGAAGAAGATTATTTGGTACGTTCTCGTCCCCATTTCGCTATTAAATTCGCCTCAAAAATCCACAAATTTCGAAAAATATGACTACTCCAATAATTTTAACCATTATCCATTACAGAATACTTTAGAAAAATGCTGCGTGTGTTTAAAACCGATTCTGGACCGTATTCTTCGAGCCACAGGCAAGCCGTACCACCCGAAATGCTTCTGCTGTGTTATGTGCGGCAAGAGCCTCGACGGTATACCATTCACGGTCGACGCGACGAATCAAATACACTGCATCGAAGACTTCCACAAGTACGTTACATAATTTTGCCATTACGAGCTGTTAAAACCCACAAAATTCGTGGAAACGCTTCGTGAAACATTATAAACACTTTCGTTTCAGGAAATTCGCACCACGATGCTGTGTTTGCAAACAACCGATCATGCCAGAGCCCGGACAAGAGGAAACGGTTCGGGTCGTGGCTCTGGATCGAAGCTTCCACATTCAGTGCTACAAATGCGAGGTAAATATTTAAAATCTAGAGTTCTTGACCCAACAAGTAAACTTAATGCTTGTTTTATATGATTAAGAAGCATAAAACGCAAGTTGTATAGTTTAATTTTCGATTATAAGATCACTAAGTTTAAAATACATGAACAGATCTTTATAAATCGTAAGATTTATCAATTGCGACAAGGCTAAACGACAAATTTCCTATTTAACACTGATTAATTCAAACTATTAATAACAAAATTACATAGACTTTATAATAGAAACACATTACATTACTAAAAAAAGCTATTATGAAACATAATAGAGCACAAAAACATTTAAAAAGAGCTCCTGTATTTACCACCTACATTTGAATTTGAAAAATTCGCGCTCTATCTCTAAGGACCTCCCATATTTATAATCACCATGGTAATTATAGCTAACTCCGCCCACTTTTCTTAATTACCATGGTAACCGCGTCGGCGGCCATATTTGAATATGTTCGAACTGTCAGTTTGACGTTTAGAACGTCAAGTAACCTTAAAAGCTAAAAAACGGAGTTTTTACAAAGCAATTAGATAATTTTAAGTGTGTTAATGATATTTATTGGATAACAAAGACCTACGTGCACCGTTTAGAGGAATTTAAAAGGTGGGTAAAGCATTTGTATGATGGAAATGTGTGTTTTTGTTTACAAAAAGCTATGCAGAACTTACTGAGCGACATCTAAAAACCAAAAGTACTTGCTTTCTCATTGCAATTTTATCGTTTCAAGTGTATTTATGACCGTAATTGGGATAAATAAGGCCGTATTTTACTATTCAGAAGTATCAAAAGGTTCGTAAGAGTACTTTTCGATGTCATGGAAGCGTAGCACGTTTTTGTTATTAACAAGGCATAGGTGTATGCTATACAGGGCTTCATGTGTGATTTGAGTGATTGTGTTTTCATCGTGAAAGTGTGCAGTGTATAATGTGTTCATTCTTTTGCAGGACTGTGGTCTTATCCTATCGTCAGAGGCCGAAGGGCGAGGCTGCTACCCCCTCGACGATCACGTGCTGTGCAAAAGTTGTAACGCAAAGAGGGTGCAAGCGTTGACGCGACACATGACGACCGAGTTGTAAAGTTAGTTGTGATGAACAATTTTTGTTAATAATATTTAAAGTTTCTTTCTCAAAACTATTTCAAAAACGAACACTACTGTTTTTGCTCAAGACGTGTAATGTAAGATACAAAATTCGTAGGTGATTTTAAAATTAATGACTAATTTTTGTAAGTGATTTTTGGGGTCAAACTTTTCCGAAGGGGTTTCAGTTAAAACTCTCTTGGGCCCATGTAAATGTTTTCTCCTGGGCTCGGAGTGCGTAATGAAACACTTCCCAGACATCGATAGATGTTTTAAAAGATTGCCAAATTATGTGTAGATGCAATAATTTGATAACCGAATCCTTTTTGAAGTTTTAAATTATATTTAAATCAAAAATTTTTAAATTAAGATTAATATCTTGACTGTAAATTGGAATAAAACTTGTATTTTTAGACCAACGACTGCCATTACTAAATCGAAAGTCATAGTTTAATGAATAACAATAAAAATAACAGAATCTTTTGCAATCTATAATTTTTAACAAATTTAAAACAAGACTTGGTTGCCGAATATTTTTTTTTAACAAAAATCTTTGCTGTATTTACATTTTCTGCTCTTCTCTCAATAGTTAGAGGTTTCACACCCTATACAAAATAATTTTAAATAGAATTTAAAACATAATACACTAAAATTTAAATTATTAGTTGTGTTGTTTTTAAAGTTGTGTTTTTCCAATCGTTTTACGGATTATATGTTAGAGAATATGTGCCACAATTAGCCAACGATAGGAAGGAGTGGAGAAAGATAATACAGTAACAGAAAAGCAACCTCGACACCGAAAGGTACAAGAGGAAACGATTAAGAAGAAGAAGAAGATGTTAGAGAATGAAGATATATTGGAAGAATTATTGTTAACAATCAAAGTTTCCTGTTGTAAATTTTTTACTGGTAAATAATAATGTATAAAAGATTGTTTATTTTGAAAGTCGATCGGTTTTTTGGATGCAGTGGCGTGCTCAGGAAGGGGGGCTATGGGTTCTGGACCTTTTTAAAGAAAACTGGGGGTTTGGCTTTGTTTAAGTGGTATTCTGTGTGCCCAGATTGTATAAGTTGAATGTAATCTTTAATTTACAGAAGTGAACCCCCTCCATAAAATACCCATGTCCACGCCACTGGTGCTTTGTTATTATTCTTGCTATTAAAACGTATATTTTGTGCTATTTTATGAAGTTTTCTTATAACAAAAATGAAATCGCTTGTAAAAATTAATGCGCTTCCAGTTTTTTCTATTCCATTTTGACGCCTGTTGCTTCCTGCTATTGTAATTATTTAATTTTAATTGTAAACTTACTGCTACTTTTAATTTTAGTGACTTGAGCTACATTCCTTTTATAAAAAGTTTTATATAATTTTTAATCGTTAAATTATGTTATTATTTATTTTTTTTGTATATGTATCCAAATTTTATTCAATTTTATTTGTTGTTAGTTAATTCTAGTGTGCCAATATATTTGAATAATTGTGATTTTATTGTAATTATAGCTGCAGTTATGTACCTATGGGGACTAAATAAATGTTTAAAAATCGTTGTCTTGGTTTATTTAATCTTGTGTATGTAGGAGACGTCAAATCATCGACTACTTTTGTAAAAAGTGTTCCTAAAATTTTTCTCTGTCCGTATTCGTATTCTAGGCGAAACAAGGGGCTTGAAAAAAATTGTTTTAGGCTGTTTTTGAGCAAACCAAAGGTGGAAATGCATGGCTTAGGGTGTCTTTAACATTTTTACAAAATATAAAGACCATTGCAAAAAAGTCGATTTTTTGCCAGAATAAAATGCAAGTCTATACCCTTGGAATTTTTTCAAAATTTTAAAGGTCTGGAAAAAAATGTCTTAGGCCGTTTTTGAGCAAAATGAAAGTGGAAATGCATTGCTTGGGGTGTCTTTAACATTTTTAGAAAATATAAAGACCATTGCAAAAAAGTCGAATTTTTACCAGAATAAAATGCAAGTGTATACACTTGGAATTTTATCAAACTTTTAAATGCATTGAAAAAAAATGTTTTAGGCCGTTTTTGAGTAAACCAAAGGTGGAAATGCATTGCTAAGGATGTCTTTAACATTTTAACAAATTATAAAGACCATTGCAAAAGAATCAATTTTTTTTTCAGAATTAAATGCAAGTCTATACAATTGAACTTTTTCAAACTTTTGAAGGCCTTGAAAAAAAATTGTTTTAGGTTATTTTTTAGCAAAGTAAAGGTGGAAATGCATAGCTTAAGATTTCTTTAACATATTTAGAATACATGAAGGCACGTTTGCCGTAAATAGCGTGTCCATAAAAAGTCTTAAGTGCCAGTTCGATCTTTCTAATTAACTTAAGTTTAAAAAAGTTTCGATTTTACCTGGAAAAAGTTCAAATAATATTGAACACCCTGTATATTTTGTATTATTTCGATGCTAATCAAATTTTATTACACACGTATGCAAGGTTTTTATACCTAAAATAAACAGTTTTTGAATGATACGTCAAACATTCTCCACAAATGTCACATTCTCAAGTCCCATACAAAACAAATATTTCCAAAGCTCCGTTACCAGCAAACAAATGGAGTGCTTCAGTCGGACAAAAGAATTGGAGAGGGGGGCGCAATAAAATTTGCCATGAAAAAGGGGGACGCAATAAAATTTAATATAAAAAATAGGGGCACAAGTAAAAAAACACTGATGTAGAGTATTTGGTGACTACTACAGATATTTTTGAAAATTGGGCACTGGCTATTTTAAAAAGGGACCCGGCTGGTTATCAAAGAGGTCCCAAAAACGGCCCTCTGCGTACTTTTGATCTGTTGATTTGCTTTTTCAGTTATGATTGCTCCAATACAATGGCGAACAATTTAAATCTTATCACACTATAATCGATTAAAACAATGATTATGATAAAATTTTGTGACGACTGCTAGCCGAGAAGTAGCGGACGGTGACGAAATCAGGTCCCACCGCGATCAACTTATGGAAGCGCTCAGTTCTATGTTTCTTGCCGCGAAGTGCATACAACAAAGGATCAAACCACCTGTTGAATTCCGACGCGAGCGTCGGATTGTTCTGAAAGTGTTCGAAAGTGACCGAAAATGGTATAAAATTGGGACTTCTAATAGCGTGCTGTTGTTCTGAGTGTATCTAAGTGGAAAAAAGTGTTTTTTGAGTGTCGAGGAACCTGTGTTAAAGAGTGTTGACCGCTGATTTTTCACCTGAGATGGCTACGTGGTTTTACCTATGTCTTGCGGGACTCGTCTTAATGCAAGGTATTTAGAGTTTGACCCACGATTTTCGAGCACCCGGCTTATAAACAAATCTAAAACAATCCGTTGTTATCGCCTTGTTCGATAAGAATGTTTACCAAAGGCGTTTTATGATTAAAGTCGCGATAACTTTCTAAATTAGCAGGTGCTGACGGTACAGTAATTGTTGCTAAATCGAATCTTTTTAGTATTGTTTAGGAGGACGCATTGTTTATTATATTTCTTAGGATAATAGGGGAAATCGTTGTGTAAACGGTGAGGATTTCGAAGTTTTTTTCGAAGTAGCGGAGGCAACAATGGTTTTTTATTAACTTGCGCGCTTTACTTTTCGCGCGCTTTTTATACGAGTTTTTTTTTCGCAAAAAAGGGAAATTGCCGCAAAATTAATTAGTTATAGCAAATGGTTGGGTTTTAATTGAACCGATTTTAATTTTGAGTTGCTTTAAATGTTTAAAAACTTCGCAAAAGAATTTTGAATATTCATAAATAATAACGAAAATGATTTTGATTTAGTTAAAACTATTTTTTGTTTTTTTCAAAATAAGCAGAGGACATTTTTCGGCCAGATACTAAGCTTAGTTGTGTAAAAAAATTAGGAGGGACCTTTTGGGGCTCGTTTTTGAAATTCAATACTTCCTACATGTATAGCGCGGGCCAAAAATTTGAATTTAGAAATTCTTGCTAGCAAATTGTTTTTAAAATGACGTACAAACACTTTTTGATCAAACATGAAGCTTAGTTTAATTTTTTAAAGCTAGATTTTTTGAAATTAACACCACTAAGATACACAAGGTGGGCCGAAAAAGAATTTTGAAAATACTTTGAAACGATTTTTAAAAAAATGCAAATTGAATTACTGAAACGATTTGGATGTAAATAAATAACGCTAGCTCTGAATTTTAAAATTTTGAAAATAATCAGTGCAATTTCAGAAACAGCCTATGTTTTGCGAAACTGAAAAATCATTATCCGATATGGGAATTCAAAAATTTTGGAAAAATTTGTCCAATTTCAGAGCCATCGATTTTTAGACGTGCTATAAAATTTGTTTATTGATGGAAATAAAATTTTGCAGTCCTAATTAGTAGACCAATCTCCTAGCTACAATGTAAGCCAAGAATTTCAAAAATCTGTCGTTAAATAAAAAAAGTTACCAGCAAAATAAAAAATACCGGTTTTTATAGACCAACCTATACATGGACATTTCAAGAACACTTCATTTTGTCTGCCTGTCTGTTCGTAAGTTCTGTAATTCAAAACCCAAAAGAATTACTGCATGGTTTTTGTAAACGTACCCTACAGGGTGATCATAATTTTTACGCTTTGCCTGGCTAATTTCGTTATTTTAAGGCCTTAACATTGGTGGAAATGGCAACGTTGTTTAGAAGTCTCAAAGAACAAATTACACTGATATGAGGTACATCTTGGTCGCCCTGTATATACAGGGCGTGCCAAAATACGAAATATTCGCGCTTAAAAAAATTGTGTCTAAAAACTTATTGAAATAATTACTTGACTGCGTAGTTCCATAAATTTATTTTATTCCTTAACAACAAAAGGCTATAAAAATTTTACGACAAAGTCCAAACCATAAGCCACAACATTTTCTAAAGTTGTAGTCGATAACTTGCGCATAGAAAACACAATAAATTTATTTAAACAATTGTGCTAAATATAAAATTGATGTAAGATTGTTTACAGCGATAGAAATATACGTGTTTCTTTCAAATGTGCCACTTTTAGTTCGCTTTAATAAAATATGCCAACGCTGTACATTGGTAATTGCAAAATAAACATTTCACAATTGCCTGGCCAACTTTTGAATACACAGAAAAATGATCGTGCTAAAAATATCATTTAATCTTCGGTACTAATAATTATTATCGTTGATCAATCACACTAGGCTTTCTGGGTGACGTCAGCTTCAAAGCATTTAATAATAATTAAATATTGATAGTTTAAGGCTCATCCTACACGTCAACGACATTTTGATTCGCTATTTTTTAATCATCTTAGAAATTCTTTACGTAAATTCGACGTCAGATTTTGTTAAATTATTTTTTATTAAGTTAAAAAGCAATTAATCCGATTTTGTTGCCATAGATATGTAACTTCAGTACCGGGTAATTAATTTTTCGGTGCCAATTTTTTTAACTACTCATTGTTTGAACGACTTTAAATGAGAGCTTGTTGATTTATACGTGATAAGAATCAAGCAAGATCTCGTTTCTATTCGTTTCATTGTTTACGATTTGGCACTCTCGTTTGTTACAAACGTCTGTTGCTTTTTTGTTAACCCAATTCCTAAAGCTACCAGCACTTGTCGTTTGTTTTTCCAAACTAAAGCTGTTTTCGTACGGTATAATTACAAAAATCGTTCTCCGGAAAATGAATGGCTCCTTGTACATGAAAATTGGGCATGGATTCTACTTTTTCTCACAAACTGGTGATCGTGTTTTTGATAATTTGTGTTCCAAGTGTTTAATTTTCCGGATAAACTTGACAGTTTTAATAATTTTCACCTGAAATGTAATTTAACTGGCGGTTAATCTGAAAGTCTTGGTGATTTAGTGGCTTGCATAGTATGTAGATGTAATAATACTTTCTGGAGCGAGTTCCTAGTCAACTGGCTTGATATATGGGTTCAGTTTTGTAATTTACATAGCCACCTACCTTTTGTTTATCAATACTTAAAGCAAATTTATTCGAACGCTGTGTTTGCTTGAAGAATTTGTTTTCGAATGTGAATTATGTTCAAACTTGTTTCAAAAATGAACCGGTGAAGAATTTTATATAAGATAAATAAAAGCTTTTTATTAATTTTACATTAGTTCAAGGTCTTAGGTGAGGTTCAGGACAAAAATCGCGAAAGACGGGGGGCAAATTAAAAGGTTATCAGCTACAACAACAAAACCGCGTCCTGCGTATATTTCCTGCTAGCGGGTTCTCGGTATATTTTCATATAAGCCGGTTTTTGCGTAAATCTTGGGAACCACTTGTCAGATTTTTAAAAATTTTGGTTTATGATACTCATGAATAGTTAGGCTAGCAGGAAATTTAAAAACATTGTCAAAAAGTTGTGTGATTTCAGACAACATTTCATCTAACTCTTCGATTTCAAAATCCACAATAACTGTGAAGCTCTAAGGATTTAATACTCGTATTAAAATACAAAGTTTTATCCCATTTTCGTTCAGGCTTAGTTCGGCTTTAATTCCCAGCTAAGCCGTCTTAGAACTACTTAAGACGAAAGTTCCATCGACTGAGTCTATTTAAAGCCAAAATTGATGATAGATCTGATACATACAACAGACGTTTCGTATACTCAAGTCTAAGACAGGGTTGTATATAACACCTGTCGCCATGCAGGCCCTCCGGTACAGGTGAAGTCACTCTAAACCCGACCCTTCTTAAATATAAAAACCTAGCACCTGAACATATTATTTGCCCGCGGGCGGTAAAACTTGCCCAGGTATACAAACTTCCGTACCACCGGTTAGGAAACGCCCGCATGAGGCTCTACGAACAACGATCGTATTCTAAATTCAATCGTTTGTTTGGAACAGGTACTGTGATCACTGATATAAATAGTCAGTTGCATTCACAATATTCACTCCGTGTTCGATAATAATTGGATAAAGCTATATTTAACGCTGCTAGCTTGTTTAAGTACGTTTCCATTTCATTTTGCCTCTCAATTTTTAATTTCTACAACCGGTTTTTTAAAGGTTTATATGTTAATTTTTCTTTAATTTCCCACTCCTCTGAAAAATTCGTAACGTATTAAATAACTTCTAAAATTAATTTAAATAGGCTTCGCTTTCAATCGCTTAACTTCTCTTCAAAAATACAAGGAACGCCTAAGGATTTCCAAATTATCCAAGCTAATTTCGCTTAGAAATGAACTTAAAGCCCCAAAAATTTTCAAATTATACAGTCTTATATTACCAGCATTCAAATTTAAATATTCCCTTATTTATACATTCGTGAAGTATTGTAAAAGACATATTTATACATAAATAAAGAGTTTAAGACATAGTTCAACAAATATATTTTTTAATTTGCCATGAAAAGGCATACTGCCTCAATACAATAAGACTTTTTAATATATTGAAGGCAACATGAGAAGTAGAATAAAGTATGAAAGTTCCTACATAGGATTTCGAAAATATTAAATTATCCTAATGGTTACACATACTTTGGCACCCTGAATAAATTTTTTTGCGACTTTTTGCCAACTTAAGTTTAGCTCGATATTGTGTTCAAGTATATAGGAATTAAAGGTATTGAAAATTTTTGGTGCAACATAAATAAAAGATCTTTGACCAACTTTTTTGTTACTTCGATATAACGTAGCAAAAAAGTGGCTTCTTCTGTTATAATATTTTACAGGTATAGTCATTAAACAATCAGATTTTTTATGTGAAATAAGACATTTAACAAGTAAAGTTTAGCAACAGAAAAGAAATTAGTTTCCATGTATAGTTGGGCTGAAGGATAACGCCATGGTTTATTATACAAAGTCTTGACAATAATTTTATGGGACATGTTTAAGTTGTTTATATAAGTGTCAGCTGCACCCCATCCTATAATTCCGTAAGTTACAAGAGATTGTACCAATGCAAAGTAAAAAGTACGTAAGGTAGGAATAGATAGAATTGTTCTCAATTTTTCGAACGGGTATATTGCTTTTCTAACTCGGGTACATAGATTTATTAGCGTGTATGTCCCACCTCATAAATTTATCTATTGTACTTCCTAGATATTTTACAGACGAGTTATTAGACAAGTACAATCACAATTATTTACAAGATTACATTTAACATCATGAATTTTAGTATCCTCCCAATTTGGTTGATAGTTTTTATATACAGAAAATGTAATAAAATTACTTTTTTTATAATTAAGAAGGAGAATATTAGTATCCAACCATTGTTTGATAAATTTAAGATCTTGCATCGTCATATTCTCAACTTGAGCCTCAAGGAACTTATAAAATACTCATTTTTAAAACTGTCTAAACAATCTTTTCTCACATATCTGTGCTACTATGTCATGTTACTCGGCACGCCTTTCAGAAAATAATTAAAAACCTTAACAAACACGTACAACACCAGGTAATTAACGTGACAAAGTCATTACCTAACGAGAATATTCGAAGATACCTCGACGAAACAGGTATTCAACATTTCAAACAGCACTAAACCCGCTTCTAGCGTTTGATGACGGGCTACATGTTGAAAGAAGAATTCGTTTGGCAATTAAAATGCACTAGAAAGTGACCTCGCAGCTATGGTGAAATTTTTAAGTTCCATTTTACGCGATCTAAACGAGTGTTTTGATAAAAAAAACATTCCTGGCCTGGCGATTTAAATATGAAAACGCCATGGAGTGTAAAAAATAAATGTTAATTGGGCCGGTTCTTGTAAATTTAAGATTGTGGAGGAATTTTAACGATTAACGAAAGGTAAAATTTTGGCGGTTAATTCGTAGGGAGTTAAATCCGTACGCCAGAGAATTCTTTTTGTGGCATATTTACAAAAAGCAAGCGAGATGTTTGTATGGGAATCGTTATTTTACATAATTACAGCAGCTTATTACAGATTAAAAGCCTAATTATTCAACAAATATATCCGCATACACCAAGAGAATATTTAAAATAACCGTTGCCTGCGTTCTTTTTCTGTTTGTCCAAGAGTTACCGTCTGTTCTGTAACAGTATCAAGTTACCAAGTTAAATAAATGACGAACGCTGAGTAAATAAGGTGCAATGGGCTCTTACTGTCCTACATATACCGTTAAATTGGTTTAAAGAACTTGGAAATGCTCTACAATTTTATTTACATGTGATTACTCATTCTTTTTGTGTTACTACCTTCGAGTTGAACTTTAGCGTTCGTATACAGCTATGATTAAGCTATTACGTATTTCTATATCAATTTCAGAAGTGAATGGCTATGCTTTGATTAGCATTGAGTGTATAAATCTCGTTATTTAAATACCGGGCGTTTCAACAGAGAAACCGCCGCCTAGTTCATGAGTTGGTACAGGATCGTCTGCTTAGACAAACGTGTTGTATATTTTTATATTTGCTTTACCACTGTTATTTTCACACCTAATTCTGCAATTGTCGTTATCTGTTATAATCGGAAGCACTCAAAAACGTGATAATGCCATAAAACTTTTGATAACATACTTTGTGACTGAGATATTCCCCCAACTGACGTAAAATGTAGCAGGTAACTTTGAAATTAAAGGCTGAAATAAATATTTTAGTTGGAGAACAACCTCGTCACTTCAGAGGCCACCGACTGAATATGAATTTAAATTATAGTAAGTTTTTATTGCTCATTGGAGACGTCGCGTGGAAGCGCTATTTTCCGCTCTGAAGTTGAGAGTACCGGCTCAAAACTAACGCGATACATAGTTGGTTAAATAATTTAGTGCAGTAACATTGATTGTAAGTTATCGTGTTTCATGAAAGTTGAATTTTAGTTTTTAATGGAAGCTTTAGGGGCTTTAAAGTTGGATTTTTTGTTCGACCTCTTGAATAGATGTTAATATAACAAAGGCAGACGTCTGCAGCGATTTCATAAACAATTTTGGAAAGTTTCCAATCGGGAAACTTTTGATATTTGGCCTCAAAAAAAAAATGTTAGGCTTGGTGATTTTTCTAAAATTTTGGAGAACTGCAAAACATTGTTTTGGGCCGTTTTTGAACGAACTAAGTGTGGAGCAGTGGGTGTGTTTAGCATTTTTGGAAAATATAAACAAGATCGCATCATCCCTAGATTTTTTCCAAAAAAAATTGCAAAGCTATGCACTTAAAACCTTTTCAAAATTTTGAAGTGCTGTAAAAGTATTTTTAAGCAGTTTTTAATCAAGCTGAATGTTGAAATGCGTTGCTTAGGGTCTCTTTAAGATTTTCAGAAAATATAAAGACTATCCCAAAACAATCGATTTTTTTCTGAAATAATTTGCAAAGTTATTACCCTGGAATTTTTTGAAAACTTTGAGGATCTGAAAAAAATAGTTTTAGGTCATTTCTGACCAAACCAAAGGTGGTAATGCATTGCTTGGGGTGTCTTTAAAATTTTCGGAAAATATAAAGACCATCCTAAAACAATCGATTTTTTTCTGAAAAAAAATAATGCAAAGTTATTGCCCTAGAATTTTTTGAAAAACTTTGAGGAGCTTTCAAAAACTGTTTACGCTGTTTTTGACCAAACTAAAATTGGAAATGCATTCCTAAGGATGTCTTTTATATTTCTAGAAAATATAAAGATCATTGCAAAGCTGCAGAGGTTTTGCAAAAAAAAACAGACTTAAAAGAATTTCAAAGATTTTGTAGATATGTGAAAAAGTATTTAGGAAGTAGCTATGCAATCCCAAGACTGTGTATAACAATTTTGGAATCTAAATTATGCAGTTTTTCATCGCCATATCATTTTCAACAGAAACAAATTTAAAAAACTAACAATAAAGAAGTCGAATTTGTCAAGAATTCTTTAAAATTTCTCGTGAAAACATTCACAAAATGTAGTCGTTTGATGACAAGTCAATTTAATTTGCAAACACGTTAGACAACAGATTTTTTCCAACTTATAGCCGTTATGCCTTCTACCAGCTGTGCATATCTTCAGTAGCTACACTGCCTTAGCCATCTGCACCTACTTTTTTATAGATCTCCCAGAGAGCTAACGTAAACAACTTGTAGAAGTCAGAAGTGTGCTGGTATCAAGTTTCACCTTCAAGAACCCAACAGCATCGCTAATTAGGTTCAACGTCTCCAAATTAAAACAAAAAGAATTATGGAACAGTCTCTAAATTAACACTAAACAACTTCCTACCTTTTAAAACGTTAATAATTTAATATTAAATCTGAAAGTGGCGTGTTATGCAATAAAAATAACACATTTACGAACGCAAGAAGGAAAACAATTGGTTTTTAATGTTAAGTACTTCCGGATCAGAGAAATAAAAACGAACATGCGTTCACTTTCGGTATGTGTGAGGCAAAAATTTATATTTGATGTTATTAGGGCTTAAAGTGGATTCGATTGCAAAATTTTTTGCTGGGACCGCGTTAAGTAGATCAACAATAACGCATCACCCGCTTGCACATCAAATATTTACTTTATTATATGAGATAGATAAAATTTAATTACAGTACAAGTTAGTTTACGAGCATAGCTTGTTGATTTCAACTTAACCCGCGGTGGAAACTTAAATTTCGATTTTCTTACCAATGTATCTTAGCTGAAACATGAAGATGTGCTAGTGTTTAGTAAGTTTAGCCCAAGTTTAGTTGTTCTGCGGTTTTCATTAACAAACTAACTTGCTTAGCGTAAATTAAAACCATATTTAGCTGACAAATGAAACGCAAAGCCTGGAGAGAGTGGCCAAAATTTTGATTTCGCTTCCGTTAATTAATTTTTGGAAGTAGCAAGCGAACACAGCCTAAGAAATTCAAATATTGCATTAATCACGTTACGATTATGAAAGATTCGTGTTGATAATGGAACGGATCTGACGTTTATGTTGGAAAAATTGGAAACTTGGGTGAATTGCCAACATCCGCGCGCTCGAAAAAATAAAAAAAACAATCGAAAGTTGTTCCATTTTGTTTTTGTTTACATTTAATTAAGGATGTAGATTGCTTCTTGCTTTATTATTTTCTTTATTAACCAATCATGTTTTGTAATTGAATACGATACAGTTTGAAAGTGACACTGATTAATCGCAAACTTTTTTTCAACACAATAATTATGATTCGTTTTTTCTTCTATTTAAATTTGTTAGTAGTCTAGGGAGACTAACCTACAATTTTATTCTAAAATTCTTAAAGGCTAGGTATTTTTCTGAGATGTCCCAATGGATGCTTCTTGGTTTCTAACATAAAACACAAGTTTTTCGTGTTACGCACAGGTTCACTATGCTCTGCTTTAGCGCTGTATCGCGATGTACGCTACATCAGTTCAAAAGGTTTGATCCTCTTGAGCAGGGGTTCCCAAAGTTTTGACCAGGCGGGACAAATTGTAGACTACGAATATTTGGCGGGCCAAAAAAAGAAGTGTTTTTGAGACATCGATTTGTGGAAAACCGACAAAATCTAGTAATGTCAAAATATGTACCTAGGTATCTATATATAATTCGATCGGATATGTAAGATTTTATTACTTTCGCATATTGTTTTGGCAACATGTTCTTTAGCTCCTTCTCTAGTCCTTCGTGCCAGACTTTACCAAACGCCTGTGCTACGTCTAGGAATATGGCTTTAGTTAAAAATCAATTATCTTGTTGTCTATAAAGAATCTATTGTAGATATACTGCACCAGTTTTGACACGCCCGTTTTATGGAGAGAATTTAAATAATTACGGGCTAAAAATTTAATTAAAACACTTAGAAATAAAGATATTCCAAACTACAATTCGCTTCAGGGGTTTTTTACTCAAAGAAAATATTACATCAAGCACGTTCAATTAAAATAAACGTTTTTACGTAATAAATCGCAAGATTTAATGTCAAATTATTTTACAAAGTAATGCAAAGCTACATAAAGTTGCTCGTCAGAGCAAACTATCATTTTAATTAAATTCTAGTCCGTAATTAACGTGATATTCCAGGAAAGTATCTTATTTCAACTTTGATTTTGACTACAAAAGGCAAACCCTCATTTTACTGGAAGCTACACGTTCTAACAAGTAAAGAAAATTGCTCTAAAACAATTACTAGACGTTGTGTTATATATAAACACGCGTAAACTCGGTGGATTTAGTTTAAAACTGTGTTTGTTTACGTAAGCAAGATTGTTCTTAACGCTAAAATTGCTTAACAATTCCACAAATTTCTCTACCTGTAGTAAGTTTTATAAGACTTGCTTCTTCATTCAAAAGTTTAATGATAATTTTAGTGTATTACAAAAAACTTATTATAATTTGCTACGTTTTAAAGGTTTGTTGGTCCTGTGATACTTAATCTGTGTTCCGTGGCGGGCTATAATTATTAAAACTCAACAGTTTTGCAATTATACGGCAAAATCTGAGCGATTGTTTGTCTTAAGCGAAGCATAATGCTAGACGAAATTGGTTTAAAACGAATTTTTAAACGGAATACTTAAGTGTTCTGTGTGAATTCGATTAATTTACGCGAAATTCGTGTAAAGAAATTGATGAAATCGAATTGTTTAGTTTGTTTTTCGAGTCGCAGGTATTGTTAACTGTAACACTCCGCGTTGATTGTGGATATTTGCAGATGTAAGTTGCATATTTTAGTTTTCTTTGTTGGAACTCAAGAAGCATGAAGTGCAACGGTAGAACTTTTTGTTCTTAGCAAAAGTCGATGGATGCTAGACGGTGTAACTAAAGATTTAAATGAAGTTGTTGTGGAGCTCGCAAAGTTTTCTGTGATTGTAAACGGAGCTGCAGTTTACAAAATGCTTAATGCTTCTTGAAGCATCTTACGTGTAATTTTGTACAAAATCGAGCCGGCCATTAATTTCTCCGGGCTAGGAACGTGAAGGGACGGAACAGACAAATCTTTTGTACCTTCCTTGATGTCCTGTATGAATCAATGCTAGATAATCGAGGGAGTGAAATAAATATTTGTCTGTAGCAAATTCTTCACGCCCAGAAATCCTTTTTCTCCGTATTCATTGAAAGCCCTGCTTTTTCGTATTCTTCTTTAATTTTCCTTGTCCACAAATTGGAGAGTGTATATATTGCTTTCTCCTATATTTATCCCTATGCCAGCTAAACGCTGTTTTTTTTTAACGAGGTTTTACTCCTCCCCCTCCTCCTTTCTCAACCGGGCTTGGGACCGGCTATGGCGGAGTTACTATTAAAAGTCCTCAACTTGCCTTCCTATTCTTCATGTTTTTTATTGCTTTCTCTACGATATGTGTCTGTATTTCTATAGCTTCTCCGTCTATAATAATATTAGGAGTGCGTTTTTCGCTAATCTATCCCCAAACTTGAAAAAAAGACACTTGGAAAGATACAATTTTTGATCGAATGAGTAAGTCTTTGTGACTATGGACGATTATTTTGCAACCTCGACGAATTGGTCTAGAAGGTTGGACCATCTCTTTGTTCTTCGAGCAATAATGCAGAAAAACATAAGTGATTTTTAAGCTACTAACTATTGTTTCCATGCCAGGCCTGGAAATTTTAAATCGGCCCACGTATACCGCTCTTCTTGCATGATATAATACCTCAACACACCCACATACCTAACAGTTTTTGCCATTCAAGGTTGCCAACATAATTTACATCCAATTTGTACAATAACAGCTCGACGAAAGCGATCAATTTCAAAGAGCAGATCGCCAGACGCCGACAGAAAATTTTAAAACTCCTCTTCGCGCAATCCCGGCGCTACAATAAACTTGTCTCTGAGCTGAAATGAACTCCACAGAAGAAGCATCAGCGGTCTCTATTTAAAATCCGCGTCCGTAACCCCCGGTAGAGAACGAAGAGATAATTAAAAATTGCAAAAGTAATACCGGCCTTTCACTTGGGACCCTGCTCCGTCGAGATGTTGCAATTGTGTCGGCCGTAACTTATTCAAAGTCCGTGATGAGAGGAGACGGAGTATGTCACGAGCGACGCAACCTAACGACTTCTAATTCTCTCCAAGTTTGATGATATCATCGTAATACTAAATAATAAACGGGGCTGCGAAGCGAACAAAACGCTGGTGTTTACGTAAGCTGCACTTGTAACACATTTCGAAATGATTATCATATTTAAATGAACGAAAAATGCAGAGGATACGTCTGTTCTCGAATTCCGAATGGGATTCGCGATGTATCCTTCACACGTCTGTCCTAAAAAGCGAACGAATATATGCAAGCGTGCTCTTAAGCATAAATAAACAATATGTTTTGTACATTTCGGTGTTGAAGAGGTTAGCAAAATCACTGCGCGATGGTACTCGCTTATAAATTGCTGCTAATAACATAGCTGTAAGGAACAGACAGTTTCCAACGTATAGACAATAAAATGCACACAAAAGTGATCAGATTTTAACCAGTTAGGATTCTACAAACGCGTTCATTACTTCAAGACATGATTATAAGCACATTTGTGGAAAGGCAGACGGACATACGCGCGCAAATCTTAATAAAGTTTGTACATTTCTTTGAGTTACAGCGTACAAAGGTTAATCTACATTTCTAATTTAAAAATTCTAACTGGAATTTACCTATTGTTTACTCAAAATACAAATTTTATTGCTGTATAATCCTCGGTAAGCTTTATTATAATTTTGATTTTAAAATAACTTTTCGTTTGGACCAAAGTCGTTGGACCAGTCCACCTACTCAGCCATCTAGTCGGCTGTTACAGGGCCTAGTATGGACAGTTAATTAGGTTTTATTTTATTTTCAAGTTACTTGGTCGCTTTAGGTCAGTGTCTCCTGGTTTGACCTTGCTACAGGCTTTTGTGTTGGATACACAATGGAATATTACGTTCAACAATACCAACCAATAACGAAATGTGTTTCAAGTTTCCACGATAAATTGAATTTGACCTCATAATCTAAGCTTTAACGCACGTCACTAATCGATTGGCTGAAAAAAATATTTAATTTGAGTCGCCAAAACTTTCAGCCGTTTAAAAATCCGGGAGAATTCCGGTTAATCAAGTATCCTTGCTCAAATAAGCATGCACACATTGCACAGGTTTTGCAAATCCACCAAGATGTGTTCGGAGAACGCTGCAATCATTTCTGATAACGATCATCAAAGCAAACTACGATTTTTCTATTAATTTAAAACGCAAACAAATAGATAAAGTGATAAGCAATATGAAACTGCGGCAGGTTGATTAGATATGAACGAAAAAAATTATAAACAACAACAAATGCGTTTTAATTGGAATTTTACAATTTTTGTAGCCTTTTGGGAGCTTAATTCGAAACATTTCGAACAGCAGAGAAGATTTTCTGCAACGCTTTCACTAAAATTTGTAGTTTTAAAAGGATTTTTAAAGCTTAATAAAATATTGGTTAGCATAACAAGCAAAGTTTTTGTGTTTATTAAGTATTTCTTCGTATTTTGATCTGAAATTATTCTTTTTTTGCGTTGCGAAGTTATGTATACAGTAATAACATCAATTTTCTTGTTAGAGATATGGTTTATGATTTTGGCCGTTATATGTACAAACGGAAAACAAAATTTTATCTTTGCTGAGCGGGTTATTGTCGTCCATTTTTGTCAATGAGAGAAATTAGCCATAATTTTTTCAACGTGTTTTATCATCAGAATATGCGGTATTTGTTTTTTTTATTAAAGCAGTTTCGCGAAATTAGTCATCCAGTTGTTATCTAGAGTAATCACAGAAGTAATCTGGCGTAACGAACGTTATTTTTATGCTTTAACAGATCGTTAAATGCATACAACACTTTGTGATAAGCAAAGAGTTGAAGAGAAATTTGTTTTACATTCTGAATTATTAAAGTTGACTACAGGTGTCACGGTTCAGATTCTATATTTTTGTTTCTCGGGCAGATGTTAGCAAGAAAAAACATGTTTAGCTGCATCGTAGCTAAAGTTTTGAATTTTTAACAAACTAAATTGTAAGAGTATATATACACTTGACTAATGTTTAAAAATAATAAACGACTGTAAAATACATTTTGTATCAACTTCTAAACAAATTTATGGTCGTTATGCATATTTGTTTTTGAACAATTCTACAAACATTTAGGCCCATACCAAATTTGAATTTTTGACAAACAAAATTCTGACTGTACACACTTGGCTAATGTTTAAAAAGACAATAAAAAATATTTTTAATCGTCTTCTAAACGAATTCATAGTCGTTATGCATTGCAAATATGTTTTTTGAACACTTCTACAAACAAGATAAGCAGAATAACAATAAAACAAACTTTCTGAATGTAATTTAAAACAAATGAATGTTTTCGGAATTTTTTTATAAATAACTTCTGAACTGAAAAGGGTATCAAAAATTTGTTTTCAGATTAACATTGAGCATGAAATCGCCCAACTTTCATTCAGGTTAATCGACCTTTTAGCTCTCAAGATAAGCAAGATAACAATAGTAGGACAAATTGTTTACGTCTCTTTCTAAAAACAAATGAAATAGTTGAGATGGTAATGATATCTGGGACACCCCGTATTTAATTTTGTGCCGAGTAATAATTGGACCGTGCATATCTATGCATACAATCACGTTGGGTTCCAACTTCCCCGGGCAGTTGTAAAAATATTGATATGAACTTGATTAAAATCGTCACAGTTCTGTGAATTTTACTGTACAAAGGCTTATTGACGGTTGAGCGGTTGCTGTTAAAGTGCTTGGCGGCAATAGTTCTTTCCCAGACGCGAACAAGACGACCATGAGTGGGTATAACGGTTCTAGTACCCACGCAGAGAGCAACTCCCTCGCTCATGAAATATTATAGTAAATTATACTACAAAGATTGTCTTGTTTGCAATTAAAGTACACATGTAGACTCATATATAAAAGTCCCAGGATAGGATATAGAGAAGAACATGCAATCGTGCTTATAACAAGACGCTAAGTCTACAAAAAGAATGATTTACATAAAGAATAAGTTTGTACAGAATCACAGTTTGTTGAATATGTAAACAATTTGACACCCACAAACAAATCAAAGGATATTTTGGTGTGAAAAGGCTTTGTAATGCATAATAAAGCAAGATAAATTTAAAGGATTGGCGTGAAATATAGTTTGGACAACATTCTATGGTTTCGGCAACATTTATCTCGCCCAAATTCTTTTAACAGCCAGTTTTACTAAACATTGACGCATGATATAAGCCTCGTCATGAAATTTGGCGTAATTTGAGTCCAAACTCGACCATATTACTAGAAGCGGTTGCTGAAATAGTAGAAATAGCTTCAACTTTCGGTAGGCCGATCTGCGCCAAAACGATTCAGCGTAAATGCCTAATTTAAAAGCGCCAATCGCCGAATTTTATTAGAATAGGTTGGATTATGTCTGGGAAAGAAGGATTTAGCCACTAAAAGACAGATTTGCATGCAAAAATTTCTGCTTTTAAAATCGGATTTGATGCTAATTTAACTTAAAATAACGCCCAAGTCGTGCCTTAAAATTAAATTTGGTTTCATTTGAGCCCAAACTCGACTTTGTTACGACCGACGGTTTCGGAAATGTTCGGGAAAGTTTCGACTTTTGGTAGCCCGATTTGTACCAAAGCTGATCGGCCTAATAACCCAGTTTAAACGCATTATTCGGCAAATTTTAACAAGATTGGTCAAGCATCTTTGGCTTAAGAGCCGTCACTCACTTTAGCACAGATGGACAGTGGACAGACGAACTTCATACGAAAAGCAGCACTTTTTGGGAAAGCCTTCTTTTGGCAAAATATGGAAATAAAAATTTGTATAATTATTTGCCCACCAAATCCAAAAATGTATATGTATTTAACTACTTAATTTAGTTTACATAGTCAATTGTTTTTGGGATTAAACACCTCTTGTTGTTTGAGTGTACTAAACTAATTTTCACTACCGCCTGTTGTTTTTGAAGTATTGAAAATCCTAAAGCAACGAGTTTGTTTCAAAAATCTGCATGTTTGAATCCAAATTTTCGTTTTCCAAGTATGTTTTTTGACGCAAATATTACGCGTAGAAACAAATAAAATTCCTGGCTTCCACAAACTAGATTGTAAGTGTATGGAAGCCTTTAAGAATCCCGTGTTGTGAAAGTTATTAAAATAAACAAAGATATCATTCGGCCTTGATATTTAAAAAAATTTATTTTCAATCTATCAAAGCGCGCTGTGTCCCCGATATTTAAAAAAATTTATTTACAATCTATCAAAGCGCGCTGTGTCCCCACTCCCAGCTCCAACGGAGCAACAATTCCATTTAAATTTTGCATAAATAAACAAGACAATTAATCATCGATGCATCGCGATTGCGTAATTTATTATTTTAAGACTTCTACGTAACAGCAACTCAATTTAAGTCCCATAACGGTGAGAAAGGAACAAGATAATAAAGGTGTAGTTTCTAAACAGGAAGTTTTATCAATTTTAAAAGCAAATTTTGCAGGGAATGCTAATTTATTTAAAAGTTTACAACTATTAGTGCTTTGAATTTCAGTGTCTTTACGAAATCGTTTAGAATACAGTTGACTTATTGTGTTAATAGTGAATTAAAACACGATTCATTAACTTTCTATTTCTTATTTTCCCACAGGCTGAGAACGCACATAAAGTTACATGCGTCTGAGAGATTTTTTTACTACGCCATGATGTGGCCTCGAAAAAATAAAATAATAACCAAGTTTTAGCGAGGCAATTTCTTACATCGTTCAAAACTATACACAGCCAATTAACAGTTACCATTTATAGCATGCAAAGACGTTTTTTATGTACCTTTCTGGTTAGTGTAGTTTCAAAATTCCTTCACAAATTAGTTTCTAAGCAACTTTGTCGTAGATACAAAGTTTGTTGTTGCATATGCAGATGTAATTATTTTGTTAACTTTGCACATGTGAGTGAAAACGTCGCACCTACATAATTATTAATAACTTAACCTGTTTTTCCCAAGCCAGCTATGGTTTTTGTCGCTAGCTATGTTTGTATAAACACCAAGAAACGAAAAAATAATAAATTGCAATGATCTAGAAATTCATGTAGCAACTGTTACGAACAATCAGGTCAGCAAAATGCATCTAGAGTGCTTGGCGTTGCATTATTTTTTTTTGTGAATAAAATATTGTAATTACTGGCCTCTTTCCGTTCAATTAAAGACGATGGTGTTTAAATATTTATTGGCGTGCTGTGGTTTACTTTTTTCGAAGCTAATGTGGGCGTATTTAAACGACAATTGTTAATTTTATTTGTATTTCCTAATTTGCTGAACTTTTCATGCTTAGAAATGTAGAATTAATATCGTTATTAAAGCCAGTTTCGACGAAATTCAAGGGCAGTTATTATGGGAATATATAATTCATAAAATACTGATTAAATCTGCCGTTTTGAATGTTGGTGTTGTTGCATGTTTAGGAATGAAAGGTAATGTTTTATCGATAATATTTAAATACAAGTTATGATCATTAAGTCGTTTACCTGGACATGAAAAATGAACTGGGTTAAATTTTATTTATCAGCGCACTCTGAAATCCGTTTGTCTTACAAAGCAACTTTTAATTTTGAATAGTTTAACCGCAGATTAATTATTGTGAAGCCTTACTAAAGGTGAAATTAATTTTTGTATGCTCGTATATGGGAGAAAATCTATAAGATCAAAGGTTGTCTCAATGATTCAAGTGTATTTAAGTGGTGTTCGATGAATCACAGTAATCAACTATTATAAATAGTTATTCATTAGTATATTACTCACGATTCTAATACAACATGTAGTGAAATATGGGTCATGCCTATTATACCGACTTTTGTTGAATTTAGTTATTAAATTTGTACAATAATAAATATTCGCTTTTGAAAACTGTAATTTGTAAAACCTCGTTCAGCTTATCAGATCTTTCCAGCACGAATTATTTTGAAGTTTGATTCAAGTTTAAGTATTCAAAGTTAGTGAAGTCCTTGGGGGAGAAAGGTGCAAATTTATACAGCTCTTCAAAATTTTGAAAAAACTTCCAAGTGTATAATTTTGCATTATTGTTGGGAAAAATTCGAAAGTTTTGCAATGTTCTTTATATTTTTTAGAATAAGCAATACATTTTCACTTTTAATTTGTTTAAAAAGGGCCTAAAAGAATTTTTTACAGCCCCTCGAAGTTTTTAAAAAAGTCCCAAAACTTATAGTCTTGCAATTTTCTTCAGAAAAAAGTCGATTGTTTTGGGATGGTCTATATATTTTTTGAAAATGTTAAAGACACCCTAAGCAATACATTTGCAACTTTGGTTCGGTTAAAAGGAGCCCAAAACAATTTTTTACAGCCGCTCAAAGTTTTTAAAAAAGTTCCAAGACTTATTGCCTTACAATTTGTTTCAGAAAAAAATCGATTGTTTTGGGATGGTCTTTATATTTTCTGAAAATGTTAAACACACCTTAGACAATGCATTTTCACCTTTGTTTTGTTCAGAAATGACCTAAAACAATTTTTTACAGACCCCCAAATTTGAGGAACAGTTTCTAGTGTAAAGGCCTGCATTTCTTTTTGTGGTAAAAGTTAGAAAGTATTGCTATGGTCCTTTTATTTTCTAAAAATGTTAAGGACGCCCTAAGCAATGAATATCCGTCTTCAGTTTGTTCATGGCTAGATGGATTACTAAACATTTTGCCATCATAATCTGTTAAGACAATTTTTTGGGCTCTCGAAGAAATTGTCTCGATTTCTTTTAACCATTCTGCACCGAAAGTCGGCCACAAATTTAACGAAACGTTAGTAATTTTCTGAAAGTATGTCAGCGTATATTGAATTTTAAATTATAATTCCGTATTATTCGCGCTTCGATTTAAAAGCGAATTGTCACAGATGGTAATTTGTAAAGTTTACGCTCTGGAGGTTTCGTCGGGTATTTACAATTTTACACCGACTGATTTTTGCAGCCGTTGATCTTGGTTTTATTTCAAAGGTCATTAACGTTGCCGTTTGGTATTCAACTTGCAATGAACCATTTTTTGCTGCACTACATAAGAGTGTACCAAATTTACAGTAATGTAACCAAGCGTACAACAACGAATAACAGCTAGGTGCAGCACAGTTTGTGCTGAAATAACGAATTTGTTTTTCCGCAAAGGTTTTGACCTAAATAATAACTGCTAAAATAAATCTTGCTGAGTTATTTATTCATTCTCAAGTTATTGCTATGATTTTTGAAAAAATAAAACGCCAACACAAATTATTTAATAGCGTCGTTATTAGAGTAGATATAAAAAAGTTTTAAACACAAAAGTTATTTGAAATCATTAGCTGCATAATCCTGCATTAAAGATAAAAATACCGAGTGTTCAATTTTTGAGAACGAACATGCAACTTCGTTATTTTAAACACAACACCCTGTATATTTTTACGTTTTCTTGTAGGCAATTCAATTGCCTTTAAAAACGTTAAGCATGTTCTATACCTAAATGTAATATATCTCGAGTTATTGCATTAAAATCTCAAAAAATTCTTACAAATGTCACATCCTTGCTTCGAGCCAAGACGAATTGTTTAATAGCGTCGTTATTAGAGCATATGCAAAAAAGTTTTAAATACAAAAGTTGTTTGGAATCACAAGCTGCATAACGCAAAAATATTTTCAAATATACAGAGTGTTCAGTTTTAGAGAACCAATATGCAACTTTGTTATTTTAAATATAACACCCTGTATATTTTTACGTTTTCTTGTAGACAATTCAATTGCCTTTAAAAAACATTTAGTATGTCCTATACCTAAAATTGATATTTCTCGAGTTGTTGCATTAAAACCTCAAAAACTTCTTACAAATGTCACATTCTTCCTTCGAGCCAAGACGAATTATTTAATAGTGTCGTTATTAGAGCACATACAAAAAAGTTTTAAATACAAAAGTTGTTAGGCATCACTAGCTGCATGATCCTGCGTTATTTATGAATATACAGGGTGTTTACTTTTTGAGAACCACATGCAACTTTATTATTTTAAATACAATACCCTGTATATTTTTACGTTTTCCTGTAGATAATTCAATTTCCTGTAAAAAACGTTAAGCATGTCCTATACCTAAGATTAATATTCCGCGAGTTATTGCAACTTTTATAAATCAAGTCGTTACCGAATTGAATACTCTTTGTTTTTCTTATACTTTCAACTATATAATCAAGGGAGCTATGTTGAACGCGAAAATTAACCCCCTTCACATATCTATTCACCACAGACCTGTCCCCTCTGTTATTCTTCGGAACAGATACGTGCCGAATGCAGTTACATCACTTTAAAATAATCTGCGTCTATTATCTTTTCATTATCCAGATTTTTATGAATTTAATTAAAGTAAAACAAGTTTAAATGGCTATGAATGTAATCCACTATTATAGTACAGGCGGTAGCAGTTACATAGCTCGAAATTGCAAGAGATTTATTTAGCATTTGCATTTCTATTATGTTTTAAAGTAGTTATCTTAGGGGTAGGGCGAACACCGTTACAGCCACCCAACTTAAATTATAATTACAAGTTTATTATTACATTGTCGAAATAAATTAGCGTTTTTATTGGTCCATAAAATTAAGTTTTACAGCAGTTTATAAAAAGTACATTAGACGTTGACGATCAAATTTGTATGAACTGTACATGCAAGAAGTGTGAAATAAGGCCTTAAACGTAGTTACAGATTATTTTAAAACGCTAAAGAATTAAATTAACGAATACTTGTGAAGATACTATCTTTTTTACCACCTGTACATCAAGCTTTACGTAGTTAACATTATTAAATACAAGCCTTGAGTAGTATTTGACGATTATATTTGGCAAATAGATGCTAAGAATTTTCATTCTGTCTATTGTGAGCGTGTATTTATATATTAATCGGCTTATTAAATAAATATTTAGTTGTTCGACTAACGTGAGTCAATTTGGCCGTAGCTACAGAGGAAATGGTGAAAGAATTCTTCGGTTTCAACGACCTGATACTGCAAACCTTGGATTTCAGACTAATTATTTTATAATTTTATTGTTCGGGTTTCTTTTGAAATTCACATGAATTCAGGTATAAAATTTTACGTCGTTAAAGACTCTCTCTAATTTAATATTGGCAATAAAATTTTATTTTAACGAATGGAGGTAAAAAAAAAGTTGTTACTAACGTTTAGAACGTATGGATTTTGATAGTTGTCCAGTATTTTAATTTAATTGTGACTACTAACACATTTTTTGAATATAAACTTAATTAATGTATGGACATTATTGAATGGTATTTCAAAATAACTGGAAATCTTAAAATATTATGAAATACAGAGCAGTTTAAACAATTAAGTGAAGAATTTTGATCTAATTTTAAATTCTTTTCCAATTGGGTACTATTGGGTAAACATTATTAATTTAGGCTAGAATTAAACTGCTCATTGGTCTCAAAGACCAGAATGCATTATTATAAACTCTTAGGGTTTAAATTAACAAAAAAAAAAACAGTTGAGTTTTACTAATTTAGCTCAAAAAAAATATTAGGCAGTCATTTTTTTTAAAAATATTTTGCATTCGAAAAAGCTCGAGTTATCTAAATTTCGAAAACAAATTTGGCATTAGCTCAAAATTCTGCCTACTTTCGCCCGACCTTGTAGCTTATGTGTACACCCGTGTACTAATTACTTTGTACAGCTGATTTAAAAAAATTACAAAGCGCTTTTCGCGTTTTTTCTGTGTGTGGCGAAATGAGTTTTTCAAATCCCCGCAATCAGCTTGATAAAACACGGATTTATTTTTGTTAAAACCGCTTCGCGTGCTTAAAGGCTAAACAAACGAAAGTGTAAAACACCACGCGCGCGCCAATAAAACAACAAACGGCTAACGCCCTTCGAATAAAACAAATGAGCTACCGAATATCCGCGGAGGGAGCAACAGCGTGTTCGGAAACGCATTTCCATCGCCACAAAAGAATCCACCTTTGTTAGCCCGACAATGCGTGTCGCAAAAATGTCGTACAATATAAATAAAGAAGTCCGCGCCATCTTTCATACGAATAACGCAAGTACAATTTCTACAAAGTAAAAAAAAAACGCAATTCCAGTTTCTGTCTTTTGAAGGGCGCACAAAAGATTTTTCATCTTAACACTTAACATTTCTGTTCTCCGCCTGCGCCGGGTAGCGTCGGCTTGTTCGTCTCGCGTCATCCAGTGCTCCGTGACTGCTAGGAGATGATGACGTGGAAAAAACCAAAGAAAAACTCAGAATAGAGTCGTCAGTACATTAAGTTTTCCGCTTCGTTTAAATTTTCTTTTGTAGCTGTTGCAAGAAGCGATTTGACTTGTGACGCTGTGAGGAGTGAAATTTTTTGTGAAGTTTCTATTCAATTTGCTCGCATGTTCCACGCTAGGAAATACATAATTTATTAAATTATTGTGTCTGAGCTTTTATTAGCTGCCTAAATTTATGGCACAAGATTCCCCGGTTGCCTTAAATAACGAATAAACAGGCCTTTTAAGTTTAAAAACCGAGAACTCTCTTAAAAGTTTCAATAAACGCTTTTTTTAGTCGTGTTTAAACTAAATACGTTTCTCTTTTGTTACAGGTAAAAACAAACGACGGATGCGCATCAAAGGAAAGGATTTTCTCAAAAGAAATTGCAAGTTTGTTAGTTTAAATCAGTACCCGTAGCTCGCGAGCACTCGCGACACCTGATTTTTTCCAAATCCTGGTCCAGAGTTTCTAGAATTTCAAGAATATTCCCAGCAAATCTTTAAAAATACAGTAGGCTTCGAGCCGATTCAACAGATTGCAGGCACTGATCGAGGCACGGAGATGAGTTACGTACACAAATCAAGCGAGATTTTCTCCAAGCCACAACTAGTCGGTCAAATTTTCCGTAACGGTTCTCTCCTCGAATGGACGACTTCGCCCGTATCCTTAAATCGCCCGGAAATCCATAACTCCCGAGATAAGATTGAATGGCATATTTTATCCTTAAGTACGGTCCTGTCTTGGTATATGTTCGCGGTCGGTCGGTCCCTAGATTAACGCTTGGTTGCCCACGTCAGGTTAACTCCGGTAGATTTTAGACCTAGACACTCCGGCAGACCTGTTATGTGAAGCATTCTGTGCCCTCGACATTCGTTGAGACGAGAGCACGTAAAATTTTCCACCTGAAATCAAACGCCGCATCAAAAAACGGACTCTGCAGGACCCTTTAAGGATCACGTGTCCTTCAATCGTTTAATAACGAAGTCCTGGAGGTTTTGTAAACTTGGTTAAGTGCATGTTACAGGGTTAATTAGGCGAAAAATTTGAGGATGATTACAGCGATGCAAAGATAGGTCAGATGAACTTGGTTTATAAGTTCAGCTACAGCAGCTTTCTTTGATCTGTGATATTTTGCCAAAAAAAAAAGCCGAAATTTTCAAACGTTTATGATAAAGTGCTTTTAACAATACATTTTTGGAAAATTAGCATCAATGGATTTTATTTATGCCTTAGGTCTCCATAACTAATTCAATCAATTTTCAATTCCTGTATTAATAACTTGTTTACAATAGCTTATAATTAAGTCTCAGACCTTCTTCATAACAAGTTTATTACTATATAAAACAATTGTGACGTCTGTGTTTGATCAACTTTTGACCTTGCGTGGGAATTTATTCACAACTCAGTTTCCTTTTGCACAAGAAATTTCTCACAATAAAGTAACACTATCAGTTTTCCTTCGCAGAACAACTTATATATCTGATAGATCCAAGCTATTAAAATTTTGCTCAATATTCTTGGCGCAGTTAAAGCCAAAATAATCAAAACTCACTCAGGAAATAAGAATAAAATTGCTTTATTGTTTGGGACGCATTCAAAAATTCGTTTTTAATTCGATTTTAATCATTATTTAATATACCTTGTGCCTTATCTGACCCTAAACCTTTTCTGGTAATTCAATATATGTCGGATTATCCTAATGTAACTTGCTTAAACCGTATGTGTGCTTGAATTTCGGTTAAAATAATTCGTTTTGAATAGGGTAGGCAGGTTACAAGACATATTAATTTTGTTCTCGAATTGAAGCTAGGACATGAAATGTTAATTTGGTTATGTCTGTCACTGCAAGACCAAAGTTAGTTTAGTTTTAATCAGAATTACTGTTAATTTAAGAGGAAACTGTAACTGGACGTGAGGAAATGTTGATTCGATCAAAATGATATCGGTGTTGTCTTAGTCTACAGTTCAACATTACACTTGATTGTTCGTTCATTTAAGTCAATTTTTTAACGGAACCGACCGCTTTGTCCCAATTATAAGCGGTAAACAGACCGATAACGTTAAAATTGCTTCCACAAATGACTCTTTCAACTTCCAGCAAAACTTTTATGCAACTGCACAATCTCCCTCTCGATAAATTTAATGATTAAGTTTGTTCAAATATTTTCCAAGTTGCGCGATAAGTTTAGGTATCTCAAGCTGTACCTCGGAAAATCATAAATCCTCATTTTAAGCTCCTCAAGAAACAAGGGAATCTAAAATATTGACTGATGTAGTAAATCTTGATTAGTGTTTTTCATGAAGATTGTTTGAAGTTGATAAATATTTGCAATGTATTAATAAACCTTGCGCTGCGTTACATCTCCAAGACTATCCTGAAAAATTAATAACAGCAACACTGACGTTTATTAAGAGGTTTCGTGCCATAAGCACTTCAAGAAATTTGAGCAGTACCAACCATTTTTAATGAGTTCTTACTTTCTAAAAACTCTTGCGTGTTTTCTTAGCACCCTGTTTGCTTTTTACCTCCCTCTTAACCCTGTTAATAATACAAATTTGAGCTAAACAAAGCCTTTTTTAATATATTTTAAATCAATTAGTATCGCAAACTCGTAATCTAGGTGTCTCCCCTGTGTATAGTTGATCCTATTAGGGTTGATGGAAATGTCGTGGTTGTTCAACTGGTGTAAAAATAAAGGAGATGGGTTTATCTACCCCAGTCCAACGTGGTTTGTTTATTATTCAACGACACCTTGATGTGATACCCAACAGTGGTCACGATGCAGTGACCACTGCTAACGGCTGGACAATCTGGATCCAATTTCATGAATTTTTATGTCCGTTTTCATTATTAATGACACCCTAATGTTTGGTGGTTTACGCACCTTGCACCGTTATCTCTCATTTGTTGTGTAAATTGCCCTGGTTAAAAGCCCACATTTTAAAGAAAAAATAAACTGTAGGCTGATTATTATAACTTGAAAAATTTTCAAGGACTTTAAACAGTTATAAAAAATATTTTTAATCGGTTTTTGAACGAAATAAAGGTTGATAATTATTGCTTATAGTGTGCTTAACATTTTTAGAAACTATAAGGCCCGTTGCAAAATTTTCTAATTTCTTACAAAATTTTACAATTGGAAAATTTTTAATTTTTTTTAACAGCAATAAAAACGTATTTTTAATCTGTTTTTGAACAAAATGAAGGTTGATTTTTATTGCCCATAATGTAATAAACATTTTCAGAAACTATAAAGCCCATTGCAAAATTTTTGATCTTTTTACAAAACAAATTTGTAAGGGTATACAATTGGAAAATTTTCAAAAACTTTGAGCAGCTATAATAATTGATTTTAATCGCTTTTTGAACGAAATGAAAGTTGATTATTATAGCTTATAGTTTCATAAACATTTTTAGAAACCATAAGGCCCATTGCAAGATGTTTGATTTTTTTTACAACACTTTTACACTTGGAACATTTTGAAAAAATTTTAAACAGCTAAAAAAAATATTTTTAATCGGTTTTTAAACAAAATGAAGGTTGATATTATAGCTTATAGTGTAATAAACATTTAGAAAAATTATAAGGCCCATTGCAAGATGTTTGATTTTTTTTACAACCCTTTTACACTTGGAACATTTTGAAAAAACTTTGAACAGCTATAAAAAAATATTTTAAATCGGTTTTTGTACGAAATGAAGGTTGATATTATAGCTTATAGTGTAATAAACATTTATAGAAATTATAAGGCCCATTGCAAAAATTTTGAATTGTTTACAAAACTTTTACACTGGGAAAATTAAAAAAAAAACCTTTGAACAGCTATAAAAAATGTTTTCAATCGGTTTTTGAACAAAATGAAGGTTGAATATTATAGCTTATAGTATAATAAACCTTTTCAAATACTATAAGGCCCATTACAAATTTTTTGAAGTTGTTACAAAACTTTTATACTTGGAAAATTAAAAAAAAACTCCGAACATCTATAGAAACATAAATCAAATACATTTTCTTCCTTAAGTTTTTAAAAAATGTCCCCGTTTTTAATTGTATTTTGAAAAATTTTGGTTAGTTCCATTTTGCATCTCTTCTTCAATCAGTTTTGAATAAAATTTTGTATGAAAGTGCTTCATTAGCTGTTATGCGTTTCCTTAAAATAAACTCATGTACCATTTTAATTACATGAATAAAGTTTATTGTGTCTATTCGCCTAGCGATTTAAAAATTGCTTATGCGCTAGGATTTGTCAAGCAAGTTTGCGGAAACTGTTACCACTCCAACAATATTAATAGCCTTCTTGGAAGTTACAGACAGAGCAACGGTTATAACATTCTAAAAAAATTCTAAACCAATGGTTGCTCACTTTGAAATTACCATTGTTTAAAGCCATCCAGTTAACAGCGCTAAGTCGCTCAATAATTATCGATACATCTCAAAAAAATGATGAACAATGGACATTTAACACTTGATTGTACTGTACATTCAACCGTACGAGTTACACTTGGATGAAGAGCGAACAATTACAACTTCGCTGGAATATAACGGAGCATAGCTAACGGTTAGTCGGCTTAGCTGTGTATAGCATAAATAAATCTACTAGCAACAGGTACTGAATAATAAATACTGGGTACTGAGTTTCTAGTTAAATCATACTTGTAACGCCTTTTGTTGTTTAAAGAAAAATTTAAGTGCTATCGACATAGATTTACATGTTACTTTCTATTGCCTAAAGAATTACGCTAGACTAATGTTTAGCACTGTTAAGATAAATTTAAAAAATGCTGGCGAATCGAGAGAGAATTAAAAGTCAAGAAATCTGTAACCGCAAATTTCTTGAGCCTATGTTCAAAAAATGTTCCAATAAAAAGTGCCAAACGCTTGAGAGTCGAACCGTTCCGGTTTATTACAAAAAAAAAATTCGCTTTCTGTATTAAACAGATCGAAAAAATACGATGTTATTCATGCACGGCTGGATTTTCAACACAGACATGAAATGAAGACGTTAATATAAAACAAGGTTGAATTATTAACTAAATTTGCATAGCTAGAAACGAAATGGACTACAGAGTTATTTCTTACTTGGAACTATAAAAGAGATAAACCTGGGGATTTAAACTTTTTACAGTTAAGTTTCTTCGCAACTTGGTAAAAATACAGTTATATAATATTGCGTGTGTTATATATAAGGTGAGGCAAAATTTATCGGGTGTAAGAAACACCCTGTGTTATTTTAAAAGTTAATATGGCTGCACACCGTAAGCCTTGTTCAGTGTCCAACCATATTTCGAGCCGAAGTGTACGCTATGCAACATGATCAGAGTAGAAATCAGAGCAGCCACAGGACTCGTCACAGGACTGTGGGCTAAACAAACACTTTTACATAACAGGACTTTCAGAGACCGATATATCCAGAGGATGTGGTGATGTAGAAGAAACTCCTCTTCACGTAATATGCCAGTGTGAAGGATTCACACACTATCGACGTAGACTTCTAGGGATGGAAAAAGCCAACCAAGAAGAGTTAAGGAAAACACCCTTAAAGAAAATCCTCGAGTTTTTCAAAAACACATGACTTCTTTAAGTGGCTATCACCAGAGGGTACAATAGACCAATAGGTCGCAGTACAGGAACCCCAAAGGGGACCACCTCCGCGGAAATAATAATAACAATTTTAAAAGTTTAACTAGCCAGCAACTACCATAAGACTATGGTTAATTAACTGCCAAAAAAATCGTCGAGGCAACTTCATAACCATTTATATTTTCGAAAGTCCTGAATCTGTTGATTTTCAAAAATTTTTCAGAAGAACTGAATTACTCAAAAGCTTTGTTGTTTGGCACAAACAACCTCTTATATTTTTCAAAGAGACTGATGTGGATTCACAATATGCAAAATTAGTAACAATGTTACGGTGTGCAAAAAGAGAACACTCTGTATAGTTATAAAGAACTTAAGTCACAACTAACAAGAGACTTGCTATTCTTGCGTGGGACACCCTGTATATAATACAGCAAGAAATTTGTAACCCAACTTTGCCCAATAGATTGCAAAACAGTTATTTTTGGAAATCCTTAAGAATTCTTAAGTTTTTTGGGATCAATTTGGTTCAATAAAACTCCCTGTAAAATGTGTTGATTATATTGGGGAAAAAATGGTTAAGAGTGGCGAATGTAATTACATATTAATTGGCCCAAACTGTGCTTGTTTTTAATTTTTTTTTAGTAGACTTTATTTTTGAAAACTGTCGACAGTATGCTATCCCAAATTTGTTTTATTAAAATAAGTTTTATGTTGTTTAGAGGACATTTTGGTTATACTCAGTAATTGATTAAAACATAAAGAAAAGGAAATTGATTTTATAGTTTACACAAGAATTATTTTATTATCGTTACGTTGTTGTTTTTTAATGATTAACAATCCATAAATTTTCTGGTTTGTCGCTCTCTCATTTTAAGAGAAAGTTATACTGTCTGCATTATTAGCATTATTATGTCATCTCTAAACAAATAAAATTACATTATATTTAAAAAAAAAACGAAACAGTTATGTTATTATTTTAAAACCTTTTTCAGTTTTCGACTTTTTGTTTTACAAGTGTTTAAAAGGCCTAGTTATATAATATAAATGTTTCTGTACAATTTTAACACATCGAAATAATTAAATTCAGTTTCGTTTTAATCTTTTATAAGGCCTTTTGTCTTGAATATGCTACATAATAGCTGGATTTGTTTGCCTGTGTTTTATTATCCGAACGGCTATATATTAAGAGCACAAAGGGGGATATTAATTAAAAAATCTCGACTGAAACTTGTTTCAGAAATAAAACATGCTTATAAACTTGTAATACCGTTTGTAATATATTTAAATTAGCTTAAAGCGTTAGTAATTAAATTGAAACATTGTATAAATGTACAATGAGCCTCAAAATAACATCGTATATTTCGCGGAAAAATTTTGTTTTTAACCTAACATTTTCACACAATTGTTTCCTGTCACTTTGCAGTTTTTAAATTCAAAATTGCGTTTAGTTACTGCACAGTGCACAGGGTTGCTTAAAAATGATCAGTTTGTGTAAAATAAGCAATATTTAATGAACACAACTATCATAGCAGCTATACTAGCTCCCTAGCAACAAATTCACAGCATCCTTCCATAATACTTACAAAAATCGATTTAAAAATCATAACTTCTTTAATAATTGGGCTAGAGAGGTGATTTAAACGACACTTTGTAGCGAAAAGTAAGTGCTTTAGGACGCTAAAAGAATTTTTGAAAAACATTGAGTAAACATTTTTATTGTTTTTTTCGTTTTTGAGAACAAATGACGCGCTAGCGAGGATAGTTAAAACAAATGGCTGTGTAATTTGTTTAAAAGTGTTATCTTAAACTTGGCTTCTGTTGTTTTTCAAGCTTCTCTCGGGAAAATAGCCGCATTAATGGGGCACACAGAGTAAAGCTCGTGCGGTTAGAGTCGGGCTCTTTTGTTTCACAGATTACTGCGATGATGCGGCTGAATTTCACACTCTCCATACGTAAATGGCAACCATTAGAGATAACGTAGTGCATTAGCTAACAGCACACATTCCTTCGCTTTATCCTGGCCGGTCCGCTTTAATAATTGCCGCCGCCTTTTGTTTCCGCGCTCGTATACCATTAAAATTTCTTCATGGCTACTTAGATTTTAGAGAGGATTTATGTCAAATAACTGTAACACTTAATTCCTGTGATTAATGGATTCCATACCGATGACAGATTGTGTTAATATGCGAGCACTTTCTCGAGATTTGTTTCTATCGGAATAAACAAAAGAAAAACATAAGCCGTTGATGGAAACCCCATGTTCGCCAGATCCGACACCACTTGATCATCTTTTACTTGGGCTTCGACAAAAGTTCTAAAAGCACATAACTCAAAAACGGTTACTGATAAAAACGTGATCTTTTCACTATCGTGTGGTTTTTGCATAAACAGAGAAATTATGTCACGTTTCAAACGTTTTTCGGCCACCTTCAGGGCCGGACCTTTGGAAAATTGTAACCGGACGACAATTGCAAATAAAAACATGCAGTTTTCGCCATTGGATTAATATTATAAAAAACATCCATTATTTAGCAAGCTTTGCCTTTGTGAACTCTTTTTACGACGAAACGTTGCGAAAATTAAAAAAAACATTGAAAAATCAATACAACACTTCCAAAAGAAGATAACTCGAAAACGGTTGTAGATAGAGACGTGTTCTTTTCACAACTATGTGCTGTATTCAAGAAGAGTAAAATGTTGGAACGTTTCAAACTTATTCCGACCACCTTCAGGGCAAAATCTTTGAAAAATTGTATAACTGGATTACCTTTAAAGACAAAAATGCGCGGTTTTCAGCATTGTGTTATTACCGTGGAACTGATCAATTGTATATCAGATAGGGCCGAAACGTCGTGAAATTTAAATAAATCGTAACCCGCGAAGCTTTGCTGATAGGTTTTTGCCGTTTTTACAGTTTGGTACCTTCTGCCAAAGACAGCAGTCAAGTTTTGAATGGTTTTCAGCATCTTCAGGGTCGGATTCTAAGGGAAACCGTGGCTAAAGCGATTTGAATAGGAATTAAGTAGCTGCTAGAACGGGCTGGATGGGGAGAAATTGGTTAGCGGTTAGCCGGAAACAGATGGGACGATATAAAGTATTCGTGGGAAAAAGTTAGCGCGTTTGGTACCCAAGCTCTTTTTTTTTTTGGTTATCTGAATACTCAAAACCGAAATATATTTCGTTTTAGATTGAAATTTACTGCCTCTTCGCGGTGTACTGCGGTAATTTTCAATTTCATGTTTATATCCATTGTTATCGGGCTTTGTGTGGAACAATATTAAGATCAAAGGTATTCTATACGAACAATAACATGTTGTTTTTAATTATTCCGGCATTTATGCAAAATCGGCCATGTACGCTAATCACGGCACGCCGAGATGTTCCCATGTGTGCGGGTTTTATTTATATGTAGAGTTTATTACCTGTAAATTGTAACGGTATTGTTTTTAGTCGGCTGTGCCCGTCACGCGCTTATATCCTACCGAAACTGCGGGGTAATTAGTTGAGCACCAGTGGCCGTAAAAATATGCTAATTTATGCATTTCTATTGTGAGTTCAAAAAAAAAAGTAAATTCGTTTGATGATTACTTTCTATTTTCTACGGTTTCTTTACGGGTTATCGCTTCGCGTAGTTGGTGATATTTTTGTGAAATTTATCTCGCGTTAGGTCTAGTAAGCAGAATTTAGGACCAACTTGGTGTTTTTATGGTCCGCGTACATTATGATTTCGGGCGGTTGAAGTTGGGACCACCTGGGCTTATTTTAGTAAAAGGTTTTTTATAAAAACGAAGAGCAACGTACTGCAAGTATTCACATTTCTATGAAACACGAGTAGGGGGATGCAATTTTTAATATATGCGCGATGTAACAGTCAGGATAGTTCCATAATCTTGTATTTTCATCGGTAGATTTTTAAAAAATTTATTTATCCACACGCAAGTATGCCCAGACCAGTGGCAGGATAGGAAAGGGTGGAGGAACTGTCTGGGAATCGGACAGAGCCGACAGACGCTATAGAATCGATTTTTATATACATGAAGATAGATGGTAGTCAGAGGGAGTCAAATATGGAGAGTGAGGCGCAAGGGAAATCGAAGCCAAGAAGCAGAGTAAGATTGATCTAGTTGTCTTCGTTAAACAAAGTATGTTAATGTGAGGATGTTCACTTTTAATTTCTCGTTGATCTTGTAATAATTACTCCTGCACATGCAATGGCAATTAACCGCCAGCAATTAATTAAGATTAGCATAAGCAGTGATTTTATTACACTTCACGATCGGTGCAGTAACTACCGTTAAGAAGCAACAATCTGCATACAGTTTTATAACCACCATTACATAATTACACGGAAATGTTTCAGTATATCGCGAAAACCAGTTCGAGTACGGGAAGATGCGCGTTGTAGAAGCGACTTCGTCGTTTTAAATCGGCGATAACGTCAAGAGGCATGATCAAGTTTAGAATGAAGTCAATATTTAAACGATTTAACAGTTGCAAAGTTCCTGAAGTAATAGATAACGCTGAAATTGTTCGATACCAATTCACTTCTATTTTGAATGAAGCAGTCGTAAGTTTTAATTAGTAAATCTGTCTGAATTAAAATGTTTGCAGAGCTTAATTTACCAGAGAGGACCGAAAATTTGTATGACCCAATTTTTTTAAAATTCTTTCTTCCAAAACTCGCTACTAAAGACTTGATTTTTGAGGGCGACATTGTTACAGTTTAAGCTATTGTCTGTAAACAAAATTATCATCCTGTACTCCCTCTAATTAAACGTTTGATGTGCAATAAACCAGCAGGACTCTTCACCGACATTAACATAATCTAAAGCGACTGTGCTCGTCCCACAGTACCTACTGATACACAATGTGTCCACAAATAATTTACGTCTGCGCTATTAATTTAGCTTGATTTAACTTAATAATCTGTGCAGCTCACTCTCACGATCCTAATTAATCATTTTCAACAACATATTAACGTTGAACAGAATTACAAAGGCTGCGTAGGTTGTTATAAAGTAGAACATCAACATGTTGCTACTCTGCTGGCTTTTGTGTGGTTAACAGACATGCTAGGAGTGTGGTTTCGCTAAAATGCATATTTCTAGACAATTTGCTTCAGTTGATTAAATTTCGGGGTGTTTATTTCGTACAACGATCGATGTTGAGCTAAGACGCGAACGTCAAACGTTGGGTCATCTAAGTTTGTGCTTGCTGTATGGAAATATTCCAAAGCGTTGCCATTTTTTTGTGCATTAATTCAAAAGTTTTGCAGTGCTATTTATATTTTCTAAAAGTGTTAAAAACACCCTAGACAACACTTTTATACCTTTGGTTTGTTTAAAAACGGCCTAAAACAATTTTTAACAGCTCTTCAAACTTAAAAAAAAATCCACAAGTATGGCCCAGCAGTTTTTTTTTTGGCATTAATTTAAAAGTTGTGCAATGGACTTAATATTTTCCAAAAATGTTAAAGACACCTTAGACAATGTTTCTCTACCTTTAGTTTGTTCAAAAACCGCCCAACATTTTTTTTACAGCTTTTCAAACTTAAAAAAATATATTCCAAGCGTATAGCTTGGCCAATTCTTTTGGCATAAAGTCGAAAGTTGTGCAATGGTCTTAATATTTTCCAAAAGTGTTAAAGACACTCTGGGCAATGCTGTTCTGGCTTTAGATTTGTTTAAAACCCGCCTAAAAGGATTTTTTACAGCTGCAAACTTAAAAAAGTATATTCCAAACTTAGCTTAGCAAATTCTTTTGGCATAAATTCAAAAGTTGTGCAATGGGTCTTAATATTTTCCAAAAAGGTTAAAGACATCCTAGACAATGTTGGCTGGAACTAATTAGCTACAATTTTGTTGATCCTAATTCCAAGTTTCAAATCGAAATTAATTATCCAACTCCTAATGCAATTCGTTAATTCAACCCCTTCATTTTAATTTATGATAACCGTATTTAGCTATTCAGTTAAGAGAGCTTCGATAATGCGAAATATAAGCATGGCGCAACAAAAAATTCGCGTATACATGAGCAAGCTTTTAGTTCCAGACGTGAAACGCTCGCTGGATTGAAAGATCGGCTAGATCTGTCGATGGACTAATCAATTGGGAAACAAAACCATTTTCTCGTGAAAAACGAAGCTATTCACACGCCAGTCAAAGTCACTTTTGAAGACTACTCTATTTCCACTTTCAGTAAAAGAGCAGACAGATTTTATTACGTACACTTCTGCTATTTAATGTAATCAAAGCTAGACATGCCTGGAAATATTTCATTTTACAATTAATTAAAAACGTACGACAATAAATGCACGCATTTAGAAACATGTGCAAATATACAATTTTTAGAATAATTTACACTTTATTTTTCTCGCTTTTCACTACTTTTAAGCTTCAAGCTTATCTTCTTTCGGAAAATGCATTGTCGTAATTTAATTCCTAATAAATTTAGCTTGGCCTTCGTGTAATTACTCTCTCTAACAAAAATTTAAACACAATAGAACGGTTAAGATATAATAACAACGAGCAAAGTTTTGTTTCTTTCTGTATATATTAAACATCTATTGCTTCTCTTTTATCATTACGATATTTCAAATACTCCTTGGCCACAACGGGCATTATAAACCCATTACCAGCGAAACAGAGCACGATAACTTCTAACTTAGTTATCTTAGCCTTTAGGTTCAATACACAATCTCTCGAGTTTCGAACATTCTCAGCACAAACGTAAAGACTTTTTTACTGGTTAACACCTTCGAGCAGAAACGAATGGGTATGTGACACAGGCAGAAGCAAATTTGAATGTATAAGGCAATTTGCAAGCGGGTTGTTTGTGAAAATTTTAATATTTAGAAAAGTTGGAAGCCTCCGCGTGTGGTGATGAACCGTTTGATGTCAAGATGAAGCAATCAACGTGCGATTTGTGCGGTTTTAAAAGTTGTTGCGTGTATCGGGAAAAATTGAGACGGAGATGAATATAATTCTTGTTCGGATTAGTCGACTTGTGAAATCAAAATTGCCTCAAAATAGAGTGGATAAAAATATGTGCTTGTTCCATCTTCCATCAAGACATTATAAAAGAACGCTTCCAGAGATGATGGTACCTTGGTTGGTGACTATTTCTGGTTTTTGCGGAAGAAAGGTACAAATTCGCAGTAAAAAAAAAGGTTTTCGTATTTTTTATTCAATTTTGTAAGTGAATTTGCTATAACACTTTTAATAAAAACTTAGTTACGTTCTGAACTTTATTTTTATTATCTGATTCTGATTACTCAATCCAGATAAATAAGAGTTAGGAGTTTTAAATATACCTTTAAAAATTACATTAGAAGGATGTCAAAACTAAGTATTGTACATGGAAACAAGAAAAAGTTTAGTAACAAATCTGAAATCGATGCATGTTATTGAATAAATGTTATCTGATTTGTAGGAGTTTTTTTTTTGCTATTGACAAAAAAACAGTTGGAAAGGTTTAAATATCTAGAAGTTATCATAGAGAAAAATGGAGGAATGGACAAGGGAATAAGCGAATCGACAGGAAACCTAACAATAGAAGGACATGACTAAATAATAAAATTATTTTTCAACTATCCACGAATCCACAGAATTTATAGCCATCAACCATTTAGCAAGAATCTACTTCGCTATTAGTTATCAAGTTTTTAAGTGCACGGTGAAAAGCGTTCGTTATTTATTACAGTTAAAATATTTTTTAGCGAATGTAGCACAGGTTTTCGAGAAAGTTGAACGCGATTGCAAGTTATCAATAGTTGATTTATTGACGCTCTTTGAGTGCAGATAGAAAATTTATGCCCAGATTAGCCATTAGCAATTACATAAATGGTCTTTACGTGAAGCTGTGGAAGCAAAGAATGCTTTGCGATAATGTCCGTCCTCCGAAAAGCAAGTGAACACGTATTAATAATTATTTTGGCGCGTTTGAGTCGTGATTTCGCGTAGTAATGGTCTTCGAAGATGCCCAAAGCCCCGTTTATTTGCACCGATAAATATAGCAAAGTCCGTAAAGAAATTTAAAAGGCCCTAAAACTCGCTCAAAGTGTTTGTCTTTCAGTAATTCACTTCGTAAAATAAGTTTTCTGTTGGCTGTGTTGCCGCTATTAAAAAGCAGCACCCCCAGGTGCTTTAAAAGGCACATTTTTACTCATTTAGGAGCTTAATCTGTATTTAAAAAACGCCTCTTAGGCCTCCGCGCGCGTTATGTCGGCAACAAATCCGCTAAAATGGATCGAAAATTTGCGGTTAACGGCAAAAACAGTTGCTTTCGACGCAGTTTTACGTTTTGCGGGCGTTTCGGGACTGATTAAATCAAATAACGTTCGTACGCGATACGCAAAAAGTGAAAGGAAAATTTGTTGAACAACACGGGCTTAGAGTTTTTATCAGTGATGGCGAGAATTGCGTCAATTCCTGCGTAATACCTCCAAAAAGTTTATGTAAGAATTATACCTAGTACGAGGGACGAGCTAAATTTGTGGAGAATAAAAAATACGATTGATATTAGGTTAACTTTTGGAACATCCTATATGAGCGGATCCCAAATACTACTTGGGGTTAATCAAGAAATGCAATGGACTTGAAACCTTTAAGAAAAATAATCTCTTGCACCCATTTTTGAGAGCTTTTCCTAAATTATTTTCTTGTAACGATGTTGAAATATAAAGGGTCTGTCCCTTTTCCAACCCCGCGCGTGTATCATTTCATTCTCCGCTTTAGCATACCGTTCTGGTAAGGATAATAAAAACATAAAGTGGAAATAAAAGCCTAATTTACCCGGCCCCCACACATTCTGAAACGTTTGCTAGCGAAACGCTTATAAACAGTTGGTTTATATTTCATACATACGACGAATACGGTCATATTTAGCCAGTTCCGTTAATTTTCGACTTAAAATATTGACCCTCTGGCGCACGCACGTTTGATATATGACGTTTTATTTGTTCAGGTTATTTCCTGAACGTCGTTTTCCTTTGCCGGTTTAGATATAAAAGGTCCTTGCTTTAAATATCAGCCATTATTCATCTTTCACGTACCGGAAATTACGTTGAAGTGTTCATTAAAATTTGGCGTGCCGCTCAAAATAAAATTGTCTTAATAACTGGCCAAAAACTAAGTCTTAAAATGTGTAGGGGGAAGGTTGGCTGAATGATATGATCTAACTGTGATGTAGATTCCTTCTTTCAGGTATGTGTTTTCAAGAATATTCATTCATCCATCTCCGTTAAGTGTATCTATAAAAAAAACTATCTTCATCTTTCCATGATCCTCTGTGATTAGGACGTTGTCTTCTTTGTCTTCTATCCATTTCATACCTTTAGCATAATCCTTTCTGGGGTTTTTTCATGCAATTTGTTCATCGTGGCTCTCTTTAAATGAAAATGTGTAATACAAACAGCTGATCCAGCTCATTATCATTTCACAGGCGTATATTAAAGCCCCTAAATAATATTTGCTCGTCTCGTTTTCATGATAATACGCTGGCAGAGTTAGACTGATTATGTTTCATGATTAATTAAGGCCGACTGTTGTATCTGATACCGCACAGCACAAAGTGTAATGTTATATAAAGCGGATAAAAATGCGTCGTTTATAATTTTTGAAACAGAAATCGGTTCAATATGATCTGCACAGGTGAACAATACTAATAGAAGTTAAAGCAAGCATTGTTCAATAACAGAAACTTTTTTGGCAGGCTTTACGTTACTTGCCATCAAGTTAACTACGTAGAGACATTTTTGTGTGGGGCTTTTGCATGTCTGTTGTTTATTTTTACCAGCAAATCGATAATAAATACACGAACAACTACTTCTTGAAGACTTAAAATGATTACATACTTAATTCGTAAAGTTTTCGTCGAGATTTTCTTTATGAAAATGAAATCTTTACAGAAAAACCTGGTAGTATTTTCAAAAAATATTTATTTACTGCTGAGATTATGTACCTATACAGTGCCTGGCAAAATTTTCACCCTCGTAATATTGAAAATTTAGGAATAACTACTTTATAAAATTGTTTTGTGAAGTTTATAATTTGCTTCATTAAAAAGGCACCACTTCTGAATTAAAGAACTTTTGAGTAAAACGATTTGAAGCTGTTTACAATAAATTCAAAAATTATAGGTTAGCTTCTAAAAATTTGTAGGTACTACAGGCGAAATTTATGGATTTTCTACAAAAAAAATCTGTGATGATTTCAAGGAATCCCAAAATTGCCAAATATCTTTTGAAAATATACACAACTCCTGAAAATTACGAAATTTTGACAAAAAGTATATAGCAATGATTTTAGTTATGTCAATTTCTAAATCGCTTGTAAAAATGTTTAGTACCTCTGCAATTTATTAAATATTTGCAGAACTACCCAGGGCTGATTTCAATGAATCTCAAGTTTAAATTCACTTTTAAAAACGTTTTTAATCCCTGTGGTCTCTAAATAATTATAAGAACTACTTGATATTTATTGCAAAAAATCAAAAAAGATTGAAATTACCCTTAAAATATTTATTTTTCCTGCAACAACGAAATATTTACAGGAACTGCTTAAGAATGATTCTAGTTATTCAAACAATGTTCCTTACAATATGTAAATTTCTTGAAATTGATTAAATTAAAACAAAAAACGCCAAGTACCACATTCAGAATATTCTTAAACACAAAATTGCTTCTGAAAATATTTATTAGGTATGAAAATTTTTAAATCTCCACCGAAGTAATTTAAGTCTTTCCAATTATTCCTAATTGACTCCTGAAACTATTTAAAAACGCTGAAAATTATCAAGTTAAGGCCAAAAAATCCTAGCAATAACCGAAATTACTCCAAAAAATTACTATTTCAGCATTTAAAATGTATAGAACACCAAAAATTCTTAAAATTTGTATCCAGTCTACTAAGAAAGGTTTTAAATACATCCAAAAATGTCTATAACGGGTCTAAAAATTTCTGTAACCCTGGAAATTTTTGAAATTCTCGCAAAAACTATTTAGAGATGTTTTTATTTAATCCAAAAATTTTAGAATCGTTTCTGAAAGTTTGTGTTACTCCTGAAATTAACGATTTTTCTTAGAAACCTTGATAAATGCGCCTAAAAATATATTATGCACTCATAAACTTGCACATTCTTTTTTGTATTTATGGAACTTTTGTTGAGAGAACCCAGTACTGTCTTTATTATATCCTAAAATAGCTCCTTAAAGAAGGTTAATCGCCTGAAAATCATGAAATCTTTGCTGAAACTAGCTTGTAATGCTTTGAAAGTTTTTGTTCTCTCCTGAAAACACTTATAACGCTTGAAACTTATTTATACTGGAACGACCTCAAGCCAAGTGCAAGGATTATATCTCAACACACCGAAACAGGAAATTAACTCATGCTCTCGGTAAACTTTAGTAATGGACTCGCTGACCGATGTCTTTGGTTTAAAGCCCGCCAACCATGGGGACATTATGGTTAACGGCCTGTTAATAAATGGGATAAACGCAATAAAGCTTTCGCGAATTCTCACGTTTCTGTTCCGAGGGGCTAGTGACAGACACGCTCTAATAACCGGTAAACTTCGTCTAACAACCGGAACATCGCGGCATCGAGTTACTTGGTGAGTGTGCCGAACTGTACAAATGAATCCTCTTGGACGTCTAACGAAGTTGTGCATGCAAAGTTTTGTTTAAAGTTGTTTACGTGATGGTCAATAACCTTGGGCACCTAGAACTGACCTCGTTCAAGATGCTCAGCGTTATATTACTTGGACATGAGAAATATACGCTGAAAATATTTATTTATAGGCAGTTGATTGCCTTCTAGAGCACCCTAAACGATTTTTTTTTTCAAAAATAATAAAGCCAGTAAGGAACTACGGCATACAATTTTGGGGGTGTGCTGGTAATACTAACATTAAAATAATACAGCGATTCCAAAATAAAGAACTCTGGGCAATTGTGAATGCTCCGTGGTACGTGAGCAATGTCGACCTCCACAGGGACCTGAGGATGCCAACAGTCGACGAAGAAATTCAAAACTTTGCCAACAAACACGAACAAAGGCTGCATGATCATATTAACACCAAAGCCCTGCAGCTTTTGGACAACATCTAATGAGAAGACCTAAACGGGCCAAAACGTTTTAGTTAGTGTAAAGCAGAGCACTGTGCGGTTGTAAAAAGTGTCGTTCTTGAAAACAAGAATACAGAAAAGAAAATTAGACACCAGCAGGTGAACTCTTAACTTAAGTATATAAGTATCATAGAGACCTTCTGCTGGTTGGCCAAAGAAGGTGCAATAAACAATATAGTTTAGAAAAAAAAACTCCGCTTTGGCCTTCCCCTTAAAAGTTTTTTTGGTTGAGCGAATAGTGTTATAGTTTGCGTAGATTAATATCGGGATGTTGGTGGAATTATAGTTTGAAAAATGACGGGCTTGAGAACTCCAGCTCGGCAAATTTTGAAAGATTTGGGTGCGATAACTCTGATTAGTATAATAGCTGGCTTATTCTCTAACGCGGCCCATCAATCAAGATCAGAATTTAAGGACTTTGGAAGGGAACAATCAGTTTCTGTCAGATATTATTTGCTCTAGTTGATGTTACCGATATGTGTCAGGTTATCACAAATAATGAAGTCCACACTTAATTCCGACAAATACTGTGAACTTTTTTGCAATCTCAAAGCTGGAATTACGTTCTGAGTTAGTGGTAATGTTGTTTTCATCCGAATTGCAATAGCTGTTGTAATTTCGACCAATTTCTTGGGGAAATATAAACCGCAACAAATGACTGCCGGTTAGCATTAATTTTTTTTATAGAAATATTTGCGTGGGATAGTGTTTTGTTATTCCTGATTACATTTAAATATTTCAGGAATATTTCGGGCCGACTTTTAATAACAAAAACGTTGTTTACGCGTCTGCTATGCCATAATTTCAACTTTTAATCGCGAAAATGTAGTTTGATTATCCCGAAATCGGAACGGCGACTATCTAAATCAAAATTTTAATATCGCATCGACAGCTTTGTTACAAAGGCATTAGCGGCTGAAAAAAATACTCAGCGACGCGCACTAGCTTTTTTGAGCATATATGTATTTCGGGAATGACAGAAAATTCTGCAGAAAAAGAAAAAATGTATGTCAAGTTGCCCGTACTATTAAAAGAAATCATGTAATCAGGCTGTTTGTTTCGTGGTTTTTATAGTGTAGTTGAATCTGGCATGTTGGCAGCCCTGTGACAAATGAGAATGGTCCCGCTCTTACGTCATTAAACAGGCGTCGTTAGCAGTCGCGGGTCGGACGTCAGTTAACCGACCTTTGCGGGGTGCAAGTCCCCGTTCCCGGTTACAAGTGAATAGCGTTCCGCCCGGAACACTAGATTTGTCTTGAAAATCGGTCTGCAAATGCCCTAGCTGCATAGTTAGTACTATTTCTGACTAGATTTATGACGGGTTTTAATTGCTTTGTGATTGTTGGTAATTGTACATAGCGGAGATGATATGATTGCCGTAATTAAGGGTGTTACGGAGGCCATTTCCGGGTTTTCCGGAGTTTTTCTATTTTTTTTGGAAGATACAGTTAAAATTTATTGTGGGCTTTTGCAAAATACGAAAGGGAATCAACTGGTTCACTTATTTTAAAAGCTAGACACTTGATTGTTATTTGGCACAAAATACATCATGGATATAATGGTCAGATGAATCGATATTATTAAGAAACATTTAATTGTACGATCTAAGAGTTTGTAAAAATTTGTATTTGTTTTTCCTTACGATATCCATGCTAATTGTTTTTTTTTGTTCCAGGTAAACAAAGTCCAAAGATGTTCAGTGTTTCTTGAAAAATTGGCTGAACCGAATTTGGGTAGTGAGCTTGCTGGGTTTGTGCCCGTTTTTGAAAATGTTCCTACACATAATATTCCAAGACCTTCTTAAAATTTTTTACGACAAAATTTGCTTATAATTATAGCGCTTTTCCAAGAGTATTAATATCCCCCGTTCCAACAAACACATAATTTCCAAAATATATAAGGAGTTTAAAACATGCGCCAACTTTGGTTTTTAAAATTAAATACCCTGTATATTATTAAATTTATTGAATCCTTCATTCATTTTAAGTAAACTTTTGTTAAAGGTTTTTTGTAGCTAAAATGCATAGTTTTCAAGTAATTTGCATTAAATAATTGTATACCCTTCGCCTCCACCAAATTTTCCCATGTAAATAAAACTTTAAATAAAAATTAATATCTTATGTTTCAATGAAGACAAACAAAATTACAGCATGTCGTTGGAAAGGGCACATTTCAGCCTAATTTACGAGATGCCCAAAAACATTTTGACGCATACAGGGTGATCAAAATTACACCAACTTTAATTTTTAAAATGAAACACCCCATATATTATAACATTTATAGAATCCTCCAATTATTCTAAGTAACTTTCGGCAAAGGTTTTTTTCTTTGGGGCTAAAATACCTCATGGTTTTAAAGTGATTTGCTTTTATTAATTTTGTACACGGCACCCCCACCAAATTTTTCCACGTATATAAATACTTAAATAAAAATTAATATCTCGTGTTCTAAAACAATTAAAAAAATTTGTAGCACGTTGTTCAAAAGGACATATCTCACTCTATGTTAGGAGATGTCTAAAAAGACTTGTTTTCGAAAAAGTGTTTGGAAAATTGTTTCATAATTCATTATTTTCAAAATTTCCAAAATCTTTTTGGTTATTGCAGGCTTTTCAAAAACAATTTTTACCATAATTTTGAAGACGTTCTTGTATAATTACAATGCTTTTCGCACGACCCTTTTTCAAAAATGTTTTCCATACTACTACATCCTTGCTTTGTGTTCGCTCATTTTCTGCTTTACCTCGTTCTGCACAACACAGCTAAATGTGCGTTTGTTCCATAATGTGCGTGAGAACTTACCGCAGATTTACGGCTGCTACACACAGCGGTCCAATGTATGTGCCGTTTACACGAAAGATTAGAGCAATCACATCCATTACATACACAAAGAGGACTCCGATATGACAACAAAATTACAAACAACCTGCAAATTTAAGATACGCGCGCTTAAAACAGTCGATATCTCACTCATCCAACAACTCAAAAGACAGTAGTTGCTACTTAAAACAAAATTCCTAACGCGGTTTTAATCCCACAGCCTTTTGTTAGTATTTAAGCGAGTTAAAAAATTATTCCATCGACTTTACTCATTGTTTGTGTCCATATTCCACCGATTCATGAGTATTTATGTGCGATTTTCAATTTAATTTCGCAATGTAGAAAAAGTTGGGAATCCGAAAGCGTCGGTGTACGTCGAGTGGGCTCTGGAAACTAATCAGACATGAGAAACAACTGATGCAAGATACAGCCGGTATTAGTTCTGTAATTGAATTCGAGGGGGGTGCTAAAAATTACGCCATTGTTGGATGTAATTAGTTTTGCATTGACGACTCGTTGGATTCCGATACATTTCTGACGTAAATGAATGAAAAATACACACCATGGCCCATTTCCACAAACTATTTCCTTTTTTTTGATATTAATTAACATGTTTTTAGTTCTGCAAATTGTTTTCTAACTAATAGAATTGTTGAGATAAATAAAATCACTTGATTTAGCTCACTTTTTTCTTCATTTTCATTATAAAGAGCCTACATTCATCGCAACTAAACGTTTTTCATCATACCCATTCCATTAAAAATTAAGATAAATCACCTAATCCCAACAGATCGCTTTAAAATTACCCATAGATTGCGGAATGCGCTGAAATTCTGTTTTTATTTCGGTTTTGTGTGTATGTCTCGTTTTAAAAGCTCCGCTCTCATCAATCAAGCGAGCCATGCAATTCTTTCTTGTATTTTAACATTTCAACTTTTTGCCTCCCCTGTAAAACAGGCGATACACGATGTAGGTGGTTGAGAGCGCCCTGTAAGCCCCGCTAATCGCACTTATACCCCCCATTAATCTAGTGAGCTGGGGATTACCAGCTCTTCTTGCGCATAATCGCCTAGATAAACTACTTAATTCGGTGTGTATGTAAAACATAGTTCATATCGTTTTAAATTGCGTTTAAAATCGATGTGGAAATTTGTTAGATTCGATTGGGGTACATCCGGGCGTCTTTTGCGCGAAAAGTTGGGAGTTTACGGGGATGGGAAATGGTCTAATTCGGATTAAATCAATTTGTGCAGTCATATTTCATGGTTTTTGTAACCAGTCATAGATTATATTTACATTAAAAGGGTTGAATGGGAGGTAAAAAGCGTTCAACCGCTAACGGACCTGTGTTACGAAGTTCTGTGAACAACCTCTTGGTTTTATTGAAAACCAAACGATCGCAAACCCCAGAAAACAAATGGAATTTTGAGTTTTTTTTTACTAGTGTTAAAAAAAGGGTTATGTTAAGTTTTTTGCGATACAGTAAACTTGGAATTACAAAAACAGCTACAAGTTATTAGCAATATTGAATATCATTACGATTTTTCTTTTAATAATACGATAATAAATTTGTTTACAAAAGATCTGGGATTATTCGAAAACAGATCATACATTTTTCAAAATAAATAATGTTAAGTGTTTTCCAAAACGATTTCTATGCCTAATCATTAAAAAACTCTCTTACACAATTTTAAAAACAGTTTTTGAATCAGATCTTTTTTGAAAATAAATTTGTTTTAGTCTTTTAACGAATTATATATCGAAAAATTTTGCTATTTTCAAAACCTATTTTCTAAATAAGTTCATGTAAACCTGATAATTATTAAAAAACTCTTTTCAAAAATATTTTTCAAATGCGCCTTTTGTAAACTTAATTAGGAAAAATTAAAAATGGTCTGTTGAAAGTCCTTGCTATAATTCGAAAATTATTTTAAAATAATTTACCGAAATAATTTGGGATTTTTCAAAGTGTTTCCGAACTTTTTAAAGTTAATAAGTTAGGTATTGTAATTTTCCAAAAATCTTTTCCCAAATAATTTTAGAGCCCTGTAGTCATTTCAAAACATTTTTCTACACAATTTTAAAAACAGTTTTCGAAAAACATTGTTCTAAAACTTTGGAATCATTCACAAACCTTTTTAAAACTATTAACTGAAAAGTTTTCTGATTCGAACATATTTTCAAAATCATCTATAGGCAGGTTTTGGATGGTCCACAAACTTTTATGAAAATCCTGCAAAATTATTGAAGGTCCTGCAAAATTATTGCAAATCCTGCAAAATTATTGCAAATTTCCAACAATGGTTTTCTAAAACAGTTCTAAAAAATAATTTCCATAGGCCTATTCCAAAACTTGAAAAGAAAATCAAAACTACTTTACAACAACCCTGTTTAAAATCATTTTTCGATAATATAGTTTCTAAAATTAAACGTAAATATGTTGATTTGTACTGTTATTCGTTGATCAAATAAAAATAAGTATTTGAAGCAAACTTTATACGTACAAAAACATAATGGACATTGCTATTTTCGTGGTGTATTGGAATTCGTGCCGGGACTGGCACTTGGAAGCTTACTATTAGCCCTAAAACCTTTGTCAACTGTTGTGTAAGATAACAAACGACATCCAGTATATCAGAAACGGTGACAACTATATTGAAGCAGATATTTTTACGACCCAGATGCATTTTTACGCCAGCTTTATAAATAAAATATATCTCCCGGTATATTACACTTAACTTTTTTCGTATTAGTTCGCAACGGTCGGGAAATCTTTTCGGCTCGTCTGTGTTGGGTTTTTGCCGGGTCTTACGATGATAAAGTGCGTTCGATCCAATTAAGTAACAGGGTATTTTTGAATTAGGGGTAAACAAAGCTCGCCATTATCTGATCTAGAAGAAATTGCGGGGGATTTCAGACCTCAATAACTCACGAAAGGGACACCAATTTAACCCCAAATATATAGTTTACTCGGCCGCAGTGATTAACTTAATTAATATGAAACTGGTTGCGTTTTGGGAAATTGTTATCGGAGAGAAAGTTATTTTTCAGTTAGTTTCGTAGAACAAAATTCTTTTTGTTTGTAAGTTTGTTCGACAAATACCGAGTAATAACTACGGGCCCACTAGAAGAGGAATTTTGGAAAAGGTTTTTGGGTAATAACACGACGTCCAATGAATAATTTTGCCATTCGAACAATCTAAGATCGCTTATCTTGTTTTAAAAGCATGTAATGCTTAAATCCAGTGACAGTTTAAAGCTTTTTCTCACATACTTGGTTGCAGTCTTCTTTATTCATTATAAGCGTTCCTGAATCTTAAAAAAAGTAAGACTTTTTACTAAATGGTTTTGAAATGTTGACGAATAACTAAAAAAAATTCCCACAAGTGATATTAAATGTTTTCCAATAGATTTTCGAACAGTTAAAATAATGCTTGGTTGGTGCTTTTGAATCTCCTTTTTTGAAAAGGTTTTTTAAGCTACAAAACTTTTTAAAGATGTTTTAGCAATTTCCTTTCATGAATTTTTGGGTAAATTTCAAGACTTTCTAAGTGGTTTTTGAATGAATTGGTAGTCGTTATGCATTGCTTGCATGTTGTACACTTATAACATTTTAAAGGAATTTGATGAGCTACAAGTATAAATTCGATTTTTAATCGTTCTGTGAACGAATTGGAAGTCGTTATATATTACAGGCAGGTTGTTTAGCATTTCTACAATTAATAAAGCCCCCGATAACATTTTTAAAGTTTTTACAAAAAATAATCTCAGAGTATAAGACACATAACAATTTTAAGAACTTCGAAGTGTTATAAATAATATTTTTAATCGGTTTATGAACGATTTGAAAGTCGTTATTCATTGCATACATGTTGTTTAATATTTATACACTCAAAAAATATTTTTTATACACTTACAACATTTTTAAGAAGTTTGATTTGCTACAAATAATTTTTTTAATCGGTTTGTGAACGAATTGGGAGTCGGTATACATTGCACACATGTTGTTTAATATTTCTACAATCAATAAAGCCCCCAAAACTCTTAAAAACAAAAGAATCTGAGGGTATTCTACACTTAACAACATTTTCAAGAACTTTGAAGTGCTGTAAATAATATTTTTAATCGATTTCTGCACGAAATGGTTGGTTTTTCTTTACCAAAATGCTGTTGGGAAGCTTTTAAAACAATTTTGTAAATGTTTCATCCAAGAATTTTGAATTTTTCTCAAGCTATTTTCCAAAACAACATTTTTAAAGCAGTTTTAGTGACTTTGCTTTAAAAAAAGTCGCATTTCCGAATAACCACGTAAACTAAATTAAAATTTCTGTTTTTTACGGATCGCCCTGTATAACCACCAACTAATTTCCCCTTCACCGAAAATCTCCGAATGAAAATAACAATCGCGGAAACGATTTTAGGCCCACAGATGAACTTCTCACAGCTGTCTTTGTAAAACTTGTGAGAAATGTTGCCGACTGCCTGGAGTTTTTTTGTTCAAGCAGTTGCCAGCAACTCAGAAAGAAAGCATATTTCTTCCACACAATTAATCTTGAGGTGGTCATCTGCAGGCCCAGTCAGTCTTGATAATTCTCTTGTTTTTGTACACGCAATAGGATTAAGAGAAAAGTTCGTCGTGACGTAATATCACTGGAAATAAATAGAACTGACCGCTGTTATGAGAAATCTTAATGGCCATGGAACGCACCAAGCAAAGAGACATTTGTTATAGAAAAGTTTCCGAAGAAAACAAGCGAATATTTGCAGGAAATGAAAAACAAATGAGTGACGCAACTAAAATTTGGTAGTAGGCGTCGATTAAGAAACAAATACCGTTCTGTACCAATCTAAATTTTGATTTTTTCGTGGTGGAGAGGATAAAATAAACACAGTACCAAAATGAAAGTAATATAGACAAAAAAGTATTTATATTTTGATAATTTTGCGTAAACTTTGACTAAAACCTGCTTATTTAATCAAAACAATTTGGACGCTCAACTTTATTCTGTTTTTTTGTGGACTCTTCATGTATTTTCTTTATAAATAAATGAACCTTTTTGTGAAAAAATCTGCCTACATCCATTCTCGCATATTACTACAAATAAATCCCTGCATGTATTAAAAAAAGCATAAATTTACATCGTATCCTCCTAATTAAAGCATGAACAAATCGCCGCGAAATTCCTGTTAAAATAACGAGAGACGGGAATTACCAACCAGCAATTTTTACTTTATTAAAAAGTTAACGACATGTTAAAATTACTCGACACCAAAAAATCAGTTCAGATTTATCCGCCGTAAAATGCGCCGAGACTCAAAGACGAGAATGTAAAGATTTCCACATGAATTCGGTGGTAACTTCAGTTATTCAAAGATACAGCAGTTTTAATGAGCAACTTTGCGTTTTATAGGCGGGCACTGAGATGAATTCGTAATAGGGAGGCCGGGTACTGACACAATAAGTGGTTAAAACGAATGGAGTTGTAGAAAATGGGATTTTTATTTTAATTGCAATTTCATTTCCTCGAAAACATGTATCAGGGTGTTAAAGCTGTATTACACTACACAATTTCTTGTACAATTTCTTGTACAATTTGCTGTCAAAAATTTTTATACTAGATTGTACAGCTGTTGCCAAGTTACAATGTCGTAAATTGACATACGCGAAGTGTCAGTTTACGACCTAAGACCTGTTGTAACTTGGCAACAGCTGTACAATCTAGGGTACCCGAAGCGGGATAGGCAAGCGTGTACCTTAGCTTTTTAGTTTCCCTCCCTGACACGGCAAGGCGCTGATTTGAAAAAATAATTATTTTTAAAGTAGAAAACAATTTTACCGGTATTCAACAAAATAATTTCAAATTTGATCAAGGTGTATTGTGTCAAGTGAAAATAAAATTTTGTTGGAAGTTGAGCACAGAAAGGTGAGTTACTTAATGCTTTTCATTATTAATCTTTATCAGCCTGGAAATTATTTAAATGTGATCATTTACATTTTACAGTAATAGACAACACGCGGCAATTTTAAGGAAAACCGGCTACAGGTAATAAAAAAGTGAAGCAAACTTAATCTTATACCCAGAGGCGGATTTAACGGTGGGCGCACCGGGCGCGCGCCCTGGACCCCGACTTCTGAAGGGCCCATCAAAACCCCTACTTTATTTATTTAAAAATATGGTTTACATGTATTTTTATTTTCCCTGTCTCTCTCTCTCTTTTTTTTTAAGGGGCCCAATATTTTCTTCTGCGCCCGGGGCCTCAACCGACTATAATCCGCCTCTGCTTATACCGAATGTATAACAGATACATGTACCGTTTTGCAAGTATGAAAATGGCTAGAATTATTAACTTTTAACAATGAACTTGTAAACAACCCGTAGCTCGAATTTCTTTAAGATTGTCCAATTCGCACAACTCCAGAACCTAAGGATTGGGACCCGCCTGCTGAAAATTTTGAAGCAGCGAAATCTTTGGAACTGTGTGCAGTTATGTGAGTGGTTTTATTACATATTAAACAAATGTATTACCCAAATTTTTAAACTGTGCAGTTTTTTGCTCAATATTTTACATCCAAATGAACTTTTTGTTGCACATGCATTTATTAATTAAAAAAAGACTTAACGACCAAGTATTGTTCTATCTATTTAATCAACATTGTAAGTGGTATTTGATTATGACTATGCTAATTTTTTACTGCCTTTAAATTTACATTTTTAGTTTTACTACATTTTATTATTGTAAAAAACCATGTAGATTTTCTGTTTGAATGATTAATCATGTCATACTGATAATTTAATTAAAACCATATATCCAATTTTTGCAATTTTTTAATCCATAAATACATAAATAAACTAAATAAATTGGAAAATACAAAGCAGAAGGTCTCTGTTAGTCCAGATTGTATGCAAAAGGCGCACATTTTATTTAAAAATTGGGCAGAGTTGCATAGGATTATGTTTGTAATATTTTGTTGTATTGTGTATTTATTGTACGTATTATATAATTATTGTATTATGCTATTATGTACTGTATTGTGTCTCATTTCTGCAATATATGTATGTTATATTATTTATTGTTTTATTGCATCACTATTCTTTAAATTTCGCAAGCAATTACTAATTACTATTCACTTTTGCTCCTCAAAGGGTTTATTTTTTGTGAGTCTTAATGTTAATTTTAAAGATTTGGTCATTTTGTAAAAATTCCTTAAAAAAACATTAAGACTTACTATTCAGTTAACATCTATGGCAGCAAAATTAAATAGTAATTGTGATTCTCAAAAACAATAAAAATCAAATCACAGGAGCGTTCAAAATTATCGCGTTTTAGTACCCCTACCTGACAAGGGATGGCGATGTACGGGACCAGTCGTTACTTAGGAACTTCGTGTTCTATAGTAGCTATGTTCTGTGAATCTAGTATAAAAATTTTTGACAGCAAATTGTACAAGAAATTGTACAAGAAATTGTGTAGTGTAATACAGCTTTTACACATGGAAGGGCCACTATCGGGATCTCGTACAGAGCTACAAAGAAGTTTAAATTAGACAAATTCTTCCCCCTATAGCCTTATAGCCTCATCACTTTGTTCAAGGAAAAATCGAAAAATCTGTAACACCAAAGCAATGGACATAAAACTTCATACATGCTATATTTATTCTCTAATTAACATTTATTTACATTTGGTTTGTTCCAATAACTGTTGGCAAATTTCATGAAAATTTGGAAAGTGCACATTTTTCGTGACCAAATCCATCAGTACTTCAGAAATAAACGCAACAAAACCCGAACGAATGAAGGATTTGTTAAGTAATGTAAACAATAGCTTGTAATGGCACAGAGGGGACCAGCATTCCGATATTATTTCTGTTTTCATTGAAGCTTTCGCGAAACAGCTAATTGTAAATATTGCGGACCCATGCCGAGAGCTAAGCACCTCGGAAAACAACAGAATTATTAGTTAGTCGACTCGAATACACGCTTAAACGCGGCTAAACGTTCCGCACATGACTGCACACAGAGCAACCCATACGTACAAACATATCTTTCATATTCACGTTGCTACACGCGATGCAACCGAGCCAAACAGAATTATTTATTGTTCATTGAAATGTCAGTTTATGGTTTCCGTTTTATTTCAACTCTGCCGTACTCTGGTTCTGATTAGGGATGATTAATTTACAAATGGATTTATCTGCGTGCCTCCTTTGATTGTGTGTCGTTTCATATCGGTTATGTTGACAAGTTCTTCCTCGTTCTGGTAACTTTAACGTTCCTGTGCGAAGCTATTTCGACGTCAAAATATAAGAGTTACGTAATGCGGTTACTGTTATAATGATTATATACAGGGTACTTGAAATTCGTTGCATTTAGGACGAGTATTAAACCACTCACTAAGAAAATAACACCAGTAAACGTCCATATTTTATTATCCTTTTTAAAATAAATATTGTTATCCTTGTACATTTCTTAATATTAATCGTTGGGCTTTGAAAGGTTGAAGAGGCATTATTTAAGATCCTTGTTAAACAAGTTAGGCATAGAAAAATCCCAAAGGAGACGCAGCAAGACTAGAATTTGATTTGGCTTGATTATCCTTTTAACAACAAATTTTTTAACTGTTGTAAAATTGTTGATTGTACTTTTTAGTCTTTGAAACTCTGTAGTGGCATTGAATATGACCCTGTTGACAAAACCTTGACATAAATAGTCTTAAAGGACACCTACCAGGACTAGAGTTTGATTTTATTGGATTATCCTTTGTGCAACAGATATTATTTTTGTAAAACTGTTGATTGTTATTGGTATAGTTTAAAAATTTGTTGGGGCAATAATTGTAATCCTGTTAACGCGAATTTAGCATCGAAAATCCTATAGGACTCGAACGAGGACTACGATTTAATTTTGTTAAATTATCCTTTTCACTCAAGACATTCTAATTGTTGTTAAATTGTTGTTTGTGATTGTTACACTGGAAAAATTTCTAGAGGCCTTAAATATGATCCTGTTGATAGGCGCTTGGCATAAAAAATCTCAAAGGACATGTACCGAGTCTAGAATTCGATTTTGTTATATTATCCTTTTTACTAAAAATCTTTAAATCGTTGTAAAATTGTCGACGGTAATTTTTGGGCTGTGAAAATTTGTACAGGCGTTGATTATGATCCTTGTGACTCGAAATTAACATGAAAAATCTCAAAGGACGACTACAAATCCCCAGATTTAATTTTGCTTAAATATCCTTTTTACTACAACTTTTTTAATTGTTGTAAAATTGTTTATAGCAATTTTTCGACTTTAAAAGCTGTAGTTGCATTTACTTTAATCCTAGAAACACGAATTTAGCATAAAAGTTCTCGAAGCAGGATTAGAATTTGATTTTGCTTGATTATCCTTTTTACTATAGATATTCTAATTGTTTTTGATCTGTTGATTGTAACTTTAAGACTTTAAAAATCTGTGGTGGCATTTATTATTATTCTAGTGATACAAATTGAGCACACAGAATCTCAAAGGACTCGTACCAGGACTGGAGTTTAATTTTCTTTAATTATCCTTTTTATTATAAATACTCTGGTTGCTGTAAAAATGTCGATAGTAATTCTTGAACTCTGAAAATCTGTAGTAGCATTTAATAAGATCCTGGGGACACGAATTTTGCATAAAAATTCCAAAGGACACATATCAGGACTTGGATTTGATTTTATTTAATTATCCTTTTTACTCTAAATATTATAACCCTTACAAAATTATTGATTGCAACTTTTGGACTCATAAAATTTGTGAAGACAATAATTAAGATCCTGTTAACGCAAACTTTAGATAAAATAATCCTAGGAGCACATACAAAGACGAGAATTTGAATATGTTTAATAATGCTTTTTACTACTAAAATTCTAATTGCTATAAAACTGTTAATAACAATTATTGTCTGACTCTAATAACTTGTAGAAGCAGTTAATTATGATCCTGGCGACAAGAATTTGGTACAGAATTTCTTTAAGGACACACACCAGGACTAAAGTTTGATTTTCTTAAATTATCCTTTATACTACAAATATTTTAATTGGTGTAAAATTGTTGATGTAATTGATGGGTTTTGAAAATTTGTAGGTGTGTTAAATATGATCCTGGCGACACGAATTTAGCACCAAAATGCCTAAAGGACTCATACAAGTAGCAGGATATGCATTTGTTTCATTATCCTTCATAATATGAATATTCAAATTAATGTAAGATTGTTGATAGTGGTATTTAAAGTGTAAAAATTGGTAGGAACTTATGTAATAGCCCTGGTAATCTAAATTTGCTATACATTTTTTTAAATTAGTCATGGAAGGAGCAGGATTAAGTTGGTTTTAATTGTACGGTTTATGATTGACGGTAAAAATGGCGTAAATTGTTCATGTACAGTGTACAAAACTCAGTGCTTATAAAGGACAAACGCTTCAAACCGGAAAGCCTTAGACGCGAGAAAAAAAAAGAGGGAAACGAAAACTTTTCCAATCATGTCTCTTATATTTAGAACTTGCCGCATGCAACACACAGAAGTGGCGTGAAATGTTCCTCGTCATTCCTTAGTACTCCAACAGCAATTTTCAAAGAAAGCGTTGCACAGATCCTATTGCTTTTTCCCTTGACACTCGGCCTCCATCCACTACGAGAAATCAATTTTCTTTGAATATTGTAAAACAACACTGACAGAAATCGGACGATATTGAAATTTTATTAAAAGTCTGGATTCAAGGCTTTATTGGGTTCTGAAGATGTTACGAGATATATATTTCAAATCATTTTAAACCTCAGATATTTCGATTTATCTCGAAGCAAGGGGAATTGAATATTGAATTCCTTTCATTTGTTTTTATTAGGGACATTTCGATGGTTCTCGAACATCGAAGATTAAAAACCGATACAACGATACGTCACACACACAAAGGCGCTCGAAATTACTCTTAGCTCGAATAATGGCGGCTTCCTTGCACCTCGCAGTGAATGGATTAAAAATTACTTAGACGCAAGGAAAATTCGTTTTTGAACTTAGGCAGATTTATTAGGCCCGAGAATAAAACTTTCATCCGATATGCTTTGACAGTTCTGATGCGTCTCAACGAATATTCACCTATTTATATAAGGTTAAAAGAACAAGAAAACTCACTTTATAAGATTCCAAAAACCTTTCAGGATTCGAGTCTTGTTCGCAAAGCCGTACTTCAACCCTTTTTATCTGAGTTCTGGTTTAGTGTTGATTCGCTTCTCGCGTTACAAGAATATTACACACGATTTTGGGGAATTGGGTCGTACCACGTGTTAAAATAAGAAATTTCTTTGGGTACGAGGACAACCCATTAAATATTCTGCCTAGCCATGAAAAACGCAAGCCACACTTTCTGTTTTGTACTATAAAGAAGCTGTGGCATTTAGAAACCCCCCAGATTCTGGGGTGGTGCAAATACATTAAAGATTAAGGTATATAAATCAAGATCCCTTCTACCCGTAGGTACTCTAGACACTTCTTTCGTCTAGACACTTTATCGAATGTTTTTTGTAGATCTAAAAATGCGAAGTATGCCTTTTCTAAGAAGATACAATTTCCAGTTTGAGCGTAAATAGAACGACTTACAATTTTTTTTATCTAGGCAAGGTTCTTGTAGGTACTTAAAAGTCCGAGATTCCAAAAACAAGCATTTATAAAGAATTTCCAACAATTTTAAATTAATTAATGTTATTTACAACTATATAATTTTAATTTCAGACAAATACTCGCTTGTCGGAACAGGATAAACAGGATTGCGATATTTAATTATAAACAGAAGTTTGGATCATTGCAGTATTGAATTCTTAAAACCTTTAAAATGTCTCGAATAGGGGCTTCAAAAATTTAATTACGTTCAGATGAAACCTTTTCGATTACACAGAACTTGATGCTCGACTGAATTAATTTAAAAAATATTCGTTTTTGAAGCTGTGTAATTGTTTTACGCCAGCGTGGATTATTTATAAAGGCAATGAATTTAAATGATCACAAATCATCTCTGAATCTTGAGGGAGAGTATCGTTTGATACTTGTATTGTTAAAAAATTAAAACTAATAAAACTTTGCGTTAGTAAAGGGATGTTTTAATGGCGAAAAGTGACCACAAAGAAGGGCTAGTGTATTGTTTGGCGTTTGAGAACGAGACATTTTAAAGGCACAACGTTAGACCATTAAAACTTTTATCTAGAAACTAATTCTTAACGTAATTTTACTGAAAAACTAACAAAATTTCTTTTTTTGCAGGTACGTACAAGCATTTCTTGATCTACTTTGGTAATCTGTGAGCATTTTCAACATCTTTAAGGGGTAATACGTTTTATAAATTAAAAAACTAGGTAAGTTTTATAACTATATCGATTCGGTGACGAGGTATATCAATAAGCCTAAAAAACATTAAACCAGATTTTTTTCCATGGTTGCTTAACTGTTGTACTTTGAAAATTTGTATAGACGTTAAATATGATCCTTGTGACAAAAATTAGGCACAAATAATCAAGAAGGACAAGGCTCAAGTTGTAGTTTTTGGGTTGGTTAAATTATCCTTGTTGCTATAATTTTTCTAATTGTTATAAAACTGTCGATAGCCATTGTCGGGCTTTAAAAATTTGTGGAGGCGTTTTTTATGAACCTGGTTACACGAATTGGGCATTAAAAATCCTAAAGGACACGTGCAAGGAGCAGTTTCTGCGCTAGAATAATTATCCTTTTGACTTGAACATTTAAATAAAGTAATAGGACTAAATCTGCATGTCTAAAGCTAGAATTAATTTTTATTTGACCTGCAAAGCCGATAGGACAAAGTTAAAAAGTCGGTCTAGCAACATCTGCATGTGACGTTGAAAAATCGATGACGACAAAGATGGATCGACGTCAAGGACGTCGCCAAAACGAGCTAGAGAATGTTATCTTTGACAGATTATTGAGTGGTCTAAAAGTTTTAATTGATTTCTGGAGGAAAATTAATGAGATTTAGTTGCAACTTCCAAGTGTTTACGAAGTCTCGGAATTAGTTTTCAGGATTTTGAACTTTTTAATAAAGTTCTATTATCAGATAACTGCACACCCTGAGATAGTTGGAAAAGTAATCTGTTTTTCGGGTAACAATAACGTCTGGATTTTTTAGGTTTTGGTAAATAAAGTTTGGCTAATTTGGTAAGAATGTCTTGGAAATTAATAAAAAAATGCCCGGAAAATGTTTACCAATACTAAAAGTATTTTTCACTTTCGATTGAAACTTGGGCTATTTTTTGATATGCAGGTTTTTGAATTTTTCTCAATAAAAATTTCCCTACTTATCTTACTGCCTTAACATTTATATAAAGTGTTGTTTATGTCTTAGGAATTAATGAAAAATGCCCGAAAAATTTCTATCAAGATTTTTCAAAATCGATTCTGGTTTTGGATTTTTTTTTGTGTTACAAATCCTTGTGTATTTTTCCCTAAAAACTTCTTTACTAGTCTCTTTGCTTTCAGATTGATTGGATGCGTTAAAAAGGTCCTAAAAATTGTTAAATAATGCCCGGAAAATATTTATCTGGTCTAGAAATATTTTTTACAATCAATTCAAATTGTTTTTTTTTACAACTCTTTGAATATTTCTCATAAAAAAATTCTCCACTAATCTTACGACTGTCAAATTTATATAAAGAGTTGAAAATAACTTGGAAATTAATAAATAATACCCGAAAAATGTTTGCCTAACCCAGAAATTTTTCACAACGGATTGGAATTTTAAAGTTTTGTTGATACACAAGTCCTTGAAGATCCTTCAACAAACATTTCTGTGCTTTCAAATTTACATAATATGTTGAAAATACCTAAGAAATTAATAAATAACACCAGGAAAAGTTATCAATCCTGAATTAATACAATTTTGTTCTTTCTGAATAACAATTTTAAGGACTCGTGATTTAATATAGTAAAAAATGTTGTGCCATGTTAACATTACACAATTCTGTATCATTATTTTTGCGTTACACGTCCGATTTCTTATTATTTTGTCTGTCTTATTACCTATTCACGAATATGCACGTTCCTTGCTAATAAAAAGACGCGGATGCTATGCGAAAATACAAAAGGGAAAGGTGCGCGAATAACAAAAGCATTTAGATCAGTGCGTAACGTTTTTGAATTTGTCTGTTAACCTCCGACACACAAAAGAACGTCGACTGACTGCGGCGTTAATTTTTATTTTAGTCTTTGGCTGCACGCACGTGCGTACGAGCTCAAAGACATAATTGAAAAACTTCGAACACGTCGAGAAAATATTGCACTGATTGCTGTGTGTCTGGTAGCCAACGTGGTTTTAGTGCTGTGTTAATCGATTACCGTGAAATGTGTGCTCCTTATTATCTGCAAGTCCAGGCGGATTTTCACAGCGTTCTTATCCAAAAACCGATCGAAAAGGCGAGAAAAACTTTTAAAGAAACGTATGAGCTTATGTCAGGTTGCATATAATGAAAACAAAACAAAAATTCTTCAACAATAAGTATATAGAGTGAGTCACGACGGACGGCACAGAGTTTTATGGCGAAACGGTATATATTTTCAAACTTCTGTCTGGGTTATATTATGTAAGTCAATAAGGGCTGCACTTTAAAAATATTTTCAAACATACAGGGTGCTCCAAAAAAGAGCGGCATATCAAAGTTATACTTTTTCTTATGGAACACCCTGTATAGTTTTAGATTTTTAGATTCCTCTTTGAATTTACTTCAAAAAATGTATAAGGTTATATGGGTCTAAAGTCAACCGTTTTCGTGAAAATTGAATTTTCATGAAAATACAGTACTTTCAAAAATTTTCAAAATTTAAAAACTTTGAAAGGTCTGAAGAAATTCACTTGAAGATTAGATTGACAATAAATTATGTAACACTTTGCTCTACCTACATTTTAAAAATATTATACAGGGCGTTTTTTGCGCTTGGACAAACTTGTGAAACTTTACCGACCAAAAGTGATGAAATCAATTTGCAAATTGCAAGTCGGTGTTCTTGTAATTTTCTCGTTCATTGGCTGTCTAAATCGCAGTAGTTGGTGTAGCCGGTACCTCGAAGCGATGTTAAAATTTTAATTAAAATGATTCTGTCAGATTTTCTTTGCAGAAAAGATCGCACTTGTATTAACTATGTATTAAATCCATCAGTTTCAAGAGTAATTAGAGTTGCGAGAAAGATTACTTAGTTAATTAGTGATCAAAGAGTCTGGGATATTTCAGCAACAATTGGGAACGGAATTTTAAAGAGTACAAGAATGAGACAGCCGACGCGACGGGATCGGGATGTTTATGAAACGAGTTTACGCCGGGAAATAATTTTTAGGGTCGTTAAAAGTAATTAATTTCTTTTCGAAATTTTAAGCCTTTAAATAGTTCTTTAAAAAAATTACTTACGCTAGTGGCGGTTTTCAATCTTTATATATTTGTCAGGGATGCCCAAAGGATTGATAAATATTGCCCGAATTTATTTTACAATGCCTTTAAATAATTTTCACAACCCACTGAAATTTTGGAAAGCTACATTTTTGCAATTTGTCCAATAAATTTTTTTCTACATCTCTGACTGCTTCCAATTTTCTTTCGTTTATTAAAAATATGTAAGATATTAATAAACAATGCCAGGGTAAAACATTTTCAGTCTAGAAATAGTTTTTACAGCCGATCAAAATTTTAGAAAATTTTTACAACCTAACTTTTTGAGTAATAAACAATTTAAAAAATTCCACCTATCCAGCTGCTTTAAATTCGATAAATATATCTAAAATACGGTTAGACTTAAAACATATTGACCCCGGTAAAGTTCAAATAAGCTTGGAAAACATTTTAGAGCCAATTTAAGTAATAGCTCTGTTTTTTGCAAACCATGTTACATACAGTACTGAAAATCAAGCAAAAACTTCAAGGGCACTAGCATTATGAAAATTTCACGGGGAAGATGACTGAAAAGCGGATGGAAAATCCCAGTTCCTAATTTTCTTGGTGATGGACAACTTAAACTATAATTTTTGGTCAACACAATTTTCCTAATCTATTTTGTTACAATAGGTTTTCTAAGCCAATGTTCCTTTAAAACAAGTTTTACCTGTGCTCCCGGGAAAACCACAAATCTTTTCACGCTCAATTTTCCAACGCGATCATACGCTACCCAGTTTCATTCAAACTATCTCCTAAATTTCACCGAAATTACCTCCGATGTTCATATTCACCTAATTTCTTTAAGTTACGACTTTAATATATCTAAGTTACAATCTGTTAAAATGGAGCTGAATGTAGCGGGACTTTTTTTATTCCGTTTTACATCGGCGCTTTCAATAATCTCACGGATTTCAGCCAAATTCTTTTCATTAGTTGCATTCGGACGCTCTTCATAGAATTCATGAAGGATTTTCAGTATTTTTAATTAATAGGATATTTATGGAATGGAATGCTCTCGTCTATAAAACGTTACAGTAACGTTATACATTGAGCACGTTGTTAAATTAATAATAGAAACGGAAAAATATATTGTGGAAAACGTAGCCAGCAGAAATAATACGTTTCAAGTGTTTTCAAGACGTTTTAAGGATAAAAACGCGCAAAAATCGGGATATCCATGGCGTTTGAAAACAAAATGTGTGCTTAATTTTATAGAGAAGACGAAAAGGTCTGTCTTAGACCATCAACTTTGCAGAAAAATCAAGTAAAATATGTTTTGCACGCGTATTTGAAAAACAAAAAGTATCAAAATCGAAAAACACACACTTCAGTTACAAAAATTATCAGTAGTAATATAACAAGTGCATTGAAAATTATCGATAATTTTTGGTAAATATGCCCGAATACAAGTTGAGCTGAAAAAATCACGAGTGCAGAGGAATGTAAAACTATTACCGTGTAATATTGCTCCTATTGGTAGTCTCTAAAAGATTTAAGATTAGTGATTGGTTGAAAACACAAATTTTACAGGTGAAGAGAATTTTCAGTTATAATATATTAAGGGAACTTTATTTTGCCGGTAAAATTATTGACAAAAGTTTGTTACTTTGGTAACATCCTGAGACAAAAGACATGACAAAATCCTGAGCCGAAGGCGAGGGATTTTGTCATTCATTTTTTCGAGGGATGTTACCTATAAGTAACAAACTTGAGTTAAAATTTTTCCTGCAAAATAATGTTCCGAAATATATTTGATTAGACTATTTCCCAAATAAGATACCAAAAATAATTAGGTACAATTTTCGTTTATTATTTGTTAACATTTTCGATAGCGTACTAACCTCTGTAGCACATTTAAATCGTAACCCCTTTCCTTGCAAAATTTTTCAAATTGTTTCCATATTGACGTTTTGGATGCAACAGTATTTTTGGGAGTTATATTTGCAACAGTTTTTTGTATTTCTTCTATGGAAGTTATTCCAAAAAGGCTCATCTTAAATATATTTTACAACTGTCAAACATCTGTAAACAAACAACCAGGTTGCTAAGGATATAATTGACATGACAATGGGATGTTTTCGCTATTTTGGAGGTGAAAAAATCCCTAGGAATTTTGCCGCTTCAAAATGAACGTGATTGGTCAAAACATTAAGGCGTGACTATAATTTGACTAAAGTGATTGGTTTATATGACCATGAGGTGAAAAGTCATGAATACATCTACAACCTTTTTTTTGGGATTAATTCTAAAGGCACACGTTAATGTCGGGATTGTTATGACCTTTGGAACACCCTGTATATTTTTAGTACGTTATTTTAGGTTTCCCCACACGTTACAATCAAAATTTCATTCCGGATAATCTTCGAAATCATGAAAAATTGCCACAATTAGGCTCTTCGTATTCACAATTAATCGGAAATTTTAAATCGCGTTAAAATGATTCAGTAAAACGTCCTTGTAGCGGTCATTTTTTGGTTACACAAATCATCGGAACAATTATCCTAACATGCTTAAAGTCTTAACAATGCTCGCATTGCAATCATTTCCGAATTATGATTGCTCGCCCGAATATCAAACCTTTTCGCTGGCAGACACAAAGGAAGATAATTTAAGAAAAAATATTTTATAACAAAAATCGCTCTGAGTTTAATCTGCAGCTTTATTGAGCAAAGAAAGCAACGAGAGAAGTGTCTAGTTACGCTTTTTTTTACAAACAGTTTTCATCCGTCTTTTCTTGAGACTCGGAATTAATACAAATTGTAATGAGACGGGAATGTAAAGCCCTCATAATTTTTATTTCTTCAGCGAACCGGTGGCACAACGCGAAATTAAAATGGAAATGAGAGATTTGCTCTCTTTTAGAAACACTTTGAATAGCTGCCGATATAATATAATACTCGATTGGGAAACGTTCCAAGGGAGAGCCTGTTTACAAAGAAGATGTGATTTGTGATATTTATATTTTCATGTGTTTCCCTGTTTCCTCATGATTTTCCCCTCTGGCAATAATTAGGGCTTATCTATTAAACACGTTTCTTATTTGTGAAAAGTTTGGAAACTTAAAGGACGGCCATTTATCAATTTTGCTACTCAACCATGTGTCCCTACTTATCCCTGGCAATTTTTCATCGCCGGCAAAAATTAATGGTCGCTATTTTTTGATACTTAATACACAACCTGTCGAAGTGAACAATATCTGCTTCATTCAAAATAATAGACGGCGAGATCGCGGATATCCATGGAAAGCCCTGTTGGAAAGGCATTAAGAAAGCTTCTAGCTCGTTAAAACGGTGGCTATTGTAGTGTAAAAGCTTCAAGCTAAGCCGTAAGCTCTGTAAACCGAGAACTTGAAAGCTTTCAACGTGCGTTTCACTAAAAAAACGATTATACATTGATTTCTGGGCAGCACACTCGATATGTTTAATAAAATTTAGCTCAACGACGACTTGACATGCTATAGAAATTACTCAAATTGAATGTAGAAGCGAACAATCTTAACTTAACGACTTTAAGTCAATAACTCCTTCGCTCAAAATCAATAGCCGAAGTACAAAGTTGTTTAACTCGATGGAACTTAACAAATATCTCGCTTACTATTAAAGATAGACAAATAGTTTATTAGTAAAAAATGTGCAGTTACTTAACACGAATCCAGAACTACTTACAAAAATTTCGTACCATATTTGGTTGGGGAGTTATTGCCAGTAAAGCACTTTTAAAAAAAATTAGATCTAGGCATTTTTTTAAATTTTTAATTTATTTCAGTTAAAGTCTGATTAGAAACGTTAATAAAAATCTGCAAGATATAATTTTGATACCTATCTATAATAATAACAGAAATTCAACACACTAAAAATTTGTTTAAAAAGTTTTTTGCCAACTTTAAAAACTGGAAATGATAAAGAAAATTCGAAAACAGTTCTGGGTTTTTATTAAAAAGTTGAGTGTTATTGGTGCGTCCCATTAATAAGCAAGATCCCACCGAATTTGAACCACTTACGCCCAAATTTGCTTGAGCACAAAAATTAAGTTACTTGACTTAATATTTTTCCTCATCATACATGAATTAAATTGCTTTATGGCGTGATTTTCGCCTTACATTTAAAAATGCAAGCTTTGTTCATTAAAACCACCCTCAACTGCTGCGGTCTATTTTGTTGGTCTAGATATTTTGACAACCTCTTGGTGTATAACGTAAGGTTTCTGTTTAAATTTAATTGAAGAAAGGTTCTCCACACAAATTAACAGTCACCAGGGACAAAACTGACCCTGTATCTGCTTCTGAAATTGGTAGACAGAATTTAGTTACATGGGGTCGGCGTTTACAGTATCTAGTATGTTAATTTCTACCCCAATTTTAATTAGCAGTTTAGATCTTGCCGCTGTATCTACAGAAACAGTTCAATGAAAACAAGGAAAATTGACGCAGTTTAATAATTAGCAACATCTTAAATTATTGTGAACGAAAGTGCTGGAAAACGATTTGCATGACGAGTTTAGTTTAAAGAAATTTTAATGTTCCTTGAGAAAGGTGCAAAGACGATAAGCTTTGCACTTTTTGTAGGCGTCATGTATTAATTTGAGGGCTTAAAATTCTTGTTTAGGTTGTAAAATACGTACGTCTTGCGAGAAAAGAGTGTAAAGACATCTGAAACTAGTATTAAAAAAAGATTTGATATCTTTAAAATTGTTTTAGGCACAGATACCAGAGTATTTGGGGTAGCTAAAGTTGTAAGGTGCTCATAAAATTATCCCCTGTCGTTAGGTTGACCTCGAAGTTACGTAAACTTGGCCCATAAATTTAAATCTGAACTAAAAAACTTGCTTTGGGTGTCCCTAACGTGATAATAATAAGCGCAAAAACTTTCTGTACCGTCTATTGTAAGATTTATGTATCGCCTGTGAATTGCCCTTTTGATATTACGCGGGGAAGAAACGAGGAACAGGGATCTTATAAATTGCTTTTTTAGCAAAAAGAAATTTTAAAAGGACCGAACTTTTTTCGGTATAGAGGAACGGACACAAAAGCTGACGTTGTATATTTTAAAACAAAAATCCGGTCGAGTTGTAACGACAAAGGCGGTAGATTTATTTCGGCGTATCACCTGGAATAGGTGCAATTAAAAAAGTTTCTTAATTTTATTTTCCGTTTAATTCCGCTAAGTTTTCGGCTTTAAAGGTGCGAATTATGTCTGGGACGGGGTGACAAATTCCTCTGGCGTCCTGAAGTCGTGCCACAGGAAGATTTTTACGCGATCATTTACCAAATCAACTGGCTTTTTTTTGTTGATATGTACATATCTGTACGACCATATCTGACATCTCCAGCAAATTTTAACTATTAAAAGTATCTTGGGCTATAAGCACTGGTCGTCCGCAAATTGGAGAGTGCATATATTGCTTTTTCCTATATTTAACCCCATGCCAGCTAAACTCTGTTTTTTTAACGAGGTTTTACTCCTCCCCCTCCTCCTTTCGCAACCGGGCTTGGGACCGGCTATGGCGGAGTTGCTATTAAAAGTCCATAATGAAAATTTTACAGCATATTCAAAATTCAAACATTCTATAATTTTGTAAATACGCACGATTTAATTTATTCAAAGGAATACGCATATCCGTACGACCATATCAGACATCTCCAGCAAATTTTAACTATTAGAAGTCCCTTAATGAAAATATTATAGCGATTTCAAAATTTCGGCAAAAATATGACAATTTTGAAAATTGAATTACGCAAGTCCTACGCATAATTAAATTATTTTGATGGCATGTACATATGAGTATGACCATATCCAATATCTTCTGCAAATTTTAAAACTTAAAAGTCCTTAATAAACATTTTATAGCGATTTCAAAATTTCGCTATAAATACCTTAATTTTGAAAATTTAATTAAGCAAGTTCTACGCATGATTTAATTTTATTGACGATATGTACGAATCAGTATGGCCATTTCTAACTTCTTTAGCAAATTTTAAAACATAGAAGTCTTAAATAAATATTTTATAGCGATTTCTAATTTTTCCCAAAAAAGTTAATATTTTTGGAAATTCTTTTACGCATGTTTGAAGCTTAATTTAATTATTTAAATAACAGGTACCTACATATCATTACGACTATATCTGACATCTTCAGCAAATTTCAAAGCCTTTAATAAAAATTTTATAGCGATTTCAAAATTTCGGCAAAAATATGATAATTTTGAAAATTGAATTACGCAAGTCCTACGCATAATTAAATTATTTTGATGGCATGTACATATCGCACCCTTGCTTCAAAAGTGACACAACTCAAAAAACACGTTTTTTGAGCTGTCACTATAAACAAATTGCAGAATCACCACTCGACCAATCATCAAAAGTGTATGATTTTAGCTTCATAATTTTGGCATCACAGTTATGTCGTTCTTACTGTTCGGGGTGAGTCTGTGATAACTTGTGCAATAGTGTCTTATTCTTAATTGTGCCGTGAATGTCGTGGTTGTTGACAAGTTTAAAAGTGTATTATTTTGTGTTGTGTCATTGTTCCGAAATAAAGTAAAAGAAAAAAGGTGTATTTTTTCGACTTGTGTCGCTTTAGCCGATCAAGGTAAGCATTATCTATTAATATTATTTAAAATTATGCCACTTTTTAAGAATTAATTTAGAGAATTTCGAGTTACGCCACTTTTGAAAATTTAACATGCATGTTCCATATCTGTGTAAATGATGAAAATATAGTTTCTTTTCGAGTTGAACCAATATCAGCTGATTAAATTTAATGAAACAGTGCTGATTATAAAGCGAGTTGTATCAATTTTGATCATGTAATGTTGATATTTTGAGTTGAGTCACTTTAGAAGAATTATTTTATGTTTTGAGTTATGTCAGTTTTCATGAACGATACGTTGGTATGTTGACTGATTTCACTGTTAAAGAATATGTTTTATAAAAATACTTGCACAGAATATTTCTTTTTAGTTGCATGCAGCAGAATCATGCTTTCATCAAGCCGTGCAGCTAAGATTTTAGGAATGGCAACCGTACAGAACAGAGGAGAACGTTCAAATAATCCAATGGCCCATTTTGTTGCAGAGAATGAACAATATTTTATTTCATTAACTACAAGTTGCAATCAAGAAGAAGAAAATTTGGAAAATCCAAATAAAGAAAATAGTAAAAGAAATCGTTAAAGCTTATTCTAAGCGATTTGTATTACCCGAAAATAAGAAGAGGGATATTCAAGACCTCATCGACAAAAATGTTATTCCAAAGAACTACTATAATTGTTATTATAAATATGTTCTCAATCTGTGTTAAATATAGCTGTTTATACTTTTTTTCCTATATAAAGTTTTTGTAATGACAAATTTATGTATTTTTTCTAAATATAATTTTCAGTGATCTAGTAGTACTTTTGATTGCATACCTCTATTTTCCAGAAATTGATATGAAAACATTTGAATAGTTAAAACTTAACAGTGAAATCCTAAATTGCGCATAGCGTCATAACTTGAAATAATACTTTGTTAATAAATATAAACTGAACCTCAAAAGTGACATAACTATCCATTTTATTCTACAAAAGTGGCACAACTCAAAATATTTAAGTGTTATGTGTCTGAGAAGAACAAAGAAAGTGTCACAACTGTAAAGAAAGGTGTTTAGCGTTACAATATTTAGAGTTGTAAATTAAAAATGACAAAAAACCCACTTGATTCTGGTTTTATAAACATCAGAAAACTGATTTAAAAAAAAAAGTTTTTATTTTTAGTTTAAGACAGTTTTTTGGATTTTCTGAAAAACGTATATTTTTGAATTGTGTCACTTTTGAAGCAAGGGTGCGATATGAGTATGACCATATCCAATATCTTCTGCAAATTTTAAAACTTAAAAGTCCTTAATAAACATTTTATAGCGATTTCAAAATTTCGCTATAAATACCTTAATTTTGAAAATTTAATTAAGCAAGTTCTACGCATGATTTAATTTTATTGACGATATGTACGAATCAGTATGGCCATTTCTAACTTCTTTAGCAAATTTTAAAACATAGAAGTCTTAAATAAATATTTTATAGCGATTTCTAATTTTTCCCAAAAAAGTTAATATTTTTGGAAATTCTTTTACGCATGTTTGAAGCTTAATTTAATTATTTAAATAACAGGTACCTACATATCATTACGACTATATCTGACATCTTCAGCAAATTTCAAAGCCTTTAATAAAAATTTTATAGCGATTTCAAAATTTCGGCAAAAATATGATAATTTTGAAAATTGAATTACGCAAGTCCTACGCATAATTAAATTATTTTGATGGCATGTACATATGAGTATGACCATATCCAATATCTTCTGCAAATTTTAAAACTTAAAAGTCCTTAATAAACATTTTATAGCGAGTTCAAAATTTCGCTATAAATACCTAAATTTTGAAAATTTAACTACGCAAGTCATACGCATAATTAAATCTTTTTGACGATATGTACATATTAGCACGACCATATCTGACAAGTTCAGAAAATTTTACCTCCCAAAAAGTCTTAACAAAAATGAAGAAGCGATTTAAAAATTTCGTAAAAAAAAGCGATAATTTTGGAAATGAAGTTACGCACGTTGCGCGTATGATATATTTTTTTAAATAATATTTATATATTAACACGTTTATATCTGATATCTCCAGTACATTTCATAACTTTAAAGTCTTTAAGAAAACATTTATAGCGATTTCAAAATTTCACTAAAAATACGATAATTTTGAAAATTTAATTACGTAAGTCCTACGATTTTTTTTAGGGAAAACACATATCTGTACGACCGTATCAGACATCTTTCAACTACTAAAAGTTCTTAATGAAATTTTTGTAGCTGTTTCAAAATTTCGGTAAAATTACTTTAATTTTGGAAATGTAAATACAGTTTTTAAAACAATTAGTTGTGTGAAAATGTTTACACAGCCCGGGGTTCCTATCTATTCAGTTTTCTCCGCAATACATTTATTTTTATTTCATAAATTGCCAGCAATAAAATTTCAAAACACAGAACAAAACGAATTTTTTAAGACGAATAGCACATAAAATCCATTTTTTACAGCGTCTTTGATGATTCTACCTCATAAGAAAAGTAGCCTGGATTGAAAGCCAGCGCCTCAGGGATGCAAACGATAAAATGTATAAAAATTGATGAAAATTTAAATAACGGCACGAAAACGATGCAGTAAAAACTCCTGAGGAAGAAATTTAGAGGGCATTGTTGATCTTATCATCGTACATTTCCGATACTTTTCGGTAATTCCCTTTCAATGTTGCGATTGTGGGGAGAGAAAGTTCATTTCTGTCGGTACGTTTAGCGTAAAGGGTCGATTTCTTTGCAATGTACTGAAGTTATGTACATACATAAATAAAATATATGCTAAATGTTCTTCAAGATAAAAGAATGTCTAAGAATTAACAACACGAGTTGTACTTTTTCCATTAAGTTTGTACCGTTCTGTGAAGAAAACTAAATAGATTATGAGCAAATGAACTTGTTTGTTAATATTTAATATAGTGACAGCCATCAATTCTCACAGCATACGTTTAAAATCATGAACATGTAAATAAAAATTATATTCCTCGCACTACTGTAGGCAAAATGTGTAATTAAAATTGTACGTTAACCCAAGGCAATGCTCTCTTGCCTAGAGCAACAGACAATTAAAAAAAGAACTCAATTATACTAGAGTCGAATGGCATATCAACATTTAAAAATTTAATTTAATTGGATTTGTTGACAGCACAAAAATATTTGTCCTCTTAGGCCGCGGGACACATAACCAATTACCAAGTTTGCAACTTTGTATATGTGATGTGCATTTACAACAAGAGTTATACGAATTTAGAGGAAAGAAATTAAACATTGTATACTTTAAACAGAGTACGCACCTTATAAATGTGACATTTGTGAGCAATGTTTTAGTTGCAGAAGCTCTCTCAATGTTCATAAGAGAACACACAGGTGAAAAACCCTATCAATGTGACATTTGTGAGATTTTTTTTTGTTACAAACGCTCTCAATGTTCATATGAAGACACACACAGGTAGAATCTTGTCAATGTGACATTTGTGAGAAATCTTTTAGTTGCAGCAGCTATCTCAATGTACATACGAAAACACACACGGTTGAAAAACTACATAAATGTGACATTTGTGAGAAATTATTCAACCTGAGAAGATTTTTTTCTGCTCATAAAAGAATGCACACTAGTGAAAAACCTTATAAATGTCACATTTGTGAGAAATTATTTAGTTTGACTACCTCAATATTCATATGAAGACGCAAATAGGTGAAAAACCTTAACAAGAGAATTTTTTTCGTTACAAAAGCAAACTCAGTGTTCATATGAAGACACACACAGGTGAAAAACCTTATAAATGTGACATTTGTGAGAAATCATTCAGTCTAAGACACTTTCTCAATAATCATACAAGAACAAGTGAAAAATTGGACGCCGAAAGGGGCTCAGAAACTAGGAGACTAAAAATTTTTCTTCGCTAAAATACAAAACATTAAAAATACCTCTATGACTATTTTTGAATACCATCTCGTTCCATGGTTAGCACAAAATTGTAACTGTCTCCCGTTTTGTCAACATTATCCGATTACCTGTTTATGTATTCTAATTGTCTTTCGACTGTTTCCAAAGCCTAGCATGACGGGCGGCTTTCAAAATGATTAAAAACCGGCGTCCATTCGCAGCCGTGTTTCAGAATCGATTAGTTCTAATCAATTGGACATTTTGTTGGATATCCTGTTGGAACGGTCCTTCGGCACATAAGGGCTTATTAATTAACCTATTGCGAGAGCAGCGCAAACTAGATTCACACGACAAACAATTAAAAAGCACTTAGATTTTGAAAGGACGATTATGTTAGTTGCGCTGTAACAATTGGACGCAACAAAGATGCTTCGGAAAAAGTTTCGGCTTTGTTGATTTGATTTTTCCTGTTTAAAAACACTTTTCTATAATAACAGAAGCTGCTCCGAGCGCCAAGGACAGACAAAACATTTGAAAACAACTTGTAAACGTTTTTATTTGCCTACCTCGTGGTGCATAAGCCTACCTAGTTATCGCAAAAATCCAAAGACTAACGCCTTAACCAAATTTCTAGATCCTCGAAGCTCCGGTGTCATAAAACCCCGAATGCTGGACGGAAAGTTTTGACTGAGTATTGCAAATATTCCGAAAGACGATTGGTTGGGCGATTTTAATGAGTGGAAGTAAAAATGCTTAAATACACGTACATAGCTCACCTTGAAAATATTCAAAATAATCAAAATAGAATCTTAAAAAGGACAACCGGGTGTTTTAATGTAAAAAAAAATTCTGCTCGACCCCTGTATTTCTTCCTTCAAACAAATATCAATGAAAATTGCGCTGTAAACTCCAATTTTTATGTAGCAAAAACTGTCCACGAATATAATTTTCCTCTGTTCTCGTTATCCTTGAAGTTAATTCTTTGTTAAGCTTGGAAAAAATTTAGCTGCACTCTGTATAATAGAGTTCGGTCATGAATATAAAATACACGTAGCTGGGAAATGCACAGCCCGCTATATAAAAGATGAAATTTCGCGTATATGAAAGGTATGAACATAAAAGTTGGAATATTATGTTGTATCTCTGATCTTTTACATTTTGGGTAAGGTACGTCGATTATTCACGTAAGGGTTGGGGTAATTCCACCTCGGTGGATCATGACTGTGTGTTTTAGCGATGAGAATAAGTTTTCAGCGCTGGAAATTATAAATTGCAGGTATTTTCGTGAGAAGATGATGCATAATCAATGACGAAACTTGCAAGAAATCTTGTAGAGACGATTTAAAGTTACCCATTTGCGAAATTTGCAATATTTTTGATACCAAGGACGTAAGATCTTTTCATTTCCTGCACTTTTAGATTTGTGGTTTGCTATAAACTTGGTTTATGATTTTTTTACCTTGGTGCAAACCGAGTGTCGTAGCTGTGTGGCGTGAAGTCAGTGAGAGAATGGCGCATACATTCGGGACTCACAGCACAAAAATTTGAATATCAAAGTAGACCTTGGAGAACACCGCGTTGAAAATAATAAAATAAATAGGTAGTGTTTTAAAGTTTTTCCTTTTGTCGCCCTCGCGAGGTTGTTTTACTGATTTGCATATAAGCGAACACGGGAAATTACAGGGAAAAATTATTTTTTGAAACGCAAAGTGCACTTAGTTTTGATTAAGTTTTTTTTATGTTCCTCGGCGAATTTTTGCGTTTCGCTAACGTTGTTTTTTTTTTTTTGTTGCAGGTACGTTCAGAAAATGTGCGATTTGGTACGATTCGATTTGGAGTTGGTAACTTAATTTTTTTTTACGTACGCCGTCAATGGTTTAAGAAATTTTTGAGTTTAAAATTTCGACGATTTTTAATTTTGTTCAAGTTTTCCTAAAACGTTTGTGGCTATTTCTGCATTAACATCTGCAACTGTAATTAAATTTGCATGCCATGATCTTTAAATTTGTTATTTTGACACGAGTTACCAGGAAAACTTACAAAACGGACTTGGAAATTAGCTAGAAATGTTCAACAGGACCTAAGTTACAGAAATTTAAATTGTTGAATACTATACAACACTTATTAGTAGCAAAGGTAATTTTTATAGAGTTATCCTTGGGAGTATAATTATTTACACTGTTAAAAAATGTTATATGCCTCCGTTAGAGTTTAAAAATTGGAGGGCATGTTAAACAGGACCTCATTAATACACATTTACCATTGGAAATTTTATATGTCATAGAAGAAGCAGGGACGGTTCTTATTCGAAGATCCTTTGAAATAAAAGTTTTGATTCTGCTATAAATTCTCTATTATCCTTGATCAAACTTTGTATATTGAGTGGCTTGTGAAATAGACCCTTAGTAATACAAATTTAACGTTAGGAATTGTGTGGAGTTTCTAAAAGAAGCAAGATTATATTTCATTTAATTATCCTTTGAAATTTAATGTTGTTACGTTTTTAAAAAATTGTTTATACCCTCGTTTAGATTTTGATGGACGTGTTTATTAAGACCTTGGTTATGCATATAAGAAATTTCGTAATTGTAAAAGGAGCAGGATTGTTTTTGATTCAATTATCCTTCGAAATATAGTTCTTTGCATTTTTGTAAAATTGTTAATATCTTTGATCAGACATTAAAAATTGGTGGTTATGTTAATAAAAAACCCTCTTACGGAGAATTTGACATGGAAATTGCATAGAGCTCGATTTCAGTTTAATTATCCTTTGGAATATAATTTTTTTCACTGTTATGAAGCTGTTAATATCCTTGATCGGACCCTTAAATTGCTGATATTGTTAAACAGGACCTTTGTAACAAAACCTGAGCCTTAGAAACTGTATAGATGCAACAGAATGAGCAGGATAATTTTTAATGCAATTATCCTTTAAAATGTTATCCTTTGCATCATCATTAAATTAATAATATCCTTGATTAGACTTTAAAAATTGATAGTCGTGTTAAATATGACCTTATTAACCGGAATATGACATTAGAAATTTCATAAAAATTGTATAAGAAACAGGATTAATTCTGATTCAGTTATCCTTCGAAATATAGTTTTTTGCATTTTAGTAAAATTGTTAATATCCTTGATCGGACATTAAAAATTGGTAGTTATGTTACACAGGACCTTATTCCTCCGAATTTGGCACTAGAAATTTCACAGAGCTCGCAAAAAGAGCAGGATTGATTTAAGTTTAATTATCCTTCGGAATATAACTTTTTTCACTGTTAACGAAACTGTTAATATCCTTGATCGGACCCTTAAAATTGCTGATATTATTAAACAGAACCTTTTTAACAAAATTTGAGCCTTAGAAACTATAGATGCAACAGAATAATGCAATTATCCTTCGACATATAATTTTTTGCGCTGTTATAAAATTTGTTATTATCCTTGCTAGGACTTTTAAAATAGGTATCATGTTACATACCCCTATAATCCCGAATTTAACATTAAAAACTCCTTGGAGCTCGTATAAGGAGCAGGATTAAATAAGATTCAATTATCCTTTTGAAATACAACCTTTTTGTACTGTATAAAATTGTTAATATCCCCAAAATTTGGCTGTATTGTTCAACGGGATCTTTAACACATATAAAGCTTTAAAAACAATTATAGAAGTCACAGAAAGAGCAGGATTAATTCTATTATCCTACAAAACCTAATTTTTAAAAGTGTTATAAAATTGTTATTGTCCTAGATCAGACTTTAAAAGTTGATAGTCGTGTTAAATAGGTCCTTATAACCTCGAATTTAGCATTAGGAATTTCATAGAGCTCGTAAAATTTACAGGATGGTTTTTTTTCAATTATCCTTTGCAATATATTTTTTTCACACTGCTACAAGTTAATATTTTTGATAGGAGTTTAAAAATTGGCAGCAATGTTTAAGAGAACTCCTGTAATACAAATTAGGCTTTAAAAAAATTAATAGAGTTCACATAACGAGCAGGACTAATTTTTGTCCTATTATCCTTCGAAATATGACTATTTACGATGATATAAATTTGTTAATAGCCCTGATTACACTTTAAAAATTGGTAGATAAGTTTAATTAAAAGCCCTCACGTTGAAGTGTGTCTCGTTAAGCAAAAATTATTGATACTACCCTCTCATTTTAAAAATTACAACCAACAATAACTGCATCCCGCAGGAATCCCATTACAACTCGTAATTATCATCGGTTTTTGCATTATCCTGCCGTTTCATTGCTCCATATTACGCGAAATTACTCCATGGCTTATGATTCGCCCGTCCCTAATGGCTTCTTACATTTCTATTACAACGTAAAGTCTTTTAAAGTTTAAAAGAAATTGGATTAGCCTTAATAATAAATGTAATTTACTAACTTAAAACGAATTTGAATCTCAAATATTTGAAGTTGATTCTGTCGCACAAGTTGAGTTAAAGATAAGACGTAACTTCCAAGTTTAATACCTAAGGAAAATAAACTTCGCCTCGCGAGATAAGAAACAAGATGTGTATTTAAGTTGTTGTACAATTTTAATTCAAATCCTTGCTGTAAGTAACGTTCCTTTGAAGATTTCTCGTGAAAAACAACGCGAAAAAAATTATTGCAGGTTCTTGTGCCAGTTTTACGAAGCTCATATTTTTAATCTGCAAGAAATGCTAATAATATTGTATGAACAAATCCTGTAACAACTGAAAAACCTTGCTATTTTCTTGTGTTATTGTCGTACCACATCATTTTAATAATATCGTATTTTTAGCAAACTCTGTTTTGGCAAACTTTATATATAACCATGCAATCAATTAGATTAGATTCAAACCAACCCCCGGTTTTTTCTCTGTAGCTACCGCTTCGGTAAACAAACTTACAAACAATCCCGTAAATTGAATCAAAGTTCCAGATTTTTTGAATATAAATCACAGAAAACTACTAAAAATGCTCAAGGGGTGTGGCTATGAAATTTATCGTAGCCTGAGTGACAATTAAATGAAGAAATTTTCGACAAAACTGGCGAATAAAAAATGCTTTGTGTGTGTGTAAGGAATAAGTCGATTTTTCTGTCGGGCTGTAGCCTTAAATATTCAATAAACAATTTAAAATTACCACTTCTAAACTAATTTTGTTCGATAAACGTGAAATTCCTTTCTTAATGTACATTTCGCAAGATCGAAATATAGACCTTTCGAATTTTCGTCATAACTTTCTTACTTTTCACCATTTAATTGCAAATTTTGGCTTGAACTCAAGCCAAAGGATCAAACTATTATATGGTAATCAAAAAAACTCGCTTTTCAAATTTGCAAAATTTTCAGAGCTCCCCGAAAACCAAGTTTTAAAAAACGCGCTGGCTTCTTCAAACACAATGTTTTTGAAACACATGGGCTTTGAAATTGTACTAGTTTTACTTTGAATTGTGTAGCCCGATTAGTCGCGAGGCTAATAAACCAAAATTTTTGAAAATCCGTCGCGTAGGTCCAAAGTTACAAAGAAACAGTGGCGGCGGCGCGCACTATATTACGATTCGTTGTTTTCGACCCATCTCTTTGGAAATCCCAGCGAGGCGTGTTTACTCTTTTGTGTATATTTTTGGAAGTACTGGAAGGATTTCCAAAAACTTTTGTGTGTTAGCCTCGTGATTAATAGGGCTTCAAGAAAATTATTTGTTTTTGAAAAAATCTTATTTAATTTCAAAGCCAACGCGGTTTAAACAATACGTAATTTTGTTAAGTGTTTAAAATTTTATAAAAACATTAAACAAATATTAAAAATGATGCGCTAAGATTTTGGCTATGGTTAAAAACTTTTAGGTACGTATCAATACGGCCAAATCCGACATCTCCAGCAAATTTCGACTTTAAAAAGCCCCCAATAAAATCTTTACGGCGATTTTAAAATTTTCCTAAAAATACGATAATTTTGGAAATGAAATAACGGACGTCCTACGCCTGATTTAATTTTTTTATTGACTTTTACATGTCAGTACGAACATATTCGACATCTCCAGCAAATTTCAACTTTCAAAAGTCCCTAATGAAAATTTTATAGCAATTTCGAAATTTCGCTAAAAATACGATAACTTTGGAAATGAAATTACGCACGTCTGAAGCATGATTTAAATTTTTTATTGCCAAAATTGTGCCGTCAGGATATAGACCAATGTTTTGCCAATCTAATGAATTAAAATTTTTAAAAATCCGTTCAGTAGATCCAGAAATATCTAATTTCGAATTTTCAGCGTAGCATGTTTACTATTTTCCGTTTATTTCAGTAAGTAGTGGCTGGATTTTGAAAAATTTTGGTGTTTTGGGCCCGAGAATGCTCAGGCACAGTTTTATAATTGACAAAAAACCTGTGACAGTTCAGAGCCAAAGTTTTTCGAAAAACGAAAGGCGAATACATTTTTGTAAAACAAAGAAGTTCACATTTTCATGTTTTAAGTAAAAGAGCAATGCTTTGGTTGAAGTTTGGGCCAAAAATTATTAAATTCGCGCTGGGATTAAAGCAATTACGGACAAAACAAAAAATTTTGCTGTTCTGGAACACGCTGTATGTACGTCAAAACTTCACTTGCGAATGAATATCTTTTTGGCAGATTATTAACTGCTATTAAATTACAGCTGACTTTACAGAGTCCCTGGATCCGGCACGGCTTATTTAAAGCCCTAAATGTTTGTTTATGATAACCCTAAGTGTTTGTAAGAGCTCAAAGCCGCCTTGCCTACATCACACCGACTGTATTTTCTTCTACAGGGCCCGAATCATGCACGGCTTATATCGCGCTTCTTAAACAATGCTTGCATTATAATTCCAACGACTGTTCACGATTTGAATAATGAATGGAGATGATTTACGGTTGTTATTTCAGCTAAGTTGGCTCCGTGCACTGTTTAGATCATTTGCCCATAATGCAATCGATAACTTAGTTGGCTTTGGAACTGTTCCCCGTTGATTTATGCACGGAATACTGTAATAACTGTGTCAGATTAACCGAAATAAGTTCTAATTAATTTATAGAAATAATTGGATCGTAGCATCCGATGATTCATGAGCGAGCGTCAACTGTTTGACATTTCCTGCCACTTCTCTTCCGAAGCGAAACTAGAAGTGACTGTTTTTATTTCATTTCTAGAAGAAAAACAAACAATATTGTACGATGACCATACTCTAAAAGCTATTTCTCGATTATTCTCAGAGATCGAAGACTTAAGGTCACTTTTAGAATACAAGGAACATGGTTTAGAGTCGTTTTTAGATTGTTCTGAAAAGGAGAAATCTAGAGGCGACTTCTAGAATATTTAAGGCGTGGCTGCGTAAGTCCTTTTAAGATTATCAAGAAAGAGAAGATGAAAGGCAGTTTCTAGAATGTTTGACGCGTGGTTTTATGCTATTTCTAAATTATTCTGAGCAAGAGAAGATTGGAAGCGGCTTCTAGAATGTTTGAAGCGTAGGTACAAAATTATTTTATGAAAAAAAAAATGCAGATGGTAGAATATTTGACGTGTGGTTGTTACATAAGTCGTTGCCAAATTAATTCTGAGAAAAGTAAAGTTGAGGCGGCTTCTAGAATGTTTGAAGCGTTGTAATATAAGTCGTTCCTAGATTGTTCTGAAAAAGAGAAGCATAGAGGCGACCACTAGAAGTTTTAAAGCGTGGCTATGTAAATTGTTTCAAGATTATTAAGATATAGAATATTAAACGTCGCTTCTAGAATGTTTGACGCATGGGTTGAAGCCGTTTCTAGATTATTCCGAGAAGGAAATGTCTAGAGGCGACTTCTATACCTTTTGGACACACTATATAAGTGTTATTCGCAGAAAAAGAAGACGAGGCGGCTTCTAGAATGTTCGAAGCGTGGTTACACAAGTCATTTCTAAAATACACCAAGAGAAAAAGGGTAGAAGTGGTTTCTGTTTAAAGCGTGTTATTTTTCCCGGTTTATCTGATAGACTTTTTGCAATGCCCCTTTAATCTATTTTCGCTCATGTATCTCTTTCATTGGACGAAATGTAATTATTTATGTAATAAACATTCCGGGAAATCACAAGTGCAGGAGAATTCTCGGCACTCGAAAACGTTTGTGCATTTTTGTCGGCCAGTTATGCGAAAACTACTCGAAAGTTGGCAATCCGAGAAAAAACAAATGCATTTCATTTGCGGTAGCGAAGGAAATAAATAATGATTAGAGTGGACGTAAAATCTGTTTAGTTGGCGGCACTGACATTCGCGCCCTTCGTTGGATTCGGCCGCTTCCAGTCCCAAATTGGCTTAATTCGATTTGTGATCGTTTGAGAATTTTTCATTTCGAAATCTGGCAGGTCGGATTCGGGAATCCGTATATGTTTAAAGTTTGCTAATGTACGTGCAAGTATTTTTGTGGTTTGATACATTCCTTTGAAGGAAACCGTAAAATAAAATCAGTAGCACACCAACACGTTCATTCAAATATTTTTTATGAAACGGCACACTCTATAGTTCGCGAATAATTACATCCTTGTGATGTTTGTGCTTGGACGCCTTTATTAAATAATTTTCAAAAACAAAAACTATTTTGGTTATTAGTAATATGACGCGGCTATTATACGTGCATTGCACTTCAGTATCGTTCACCCGATATTTCCCAAACATAACGCCATTCGAAGCTTATTGTAGTTGAGCGAACAATGGGTTATAAATAAACTTGGAATTTAATTTTGTAATAACACCTTAGGGTACAGGAATTAATAGTTGGCGTTTTGTAAAGGGAACAATTAAGGGGTTGCGGTCAAAATAACAAAATTTAATACAAACAACCCCGGCAAAGCGATGCCAGGAAGGAGGAATTTCGCAACACCACAAAACTGGTTGATATAAATTGATTAAATTGAATATCACTTATGATTTTCTCAAGGGATGTTTTTTTAACTGCTAGACCAGTTTTGATACTATTTAAAACACAAAATAGTTTAATTCTTTGAGTTATTTCATTATTACCAATAATAAGTAAGCCTTATCTGAGGGAGGGGGCGAGTGGGGCAGATGCCCTGGACCTCAAAGTTTTAGGAGTCTCAATTTTCAAATTGTTGGAAAAAAAATACATAATATTTATGTACTTGATATAACAGTTTTATAACATATATCATCGAACGACCAATAACATATTATATTTTTCCTCATAACTTTGACGGGCATCACAAACATTGTTTGCCCAGGGCCTCGCATTTACTCTAAAAGGCCCTGATAATAAGTTCAAGTGGAAAATATTTAAAAAGTTGAACGAGCAATAAAAAATATTTTTAATCTGTTTCTCAGTAAGGTGGCAGTCGTCATTGACTGTCTAAGAATTGGTTAAGACTTTTACAAACAGTAAAGCAAGTGCTATATATTTTTAAATTTAAAAAATAAATAAATCGTGGGTTATAAAGCTTTGCTAAGCTATACAAAATATTTTAAAACGTTTTCTGAATAAACTGGTGGTCTTCATGGATTGCCTTAGTGTTATTTTAACATTGTTATCAACAATACAGCCTATATGATTTTTTTTTTAAATTTGTACAACTAAAAGTTCCAAGGGAAAATTTTAAAAAGCTTTGACGAGCTGAAAAAAATATTTTTAATTGTTTTCTGATTTAATTGGCAATCGATATGGATTGCCCAAGTGTTGTTTAACATTGTTACCAACATTAAAGCCTATATGAGATTTTTTTTAAAAATTTGTGTAACAAAAAGTTCCAAGGGGAAATTTTAAAAATCGTTGACGAGCTGAAAAAAATATTTTTAATCGTTTTCTGAGTAAACTGGCAGTCGTTATGGATTGCCCAAGTGTTATTTAACAGTTTTACTAACATTAAAGCCTATATGATTATTGTTTTTTTTTTTTTTAATGGTGACAGAAAGTTTGGTAAATTTGTTTAGCTTTTAATACTACGATATTTTCTTCTAGGAAAACACCGCGTGCAATTTTTTTCCCTGATTTCCACTCCCACCTCTGACGTTATTCGATACGTCGAACTTTTGTGTTTCAACACAATGACTGAATAAAGATAAAACTTTCGATAAAAGTCCTATCAATTTCTCGTCGGATACAATGGCGTTATTGATTTTTCGAAACGTGCCAACGTAAACAGTTTGGAGTTGTTTGTGTTTTTGCGATTAACTTTTGTTTTTGCCGGCAGGACGCGGCCGTAATTCGTTGCGGGCGGCTCATGCAGATTTTTTTTCGATTCGACAGCGGTCCATTTTCGAATCGCCGATCTAGCCAGCGCTATAAATTAACTAGATAACGTAGTTAACCATAAATGCCTAATAAACCCAACGAAATTCATGAAAAACTATTCGTAGTTTCATTTACATACGAAGAGAAATCGAAAAAATTAGTTATGAAAGGAGTTTGTCCTTGATTAACAACGATATCAACGTAAAATAAAATTTTTATATTACTTTTATATGTAACATAGTTTTTCTACGATATAACCGGTTGTATTATGTAAGGTACGTACAAACGGATTGTAGGATCATTGTAAAAAATAATTGGGGAGCTTTATATAAGTTACAAGAGCATACCCTGTAAATTTTGAGTGCATCTTTATTAGTTTAAAGATATTGCACTTTATTACGTGCAATTTTTTAAGTTCTCCAGGATATCTTTGCTATACAGGTCGAATCATGTAAAGTACGCATAGACGGGTTAAAGAATTGATGTAAAAATGGCAAGAACAGCCTTATATGAGTTATAAGAATGTGTCCTTTATATTTTAAGTCGATATCTTTATTCGTTTTGAAGTTATTGTACTTCATAGAGCGTAACTTTTAAAGTTATGAAGGATATCTTTGCTATACAGGGCGAATCATGTAAGGTACGCCTAGACCGGTTAAGAAATCAATGTACAAATGATAAGGAGGGCCTCATATGAGTTAAAAGAATGTGCCCTATAAATTTCAAGTCAATATCTTCATTAGTTTTGAAGTTATTTTACTATATAATATTTTCATAACACTGCCAGATGACCAAAATTTTGTTTTAGTTACATGGTTTTTATTTGCCCACCAATTCTTACTTAATTTGTGGACAGAACTTTAAACTCCTGTTTGAAAAATCATTTACCAACGGCTTTAAAAAAAAAGGATTCGTTGGAAAATGATTGGGATGAAGTAGAGATTTCGGAAGTAAAAATTTTATACCTCGAAAATTGCCAAGTTAAAACATTGTTTGGTAATCATCCTGTACTTGTAGCCTTTGGTGATGAACGAACATTATTTTCATCAACAAAAATATATTCAGTGCTCTACAATGGCACTCTGATTTATTTCCCTCGTTGTAATTGCTTTTATTTTTCGCTTTATCTTTAAAAACATGAATCAATCAAAAAGGATTGAGTATCGGTTTATTTAGGATTCTTAGAGTCCGCCTCGAGGCATTTCACTCGAAACCCGAGACGATTTAGTCAAGATCTATTATGAATTTACTTGTTCTGCTTTCGGAATACAAAATAGATTGCATGACAGTTCTGTTGTTGCAGTTTCTGGAACGTTTTCGAACTGTATACAAATCAAAATGCAAACGGCTCGCAATTACTATGGGGTTCGATTTATCCGTTTCGTGTAATATCCTGCCAGTAACGAGTATTCACTTGTTTCAGATAAATGCCACAGTCTTTGAAGTGGCGTGGCAATTGTTTTGTGACTTTGATCAGGAGCCTCATTAGGATTAATAGCGAGACATACAGGGTTAATCAGGTTGAATATACAGGGGCAAACTTTTAAGAAATCTGCCTGGCAATAAGTGGCGCGTTATCCTGTTGGCATTTGTCCAGGGGTTCCGCTAACAGGGGGCCCCATACCCAGGCGCGGTTACTGCATTCACTGACCGTTGCCGGGTGTACATGGGGTCCCCAAATACAAATTATCTTGGCCCCATAAAAGGGTCACTGGGAATGGTGAACACCAAACTGAAAACTAATCTTCATAACTATAACAAAATCGACTATAGACCTCATACAACCACAACACAGCTAATTGGCCTTAATTTGATCAAATTGCGATTAAAAATGTCCATGAACGGTTAGGCAGGTGCCTTTGCACACTGTTTCATGATTCAAACAGAAAAGCTTTACTTTTAAATATCAAGTTGCCTAATTTTCATTTTCTGAACTTGTCATTGCACGTCAAAGTCTTCGTGGATTTTAATAAAAAATTAAATGTGTGGAGAAGGAAAGTGTCGCCACTGTTCATGGTCATTTTTCGACCAAGACGGATTTAATATTGGATATCAGATGGTATTCGTGTCTAGCCTGGTGTTTTTACCCTGTTTGTTAGTACCAAAGCTAATCTCGAAAGAAGCGCAATATTGTATACTTAGTATATACATTGTAATTGTAATAATGATTGGAATTTATTTTGTTGGACTTTGTACGAAGAAAAAACCAGCATTACTTATATTTTATTCATTTGCTGTTATTTTGAATATGGCTGGAATGGTTGTTTTGATAGTGATGACATGGCACACAACAATTTTGAAATGGGGCTTGATGATTGTAATGGTCGTCACAACTGTCTTATATGCGCTGTATTTAGTTGTGGTGAAAAGGCTGTACGACGAAATGGTGGAAGATTTAACAATGATCGATGAAAATGTGTATATTTAACCAGTTATTCTCGACACGTTCGTTTTGCAATGTAAGCGATGAGGTAGAATTGAACAAACCCCAATTTGGAATGAATGTTTTGGGGACGCTGGTGATAAAAAATGCTTTTTAACAGACTCTAAATTAACTCCAATCTGTACGGCAATTCGAAAATTATGTTGGTCAAAGGTGATCATAGATATTCTGGCCTGGCCTGATGTTTTTACCCTGTTCATTATTACCAAATGTAGTCATCATGAAAGAAGCACCTTGGTATATACCTATGTAATAATTGTAATTAAGATTGGAATGTATCTTATTGGACTTTGTACGAAGAAACGACGTTTACCTATATTTCTTGTATTTGCTGTTATTTTAAACCTGGTTGGAATGATTCTGTTGCTACTCATTACATGGCCAGAAGGGATGATACTGCGATGGTGCTTGGTAGCTGAAATAGTCTTAATAGCTTTCTTACATGTAACGTTTTTAATAGTGGCGAAAAAGCTGTATCACGAAATACGAGAACAATAAACAATTATCAATGAAAATTTGTATCCTTAAACATGTTCTTGACATATTCGTTTTGCAATGTATACTCTGTTTACTTTTATTATACATTAAAGTTGGCCATGTTGGGGCGACAGTTTCCACCCTGTATATATTGGGACATTGTCACTTTAAGCATTTTAGGTTATAATTTTAATAATTTGCAAAACAACGTTGCCAATAATACAAAATAAGGAAAATATTTGAGGATTTTTGTAAAAACAGTATTTATATCAAAATAAGATGGTAAATAGTAATGTATTTTGCAATTCGTCTTTTTAGGTGTTTCTTGTTATGATTTCCATGTTTTTTCTCCCAACTGATACCAAAAATTTAAAGTCTGCTTTCTGTTTAATTTTAAAACCATGAAATGAACTAACTCGTGACCCATAACAGCCCAAAACTACTACTACTGATATTCAATATTTTTTGCAAAAAAAATGCTGGAATAGCGGTATTATTGTCGGTTTAAAACAACTAGGTAATTTGTAAACTATGGCTTATCTTTTTTATATTGTTTATAACATTTTGCAATACTTTTCTTAAATTTGTTTTTCAAATAATATCGGCATTTTTAATTTGCAACACAGCTTTAGAATGTAACTAACAATAAAATGTCATTTGACTTTTGGAAATGCCAACATGACAAAACTAGAACAGCCTACTTTAACGTATAATAAAAGTAAACACAGTATAACTGATGAGGTGAAATTGAACAAACCCCAATTTGAAATGAATGTTTTGGGGACACTGGTGATGAAAAATGCTTTTTAACAGACTCTGAATTGACTCCAATTTGTACTGCAATATCAAAAAATATCTTGGTCAACGGTGCTCATAGATTTCAAAATAATCGTCGTGCATTTATGTCAATCATTTTTGATTGTCAAAATTTGTAAAGCATTTTAATTGTGGTCTTTACCATAGACCACAAAATTTAGATGATTGAAGCGTACTTTCGAACAGTCAGTTTTTATTTTTCGACGATTTTCGGGAGCACTTTCTAGAATTAGCAGTAATATCAAAGGACTTTTTTGCTTGTCTTACAAATTGTGTTGGTCTTTCGCGGAACTGGCTCGGTGACTTAAGAAAAAGGTTCTGGTAGGCCATCTCTTCGAACAGAAGAAGTTTTCAATGGCGTTTGTCAACGTATGGAACAAGTGCCTACAAAACCTTTGAAACTTCTCTTTTAAGAAATTGGGGGGACATGCCGAACGACTGTAAAGAAGGACTTGAACATGCATCCATATCCAGAAGAAAAAAATTCTATCGGAAGTTCAACAAAACAAATCTTTATAACGAACACTTGATACAACTACAATAACGGTTAATTAGCTTTAATTTGATCAAATTACGATTAAAAATGTCCATGACAGTTGGGAAGGTACCTTTGCACACTGTTTCATTATTCAAACAGAAAAGTTTTAGTTTTATATAAGAAGTTGCCAAATTTTCAAACTTGTCATTGCACGTCAAAGTCTTCCTAAGGATTTTAATTAAAAAAATCAATGTGTGGAGAGTGTTGGGACTGTTTCTTCTCGTGGTGGATTAATGATACTAATGGATATCATATTGGATCTGTGATGATATTCTTACCTACCTTCGTGTTTTTACCCTGTTCGTTAATACCAAATGTGGTCGAGCAAGAAGCACAATATGCTCTGCTTGGTATATACGTAACAATTGTAATTATGATTGTATTGTATCTTATTGGACTTTGTAAGAAGAAACCATGCTTACTTATATTTCTTGTATTTGCTGTCATTTTAAACATGACTGGAATGATTTCGTTGCTAGTCATGACATGGTCAAAAACAAAAACATTGCGATGGATTTTGACAGCTATATTAGTCTTAATAGCTTTCCTACATATGACGCAATTAATAGTGGCGAAAAAGCTGTATATCGGAATGCGAGAACAATAAACAATTATCAAAAAAAAAATTGTATCCCTAACCTGAGCCTTTTAATGTTCGAAAATCATCCAAATTAATTTGCAACGCTAAATTCAAAACAAAAATTTGTCCACAAAACAATTTGTTGGGGTCCTCTGTAAGTTTTTATTTTTAAAAAGGAGTTGGTACTTGGAGTAAAAAGTTTGAGAAACATTGCCTTTACTGGTTGACCAGATTTTAGATAATTCTGTATAGAGTCCCGACACCAGCAAAACTGCTTAGAACAAAGTTGGAGCTTCACAGCTTTGATGAATAACTTTTGGCCAATTACCCTCTTTTGTGAGAAATTTTATTACACTCTCATGCTCGAGTTAAATTTCACTCACTTTTGTTTAGAAAAAATTGTAGACAACTATTTAGACTCAGTATATTTTAATGAATTTTTTGTTCAGCATGACAATTTTCATTTTGACATTACATTTTCATGGCTAGGTTGATTAAAACACACCCTCATCTTATCTAATCAATACATCTTCTACTTTTGTTAAGCCAAACTGTGGTCTCTTTTCGAACATACCTCGTAACGAGCGAGATCCCAAACCTTGCCCGGAATTTTGAACCGGCCTGTATGATACAAAACAAAACAGAATCGCGCACGCTATTATTCCGTACCGTTGGTTTGAACGCTCAGTGCTTTCAAACAATTTACAAACTGCGGTGTGTATCGCTGAGGTGGAAAGCTACCCCGCCTAAATAAGGACCCTCAACCTCTCTAAGTGGTTGTTAATAAATGATGAAACGTTGTCTACATGCACAGTAAGCCATTTCCTCGACGCTTTTCCCTCTCGGCTAATCGTTATATATCATCGGAAAATTGGGTCAACAGGTCCTTACTGATGCTTGCGAAATATGATAAGTAACATGAAAAACGAGTACACTTGATTTCCAGGGCGTCTTAAAAACAACGGCACGCGACTGGCGATCGTTTTTAGGCAGCCGATCGTCAATTTTTTCATGGCTTTCCCGATTAGGACGACAAATTTTGTTGTATTTGCGATTAAAAGTTGAATTTGCGGCGTTTTTGGGCGTCCTCTCTGACTTAAGTCTGCACGTACGTCTGTATGCCAACATTCAATTTCTTCGAACCCTTACACGATTTTACTAAAGAGTAAAATTACTAATTTATGGTTACATTCTTATCCCACACAAATGTTGTGGTATGATCAAGTTTTTTTTGTGGTAATGCTTGTTATGACAACACAACTTTGATATTAATGTCTCTTTCAATTTATGACCGAAGTACTTTTAAAGTTTCCCCGAACTAGGATATATGATAATAAACTTTGTTGTTTACCAGGATAAACTTTATAAAGATTAGTTTACAAGAGGGCCACGGTAACAAACAAAATGCACAACAAAAGACGAATTTACACAGCCAACTTCCTCTGGCAGTTACTTGCTACATACGGTCGTATATATTATTCATAAAGAACACATTCTCTTTGTTATTTAAAATTTACATCGCCATACATGACACCGGTATGACCAATTTATTATTTATGGGGCAACATGCTAACATCAGATGGCTCATTTACATATACGACAATAATGTAGAGCTTAACAAATAGGTTAAATATTTAAACGTAATGTTATACAAACATAAAATTAAATACTAGAAGTTACAAAAAGAAAACGTATTTAATATCATACTAAAAGCAGCATATCTTAAAAATTGCAATCAACTCTCCATAGATTTTAAAACTATATTACCGAATACTGTGCGATTTTTTTAATTCTCAAGGAATAATTTGCTATACAGGGCGAATTATGCAAGGTACGCACTAACAGATTAAAAAATCTATGTAAAAATAATTAGGAGTGCTTCATATAAGTTCTAAGAACATGCCCTGACAATTTTAGATGAATATCTTTATTATTTTTGGAGTCATCATACTTTATATCGAGCGACTTTTTAGGTTATCAAGGAATAATGTGCTATACAGGGCGAATTTTGTAAGGTACGCACTGACTGATTACAGGATCTATGTAAAAAAAGCTGGGAGAGCTTTATATAAGTTATAAGATCATGTCCTGAAAATTTTAGGTCAATATCTTTGCTATTGTTGGAGTTATCACACTTTATATCGTGCTATTTTTAAATTATCAACGAATTTTTTGCTATACAGGGTGAATTATGCAAGGTACGCACTGACGGATTAATAGATCTACGTAAAAATAGCTGGGAGACCTTTATATAAGTTATAAGAACATGTCCTGAAAATTGTAGATGAATATCTTTGCTATTTTTGGAGATATCATACTTTATATCCTGCGATTTTTTAAGTTATCAAGGAATAATTTGCTATACAGGGCGAATTTTGAAAGGTACGCACTAACGGATTAAAAAATCTATGTAAAAATAGTTAGGAGTGCTTCATATAAATTATAAGAATATGCCCTGAAAATTTTAGGTGAATATCTTTGCTATTTTTGGAGTTATCATACTATTTTTTAAGTTTTCGAGGAATTATTGTCTATACACGCAAATTATGTGATATACGGGCGGACAGATTAAAGTACCGATATAAAAATAATAAGGAAAGCTTAAAATAAGTTGTAAGAACGTTGCCTATTAATTTTAAGGTATAGTTTTTTCACTACAACTTCGCTATACAGTATTATATATTCAACTTACTCACAGACGTATTAAAGGATCATGGCAAATATATCAGGAAATGTTTAAATAATTTTGGAAAACAAGCCTTATTAATATAAATCGTTTCTCTGTCTATTTTTTTTTTCCAAGCACCATCGTTCAGTTCCCTGCCCAACGTATTTTCTAATTAAAAATATAACACGATTTAAAGTAATTCTCGACGCTCTACCGTGCAGCATTGGAAAAAAATCTTACCGGCCACGCAATTCGTAATAAACCTTACAATCTCCTGCTACTGAATATTACATCACTGCTTTTGATTCACACGTTGCCTCGGATGAGTGAAGTAATTTCACAAGTTGAATATTATGCCGAGTTGTACGAGTCAACACACCTCTGGCTGAGAACTGTTTTCATGTCAAGAGCTGCAGCTTGAAGCAAGATCTCAAAGGAATTTCCAAGAAACTTATTACTATAATTTAGTAAACTTAGAGTAGTGTAACTATGATGGAGCAGGTGCATTAAGGACTAAATTGTTCCGTCACAGAGTAATGTGACGGTTGTGATATTTCACGGTGCATCGCGCGAATCTTAAAATTGCTGGGAATAAAATCAGTACGCACAAAGAACTAGAATGAAAGTTTAAGAAACCCCAGAAGATTTTTTTTTAATTCCTATTAATTTGTATCTTGGTTACGCCCATACTTTGAAACTCAATGCGCTTTTTTGATTAATATAAAATACACATACACACAAAGTTATTTAATTTTGTTGTCGAAGGCTATCTTTTCTCTTGCTCCCGTATTATTATTAAATCGTGAGCAAACGAAATTTCATGTCGGTTCGAAATATGTTGTACAAACAGTTGACAAATTGTAGAGTATCGGTTGTAACATCACAGCAGGCAAGTGAAGTGGATGAAGCTATCGATCACTGACAAATATTTCAACATAATACAGATCAATCTTCAAATCAATTAGGTTTTAATACATGTAAAATGGAGGAAATGAGATGTTACCTGTTAAAAGTCCTTAAAAACTTTCGCAGAGGTAATAATATCGAATAGTTTCAAGTCTGAAGCTTCTACAAAAATTGTTAATCGTTTTTTTTTTGGGTCTGCCTGTAGGTATCTTGCAAAATTAACCACATGTAACTAATTAATCGTTTAAATCCTGGCAGTTTCCTTCATATTAAGTAAAATTATTCAAAAATGTATGAAGATATGCAGCTTAAATTAATAATGTTCCTTGGCCGTATCCGAAGCTGTACAAAGATTTTGTAATAATCCTCTAGTCTCTGTATAAACCTTGCATATATGTATAACCCTACATAGCAAAGTTATCCCTGATAATATGATAAGAGATTACTCAAAAATTATCGCAGCTATTCAATTGGAATTTATGCGGCACATTCTTCTAACCTGTTTGAAGTTAAAAAATGTTTTAAATGTTTTTTCTGTCCATCTGTAAGTTCCTTGCATGATAAAGCCCATATAGCAAAATAATACTTTAAAAATTATTTATTCGATTCATATAAAATGAAATTACTTTAAAATGAATAAAGATATTTAATTCAACTTAATGGGGTTTGTTTTTTTAACCTATTTAAAGCTCTTTTTAGCAAATTTGCATCTATTCCTCTTTCTGTCCGTACACACCTTGTACAGTTATCCATATACAACAAAATAATCCTTTAAAAGTTGATACTTTGCGCCATATAAAATAACACAATTCAAAAATTAGGCTAGATGTTGCATTGAAATTAATAAGGCACATTTTTTAACTTTTCTGAAGCTTAAAAATATTTTTAACGATAATTCTGTCTGATTGTGGGTACCTTGCATAATTTCCCATAGTTAAATCCTTTAAAAATGCGCTGTTTGCTTGGTTAAAGTGTTTTTTTTTTACATAAAGATTTTCAATTTAAATTAAAAGGGAACATTTCTGCAACTCTTACTAAATTTTTACATTGATAATTCTGTCCGTCTGGATGTACGATGCATAATTTCGTATACAAAAAAAAAAAACAACGAAACTATTGTATGTATTAGACGAAGACACCAATTTTTTGTTTAGCCTTAAAGGCGAACTATGCAATATTTCACGTCACTGTTACAGCAAAATTTCATTTCCCATTCGCTCCTGGCTGGTTTGCATCCAGAGCAATAATCCTTCAGCTTTTTTCAGCTTGTCCTTGGATAAGCGTACATATTGGAATTACAAATGACATTCCTGGCATAGGTGACTCCGATCCCCTTTAAAATAAACACGAGATATTGAATCGCGACACGGCTCGAAAAATATAAGCTGAACACAGCGGGTCGCGCGCGTAAGCTGTAGTATCTGCTCTGCAAAATTTTGGAAATGTGCGGTTTTTTATTATTAATTTTAGTTTTATAAAACTAAATTCTGTTTTTGAACAGACCAAACATAAATAAGTATTACTTGAAGTTAAAGTTTCTATAAAATATGAAGACCTTTTTACACTTAAAACTTTTTATTTAATTTGTAAAAAAAATGTTTTGGGCAATTTTTAAACAAACTAAAGTTAAGTAAGTATTACTTGGGGTATTTTTAGAGTTTCTATAAAATATGAACACCTTGTGCCAAATTTGAATTTGTGCCAACCAAAAACGCAAAGGGCTCTACACTTAAAACTTTTTATTTAATTTTGGAGAACTGTAAAAAATTGTTTTGGGCAATTTTTGAACAAACTAAAGACAAAAAAGGACTGCTTAGTGTGTCTTTAACATTTTTAAAAAACATTAACGCCTTTGCAAAATTTTTAAGTTTTTGTCAGTCTTAAATGAAAATTATACATTTAATAATATTTTTTTTTAATAATTGTGAACTGTTTTAGCCCGTTTAAAAGAAAACTATCAAGGAAAACACCATGGTTAAGGTGTTTTTAATATTATTCGAAAATATGAAATCTATTGCAAAATTTTTGAATTTTTACCAACATAAAATAACTATTATACACTTGAATCTTTTTCGAAAACTTTAAAGAGCTGTAAACAAATTATTTAAGCCGTTGTTAAGCAGACTAGTTAGAAATGCTTAAAGTGTGTTTAATCATACTAGAAAATATAAAGCCCATTCCATAACTTTTGAGTTTTTACCAGAATAAAATACACGACTATACGGGGTGCATCAAATTCGAATGTTTTACTGGATAACTCGATTATAAAATCTTATATCGGTCTCTTGGGCTATTTTTAGCAAAAGAACGCCTATGTAATCAGATTTTTCATATCGCTTTTTATTTTGGCAATGCAGACGAAAAATTAAATACTATTTTTTGAAAATTTACTATTACTTCTTTATTTATTAAAAAAGAACAAAATGTTGTCAAGGTTTTCTATGCAGATTTTTACGTTTAATTTAAAAACAAAATTTAAATTTGGGTAACGACCTTGACTTTCGAAATATGAAACAAACTTATATATTTTTAAATAGAAACCTGAGTTGGCCATGACTTTATGTGAAAGAGAATTTTTATAGCTTTTCAAAAACATATAGTTTTATACAGGGTGTGTATAAATTGGCGGAAGCGCTACACGTGACCATGTTCTTCGTAAAATTCCAAGTCGAAAATCTTGATACAAAAATGTTGTACCATGCTTCCTATGGCCTCAGGAACCATTTAAAGAAAAAAAAATTGGCAACATTGCATACATTGATTTGCGTTTGGACATTTTTTTATCAGCAATTTTTACTTTGGTATTTACAATTTTTGTTCGAACTGAAAGCCTTCAGTTCGTAAACATAGCTGCAAACTTTTGGGTATCGTAAAACACAAACTGGAAATAATTACGAGAAAAACAGAGATGACAGCTCATGACAATGTTGCCATGTGTATTATTTTCATTCAAATCAGTGATTTACATATTTTCAACACCAATTTTTGAAAGGAAGAACGCAATATCTAGGAAAAAATACTATTCGAAATTTATTTTTATTCCAAATTGCAGCTTTTTCATTTGCAAGTATTAAATAATAACGCTTATTAAAGGACTAAATGTCAAAACTTTGAGGACCTCTTGCAGACACAGCAAGCATGGTACAACATTTTCATATAAAGATTTTCGACTTGGAATTTTACGAAGAACATCGCCACGTGTAGCGCTTCCGCCAATTTTTACACACCCTGTATATTTGTTGCACAAAATAACCGAGATATGGCCAATTTTGTAAAAATTGCCTTAACAAAGTTTGCCATGACATTGTAAACAAGTGATGTTCGGGCTTAAAACACACACTTCAAGTCGCATTGCTTCTTGCTGTTGTTATAACTCAATTTAAAGGAGGCTCTGAAGTTTGTCTTTTCTTAGAGAATACGTAGCAAATTGACGGTATGACCTTTAAAATAATTCTCATGTCCTCCGACATACAATACCCTTCATTATTATATAAAAGGCATTACCACAACCTCAATTACCAGCGCTCGCATTAGCTTCCCCTTTATTTTTACACGGCACACCACGATATCTCGATGATCTCAAGATCCTTATCAGGAAAATTATACTCCAGACGCCATTTTCGTTACGATTTTAAGTAAAAAATATAATTTATTTCTATTAGTTGATAACATGATCGTCGAGAAAAAACGTTTCCCCCTTTCCCGTTATCAGATTCGCGGCTTAGCGTGGACTTTTAATTGCTATTTATAATGAAAAGCTAGTGACGAGAGCGTGTTGATTCATAGCCAACTATAGCTGACTCATGAATAAAAAACAGGGGTTGAGTAATAGTTTCGATACGGTAAGTTGGCCTGTGCATGCAAATTATATTAAAATCATTACCGGATGAAATTGTTGCCATACAATCATGCAAGATGCAAATGGCAAATCTAGTTACCGTGGAAATGCGCTACGTTTAGAAACAAAACAAAATCAAAACTGTGAATTTTCCCCATCTGTGCCCGTTTTTAAAACATCGAAGCGAAAAATTTGGGCGTCTATGACGCTAAACGCGTAAAATCACATCACTCCAATAGCTTCTAATGAGAGTTGGCTGCTAAACGGTGAAAGCGATTAAAAATTTATGGGAAAAAATAGCGAAGGTGACCTCATTAGTGCTTTATTATCCTGTTAAAAGTGAAATATGAGATGATAAAATTAATGGGAACGTTACTTCTAAATTACGGAAACGCGCGATGGGATATTTATTCAAATAAAAACTCCCAAGGTTCCGGTAGCAAAAACAAAATAAAAATCGCACCTCCTTTGACGAATATAAAAATAAATTTGATATAATCAGGCATCAAACGGTTACAAAAAACGTGCCCCAGTAATTTAAATTTAATACAATAATTAATTTGCGGTTTATTTAATTTTATTAGGTGCGAATTATTGTCAAGTGAGCAAGGATAACGTTGCTATATAGCGTTAAATATGTAAGGTACAAATAAAGAGATTAAATTATGGATCTGAAATTGATATGAGAGCTTTAGGTACGTTAGAAGAACATGTCCTGTTAATTTGAGTTGCTTATCTTTATTAATTTTAGAGTTACATCACTGTAGATGGTGCGAAATGTTAAGTAGCTAAGGATAACTGTACTATGGAGTAATAATTGTGCAAGGTACATAAAAACCGACTGAGGAAATAATTTAAAATTAATATGAGAGCTTTGGGTACGTTAGAAGAACATGTCCTGCGAATCTTAGTTGATTATTATCATTAATTTAAATGTTATAATACTTTAAACGATGCAAAACATGAAGTAGCTAAGGATAACTGTACTATATCGTGCTAATTGTGCAAGGTACGTAAAAACCACTTGAAGGATCCATCTAAAATTGATACCAGAGCTTTGGATACGTAAGAAGAACATGTACTGTAAATATGAATAGTTTATTTTTATTTATTAGAAAGTTATAATACTTTATATGGTGCGAAATATTAAGTGCCTATAGATAACTGGGCTACGTCCTTTTAATTATGCAAGCTACGGACAGACAGATTGAAGGATCAATCTAAAATTCATGTGGCAGCGTTATATACGTTACAAGAACATGTCCTGTTAATTTTAGAAGATTATCTTGAATAATTTAGCAGTTACTTAAATTTAAATGGCTTGACTTTTAAAGTTCTGTGTTGGTATTAATTTTGCAAGGTACGCAAAGAAAAATGGAAGAACCAATGTGTTATTAAAGTTTGTACAAGTTAAAGGAACTTAAAAAGGTAGCAAATGCTAATTATTTTCTTGTTTTTATTCGTTTTTGGTTTGGCTAACTCGATTAACTGAAATTATTTTGTGTACAGCAGGATTAAAAAAGAGTTATTTTTAGCAAAAATATTTATCTGGGGACGAAAACCTTTAACTAACAAAGCATAATTGTATTAACCTTGCCACAAGGTTTAATCCCATCGTTATTCATTTTTGTGTTCGTTAGCTTAATAAATGATGACATTGTTTTTCATTTTCACGTGCACAAATGTTAGTTCAATAATTAAACGCCATTAAAATAAAAGCAAATGGTACACAGAGCCTCCTAAAAACAGGTTTGATAGCGTTATTCCGAAAATATACGATTTTAAATTTTGATGAACATATTCGGAATTGTTAATGAAGGTTTTCATTTCGATTTTACTGTTTGCGGCTTTTATCGGCGTATGTTTTGGGTCGTAGCGTTCGTGAAATGCTGAAATTTGTCTCATTTTCATAATTTACTGCTCCTTATCAGTTATAGTTTATTGAAATTGGACATGGCAATATTGAATTTGATATGGAATTCAGTGGTATAGACTGTGTTACTCGCAGATCTATGAGGTATTCCCTTTGTACATTTTGAATGTCAAATTATATGACTGAATTCGATATGGTACTTTGAAGTACCGAGCAAATATGATGTGCAATTTATCTGCTTTTGACTTGATTCGATTGAAGTTATATTAAAATTGAGGTTCTCTTAAATGTGCATTACAATTTACAATGTAATTATTGCTATTACCAGTTGCACAATACAAATATTTAAAATAAAAACGTTAAAGACACCATAAGCAATGCATTTTCACCTTTGGTCTGTCCAGAAACAGCCTAAAACATTTTTTAAAGCACTGCGAAATTTTAAAAAAATTCCAAAACCTTGCAGTTATTATAACAATCTTAATATTTTTGGTGACAAGGATAACTGAATCAAAATCATTCGTTATCCTAGTCCTGATTTAAAAATCTTGTTAATAAGGTTCCAGTTAAGATTTCATTAATTTTGAGGCTCTGATAAAGCATAATATTAGTTTAAAAACAGAATGAATATATCTAGAAAAAAGGATAATTGCATAAAAATTATTTATGAACCTTGTACATGAAGTATAGGACTCAATTTTTGTAACCAATATCTTTTTAAACATCTCTACACATTTTGAAACCTAATAGAAGCATATTATCAATTTTGTAACAACCTAAGTAATTTTGGTGCAAAGGATAATCGAATAAAAATTAATCGTAATCCCTGTTCAGCTCCTACAAAAACTTTAATGCAAAATTCTTGTTATTAAGGCCCTATTTACCATGTCTGCGAATTTTAAAAGTCCCATTATAACTAATAACCTCTAAACGTCTCTTTTAAAAAGGATAACTGTATTAAATCTAATTTTGCTCGTTGTGGTTCTAACATGTATCGTATAAATACATGTGCGGTCCTGGGACTCAAAATGATGAGGGCAATAAAACGAAAAATATCGAAAAACTTAGTAATGTTTGTTACTGTCACAGCCTCACCCATCTCTAGGGGTTGAAAGCAAACACATTGTCTTTTGCAGTTTCATCTCAGGAGAATGTTGTCGTATAAATGCTTAAAGAAAACCAATATTTATGTAGGATATATATTTTTTTTTATGAACGTTTGCTGACAGAAGCGACGTAAATTAAGTTTGTTTTGGGTTATGGATATATTTGTTCAGTCAACATCCCTATTTACATAATATTTTGAATGAAAATTGTTATCTTGCAATGCGTTTTAAAGCTTTCGAGATAATATTGTTGCAAGCAGATGATTTTCTGCCACTGTGCCGGTAAAGTTGTAAAGGGTTTTGATCTAATTATTCGTTTGTGAAGGCTAAAAAATTGTTTAAATCATACCAGGCACCGTATCGATAATAAACAAAACACAATTTTTGAATTGTCCAACTTAATTACGCCCATACTTTTGTTTTACTGCTTGTAACAAAAGAAATAAGGACCATAAAAATAAAACAATATAACAAAAGCCGTAAACAAAGTAGTTACAATTTAACAGCCTTCTGAATTATCGCGAATGTATGTATAACACGCTTTACATAAAAAATGAGAAAAGGCAAAACAAACACGAGTTATAGCTGGAACTTCTTGTTTTTAAACGCCGTTTCGATAAGGCTTCTGGCGTTTTTTGGGCATGCATGCGCTCCTTATAAAGAAAAATGCCCTAATTCCAGCACAAGTTTTTGTAATACGGTTTTCTATTTGAATTAAATATTTATTGTGTTTGCTAGCCTGTTATTATAACGGAGAGAATACATGGTCTCGGGATTTTTTACGCACAGCATTTTTCTTGTGTAAATACTTCGAATAGCAATAGACGAGGAATTTATCGATCAAATTTTTCAATATAGCGGGACGCATCAACGTTATTTCGTCGTTTCAAAAAGATTTCTTCCTCTCTATCTGGCGTATAATAATAGTTTTTATGAAGCAGCATGGAAGTCCTGACTTAAAGTCAAGTTTTGGGAAATAATAACTTGGGGATGAATTTTTGAAAATGCCTTTAAGTGAAAGATGCAACGCCTTAAGTTCTTTTTTCATTCAATTATCCTTCTTACTCATATTCTGGAAAAAAAATAGTAAGAGACGGAAGACAGAACAGAGAGGGAACAATACTAAACACAAGTCACCAACTCATAAGTTACGCCGATAATGTAGCTAACTGGCAAGAACCTTGAAGGAATTGGGAAACATCACAAGCAAAATGGCAGAAGCAGCACAGAAAATGGGATGAAGGATAAAGAAGATAAGACCAAGCTAATGAGAATAGGACAACAAACTATAGAAGACAGGCTAGTGGTACGAGAATTTGAGGAAGTTAATAAATTTGTTTACTTAGGGACACTACTCACAAACAGAATGGAAAAAGAAAAAGACACAAACATGAGACTACTGAAAGCCAAAAAAAGTGCAGGAGCTTTAAATAACCTAATAAGAGCAAAACAGTTATCTAGGAGCACCAAACTACGTTTGTATAAAACAATACTAAGACCTACAGCGCTCTATGGATGCGAAACCTGGGTACTGAACAAAAATGCAAAGGAAGCCCTAAGAAGATGGGAGGGAAGTGGGACGGAAGAGAACAGACGAGGGATATATAAAAAGGACGAACGCGGAGGTATATACAATTTTCAAAGAAGCGACCACGGACAATGTAATAAATGCCAGAAGAACACAATGGCTTGGACATATTGAGAGAAGGGAGGACAGCAGAATAATAGAAGAGATAGCGTGGAAAGAACCTACATACAAGAAAAAAAGAGGAAGACCCAGGAAAAATTGGAGGGAAGCTGTTTAGTAATTTTGCTTTCTTCCTCCAATTCATTGTTTTTCTCTGGCGCTTTGCTGACAGGTAGAGGACGTACCTGCCTCTCTCTACAACAGCTGGTCAACACTGGCTTCCATGCTGCTGGCAGTCTCTGACCATCATCCCGTTTATTAATATTGTTCACTCTCTTTTCAATTATATCAATCGCCTATCGGATGATCCCTGACTAGAAATGTTCTACATTGGCCAGTACTTTGGCCTCATCGAAGTTAATTTTGTTTGAAAATTGGTGTACTAAATATTATTCTTAAAACAAATTGGGTGATTTTTCAACTAACATTATAAATTATTTATATTTAAAATGAAGCAATACAATTATTCAGACACCGTTTTAAACTAAGTTAGCTCTAAACTCTAAAGATTGTGCCATTAATTAATTGGTGTTGTATTCTCGTTTTGAAAGATACAAAACAATTCCCCACTAATATTTGATGAACTGCTTCATACCAGCGCTTTTGGAAATATGTTTTAAGCCCCAAGAAGATAGAAAGGCTTTGTCGGCACACTACAAAAGCACGAAAGTAATAACACAAGAAAGCATTACAACCAGTTATTGTTGTATTTAAAGCTTCGCTCAAATTTAATGAGTTTTTTTAATGTTCTAACGCTTTTACATAATGGCAGCTAATTAGAAAGCTCAGTTATGTATTTCAGGCAACAAATGAATTTGTAGCTAGCGAAAATTACATGTTTTTTAGAACCTATTTGCTGTTATAGAACATAACTAATATATGTATGTACAGAAAGATAATTCAAAGCCCTTTTCAATCAATGGACTTTGCTTTTTTAGAGTGTATTTATCATTTTACGATTTAGTTTGGATCACAGTCGGTCTATCAAAAAAATTCTGTAAACGCTCATGTAAATCTTTAACTGTGTTTAAACGTATTTTATGAGGATAACGTATTTTAATTTATAAAACTATTGATTGGAGAACACGTTTCCTCCTTTTTTTATGAAAAAAATAGGCCATACATCATCTTTTCTATTACGCGTCGCTAGTTGAGCGTCGAACTTCTGTTGACTAAATTGATTATCGTTGTAACGAACTAATCTTTTCGCAAATCTGTAGTACGGTTAGGTTTTACGACAGTGGTTATGACAATGCCGCAATCTGTGACCGATTAGAAACTTTTCTTGCTAGGAAAAATGAAGTTACATCAAATACAGTTGCAATAAAACAAATTTCGTGCACAAAATTAACGAATTTCTTTTCTTTTCCAGGTACGTTCCAACATTTTCCTCTATCCACGCTGGGTATCCGTGAATCCGTGAGTATAATTCACATCTTAACAGGCACAATAAACAAAATTTTTATTACAACCAGATTATCTCTATCCTGTTCATCTCGGAAGTGTTATTTTTGTTCGGTAATGATCTAGTTTGTGGCCGGGAGCGTAAAACGGGCGTATAAAAACGTAACCCAATTTTCTAGGGTTGAGTTTTAGTGCCCGACTTATCCGCCACCCCCGTTGTGGGGGATGTACTACGCCAGTCCACGGTCTCTTTGATCTCCTCATTCATTTTTCATGAATATTATTGGCGGTATATTGATCAGATATTGCCCGGAATGCATAAAATATGCCATTGATTGGGACGGGATGTTTTTAAAGATGTCGTTGGCATGGCGAGGGGTTCATTTGTTTTGGTTTTTTTTGTGGATCCGGTTTGAGAAGTTTTGGAAATGGATAGTGGCTAAAATAACTGCTTGAATTTAAAGTATTTTCGTTCAGGCCCGGCCGTGCTTAATTCCCTCGCCTAGGGCCCCACGCTTAAAGGGGCCCCGCGCTTAAAGGGGCCTCGCGCTCAAAAAATTAAAAATATAAATACAATGCTTATTATTGGCATAGAAACAAAAACCATTTCTCTATCATATCACTTAAAAAAGTTGTTGTTCAATAGTGAAATACTAAACTTAATAAATAAACTATACCACAGCAATGTAATAGATTATTTATCAAATATTATCTTCAAATCAATTAACAAAAGCTTTCGTTAAATAATTCCAGTTGAAACGTTTACGGAAACGCAAAAAGTGAAGCAGAATTTTTGGCTACTCCAATGAAAGACTACAAATTCTTGTTATCTTTAGTTATCTGGCATGATTTGCTTTTCCAAGTGAACTTGTTAAGCAACGAGTTACAAAGTGTAACCTCAGATATGTCTTCGGGAATACTCACTTTTGAAAAATTGAACAAATGGCTAGAAGTGTACCGAGAAAAAGGTTTTAAAGTATTAATCGGTGCAAAGGATCTTGCAAAAGATTTAGATGTTGTTCCACAATTCCAGTTGAAACGTTTACGGAAACGCAAAAGGCAATTTGCATACGAGTCCTCAGACGACCCTGTTGTTGATGCAAAGCGAGCATACAAAACAAACTGTTTTAATCAAGTGTTAGATAAAACACTGCAGTCTCTTCAACCTCTATTTAAACAATTCAAAGGGAGCATAGATTTATTAAGTTTTTTATGGACATTTCACAATCAATCCAAAGAGACTACATTAAAATGTGCTGCTGATTTACAAATTGCTTAAAAATACGGCGAATCGGTGGACTTAAATGGATTCATGTTGGCGGAAGAAATAGAAGCTTTAAAAGTAACTATTCCACAAACTTGTTGCAATCCTTTAAATATACTTAAATATTTGGCTTGTAATAATCGCCCAACCTCGTTTCCAAGTTTATTTATTGCGCTAGGATCTTTCTTACTATACCGGTAACAGTATCTGCGGGAGAAAGAAGTTTTTTAAAATTAAAATTAATTCAAACGTAGTTACGATCCACTATTTCTGAAGAACGTTTAAATTCGCAATTATGTTGATTGAAAGTGAAGTCATGAGGGAGAAGGACTTCGACAACCCATTAAAAGATTTTGCGAAGCAGAATCTACAAAGATTAATTTTAATTGAGTTTCTATTTCGTTTATAAAAATATGAATTGTTTTGCTTTCCTTCGTTAATAGTCAATTAGTCAAATTTCATGTTTTGTTATGTTTGTTATATTATTTTAGCTTATGTTTGTTTAAAATTTTATTCAAAAAATAAATTATTTTTATGATAATGTATAATTAATTTTTGTGGGGAGGGGGGCCCGCAGCTTGTCCTTGCGTCGAGCCCCGCGCTTACTAGGGCTAGCCCTGTTTCCGTTAGAAAGAGGAAGCAAAAGCACATCGAACTAATTCAAAGCCAACTTGAAATGTTGATGTTCGCTTGCTTTAATTAAAAAAAAAAAATGGATGAGAACAAAAAGCTGTATACGAGGGGCGCGCGAAAAGTTTTGGTACAGGTTTAGTTCATAATTGTACAAAGCAATTAGTGGTGCGTAAAATGAATCGTTTTTTTTTTTCTGTAACTTCGCAAAAGATCTAAAATTGTTCTTTTCCAATAAACTAAAATTATTCCTGACCTCGATGATCCGATTTCAATGTACTCGAGTTGTAGAAACTACCGCAAATTTTAAACATCTGCGCCTATGTCCACAGACACTTACTAAATCGTGCAATCTGTGACGTGTGAAATATCTTAGGAAATTGCAAATGCAATTTATACACATTCGACTGCGAAAGTATATCAAATTTTCAATTTTCCCTGACGCTCGAGATAGGAGTCGGTTAACCGATGTGTAATTTAAAATTAAATCAAAGTGCATGCATAATTTATCTGTCGATAAATTTCGGTTCGCTTGCCATGTTTTTAAAATCAAGTGGAAGTGGAAAGATATTAAATTTTGAGTTATTGCCTTAATAAAGTACGTTATGTGGTAACTGGACTAGTTTATCGTGTTTTCAAATCCAACTAGATATATTTTTTGGTAAACTAAAACATAAACCATTGTTTAAAATATAAAATGATCTCAAATAAAGTTAAAATAACAGAGCTTATGTTCATAAACGGTTTTGCTAGTAGTCGCGGAATCAGAAAAGAATCTACAAGACAATCTAAACATTTTAAATAAAGACATAAAAAAGATCAACTTGAAGATAAAAGCGCACAAAACTTTAGTTTATTAGGCTTATGAATAATAGGCCTTTAAGAAAATGATTCAATTTTGAAAAATTATTAAATTTCAAAGCCAAGGCGTTTTAAACATGTTATTTTAAAAAAGAGTTTGTAAACAAATGTTTAAAATGATGGGCTAAAATTCTGGCTACAGTTAGCAAGTTTTATGCACATATTAGTACCACCCACATCTGCTATCTCGAGCAAATTTTAACTTTCAAAAGTCCTTACTAAAAATTTTATAGCGATTTCAAAATTTTGTAAAAAAAGCCGAAAAAAATACGCCCGACCTACTCTGTTTGAAATTTTTTGTAGACATGTACCTATCGGTACGACTATATTAACATCTTCAGCAAATTTCAAAACTTAAAAGTCCCTAATAAAGATTTTATAGCTCTTTCAAAATTTTGCCAAAAATTCGATAATTTTGAAAATGAAATTTTACACGTCCTGCGCATTATTAAAATTTTTTGATGCTACCTACATATCAGTACAACCATATCTTAGACCTGTAGCAAATTTCAACTTTCAAAAGTTCTTAATAAAAACTTTATAGAATTTTCAAAATTTTGTAAAAAAAAACGGGATAATTTTGGAAATAAAACTGCGCACGTCCTACGCACGAATATTTTTTTTTTATCTCATGCACGTGTCAGTAGGTACTATCATACTTGACATCCCCAGCAAATTTCAAAACTTAAAAGTCGTTAATAAAAGTTTTACAGCAATTTCGAAATTTTGTATAAAAAAAGCGATAATTTTGGAAATGAAATTACTCACGTCCTACGCATGACAAAAATTTTTTGGTGACATATCCATATCAGTATGACCATATTTGACATCTCCACTTAATTTCAAAACTTACAAGTCCTCAATAAAAGTTTTGTAGCATTTTCAGAACTTTGCTAAAAAAATTGAAATTTTTGGAAATGAAATCACGCACATCCCACGCATGATTAAAATTTTTTGATGACATTTACATATCAGTACGACCGTTTTTGACATCACCAGCCAATTTGAAAACTTAGAAGTCCCTAATAAAAGTTTTATAGCGATTTCAAAATGTTGCTAAAAATGCGAAAATTTTGGAAATGAAATTACGCAAGTCTAAGGCATGATTAAACTGTTTCGATGACATGTACATATCAATACGACCATATTTGATATGTCCAGCAAGTTTCAAAACTTAAAAGTCCCTAATAAAAATTTTATGGCGATTTCTAAATTTTGTAAAAAAAGAGATAATTTTGGAAATGAAATTACGCACGTCCTACGCATGATTTAAATTTTTTGATGACATGTGCATATCAGTACTACCATACGTATAACAAAAGGGCAACTTTTTCATTTACAGTTTGTGGCGCAAATTTGTAAGCAACCAAAAGCCTGCATTATCAATTTCACTAAGCAAAATCTTACAGCGTACCTAGGTATCACGATTAATTTAATTAGCGATTATCTAATTCGGGGATCTTCACCAGTTTGTTTTGGGTCGCGAACGCCTCTATCTACATCACAAACTGCATATTATGGCGGTCTCTGCTTTACTTCCAACCTGATTATGTATTCACACAGCTAATGTTTGTAACTCATTAACTCGATACAAATTTCATTAATTTATTAACGATAACCCTCGAGCTGTTGACGTATAAATTGCTTGATAGTTGAATTTTTCGCGAAAAGAAAACACCGAAGAATTTGAAAAATGTAAAGACCGTCGCAAAACTTTCAAAATTCTGCAAAAAAAGGCTAGATATACACTCAAAACACATCAAATGTGTTTGCATTTCAGACTATGTAGCGCCATACAAGAAAATAATAATTAAACCGTAATCAACGATTCGCCTTTCTCCACATACATAATAAAAACACTTGAAGGGCGTTTCGTGCCAAACAAAAGCGAAAAAAGGCTTGAAACAAATGAATTGCTAGTTCGCGTGCAACTGTTTCACGAAATATATTCCACCAACGATATCTCGTTAGGGCTGCGATAGTCGAAACTTTAAAACTGCAAACTTCCAACATCAAACATCACTTCAAGAAGCTTTCCCGAGCGTTGCTCGACGAAACACAATTTCAAACGACTTTCCCTATGACACCCGGCCGCAAAGCTGACATCATAACCGAACGTCTATGCAAATTTTTTCGCGAAAATCCATTTGTATCCAGCAAGCTAAGAAATGTGTGAAGAGATATATTAAACTTTTTTGCATATGATTTTCCGCGTGACGTCATATCCGCCACATACATCGTTCGGTTCATTTCCTGCCACCTTACCGGGGATCCGTAACCCTAAATTATTACGTTTGCTCCTTTCATAATGTTATATATAGGATTTGCCTGCTAGGGCAATTGACTAATGGCCTATGTAACACGTTGTTATTCTCTTCAATAACTCATGGCCTACTAGCTATCAGGAACAGACAAGTGAATGCAAATAATGCTCGCGGAGAGGGGCGTCGCGACGCTGGGCGTCTCGTTTTGAACTTTATCGAGAAACTTTAGTAACTTCGTAAGAAAATTTTGTGAAATTCGGTTTCTTCGACAACGCTTCTGTAAAATCATTTTTCTTCTTTTTCTTAACACCCGAAAATCAATTAATGACGCTTTAAAAAGACAGATAAATCATTAATATTAGGTCAAGATCAAATTTGTTTTAAGCTACAATATTCTCCTACGTATCGGCAAGGCTCACTTACTCAAAGCTCGAAGAAACGTACAGAAAACTAAATCTTCAGTCAAATTATCGGGAACCTAATCCCGTAATAACATTCTCCTCTCGATAAATTATTGTACCTTTTAGTTAGGATCCAAGTCGGCCCCGGTAAATTGAACCGTATGCGAGTCGAGTGTAAGGTTCCATTTGAGATTCGACACCTGCTGGAGGCAATCCTGCAATTTAGCAGCGCTGAATCCTAGTCGAATGTTTTTCTCTTTCAATTGTATTTGCGTTGATGTTCGCTTTTTTAGCTTCCTCAGTGCCTTTGGGATGATATCGGCAATAAGCCACTGGATTGAAGTGAATAAACTTTCAGAACAGTATTAGACGCGTTCTTTTTTAGAGTGTCCTAAACGTATTTAGAAAATATAAGGACCATTGCAAAACATTCGAATTTTTACAGAACAAAATGCAAGGAAACGCAAGTAAAACTTATTTTAAAATTTTGAAGTGCTGTAAAAAAATAGTTTTAGGCCGTTTTTGAGCAAAGTAAAAGTCAAAACGTATTGCTTACGATGTCTTTAAGATTTTCAGAAAATATAAAGACCATTGCAAAACATTTGAATTTTTTACAGAACAAAATGCAAGGAAACTCAAGTAAAACTTATTTAAAAATTTTAAGGTGCTGTTAAAAAATAGTTTTAGGTCGTTTTTGAGCAAAGTTAAAGTCAAAATGTATTGCTTACGATGTCTTTAAGATTTTCAGAAAATATAGAGACCATTGCAAAAACATTCGAATTTGGTTTAGAACAAAATGCAAGTCTATACACGCAGAACTTTTTAAAAATTTTAAGGTGCTCTAAAAAAAATTTTTAGGCCGTTTTTGAACCAACTAAACGTGGAAATGCATTGCTTAGGGTGTCTAAGATTTTCAAAAAAAAAAAAGACCATTGCAAAAACATCGAATTTTTACAGAATAAAATGCAGGACTTGGAACTTTTTCAAAATTTTGAAGATTTAAAATAAATTGTTTTAGGGCGTTACAATTTGCAGCTCAGAGCGTTGGAACTAATCCAATAACACTTAAAAAAATTAATTTAATTTCTCGTGCTCTTGAACAAACAAAACTTCCGCGATTTTATTGTTTGCGAATCTTCCTCCACAGCACGCCACGATTAATTCAGGAAGTAATCCCAGTTGGCGGGAGCACTTTCCGAACTGTTTAAGACGTGCCGCGAGGCCACCCGCGATGACGAACTCCTCTTAATAACCGGCAATCGAAACTTCAGGACGGTTATCATTGGCGAGAGAGGGCCGAAATCAAAGTAACAGTTGGGCATCGGCGGTCAGGATGAAACAGTAGGCCGCGACTTGCCGACCCCGGTCACGTTTTCAATGAAATGGAAGTTGTTAAGTGAAGTTCTATTACGTTTATTCGACACTCTCAGTCGAAGAGCGGATGTCGGGGGGTCGGGACCGTGGGAGCTGGGGTGGGCGATCTCGTGAAATACGGGGAAGTGACTGAAAGCGACTTCGGTCGACTTGATTATTAGTTTTCGGGTTATTATTTTATTAATAACGTCATTTAGCGGACGCTGCGGTCCCTTTTGTGTACTCCGTGCGTTGGAAACGATATATTTAGGCCAATTCGATTGAAACTGGATCACAATGAAATGAACTTCGGGATAATAATTAAATTTTCTTTGATTTTGGAACCGTTAGACGTTATTAAAGTCATAAAAGTCCACAGTTTCGGCTTTTTCCACCTTCCCTGGCCTATAAAACTAAACACTTCCGCTGGGATCCTCTTGCGAAATCCACCTCCTTGCAAAAATAAATAGCCGCAGCACTGGTTCGTAATAAAATTTAGTCTGAATCGGTTTTCCCCAACATGTGTCGAGGTATTTTGCATTTTTCTTTCTTATCTCGCGCATTCGACCCGACCATGCCCGTCTCGTTTCACGGCGAACTGCTGGCGGTAAAGAAATCTTTACCTTGTCCTTTATGCGCTCGATTTTCCAATCCCGGCTTTGTTTCCCATCCTAAATACTTTAAAATCGGAAATCGGTTTTCATTCGGAAATTCGACAAAATTACTTATTTTTTGTCTACGTCTGTACCTGCTCCTTAACAGGATTTGAAAGAGGCTCATTCATTTACTAACAATATTTTTACCGGTTATGAAAAATAAAAACAAATACTTAGCAACAATGGAATATTTCAAGTAAGAAAGATAATTGAATAAAAATGAATCCTGCTTTTGTACAAGTGTTACAAAAAAATTTATAGCAAATTTGTGTTACTCGGGTTTTGTTTAACATGTCTGCCAATTTAAAATTGGTGGTGCAGGATAATTGAAGCAATGTACATATTTATTATTTTAAGGATAATTAAATTAAAGTTAATCCTGTTATTTACACGAATCCTATTAAGTTTTTGATGCAATATTCCGTTCGCTATGGTTCCATTTAATAAATCTACCAATTTGGAAACAGCTAGCAGGGCTAATAACAAGTTTATAAAACAATTAAAAAATTGTGTAAAAAAGGATAATTAAATGAAACCTAATCCTGCTCCTAGTACGTGTTCTATCAATTTTTTTACGAAAGACTCTGATTGCTAAGAATCTATTTGACATGTTCATTAACTTTTAAAAGGCTGCTAGTACTAATAGCAATTTTAGAACCATTTGAGAGCTTTCTTGGTTAAAAAGGATAATTCAAAAAAAGTTAATCCTGCCCTATACGAGTGCTCTGCAAAATTTCTGATTAAGGATTCTTATAGCTGGGGTCCTTTTCAACATATCTAACAATTTTTAAACTTTTAAACCGGCCACTAAGCCCAATGACAATGTTTTAATAATTTAAACAATCACTTTAAAAAGGATAATTGTTTAAACAATTAATCCTGCGCTTTATGGAGCTCCTTTAAATTTCCCAATCGTGGATTTTGATTTCCAGGCTTCCATTTAACATCCTGACCCAGTTTGCAGGATCTGTCGAGACAAATAACAATTTTATGACGATTTAAATATTTGCTTGTCCAAGGATAATTCAATACAAATTAATCCTGCTCTCTTATGCGTGTCCTTTCAAATGTTTGTGCAATGATTTTGACCTCAGTGGTTTCATTCTACAATTCCACCAACTTTAAAAGACCTGTTAGGGCTTATAAATAAATTACAACAATTTTAATATTTACACTAAAACAGGATAATTGCTAAAAATTCATCCTGCTTTTTATAGGCGTCCTTTGAAATTTCTAATATCATTTTTTGATTGCTTGGGTTCCACTGGACATGTACGACAATTTTAAAAGACCTACTAATGCTAATAAATAAATTACAACAGTTTAAATATTTACACCAAAAAAGGATAATTGCTAAAAAAAAATATCGTTCTTTATAGACGTCCTTTAAAATTTTTAACGGCATAGTCTGATTGCTTAGGTTCCACTTGACATGTAGACCAATTTTAAAAGAGCTACTAAAACTGAATGCGATTTTATAACCACTTAAATATTTACCTTAAAAAGGATAATGGTATAAAAATTAATTCTGTTGCTTATATGTGCCCGTCAAAATTCCTAATCAAGGATTGTGTTACCTGGAGGCTCAGTACATTAAATTTACCAACTTTATTAAGCTATGAGGCTTTTAATAAACTTACAACAATTCAAACAATTACGTTCAAGTGAAGTAATAGCAAAAATTCTTCTTCTAACGTTACCAATAACCAATTTCGCTCATTTCTTTATGCAAATTAATTTCCCAGCGTAACCCTAGCCGCAAGTCTCTTGTTTCTTTCCAAGATGGCGCGTTTTTCAATAACAATGCCAACAAAGGCAGTATGTATGCTCACCAAGTTCAGAAAATGTATTTTACGTGCACATTTTTATGGTAATCCGATAGATTCGGCCGCATGAAACGAAAAATATTCAAAACTCGCCCAAAAACTACTCCACAATGAATACAAATCGAGACATTACTTGATTGATTCCGAATTTCTTCGGTTTTTTTAACCAATTTCGTCGCAGGAGCGAGTACTGTGACGAATCCACGGTTTTCCGGGATTCATTTTCGCATGCACACGGCCTGATGCGTATCAAAAAAATTGGAGAGCTGGCCCAATTTGAAATTCAATTGGTTCATTTACAAAAACAATACAGCGTCTATTATAACTCATCTATACAGGCCTGGCAAATTTATTCACCTCTAGTTTTTAATTAAATTATAAATTCGCGGACGTCCAATTATATAAAACATCGATATATCGCAAAAACGTGACGTTAAAAGGGTTTTCCATCGCCAACCGTGATTGTACATCGAAGTACGGGGCATAGATGACAATAAAACAGTCGAGGGAGGGAAAAAAATACTGCTGGACGCGGAATTTTTCCGGGCAAATCCGTGTGAGTCGTCCCGTGTTCGCGCGCAGTAGTATCAGCCGGACAGGATCGGTTTAATTCTCTAATTACTAATGTTTACATGGCTATCAATAGAACACATACATCATGAGTAGCTGGCGTTGACACATATTGAATATAATGCATTGGTGGTGCAACCACAGAGGGAGGCCCGTGAAATTCGAATAAACATGGTAAAAGCTACGCTACAACCAGCTGCTAAGTGGCAAAGAACATAATTTGAACACAGAACAATTCATGAAAAGCTGTAGCCGACAATTCCTTCAAAATTTCTTCAGTTGAGTTCAGGTGGGCTTGATTATACACAAACACTCTAGAAGTCGTTGAAAAATCAATGTATTTTCCTCTGTCAGCTTAAAAATACACTCACAAATGTCACATTCCTAGTCATAACGAAATAGACAATTCCTTTAAAATTTCTTCAGTTGAGTACAGAGCAAAGATGGGCTTGATTATACACAAACGATCTAGAAGTCGTTGAAAATCAATGTATTTTCCTCTGTTAGCTCAAAAATACACTCACAAATGTCACATTCCTAGTCATAACGAAATTATTCTATAACTCTGTTATCAGTGAAGATACAGAATAATTTGTGATACAAAAGTTATTGACTGTCCAGTATACGCCCTGTATATTTTGGGTTATTTCGATTCCAAACTGATTTCTCATTTTAAAAATGTAGTACATAAAATCAACCGTCTCTGAATAATTTGCTGTTTAATTTTTTTTGAAAATAAATTCAGACCAAGACTAAATACTGTGTATTTTGCATAACTTCGATTAGAAAAATGTTTTTTTATTGAACAATGGAAGCTGTTTTGAAGCTAAGTTTATTAATTTTTAAAAAAGTCGTTTGCCACAAATGTTACATTTCATGACGAAATTATTCCATAGCTCTGTTATCAGTAAAGATACAAAAAAAAAGTTTGATACAGAGTTGTTCGCGGTCATTAGCTGCATGATATAAAACTATTTTTAACTATACAGAGTGTTCGGTTTGCGACACCAATATATTTTTCGGAAATTTTCGCGTACCCATGATTAAGGATTAATTGTATAAAATTGAAACACTTGTGCATATTTACTGTGCTCGTGAAAAAACTTGATAGGCGGTCTTATAAAAATTCCAACAACTCAAACATCACGCCACCTAAGATCCTATTAACGTGATGAATATACTCGAAAATATGAAGTCTATATTCGTTATCCTGTCAGAGGAACAGCGCAAAGCCCGCTAGCCGTTTTAAAAGTGCGGAGAGTCGTGAAAGAAAACATTTATCCATGATTGATGTGGCAGGTTACAGGTTGGCCAACTGGGCTTTATTAAGTGAAAATCCCCCGAAGAGCTTTATACTCGTATTCTACATACGGAGGAGATGCTATCGTATAATTCAGTTTGCTTTGCTGGCGTTTTGTTTCGAGGTCATGAAAAATTCCTTAAGTCCTTGTTCAAATTATCGCAGATTACAGTTTAATTTTTTATTGTGGGCTTCAATTGTTCGTAAATTTTGGAAAGTGTGTGGCCGGCTAAGAAAATTACAATTTTAATCTAGCCCTATGAATATTTTTAACGCCCGAATAAATTATTTAAAAATAGGCCTTCGTACGCTGTATGCAAAATTAATGTATATATTTTTTTCTAGGTACGTACAAACATATTTCCATCCACACTTGGAGTGCGTAAGTATGATTCACACCAGGGAGTTGCGTTAAAAAATAAAATTTTGGTTTAGCCTTATGTCTAGATAATTTATTTAATAGTTTGACCCCGTATGTATAAATCAAGGATTATCTTAAAAGGTTCCTTTGCTAAAACTGTTGTCTAACGTACTATACTTTTTTATTGGAGTTATCCTGGAACTCAAACTTGAAAATTTCAAAAAAAATGCAAAATTACTTGCTTTGAAATAAAGCAAAAAATTTATGAACGTGAAAAATAACTGTGGGTTTAATTAAATATTAAATTACAAACTTTATCGTATAAAAAGTTCCCATATGAACTAAATACGTTTAGTTTTAATTTAGAACTATATAAGCAATGCAGTTTGTTTATGTAACAGTTCAAATATACACAGTAAAGTAATTTGCAACCAAAACTATATGCACATATTCGCCGCACAACTAATTTGCATACAAAAATGTACCGAGAAAATTCCCCACACGACCGAACGAACAAAAAAACCAAACAAAAAACCGTAATGAATATATAGGACTATTTTTTTTAACGTTGGTGTTATTGAACAAATCCAGCTAGCTGGCTATTAATTTTTCCATTTTCGCCAAATGAAAACAAGTGCCTCACGACTATAGCCATCTGTAATAAACTGCGGTGGAAGGATCGAAACAAAAATGTGTTATTTTATCGCCAGTTTAACGATTGGGTCGTTACGGAACGTACCATTGTGCTTTTTGTGTAATAAACATTTTATGCATAAAATTTTCGATATCGTTCAATGATGGAGCTTCCAGTAATTTAATATTAAACAGATACATTGATATGGAAACATAAAGGGCAGTTGCGCCATAGAAATTTATTGATTTAGTGTAGTTTTTATGACATCTAAAATGTACAGGGTGCTCGGAATATTTATACCTATAAAACGCTTTGAATTGTCACAAATACAAGGCTGGTTAACCAGTTAATTAGATAGAACCCTGCGATATTAAACTTTTAAAAAAATCTAAGGCAGGCTAGACACTACCGCAAAACTAAATTCTTTAATATTCCCAAATTTTCCAACACATTTTTAGGATTTTTGACTTCAATTTTAGCCAGAAACCAAAACTATTCTTTAGGACATTTGATAGCCACATAGTCAGATGCTTATTTGAGCCATTTTGCAATCCACAAATTAAAATTCTTCGAGCTCTTCAACGTCATACGGTTAGACAATGTAAATCTAGCAGTAAAAATAAAGTAACATTGTGTTCGTTCAAGTTGAATTTCATTTAAACAGTGTAACCGTTAAAAATATTGGAATCCCGCGGAATATTTGACATTTAAAGCAAATTCTTTACATACCCTTAGCACATTTCCATACTATTGTCGGGCGACACAGTTAAACACGCCGGCAGAGTCGAAATTGAATTTCCCTGATTTGAAAAAGGCTTGAATATTAAAAAGATGTTTTTTAAAAAAAGACAAAATCGATGTGTCCAACAGTGGGTATAATCCAACCGATGGAATTTGCAGTATTTCGACTAAGGCAGATTATAAAAACAGTATTTCCGATATATTTGCGAAATTACAAAGTATTGCAGTCCTTGATCGAAATTAAATAGCAATTTAAAAAAAAAGTAATCAAAAGAATATGAATACAAAAATTATTAACGCATTTTCTACGTACCCTGTAAGGATTTTCATGATAAATTCATTTGCCTAGGATTATATATAACGCATCTACAAAATTTGAAGGTTCAGTGATTCTTAATAAACCTTTTACAGCAATTCAAATTGATTAAGTAAAAAGGATACCGATAAAAAAATTTATTACGCACTTCCTACTTATCTTGTAAGGATTTAGATAGTAAATTTCTTTTGCCTATGACTATATTAAGCACTTTTACAAAGTTTGCAGTCCTAAACATTTATAATAAAATTTTATAGCACTTCAAAGATATCTACTAACTAGGATAATAATTAAAAATAATTATTTACGCACGTCCTGTGTATCTATCAACAATTTTGATGATACACACATGACTAGGACTACATCAAACATATCTACCAAATTATAAGTGTTAGGTATTCTTAATAAAAATATTATGACCATTAGGAAATATGTGACAAAAAGGATGATGATAAAAAAAAATTACGCACTTCCTACTTATCTTGTAAGGATTTAAATAGCAAATTTATTTGCCTATGACTATATGCAACACTTTTACAAAGGTTGAAGTTCTAGAAATTTTAAATAAAAGTTTTATAGCACTTCAAAGATATCTACTAACAAGGATAATGATTTAAAAAAATTACTAACGAACGTCCTACGCATCCCTTAACAATTTTGAAGATACTTACATATGGCCAGGACTTAATCAAACATATCTACTAAATTATAAGTGGTAGGGATCCTTAATAGAAATATTATGACCATTAGAAAATATGTGGCAAAAAGGATAATGATAAAAAAAAATTAATTACGCAAGTCCTACGTACGCTATAATATTTTTGATGCTTAATACACATGACTACAACTTTATTTATCATTTCTACCAAATTTCAAGATGTGGCAGTCTTTAATAAAAATGTTATAGCCGTTTTGGAAATACGTGGCAAAAAGGATAATTGTTAAAAAATAGTTCCGTAGGTTTCCCTCGTTCAAAACCAAATTGCAATGGTTTTATACCATTAATATTCATTTATTTCTTAAAAATATATTTGTTATCAGATCTCCCTTAATTGTTTTCAATTTTAGGCCGAAAACAACGTTAAATTTCGCATTTCAAAACTAACTACTTCGCGAAAATTTACATTTAATTAACGAGATAAAGTTCCTAAATCTTTATACTGATTAATCAGGTCTTAGGCGGCGGGGCTTAGGTACATTCTCCAAAGACCGCGTACTCAAGAGTTCATTATCTGAAACCATTAAACTCATGGTTAATATTAAGGACTTTGCCAAGGACAAATTATTAGCTCAGGAACTTCCATGATTCTCTTTTGTGGATAACAATAAAGGCAACAGGCAAATGATACAAAGGAAAATTGCCAATGATATCAACGCCCAAGTTAACCCCAAATATCAACGGAATTTCATTAGGGTAATATGTAAAGGGATGAATAACGAACATTTTAAAACTAGCAGGGGTGGAAAATCGTAACGGCTTAGAGAAATATACAGCAATTTGTGAATACAGGCAGATCCGAAAATTTGCATGTACTATTCTGCTTATAACTTTTTTAATTGACGAACTATTATCACAGTTTTTACTTTACACTTTAGCTAATAAAACCTTACTAAAGTAAATACATAAAATATTGGAATTTTAACAATTTTAAGGGACATTAATGCTAAATAAATTTTTTTTAACAATTAAAAAATATTTAATACCAAGGATAATGATAAAAAAAAATTATCACGCGCGTCCTGCGTATCGTTAAACAGTTTTGTTGGTAATCAGATATAGCTAGGACAAAATTAAACATGTATACCAAATTTTACAGTATAGTAATCCCTGATAAAAATATTATAGCACTTAAAAAATATTTAATACGAAGGATAATGATTAAAAAAATTATCACGCGCGTCCTGCGTATCGTTTAATAGTTTTGTTGGTAATCACATATAGCTAGGACAAAATCAAAGATGTATACCAAATTTTACAGTATAGTAATCCCTGATAAACATTTTATAGCAATTCAAAAGTATTTAATACGAAGGATAATGATAAAAAAAAGTATCACGCGCGTCCTACATATCATTAAACAGTTTTGTTGGTAATCACATATAGCTAGGACAAAATCAAAGATGTATACCAAATTTTACAGTATAGTAATCCCTGATAAACATTTTATAGCAATTAAAAAATATTTAATACGAAGGATAATGATAAAAAAAAGTATCACGCGCGTCCTGCGTATCATTAAACAGTTTTTTTGGTAATCACATATAACTAGGACAAAATCAAACATGTATACCAAATTTTACAGTATAGTAATCCCTGATAAAACTTTTATAGCTATTAAAAAATATTTATTACGAAGGATAATGATAAAAAAAATTATCACGCGCGTTCTGCGTATCATTAAACAGTTTTATTGGTATTCACATATAACTAGGACAAAATCAAACATGTATACCAACTTTTACAGTATAGTAATCCCTGATAAAAGTTGTATAGTAATTAAAAAATATTTAATACAAAGGATAATGATGAAAAAAATTATCACGAGCGTCCTGCGTATCGTTAAACAGTTTTGTTGATAATCAGATATAGCTAGGACAAAATCAAACATGTATACCAACTTTTACAGTATAGTAATCCCTGATAAAAATTGTATAGCAATTAAAAAATATTTAATACAAAGGATAATGATAAAAAAAAATATCACGCGCGTCCTGCGTACCGTTAAACAATTTTGTTGGTATTCAAATAATGCTAAGACTCTATTTAACATATATACCAAATTATAAGGTGTTTCGACCCCTGATAAAAGTTTTATAGCAATTCAGAAATATGTAATAAGAAGAATAATGATTTAAAAATCCTATTGGATGATAATCGCGTATAGATAGGACTCTAAAATTCTTTCATAAATGTTTCTGCTACACTTAGAAATGTTTGTTGAAAATAATCATATCCTACGACCCCATTATCAAAGTTTTAATCCAATAAACATCTACCAATACCTACAAACTCTAAATTTTTTAAACTGCTACAGCGATACCTCCTTTTTAACCCAATTCATGACCTACACACTGCGTTGAACGATTCCAGAGCCTGCAGAAATATTTTTATATAAAATAATGCGTTTATGGCTTACATATTTCACAGTTCCGTCAAAAAAACCTGGCGTCAAAACTTAAAAAGTATCACATAAAGAGGAATATATTCGAGGGAAACGAGTCGAGTTCGTTATAGTTTATACCTCATAACTTTTTAGAAGTTTTTCTTGTATATGTAGGGCGTTCTGATAACTAGGGCAGGGTTTAAATCGAATCAGTTTAGTTCAGGTGATAATTTTCCGTGAAAAACATCCCTGAACGCCAACAGAAAGTAACCATGACCGTTTGTAGTTCTAAAATGATTTTTATTAACTTGTTTGTATTATTTTTGATGTACAATCCTGGATTGTATATGCAGTTACAAATATATTGATGGCAATATTGATAATTTCAAGAGTTACCAAGGCAACCGCGATAAATATGCGACGTTTTCAAGATACCTACTTATTATCTAACGAAATGCCATTTTCTTTAAACAATATAATGAACAAACTTTCCTGAAACTACCTGAATAACCATGTAGTTTTACCTTTTTGGTACATACCGACTTATTAAAAGTTTGAAGTATAACTTTATGCAGTAGAAATGTACACAAATAACGAATCGATACGGTATAAGTTTTGAATCTTATTCTATGCAACATTAAGCAACTCAAAATCACAATACTTTATCTTGGTTTAGAAATATCTTTCAAAATATTAGTCTTGGTTCATCATTGAAGCTGAATTTTGCAAAGAAACCGTGAAATATTAATTGTTTTTGCAGCATCATTTAATTATGTGTGAAAAACAGGGCGAGATTAGTGTGCCATCTTTGGTTTTGTTTTGTTTGGAAATGTTTTCGAATCAAGTTAACGAGATATAGCAAATTTGTGACGTTGAAATAGTTTTACAGGTCCTAAATATCGTCTTACACAGGCAATTACCTAATTGCCATGCGTGAGCAAACATACCTTGGGCAAATTTGCACTCGCTTCCTTGAGGCCTGACGCGTATCCAGCAGGAATTTGTAATTTTCCCGGCCTTCTTTACAGTTATCAATCTACCGAAGTCAATATTTGCATGTTTAAACCTCTTAGCGTTGTATAAGTTACCTTATTTTGCGTGACAGACTCCTCCTGGCTGCAGCCATCAATAACGTGTAAAAGACGTCTTACAAGTTATATTCCCCAACATCTAGTAACCAACTTGTATTTTATCGGGACTCAAAAGTTTATGCGGAGCTGTGGGAAAATTTCTCTTGTATAAGTAAAATGTCAAATCTTATGGGTGATGTAAAAGATCGGTTTTATTTTTGAGGGAACGGTTTCAAAACGAAACAACATGACAATCCAAGTTTGGAGCAACAATTTTTTTAATATACAATTTCTCTGTGAATTCAATTTCGGGTCTGCCACGTACAAAAAAAAGGTGTTATAATTTTTTTTACTTATTGTCCATATATAATCAAGAACCAGGAAAACATACCTTGCCTTCATGCCAGACTTTGTCAAACGCCTGCGCTACGTCTAGGAATATGGCTGGGCATATTTTCTTTTCTCTTTTTACATTACAATTAAAACCGTTTTATTTGATTGTTACCTGCGAAAAATACTCATTAATATTCGAATAACACGAGCGTACGGTTTTAAAACTGCCATTTTCATTATCCCCGCCATCAAAGACCCAAAAAATGGGAGTCGCGTCTGACTACAACCCAAAAAACGCGTTTTCCTTCAAGTTTAATTAGTCGTCATCTTACTCCTAACATTTTGCAAGAAGTAATAATCATTTTAAGCTCGGAAAATATCCATTTCTCAAGTTCTACTTTTTGTCGGTGTAACAAGAATACCGAACGAGATAAAACAGCAGTGGAAGGTTGAAATTAGAAATTCTGAAGAACGGATAATATCTCTGTGTAATTTCCTTTTCTCCTGAATTACATCTACTTTAGGCGAAAATCTACATTTGTTTTCGGGGGTAATAGTGACAGTCAACTGACGTTAAATGTTATTTAAAATGCGAATCATTTAACTAGACTAACTAAATTGCTTCACAGGGCCCTGCTCGCGTAATACAGACATTTGAGACGTATTTTGCACCCATATAGCAAGAAGCTAGAAGCCGCAATTTTAAAAGTTAAAAAACAGTATAAAAAAAAAATCTACTTCCAATTTTGTTCTGAATATGATTGACTTTTTGCTTCAACTTATACATAACTACGTTGCTCATATATTTTTGCAACAATGTCATTTGTATTTCTGCATTAAACCGAGTTAAATTTGGCGTTAAATGGTTATTTTCAGATCATAAACTCCCATCCACTGAATTATATACAACGCAAAATGCTCTCTAATGCTTAAAGCTCAAGTTACCGTTTTTATTATATTTTTGAACAATCCAGACATGCATTATCAATAGCCGTGCCATTAGTTCGGTCCATTAGCTATAGAGTCCGCTACTCAAAACATAAAATATTAATAAAAATGAAATATTACACCCAATAAACTCGCGAGGATTTTATTAAGTTGAGTGCAAAGTTTTTGAAGAGGTTTAAGAAACTATACGTGACTTTTTAAAGACCATTTATTTACAGATTAAAGTTGGGTGGAGTTAGTTTCTTTGGCTGTGTCTGCTAGCACACGTAATTTTACCAAAGCAATTGCTTTTTGAAAGCAAAAACTACTCTTAGATGTAATTAAATACGACTCAAGTGGAGTGGTTAGTTTTGTTTTAGCAAAGTTTTGCTAATTAACGAACTTACAGGACTGCAGAACTCATAAAAAAACTTGTACAGCTCAAAAAAGCTTCTTATACATCGAAAAATAAAACAACAGGTTGTCTATTGTACAAATTAAACCAAACTTTTAATAAAATTAGCTACTAAATTGCTTATTTTGAACCCTTACTTAAACCGGCCGTGATAATTTCTTGATTTTTTTCTGTTGAAACGATTCTAAATTATTTCTAAAACATAATTTACATTCCCCTTGGTAAAGAAAACATTTTCCCGTTCTGTATCTCTTACTAATCCCTCATAAACGTTCTTTATTAATTATTTTTTGCACGGTGGCTGAAAGCAATTATTCCTGTGAAAATATCTCGCGCAAATCCTTGCGAATTCATGCTCTGCTAAGTATTCGCAAAGGATGATACCAAACTCCAGATCCGTGGGGTCATTAAATTTGTTTAACATTTTCTTTTATTGCCCGGTACAAGTTTCTTGGTATTATTCAGGTTACAGTCATGCAAACTTAAGTTTCCGTTATGTGGTAACCACGATGCGCGTTAAATGTGAGTTTGTGGCCTTTTTAAACGTGGTTTTAATGAAATTTGCAAGAGTGTTGTGGATTGCGAACGATTTTTGTGTTGTACTTTGTGAAACATTGAGTAAAATTACATTTGGATTAACAGAAACCACTGGGGACACAAATTAACACAAGAAACAACGTAAAGAAGGACCTAGATATGGTTTTCTACAAATATTCTTTTTACTAAAAATGTTCTAATGGTCATAAAAATGTTGATAGTACATGTTAGGCTTTGAAAACTGGTAGAGGCATTAATTATTATCCTTGAAGCCAGAATTCTGCAAAGAAAATGTTAAGGAACACCTTCAAGGAGCAAGATTTGCTTTCATTTAATTATCCTTTCAACAATAAATATTGTAATTGTAGTAAGATTGTTATTAGGAATTGTAAGACTTTGCAATTTTGTAGACAAATTTATTGTGATCCTGGCCAAACAAATTTGGCATAAAAAAATCACTCAAACTATTTTGAAAATTGCTAACAGCAATTGTTAAATTTATAAATGATAAGATTACTTAACTGTAAAATTTAATATGAATGTATTAGACGTATGTTATTTTTTCTAAAGATTTTTTTTATGAAGAACTTCTCTGCATATAAATCTAGAAGGTTGATGTGGAGCGTCAACTGTCTGGCGACAAGTGAGCGTCTATAGTGCACCTTCATCTATCATTTTACGACATGTCACCTACAGCTGCAGGATTTATAAGGCGATTTCCTTTTGGCTTATCGAGGCGACGGTGTGTTGCGGTCATTAAAACGACTACATAAAATATGAAAAGGGGATTTTTCATTAAAAATATCGGGATATTTGATGGCCAGAGGGTAGAGGTGTTAATATCGCGAGCACACATCAAATTTGTCAGCCACTATTAATTTTTATCGCTCGGTGTAAGACGTTTTAGATTTTTATTCTCCAGCCATACGGCGCAATATGTTCCCGTCGAAAAGTATTACTATTTTCAATTTGGTGTCATTTGTCTGAGAACGATGTGGCGCTTTGAGAGTAACGACAAGTTTTTAAAGTGATGAATACTTTGGCAGTATGTTCTGCACATAAACGAACTTAACATCAATGAAATCTTCCGCTCCTTGTGATAATAAATTAAATTCTCGCTACCACAAGCAAGGGCTGTCTATTACGGAATCATATACTGCTGCAACTTATTTTATGAAACAAAAAACGCTGCTATAAAAATGTAAAGAAGTTTTAAACGAATTAAGGGTAGATTTGTGTTAACTATTATACTTTTTGTAACATTTGTGGAGAAAATGGATGACAGTAAAAAAATGTCAGGCAAGTTTTGAACAAATTAATGGTACATATGTGTTGTTTAGAGTGTCTGTAACATTTGTGGAGAATCTGGACAATAAAAAATTATTAGGAGAGTTATAAACAAACTAATGTTACATATGTGTTGTTTAGAGCCTCTGTAACATTTGTGGAGAATGTAAACGACAATAAAAAATTATTAGAAAAGTTTTGAACAAATTAATGGTACATATGTGTTGTTTAGAGTGTCTGCAACATTTGTGGAGAATCTGAACGCCAATAAAAAATTATTAGGCGAGTTATAAACAAACTAATGTTACATATGTGTTGTTTAGAGCCTCTGTAACATTTGTGGAGAATGTAGACGACAATAAACAATTATTAGGCAAGTTTTGAACAAATTAATGGTACATATGTGTTGTTTAGAGTGTCTGTAACATTTGTGGAGAATCTGAACCACAGTAAAAAATTATTAGGAGAGTTATAAACAAACTAATGTTACATATGTGTTGTTTAGAAGGTCTGTAACATTTGTGGAGAATCTGAACGACAATAAAAAATTATTAGGCGAGTTATAAAAAAAAACGAATAGTACATATGTGTTGTTTAGAGTGTCTGTAACATTTGTGGAGAATCTGAACGACAATGAAAAAATATTAGGCGAGTTATAAACAAACTAATGTTACATATGTGTTGTTTAGAGCCTTTGTAACATTTGTGGAGAATGTAGACGACAATAAAAAATTATTAGGCAAGTTTTGAACAAATTAATGGTACATATGTGTTGTTTAGAGTGTATGTAACATTTGTGGAGAATCTGAACGACAATAAAAAATTATTAGGCGAGTTATAAACAAACTAATGTTACATATGTTATGTTTAGAGCCTCTGTAACATTTGTGGAGAATGAAGACAATAAAAAATTATTAGGCAAGTTTTGAACAAATTAATGGTACATATGTGCTGTTTTGAGTGTATGTAACATTTGTGGAGAATATAAATGACTGAAAAACAAATTTTAGGCAAGTTTTAAACAAACTGAAAGTACATATGTGTTGTCTTGAGTGTATGTAACATTTGTGGAGAATATAAATGACTGAAAAACAAATTTTAGGCAAGTTTTAAACAAACTAATGGTACATATGTGTTGTTTTAAGTGTATGTAACATTTGTGGAGAATATAAATGACTGTAAAACAAATTTTAGGCAAGTTTTAAACAAACTAATGGTACCTATATGTTGTTTAGAGTGTCTGTTACATTTTTGGAAAATATGGACGACTTTAAAAAGTTTTTTTAGCGAGTTTTAAACGAGATATGTATTGTTTTAGTGTTTGTAATATTTGTGGAAATTAACGGTGTTCGTACAAGCTCCGTATTAGACAATAAGTGAAACTATATCGATAATCGTTTGCAACTAATCGTGAACGACCTGTCGTCTTGACGTAAGAGGAGCTCTAAATCTAAACCCATAGAAAGGGGGGATGAAAATTACCGAACAGTATCGACTCAAGGCACGGAATAAAAAAAAATCAACAGCAAGCGAACAAATAGGACCAACTCGAGCGCAAAATGGGAAAATGTCTTAAAATTCTCTTTCCGTGAATCTCATATAAGTGAAAGATTTAAAATGTCAATTCGACCGATTTAAATTCCTTTCCTCTGTAATTCCTGTCCGTTCTCTGCACCCTTCACGTCATGCGAACGAGAAAGACACAAAGATCACGTCTCCAATAAAAAGATGCAAACAGGTTTAAGCTAAATTGATTTTAAAACCATAGCTTCCTTTCCGTTTGATTTCGCAGGATCTTTTATGCTGCAGGACGAAAGCTATGCGAATTTTAATTTATTTTTACCGCCGCAGTTTCATTTGCGAGAGTAATAAACATTAAATTTTATTAAGGAATGGGATATTGGTTTACAGTTTTAGAAATTAAAATTATCTCGTACGATTTAACATTGAAAAAATCCTTTAAAAGAACAACACTAATAATCAAGTTATCAATGCCCCCGTACGTCAAAAACAAAAGCTGGGGGTTGTTCCGGATTAAAGAATTAAAATTGTGCCACCAAAAAATTGCTGTATTTTATCTTCCAGATTTATGCGTGCGAACACCACCTGCATACGCGAACGTACGGGCCTTCATATGGCGCATGGTTTTTTACAGATTTTCAGGACTAAAAACAAATGCATATTCATACGCGCTACGCTGAAAACCGAATAACAGGAAAACAAACTAATTGCAAAAGCGTTTCCAAAAATCGCTTTGTTCTACAAATTTTTTCACAATTCCTGAAAGCTGAAACGTTACGTTTCAGCGCGGGAATTCTCGAGAAAGCTTTGTTTTTTTTATTAACAGCTTTTATAGTTATCAAAGGAGCTCAGCGCAACTTAAAAGCGCCAAGGAAGCAATTAAAATTATTAGTAGACGCCTGTAGACGCTCTATAGGCGCAAAGAGACACAAAACAACTTGAAGCAGCACAAAAAACGCCGTTTTAAAACAAAATCTCCACAAAGCAACTCGGAATGGCCTTGCAAAAACAAAAGTCGCATCGATTTCACGCGAAAACTCGATTTTTTTATAAGCACGAGCTGTGCTAAATTTAGCGTAAAAAATCGGGGGACGAGCTTGAAATTATTTAATGAAATAATTACATCTAATTAACAAACAATTTCCTGAGAGCGGACGTTAAAAGAGTGCTGTGAAAAACACATGAAAGCGTCAAAACAAAACGGATAATAAAATTAATGGGAGCAATTAAAAACGTTTTTTATTTTAATAAAGCAAGGACGCCGGATAAAGAATTGAGTTAATTAATTTCTTGTAGTTAAATGAAAATGTAATTGGGTGATTTTTATTTATAAGTGTTCTTGAATGTACAGGGTGGCCAATTTTCGATGTTTTCATAGGGAACGTCGAAATTTGCCCACCCTGTACAGTGTGCTGGAAAATAAGACTGTAGTCTTTGCACTTTTTTCAAGAAATTCCGAAGAATTGTCCTGGCTTTTCGTACACACGTTATTTAAATCTCAACTTTACAAACGAGCACTTAAAAGCGGGTTAACAAAATAGAATTAAAAACGGCATTTTAATTTCGCAAAACCGTACGCATCGCCAGTGGGGCAACGTTACATTATTAAAAATGCTTTTACAACGTTAAGCATGTTGTGTTCCTAATTCAGGAAAACAGTAGGCCATGAATCATCGGGTTGTTTAAACAGGGTTTGCCTTTGAGAGGCCATTGTAATGCGCCGGTTATTTATTTCTCTACGTAACGTGTTGTTTTGAAAGGATATAAACACACAAAGGTCTCTAGATGTATGCCAGGAGCAGCATGGGTTTCCAAAGATCGTTACCCGGAATTGGGTTCGCTCTAATTTTGCGTGAATTCATTGTTAACATGATTATTATTATTATTACGGCCTATTGGGGCCACCCCTTCGGGGAGAATGCGATCAGGACGATGTGCCATTGTTTAGCGAGACGTTTCAAGGCATTAAATTTTAAAGGTAAGTCGTTGGAAAAAACGTTATCACAACATGCCAACAAAAAATTTAACGAAAAAGATCTCAATTCGCAAATATTGCGTGTTTAAAGTACAGTTCTTTCCTTCCGACTTTGAATCACAGCCAGTCGGTCAAGACACAGTGTAGTTTAGGCAATTGTCACGCAAAATTCGGAAAACAAACTCATTTAAATGATGGAAATTATTGATACATAATTTTTCCGATCGCGAAACGAACTTTTGGCCACAAAAAGTTGAATAACTTTGTTGCGTTTCATCCGATTTTCTAGAACTTGGTCTTAAAATGAAGCCCAAAGAGAGGCGAATCTTGTGGTGTCAAAAACTGGGGGCCACAATTTTTTGAACGCGTTTTATTAACGAAAATTGCGAAAATGGTTCGTCTTTGATCGCGAACATCATCTCTAGTCACAAAAAGTTGAATAACTTTGCTGTGATTCAACCGATTTTCTTGAACGTGATCTTGAAATGAAGCCCAAAAAGGGGCGTATTTTGTGATGTGAAAAAGTTGGAGTCAAGAATTTTTTTAACGCGTTTAATTAACGGTCTCTAGCGAAAATGATTCGTCTCTGTTCCCGAACAGCATCACCGGTCACAAAAAGTTGAATAACTTTCTTGTGATTCAACCGATTTTCTTGAACTTGATCTTAAAATGAAGCCCTAATAGGGGCGCATCTTGTGGTATTAAAAAGTTGGGGCCACGAATTTTTCAAACACGTTTTATTTACGATCTCTTGCAAAAGAACGATTATAGAACTCTTAATCTAGGAAGGTTTCAAATGCTTAGTAATGCTTTACCTTTGCAAACGCTTAACAATTGAAAAAAAACAACATTTAGGGCTTCAGATACATTAGAAGACTTTATTATTTTGATTTAAGGGTCGAAATATGTATAAAAATAACTAGTAAGGCAGGTTTAAAAACCAAATGTTCTCGCATCTTAAATTTTGATGGTTGTACGTATTTAATTCTTTCTAGAGCACTCCAATTTCAAATATATTTATGTTGCTTTCTTGGGGATCGTAAAAAATATTTTAATTCAATGTTGCATGCAATATATCTTGTAAATTTGATACTAATACATTTCTTTTGTTGCAGGTAATGTAAAATTTCGAAAAAAAAACACTTAAGGAAACCTACTTTTGAAAATTTGAACAACTTAAGGTTTGCTCAATGAAAAATGTATCCATGTAAGTACATGTAACACAATTTTGTGCGTTTTACGAAGAAATTTAACACGAAGCAGATGTAAACAAACAAGTTTTTCGTCAAAAGTTGTCAACCTAAGGTATTTTGAGAGAATGTACTGTGCCAATTGGGTTATTTTAAAAATTAGCATGATTTTACGTGTGCACTTTTTAGCACAATTCCACACATGAAAGAATTAACCAGTGTCTCTAAACATTTCGTAATCAATCTATTAACTTGGTATTTATTTAAGATTTTTGAATCAGAATTTCAAAAAAGCACACGCTCAGATCAAAACCTCGACCCAATTAATTTTACACTTGCAAACCATCCCCTAAACATTGCACGTTTGTTCAAATCTGGCAACAAAGAGCACAATCGAACCCATTGTAAACAGTTGTATTAAAATGCATTGCATAATGAAACCAATATCCTTATCACCTGATTCGTTTTTGTTATTCAAAACAATGAAAAATATACGGGAATATGCAGTGCACCAAGATAAATGAAGTGATAAGCGAATTTTCCAGTTGAAAAGGTCGGGCTGTGCCGGTATCTGCTCTAACAATAATTCAAATTATCGGTTTTGAATGTGACGCGTCACAGTTGGTGGACACTGGTTCTGAATTTATTTGTTGAACGGCGGTTTTAGGGCCAAATTGATAGTTAGATGAAATTACTTGTAAGTAATACAAAGGTTTATTGCCCGATTTTTCCGGTTCATTTCATTTATAATTAATGAGCATAGTTCTATGCATACCTGTAATTGTTTTTGGAAATAAAGTCAAAAATATTTTTCATCGTTTTCTGAATAAACTGGTAGTAGTTATGGATTGCCTAAGTGTTGTGTAACACATTTACAGCAACAAAGCCAATATTAATATTGTTAGTATTATTGGCAACAAATTTCCTATGGTATACACTTGGAAAATTTGTAAAAACTGCCATGAAGTGTCAAAAGTAGTTTTCTTTTATCTTCTGAATAAACTGGTAGTAGTTATGGTCTGCCCAAGTGTTGTGTAACACATTTAAAGGCAAGAAAGCCAATATTAATATTGTTGGCATTCTTGGCAAACAAATTTCCTATGGTATACACTTGGAAAATTTGTAAAAACTGCCATGAAGTGTCAAAAATAGTTTTTTTTAATCTTCTAAATAAACTGGTAGTAGTTATGGTCTGCCTAAGTGTTGTGTAACACATTTAAAGGCAAGAAAGCCAATATTAATATTGTTGGCATTCTTGGCAAACAAATTTCCTATGGTATACACTTGGAAAATTTGTAAAAACTGCCATGAAGTGTCAAAAATAGTTTCTTTTATCTTCTGAATAAACTGGTAGTAGTTATGGTCTGCCTAAGTGTTGTGTAACACATTTAAAGGCAATAAAGCCAATATTAATATTGTTGGCATTCTTGGCAAACAAATTTCCAATGGTATACACTTGGAAAATTTGTAAAAACTGCCACGAAGTGTCAAAAATAGTTTTTTTTTATCTTCTAAATAAACTGGTAGTAGTTATGGTCTGTTAAAGTGTTGTGTAACACATTTAAAGGCAAGAAAGCCAATAATAACATTGTTGGCATTCTTGGCAAACAAATTTCCTATGGTATACACTTGGAAAATTTGTAAAAACTGCCATGAAGTGTCAAAAATAGTTTTCTTTAATCTTCTGAATAAACTGGTATAAGTTATGGTCTGCCCAAGGGTTGTGTAACACATTTAAAGGCAATAAAGCCAATATTAATATTGTTGGCATTCTTGGCAAACAAATTTCCTATGGTGTATACACTTGGAAAATTTGTAAAAACTGCCATGAAGTGTCAAAAATAGTTTTTTTTTTATCTTCTAAATAAACTGGTAGTAGTTATGGTCTGCCTAAGTGTTGTGTAACACATTTAAAGGCAAGAAAGCCAATATTAATATTGTTGGCATTCTTGGCAAACAAATTTCCTATGGTATACATTTGGAAAATTTGTAAAAATTTCCAAGAAGTGTCATAAGTAGTTTTTTCTATCTTCTGAATAAACTGGTAGTAGTTATGGTCTGCCTAAGTGTTGTGTAACACATTTACAGGCAATAAAGCCAATATTAATATTGTTGGCATTATTGGCAAACAAATTTCCTATGGTATACACTTGGAAAATTTGTAAAAACTGCCATGAAGTGTCAAAAGTAGTTTTCTTTTATCTTCTGAATAAACTTGTAGTAGTTATGGTCTGCCCAAGTGTTGTGTAAGACATTTAAAGGCAATAAAGCCAATATTAATATTGTTGGCATTCTTGGCAAACAAATTTCCTATGGTATACACTTGGAAAATTTGTAAAAACTGCCATGAAGTGTCAAAAATAGTTTTTTTTTATCTTCTAAATAAACTGGTAGTAGTTATGGTCTGCCTAAGTGTTGTGTAACACATTTAAAGGCAAGAAAGCCAATATTAATATTGTTGGCATTCTTGGCAAACAAATTTCCTATGGTATACACGTGGAAAATTTGTAAAAACTGCCATGAAGTGTCAAAAATAGTTTCTTTTATCTTCTGAATAAACTGGTAGTAGTTATGGTCTGCCCAAGTGTTGTGTAACACATTTAAAGGCAATAAAGCCAATATTAATATTGTTGGCATTCTTGGCAAACAAATTTCCTATGGTATACACTTGGAAAATTTGTAAAAACTGCCATGAAGTGTCAAAAATAGTTTTTTTTTATCTTCTAAATAAACTGGTAGTAGTTATGGTCTGCCTAAGTGTTGTGTAACACATTTAAAGGCAAGAAAGCCAATATTAATATTGTTGGCATTCTTGGCAAACAAATTTCCTATGGTATACACTTGAAAAATTTGTAAAAACTGCCATGAAGTGTCAAAAATAGTTTCTTTTATCTTCTGAATAAACTGGTAGTAGTTATGGTCTGCCTAAGTGTTGTGTAACACATTTAAAGGCAATAAAGCCAATATTAATATTGTTGGCATTCTTGGCAAACAAATTTCCTATGGTATACATTTGGAAAATTTGTAAAAACTGCCATGAAGTGTCAAAAATAGTTTTTTTTTATCTTCTAAATAAACTGGTAGTAGTTATGGTCTGTTTAAGTGTTGTGTAACACATTTAAAGGCAAGAAAGCCAATAATAACATTGTTGGCATTCTTGGCAAACAAATTTCCTATGGTATACACTTGGAAAATTTGTAAAAACTGCCATGAAGTGTCAAAAATAGTTTTCTTTTATCTTCTGAATAAACTGGTAGTAGTTATGGTCTGTTTAAGTGTTGTGTAACACATTTAAAGGCAAGAAAGCCAATAATAACATTGTTGGCATTCTTGGCAAACAAATTTCCTATGGTATACACTTGGAAAATTTGTAAAAACTGCCATGAAGTGTCATAAATAGTTTTTTTTATCGATTTCTGGTCAAACTGGTGGGTGTTTTGGATTCGCTATGTATTTTTTAACATATTATCAAAGAATTAGGCCTATAATTTTTTTCTAAATTATCGACAAACAAAATTCCACTTCGGAAATTTGTATAACTGTTAATGAGCGAAAAAATAATTAATTATTTTCTGCACAAATTAAGGATACGTAACTTGATCAGGAACTATTGGGCCCACTAGAGAACTCTCCATTTAATTTAAATATATAGTTCGGAAAGCCACAACTTCGAGTTAATTCCATCGAATATTAAAAAGAGCGCCGAACAAACAAAATACTCGCTTCCTCAGGATAAAATTTAATCCAGTAAGCGCAACCGTAAATCATCACAGCAATAAAAATTTACATTAAACTCAAACAAGTCGACAAGACCCATCCCCCTTTCAGCGAAACCCTATAAATATCGCCCCGCAAGACTCTTACCTCGTTTTTAGCATCATATGAAAAGACCCGAGCTCATTTCATTAACTAAATCCGGAAGACATCGCGAACTGTGGCCTTCGGAAAAACCGACACAAACAAAAGAAATATCATCTTCGGAATTTGTTTTCACCGAATGTAAAAGACTAACATTTAAGCGCATTTGCGGAATGAAAGGCGAAAGTTTTCGAGGCAGTGATTGATTCATTGAACGGGGGCTAATCCTATAAATATGTCCAAAGTGGTTCCGATGAGTTTTCCGAATGAGCATTTCGGTGTTAAATTTTGATATTTTATCGGGGCGATGTTGTACCATTAAATCTTTGCGAGGGAAGGAAGTCGATCTATATATACTTGTCGGTACAAATATAGAGGGTGCTTTGGATGCAACACAGGGTGATTCAAGACAAACGCACAAAGGGATGAGCTTGATTTATTGATACAAGAGATAATATGAACCAATAGAGAGGTCTTTGGATACAATACAGGATGATTTAAGACGAATGCACAAAGGAATGAAGTTATAATATTTAGTTGTTGTTGAAAAGTTGTTAGTTTAATCAAATTTGGATCATTCTTTAAAAAAATGTCTTTTCATTAAATGACAACAGGCTTTCCCTCTAATTTTGCGTTCTTTTCCCTGTAGTTAAACTTTTCGCTAGCTTAATCCTAATTTAACAACCTCAGCTCTGGTCTGAGATGGAACCCACAACAGGGAGTAATTATTACGGGATATTTGCACAAGCTTCATACGTTTAAGAGGTGTAAATTAGTTAAGTTTATGCATAAAGTGAAGTTTAGTTTACTTAACAAATACGAAGTGTTTGACGATGCTATTACGAAATTTATAACCATAACAGCTTTAGAACTGTTGGCTGTACACAAGTTTGTGAGTGGATTTTGGAAATTTGTAGTGTTCAGAACTTGGGAAATTTTCAGGCAGTCTAAGGACTTCAAAGAAATTCCAAGGAAAATAGAAACCAAATCGTCCATATTATTTAATAATGTATTTTTTGTGCGATCGTACTAGAAACACCTGTTTGACGGACGCGTTAGCAACCATAAAGTACTGCATTACCGGCCCTATCCTTAGCAACGGCCGTAAAAGTTACTTTTCAGGCCTTTACCCTTAGCAACGGCCGAAAAAGTAACTTTTACGGCCGTTGCTAAGGAAAGGGCCGGTAATGCAGTACATACGCCGTCAGCTGTCAGTGACAGAATGTCTAACCTATAATTTTGAAAATTACTAAAAATTTAAATTGTTTTTAATTCGATCGCACAAAAATGTAATATGCACCTCGGCCAAAACGTACTTTTTGGCCTTGATACATAAATAACTATTTCATCACTAGTTTGTTGTTGCTTTTTAGCTTCATGTACGGATCCAAAACCTTCCTTGCAAATAACCTGCCCAAAATATTTGTGCTTGCGTTTTATTTTTTAATTATAATAAAATCCTAACTTAGTACTCCATAAATTATGCAAAGCACCTGTTATATTCGCGAATAAAATTTGTGTTATATTTTTACGAGCTTTTGGATATTAAAACAAACAACGTTTGTGTTATGTAATATATTTTTACCATTTTTATTAATACTTTATGGGCTGCGGCAAATACCCGTCGGGTAAAAACGAATCAAAATTAAAATAAATTTAACTCTACACGTTTTAAATCGTCGTGCTATCACGAAATTAGTTGCAAGAGCGAATTATTTTAAACACGTAGGTATTTTTAAAAACAAGGCATCAAAAAATGTTTATCAAAGGTTTGTGTGTAAAATGTACCGAAAAATTAGATGGGTTGTTCTTCTAAACCTGGATTTTAGGGAGAAACTTAGAATTTTAATGTTCAGCTTTTTTCAGCGTTAAAAAAAATTAAAAAGCGGTGCCGAACAGAAATATTCAATGACTGTAAAATGGTCCTTCGCCTAGTACTATTTCGTTCAACGCGATTTTCAAATCAGGGCGTTATACGAATTTAATAATAACACACTTTGTGTTTTCAATAATAATTCATTGTTTAAGCTACAGTTTAAGCCAAAAATGTCGAAATTCTCCAAGTAAATAACGAACAAAATAATAAATTCCCTCATTTTTGGCCAACCCTGTTTCTAGTCATAAAGATAAAGGAACATCTTAGAACTAAAAGACTTCTGTAACGACACTTTTAAGGTAATAAACTTCCTTATTATAGTGGGCGCATAAATTTCGCTTTGTTTTCAAAGTCGTCCAGATAAATTTTTATATTTGAATTCGCGATTCCGAACAGAAAAAACCGACCGAAATAATTTAGCTGTTATTTTCTTTATGGAGTGCTATTCCCCAAAATACTACTTCGTTTATGGCGACGTAAGGCAGGGCTTTTTTCGCCTGCTTGATTTAGATGCAGGTCACTTTCCCCACGATATAAATTTTATTTATATATTTTTTTATTCTCCGTGTTCGCCAATAAACTTAAATGGTAAAAGTTTATCGGTAGGGGCGACGTTTATTATGGGAGCGATCTGGGGTAGGTTCATTTTTCATGTGTTTTTAAAGAGCAATCTATCGATTTGTTTTTGAAACTGACATATTTGACTTTTTATACGTGGTTTTGTAAAAGTTTTGATCAAAAACAGATCTCTAGGGAAAATCGGTATAGTTTCAGTAGTCGCAAACATTAATGAGCTAGACTTTTTGAGTGTGATAAAATTTAAAAACAACTTTACACTATAAGAACTTCTTTAACAGTCGCTTAAGAACGTTCAGTAGTCGCAAACATTTTTGTAGGCGAAATAAAAAAACAACTGTAATTCCTAGGGACTTTTTGAGTTAGTGGTAAAGTTGAATAACAATTATACACTTCCGCATTGTTTAAAAGACTATAGAAGGGTTCCATGGTTAAAATAAGTTGGGAAAAACTGGTATAAAAAATGATAAGTTGCCTGGATGAAATGTTTGAAGCTATCTTGAAAAGTAAAAGTACAAAAGCGAAATTATTCTTCTAAAAAAGTTCTTAAACTAATTCAACACGGAAACTTTCTTTCTTCCTCTTGTTCTTGACCGGTTCCTCTTGTACCTTTGGGTGTCGAGGTATGCTTTTCCATTTCTGTATTAAGTTTCTTTACTCCTGTTTATCGTAAGCTAATTGTGGTACATCTCTCCAGCTGCCTCGTTTTTCTTCTTGTCTCTGCCTCACTGTTTTTCCCCATTTTATTCTTGATTTTCCTCTATTTCTTTTTTGATGACGTTTATTCCAGTCTAGATGATTCTAGATACATATCTTTGTTCATTTACATCGACAAACCCATCCATTTTGCGAACCCCCTTTCCAAGACAAGCTCCGCACTTATGAATCTCTTTTTATTGGCTTGTACTCGAGATTGTCCATGTACATATCTTTGTTCATTTACATCGACAAACCCATCCATTTTGCGAACCCCCTTTCCAAGACAAGCTCCGCACTTATGAATCTCTTTTTATTGGCTTGTACTCGAGATTGTCCCACAAAACTACCCATTAGTCGCGTCTAATACGTTTTTATTTTAACGTTACTTGGTTTCACAGACGCCGTATAAGAATTTTGATGCTAGTCTGAAGTTGAACTACCTATAAAAGTTTCGGGTTAAAGAAGTAGGAACATGTGACGCTTCTCGCGAATAGAAAAGTTTGAAGCGTAATTGTTTCTTGTTGTCCGCAAAAAGCTTGTAAAAATGCGAAACTAGTTCATTTTGTTGTGCGAGGAGCACTCAGATATGGGAAGAAAAACGCAGCCTGTGTTCCAAATTAAAACTACTCAGTTGTAAACTGCTTTTACTGCGCAATATTAGACAAAGTTTTATTAAATACAAGAAGTCAAATAATGTGAATAGTGTTTTATATAGTTTAAAGCCGAGGCGGGGCGAGGCGCGAAGGGGTGAAGCAAATAAGGCCTGTCTCCCACTCAAACAAAACTCTTAGATGTTGCTAATTACCTCAAAAACTAAGCACACACCACCCTAAACATCAAGGCATGATCGTCTTCTGTTTTGCTAAGCAACTAACTTGATTTCTGTAAAGCTTCCATCGTGTAATACGCAAACTTATTGACCAACCCCCGTATCTTTAAAAACGAGTATCCTTAAAGTAGCAAGCTCCATTACAAAGGGTCTGTACCCTGTAGTACTTCAAATTGACCTAATTTACGTCTGATATAACGAAGGGGCCCCGATTATAAATGTTTGCCGTAATTAAGTGGCCTTATTAGGCCGTATATATGTTCAAAACTTGACAGTGGACTGACCATTTCGTTGGGGTTGAAGTTTAAATTGATTCGAGTCTTAATTGTCTGCGGTCCTGTTTTAATGTCTGTATTGTTCAGTTTGTACGACGATTATAATAAAATTGATAGGACAAAACGTACAATTATTGGGTCATTAAGAATGATAACGTTGCAAAATTTGTCCTTTAAGTTTGTGCTGGGTATTTTTAGAGTTAGTAACTATAGGATTACGTTTAAATTCATCGTATTCTTCAAAAAATTTAACTGTAAACTGCATTTAAAAAGACTTTTCCCACTGCTAATGAAAGAAGTGTCCCGATTAACCGGATTCCGTTTAACCAACGTGAATTTTTGAATAGCAAATACTCTGACAACTAATGAATGTAATAAACAGTAGCTAATAATATTGGGTTAGGTTAAACATGTTTAAGTTTTGAAAGAAAAAGGGAATTAAAAATTAATTTCCAAGTTCTCTTTTCGGTATTTTTAACGTAATTTTTTAGTTATTTAAGTCTACACCGAGAAGTGTAAAGTTTTCTTATAAACAATGAGTTAAAATTCTGTTATAGTTCAAAAGAATCTTCGCTTCGCAGTGGAAAATCCACAAACAAAAGTTGCAAAATTCAATTTACCTTTTTCCATTTGCTAGTGCTTACATATTGTGTTTGAAAGTATTGCTTTTGTGGTGGATGTACTTGTTTCTTTTGGACCACATTGGGGTTGCAAGAAACTTTTAACTTAAAGTTTAGTGCGAGCTAACTCATGTAAAAGTTTCGAAAAACTAATCAAAGAATTGTAGTGTTAAAAAATGTGTTTAAAATCATGTCACACGGTATCTTTTTGCCAGCTCTAAATACTAAATGTAATGAACGTTTTTATTGTTTTAGCGAGTGGAAGATGATACAAAGTTGGTTCTGTTTGTGTCCTAATTTTATTTTATAACTTCGCTAAATTTGTTTGGAATCTAAAGGCATTAAACAACGAAATAGTCGCGTAGCAAGTGAAGAAACTGTTGTTAATGTCTAATTTTACTGAATCCATTATTCCAGGACATTAACTTTTCACCATTTCAAGTCCGTGTAGGTATTAGCATTCAAAATGTTTCAGAACTGTATTCGTTGCTAGACATTACAGATAATGGAACAGTACACGGTAAAATATATCTTTACAAAACGCGTTTAAAGTCTGGTGTAGTTTGATATAGTTTGCTCGGGGTGTCTTTAACGTTTTCAAAAAATATTAAGACCATTGCAAAAACATGCGAATTTTTTTCTGAATATTATGCGATGCTATACACTTAAACCTTCGTTAAAAATATTAAGGGGCTTTAAAAAAATTATTGTAGGCCATTTTTGAACAAACTAAAGGTAAAAATGCATAGGGTGTCTTTAAACTGAATTGATAATTATCCACGAACAACCGCATTTGTTTTTCGTTCCACCGCGCCGCCGATAGCCTTTTGTTAACACGCTAAAAGCGAAAACGAGCATATTCCAGCAAAACTTTCGCACAATCAAAAACTTTTCGATTGTTAATGGCCGTGTATGCGCAAATTAAGACCAGAACTAACCCCGGGAACCGGAAATGGAGAGTTAACGATAACTGAGTTGTAATTTCTAACCCCTTTTAGCCCTTGAGAACGGCGTTAGACCAAGTAGTGTGGAATATTATCACAGCGACGCAAGTCCGAAATAATTAGGCGCGCAGAAATAATTAACTCTTACTTGGAAACCCAAAAATGTCACTAAAACGCTCTGAATGTATTAATTGTGGTATTACGTGCCAGAAGAACAGTTAAATTTAAACTTGGAGTTATTAAAATGCGATCGTATGAATATAATTAACTATTTTAAAAGCTTAATTGAGCTTAGAATGCCTTTGAAAGTGACATTTGTGGAGAATGTCTTAGGAATAACTAGAGCCCGGTTGAGTATAGGCACAAAACACCCCACATATTTTTGAAAGAGAATTAAGCTTGGAATCTAATTAACGCAAGATATACAGGGTGGTGTATTTAAAATAACACAGTTACATATTCTTTCGCGGAAAATAAACACTCTGTATATTTCAAAATAGTTTTGCACTATGCAGATCGTCAAAAATGTTCTTGTATCCACTTTAAAAACTAGTGCAAATAATTTTTTACACAGAAAATTTCCTTCGCCTGTCGAATTTGCGTTTTCAACCAATCACTAATCTTAAATCTTCTAGAGACTACCAATAGGAGCATTATTACACGGTAATAATTTTACTGCTGCCATTATTCTCACTAATTTTCGGTAAATTTACCTCGTAATCCCATTTCTCTGAAAATATTTCGCCGAGGCACGCTAGCCATGACTTTGATGGACATTTCCAGTTAGGCTGATATTATTTCTGGAAGTTCTGACAGTTCATAACGCCCTTCAACGTCTGTCTAGTAAATCTTATTCAATATCCATGTTCTGTATCATTCTCTTGCAAGCTGGGATCAAGAAACACAGGCCAAAATCCCAAACATCAGTAAAATACATGGTAACCAGAGATAAATAAATGAGTCGTTTCATTCCAAAATAAAGAGAATTACATGTGACCGGGCACAAATTCATACAGGCCCTGTATATCTGTAAGCATTCATTAAATTGATCTTATGGAGTAAGCGAATATTTAAATGATGCTGACTTTATAAAATGTTATATTTAAATATAATTTTTCTGTGTTTTTATTAACTATGTATATTATTTGTAATGTACGTAAATTATTATTGTGACAAGTTCTACACCTTTTTTGGGATATTCAGAACAAATAAAGATTATTATTATTATTATTATTCAAAGTTATTCAATATGAAATAAAACGTTGTCGCGTGCATTCAAATTTAAAAAAAAAAAATGAACGCCGTTGTTCACAAAATCGTGACTCGATTGTTAAACTTGCCATAATTACGTTCATAAATTGATTTTAGCGAAATAAATATAAAAATGTTTAATCGATAACCAATTTTCTGTACACTCTGTGGATATTTATCTTCGGCATCAATCAAGTCAATTCGGTCCATGTATTTTGTAGCGCTGCTGTGATAAATTTGAAGACAATTGGAAAGGTAATTGATGTTGGACGTGACTTTTCGAGATCATAGGCTGCGCTGATAACGTTCCGGTGGGAAAATTACATTAACGTATTTAGTTGTTTGACATGGGAAGTACGCAGACAGTTCCAAAATTGTTTACCAATGTTTCGGTCGGATATGATCAGCACTGCGCCCTTTTGACTTTCAGGGTTGTTAATCTTGGTTAAAAAAAAATTTTCGTTGTGAAATTTAATTGGATTTTGGGGGTATTTGGGAAGGCTGCTTCGAATTGGTCGGTAGGGTATTACCGTGGTTGCTATGATAATCTATATCGCGTAGTTAAATGAACAAACAGTCGCTATACAACGCGTTTAGTTACGAACTGATCGTGTTTTGTTCAGTTACTGTTAGGTAAGGTTATTAAACGTCATTTTAAAAATTAATGCTGTTGTGATATTTGACGGTTTAATTTTAATTTACAAACTTGGCGAGCGGTTGTTTTGGTGAGCGTGTTATAGCTTAATATTCAGTAACCTGTAGGGTTTTCGACGTAATTTTTTTATTTCGCGTTTGTTTATCGCCAAAGGAATGTTTAGTATCGAAAATGCATTTTTTGATGTTCTCGAATTTAAACTTTCGGAGCGTTTTATTCGATCGAGACGTGTCTCAAAGAAATGCCTGCGATTCGCGAATCTATTTGCCCCTTTGACGAGACGTGCATGAATCGATGTAATCTCACAGCCAACTCGAGCGAGACAAACAGATAATCGAAAATTGCCAGCACGGCCGATAAAAAAGCGTCTACATATATTAATGTCGCGAGAGTAGCGCGATTTTTAGTCCTAAAAACTGATTCTATTTCATTAATACTAAAACCGCCCCAACGGTCAATTGGACTGTGATGGTTTTCTTGGCTTTTTAAAGTACAACAAGTTAATATTTATCGAGATAAATAAACGTTTAATTTTATTAATAAAATTGGTGAAGGTTCCAAGTCAATTAAGTAATAGAAATTAATTAATAACAGTGTTGTTAGAGCAGATACAACAAAGTTATGCATACATAAGTTGTTTGCATTCTTAAGCTACATATTTCAATATTATTTTCAAATACACCGAGTGTTCAGTTTCGGAGAACCAACAAGCAACTTTGTTATTTTAAATACAACACCCTGTATATTTTTACGTTTTCTGGTAGATATTTCAATTGCCTTTTAAAAACATTAAGCATGTCCTATACCTAACTATGATATTTCTAGAGTTATTGCAATAAACCCTTAAAAAATTCTTACAAATGTCACATTTTCACGTCGAGCCCGGACAAATTAGTTAATAGCGTCGTTATTGGAGTAGATACAAAAAAGTTTTGAATACAAAAGTTGTTTGGTATTATGAGCTGCATAATCCTGAATAATTTTCAAAAATACCGAGTGTTTGGTTTTTAAGAACCAACATGCAACTTTGTTATTTTAAATACAACACCCTGTATATTTTTACGTTTTCTTGTAGATAATTTAATTGCCTTTAAAAAATGTTAAGCATGTCCTATACCTACAATCAATATTTTTCTAATTATCGCAACTTTTACATTTTTTCGAAAAATTAAAAACTCGTCACAAATTATTTAATAGCGCTGTTATAAGAATAGATACAAAAAAAATTTTAAACACGAAAATTGTTAGGAATCACGAGCTTTTTAAGCCTGCATTATTTTTAAACATACCAGGTGTTTAATTTCCGCGAAACATTTGTAATTTTATTCCTACAAAGACAGGAGATAATTGAGGTTGTTGCTGATATCTGGAGCCACCCTGTATACGTGAAAATTTAATGAAACCAGCCTGTCACGTTAGCATGCGAATCTATCGATTATTCCGGTTATTTCGAAGCACCGACGCGTTTGAAAATGACATCTGACTGTGGGGAAAATCTCCGCGCTACATATTTAACTTAGTTAGGTGGTCCCAGCGACAGACAAAAAAACGCTATTAGATTTAATCTTCCGATGTTTCTTATTTAATTTCGATTTCTTGCGCTGTTCTGTGCCATTTCGCTCGAGCCGAACACGAAAACGTCGTTTCGTGAAATTCGTTCGCAAAGGCAACGATAGCTCTCCGGCGAAATTTAATTTATAAAAAATAACCGAATTTTTTCACGATAAGATCTCTTTAGATCCATCGCCATGTTGAACGCTTTTATAGCAAACATTTTTGTCTGAAACACACGACAATCCAAAATCGTAAATTTTTGTAGCAAGGCAAATAAATCCAACATTGGCATTCAAAACCTGCCATCTCCACAATTTCATTCAAGAATTATAACAATACATATTTACAATGCGAAAATGAAATGAAATAAAAGAGAAAAATTAAACTTCAACGAACTATCTTCGTGTAGTTATGACCGCCCTAAATTTTCATAATTAAGCGCTAGCCCTTAATGGCCCAACCAATTATTAGTTTTTACTACATTTTTAACGCCAAATTAAATTCTACTCCGCCTTTTTGGACTAGATTTTAATCTTGAATGGAAAATAATTCTTCACTTCACACAATGTTTTATTCAAAATACGATTTTAATTTAACGCTTTGAATAAAGCAAGTTTAAAAACTAAAACGGCAATTTAAAATCAAAAGCTGTGATCATATTGTAAAATAGGGATAGATCCCAGGAAATATTTTAGTAAATTTCTGCAAAACGAATGTAATCAAAACTTTTTTTTTGTAATTTCCACGTATTTTACACACCAATGAAATTAAAACACAAATATTTTGACTTTAATTGCTTTTAAATGCTTAATTAATGGTAATTATGCAAGCTGTGTTTATTTTACTTTTAAATATTCAAAAATAACTTACACTATTCTCTCTTTTTTTAAATACTAATTAATATAGAGTAGAAATAATGTTTTTATTTGTAAATTAAGTCCATACTCTTTCAATAAGTGCCTTTTTAATTAAATATAGTATTGCAAACACATTAAGAGCTTTCTATAAAGCTTATAAAGTTGTTATTTTGCATGTAATTAATTCTTTACCTATCAATTTTTTGATTTCAAACGCATACCTTGGCCAGAAACAAATTTCCTGATATTCTCAATTTTATTATGCCCAAGTTTGTTTAGGTTAATGATGTTCAAAAACTTTTTAACACTTCAAAAGGTGATAAAATTGTCTGTTACGATGTTGCATAATCTTGAACGCTACTACGCCTTTTTAAGCCGTCATTTGTTAATCAGGATGATTATTTAAGCGCCTACTATTTTTTGTATATCTTTGGAAATACTTAAGGAATTTTCAAAAACTTTGGTGTTGCTTATAGAGAAAGAAATATACTAACATAAAATATTATAATTTTATTATTAATTCAGTTAACCTCCAAGCAAGCGGTTTTCAGAAAACACCATTTTTGAAAGCGGATTAAAAATATTTTGGATTTAAAAAATGCAAATATTGATAAAACAGACGTTTGGGGTTTTGGCTGTATTTAAAGTAAAAGTCGTGAAAATCGATAAATAAACAAAAAATCTACCAGCAAAATGATTACTGCCTGTTTTATGGGCCTCCCCGTACTGTAAAATTTGAACATAAATCTAGTTTTGCTAGCATATGAACCGCATTTTCCAAACTATTTCGGCTTAAAACCGATCATTATTCATCCCAATTAATAAAACCGGTTTCCCAACAATTAATTAATTGAATTACACGTAATTAATACCAAGTGATTGCTCATCATAATTGACTGTAATTGTAGCTAGATTCCATTTCAAAAGATTCGTTATTATATTGCTTCGAAACATATTTATTATAAGGGAACAAGCCGGTGCAAAAGCACACAAAGAAATTCCGTGTTAAAAGAATACGCCTCCGGCGTTACATATCTACTAACTTCCGGTCGAATTAACCGGAAATACATAACGAGCTACATGACTCTGTTATCCCATAACTGACATGGCGATTGTTAAAAAGATAAACGTGCAACATTTTGATTATATATCTCTTTGATTTCAACAACAAACAGTGTAATTGTTGTGTTTTTTTTGCGATTAATAGACTCAAAGCTATTAAGAACTTATGGGCATAGTTTTAAAGTATTTGTTTGATCTCCATAAGACATGGGGCAAAACCATACAATTATTTGTTCGAATTTCGTCCCCGGAAACTCGCTTATGTGAAGAGATGGGAAGTTGTTTCAATTGGAATACATTTTCGCAACTATTAAATAAGGGCCAAATTGGATTTTTTTGTGGATAATTTACAAAGCTCCCAAAAAAAGTATTTCTTTAGAATTTACTTTTTCTTTTCTATAAACTGATACACCATTTGATATATTTGTTCTATATTTATTACAGCGTTTTATCAATACCTATTGTATTATGTAAAACTTTTTAAGTTGTCAAGATAACTATAATAATTGTAAAAATAAATGTGCGCCACTTAAAAGAAAACTAAAAGTTATCTGTGACGTTTATACGAATTGATATGTTTAATATGCATTTAACACAAGCATTTTTTGCGTTGGTCTAAACTTTTAATAAGGAGTTTTGCACCAGGTGTCACATTTTCAGGTTCATCCGTTGAAAAACGCGAAGCAAAACCATTACTTAAAACTTCATGGAATTATTATCATGTAATTATAAAAGTTTCGAGCTTTTAGCAAACATCTTTCAAAGGTACTAACTACAAGTAAAGTTTACTATGGCAACATCTGTGCATCCCAAGATCTCGACAAAATATCCTGAAAATCTGGCCGTTTGTTTAGCTAACAATAGGAAACTTTCAGATCACTATTTCAAGTTGCATACTGAATACAAGCTTTAGGTTTCAAGTTTTTAACTGCATAAACGCGCGGAAAGCGTCTAGATTTCTAGTTTTTTATTTTTTCGGGGCTCTTAAGAAATTGTTGCTACAAAAAGCTACATTTTGCTTTTCCATTTTAACAGTTCGCGATTTTTTTTTAGCTACAATTTAATTTGCGGGGCGTATTTGGAACACTTTTAGTTCAAAAACTGTGTGATAAGCAAAAAAATGAGTTGTAAGAAATATTTTTAATCTGTTTCTCTATAATCTGGTGGTCGATATGGATTGCCCAAGGGTTGTTTAACATATCTAAAAACCGCGAAGCCAACAATTTTTTTAAATCCTAAACAAAATGATTTTAAAGCATGGTTTTGGAAGGTGATTTGGGCAGGTCCACACTCAATACTTTTAAAATTCTCTCGTTTATTTTAATTGCTGGATAACAGTCACGCGTTGCGGACGGCACATTTGAATTCCATTGCAGTGGTGTACGATAAATTTGGAGTTTAGCTAAAATTTACTGCAGTTTAGTTGGTCACGTATCGGAAATAACGAAAATCCCTTATACGCTCAAAGGTCGCCGCTGGCTGGCATACTAAAAAAACGACCCACCAAAAAAATGTGGATAACATTGGGGCTATTATTTTACAGTGGATATTTTTTTAAACTAAACGGAATCTTGAGTTAATTGGGTGTAGGTGGAAATACTGGAATAAGTAGCGTTTTTTTTTATGTAATGGGGTAACATTAATTAAAGCCAAAACTTGCAAATAAAAAAATTACGGGCTACAACTTTTTACATGCAGCCTTTAAATGGCACATCATTGTTTATAACATTTAATGTTTTAAGTCCGTCCCTGTCATGTAGCCCTCTCCACACAAAATCTTAGCCATTAATAACGGGATAAAGGAGCTTGTCTTGCCAACTTTGAAACTCGAAAGTTTCTAATTAATACACCGCGTGCGTCAACGACAACCAGATCCCAAACTCCGATATTTTTTTTAATTACCAAACGCGAATCGAAATTACTTCTTTTTGCTCGTCGCGAAATTCCCTTTCAACAATGACCCCGCCACGAAAAAAATTTGTTGCTTCTTCCCAATCGAATCTTTCAGGCATGAATAATACTTCAGGCTCTCAGTAATCAAAAGCTCTTTGAACGAATGCCACTAAGATATTTTTTAACCGATTTTAATAAAACGTTCCTCCTCGCTCGTACACAAGATTCGAACAAATTGATGCGATAAATTACGAATTTCGCGTGCAAACACATTCATAAACGTCGAAAAGTTTGCGGTATATGAGTTCTATACAAACATGTTCATTTGAATTATTAATGTCTGCGATTTGTACAGAAATTTGACAAATGGACGATAATTAAAAACACCCGAACGCTATAAAAATTAATCGAGTTTATTATTGCGTTCGTTTTGGGCCTTGTTTGCTCTGTCGAGACTACCATAACGCTCTTTTATTAACGTATAAAGACGACATTTTTATTTGAATTCAATTAAAACGTTTTAAGACCAACATTCGACGTTTAAAAATCCGACTTAGTGCTTCGAAGAAGAATAAATAAAAGTCTTAATTAAATGTAAAATTTATACCTTTAATTACGATCAATACGATAAAGATTTGTATGTAATCTAGCTAGCTATATAAACCCTATACCAGGTGGTTTTGGTAAGTTTCTAACCTAGGCTGGAAACAAAATATTCATCTAATACAGAACCAGAAAAAATAAGAATGTACCGATTTGTTTGTAAAGCAAGATTTCCTGAGTCTTATTAGTCGTTGCTCTTCCTCCAACACTTGGAGCTGTGCACCGGAAAGTTCTTGTGCACACTTCGGATTGATTTAGTGGCAATCTGACATGGAATTGAATCACACAAAACACAGCACCCGTTCTTGCAGTAAATTTACTCGTGTTTTGCTGTAATCTATCATTTCGCTAATAACTAGTAAGCCAACAAATTTTGACGTATCCGCATTGGGAGTTGATATTAATACCTGTCTATTTCCTCTGCTTGTGTTCTAGTCAGTTTTTATGTAGTTAATTCTTGTGTTTGACGTTGTTAGAGCTGGTGCTAGTAAATAATGAGATGCTTAGAAGAGAAATAGCTGTACAGGATGGCCCTAAATTTCCGGAATTGTGTGATATTTCATGGGTTTTTATTGTACAAGCCGATCTTTGGGGTTTCGGTGTATCATCATCTTGCATTCATATTCGTAAAAAATTCTGCAATTGACTCCATAGTGTCTATAATTATTAAAAACACTCTGTACAACGCATTGAACTTTTTTTTGTAAAAAATTCAAAGAACTAATACTTATTGGTTCCATTGTTTGTAAATTTGCTAAACAACACTTAGGGAATCTATAACGACTATTCCGAAAACGATTAAAAATATTTTTTACAGCTCATCAAAGTGTTATCAAGTGTATATATTTGTTTTGTAACAGAAGAGTTTTGTAAAAGCCGTTTTTATGTAATGTGCCATTTAAAACACCACAATATTATATCGTATCCATTACCAGCGTTATGGGCATTCTATTTTCTCAATATATTTCGAAATTTACGATGAGTATAAACATAACGTTAATATTTTATCCTTTATACTACAGAACGTCTTCAACTTTTTGTATCGTTATTAAACGATTTGATACCTAAGAGCCAGACCGATAATTTTAACGACATATTGTTACAAAGTCTTATATCGATACATTTTGTGGACGATATTACATGAAATTAAAATATAACTCGCAACTTTTTTACGTCGAGTCCAAAAATATCGTAAATTAACATCTTTTAGTTTTAATTTACTATGTAAATCATTTCGAACCCCTCTGTTGACGTAAAGGTGTGGTACTTTCAACAAAATTAGCTTGTTACTATAGTTTAATTAATTGTGTGAATAATGTATAGATATAAAATGCATTTTATTAATTGGATGATGTGGGGTGGACTTTATTGAAAAAATAATCATAGGGCTTTGGCCACAAAACAAAAATTTTGCTGTGATGTGAAGGGATCAGGAACCAATTTAATTAACAGACGTGCTGGATTTCCAAATTAATTAGGATTGTTTGAATATCTCGGTTATTATTAAAGATTCACACATGGCTTAGCACCAAAAGTGTGCAGCTTTTTAAGACGAATTGGCCCCCGAGAACGAAATTTTTGTGTCATTTTCGGTTTTTGAGTTATTGTAGAAAACATTTTTTTTGGAAATGATAAGTGTCCTTTAATCGGTTATTATTATGGACAGAAAAAAATGTTGTTAAACAATCGTGTTTAGCTTTTTAAGTGAACTATTCGATGTTGGTATATAGTCTCATTTAATTTGGGCCACCCTGTACAAGCAAAGTCTCATTTTTAACCTTATTGGAAACGGTTCCAAATACACACTTTGCAATTAAAATTCATTGGTTTTTTATAAGCATATAAAACTTTAATTTGCAATCTTCCGTCCATAAAGGCGGATGTTTCTATTATCCTTTAACGATACTCGTAATTTGAGATTGTATTTAATTGTACTTTCGTTATAGTGCCCATAAAATTCGGATTAAAACACAACGCACTGCATATAATTACAGGATTACATTCATTTAGAGGGAAATAAATTCATTTGTTTGTGTGGCAGTGCCCGGCGGATCAAGTGGGAATCCTGAACGCAAAACAACTGGTTTTTTGTTTTAAATAAATGGAAATTAGATATAAGTTGCAGTGTTTTTTAATGTACTTAGTTGTAAAAACGATGAAGATTTTTGGTTTGTACTGCTGAATAAAACATAAAATAAAATTGCCTAGCATATGTGCGATATTAAAACTAATACAATTATCGTGGCAACCTCACTAGATCCCTAGTAACCAGTTCACAGCAGCCTATCAAAATACTTGCAAAAATTTTGCGACCTCAATAGTTTTTTTTTTTCACTTTCTTATTATGCACTAATTCTTATTTTATTTCTCATTGTCTGAGAATAAAAATTTCAGCGTGGTGTTGTGTCTTAATGCCTTCATTAAACATTCAGGGGAAATTGGGTCGCGATAAACTAAACCAAACACAATTTTATCTCTTTCGCTGAGCTGCAAATATTAGCAGAAGACAAAGAAGCCAAAAAGGCTCAGCGTGTACTTCTTCTAATTAATTTTGTTCTGTTTAATTGCTTTTGTGTTTAACTTCAAATAAGCGTTCATCTTACGCACTGTGGATCCGCCAAAAACGACTGTTTTATTTTTAATTAAGGAATTGGGCGCGATTTAAAAAAAGTTTCTATAAAATCGCAAGGTCTTGGAACATTAAAAAAACTTTGGGTAGGCTATACAGGGTTCTCGTTTTTCGAGGGCCACTATGGGGATCTCGTAAACGGTAAGAGTTACGACTTCGGTTAAATTAGGGCAAAGTTGTATATTCAGGTGCTTAATAATTCGACGCAAACAGAACTTATCTAGCTTTTTTAGTTTTTGAGATATAGGGGAAAAAGTAAAAAAGTGGATTTTTGTTTTTTGCCCGTAATTTTTTCATTTGATGCTGAATTTCATTTCTGTAAAAACTTTTATATGGCCACTTTTTGCAAGGAATCAAAATCTCCAATTATATTTTCCGTGCGACGTTTCGTTTTTTTTAAACCATCATCAGGTCAATTTTTTGTTGTTACAAATGGCAAAAGCAAATATTTAATTTAAAACAAATCCTAATCTCATTATGATTCAGTAATTGACTTAATGTGAATTATGTATCATAATACACGTCTCTTCAGGCTGTATTTGTAAACTACAACTTCCGTTTTTAAAAACGCGCGAATGTATATGAACTGAAAACAGTTTTTATTTGCCTAGACAATGAAAAACAAAGTTTCATTGTTAATTAATACTAGTTATGTCTATTGACGCAACGATTTACTGCTTTAAAATCGCATGTCCTTCATCTACTCCGGAAAGAGTGACTCCCGGAGCGAGCAAACAACACGAGACACCAATCAACATGTCACTTATTCGTTTCGGGCTTGCGGAAGGAGCATACAGATCCATCTACACGTCGCGTGTTATCCGCTCCGGGAAGTCTGACTCCCGGAGCAAGCATACAGCACTAGACATCCATCTACACGTCGCGTGTTACTTATCCGCTCCGGGAAGTCTGGCTCTCAAGGCGAGCATACAGCACTAGACATCCTACACGTCGCGTTACTTATCCGCTCCGGGAAGTGTCTCCCGGAGCGAGCATACAGCTCTAGACATCCATCTACACGTCGCGTGTTACTTATCCGCTCCGGGAAGTGACTCCCGGAGCGAGCATACAGCTCTAGACATCCATCTACACGTCGCGTTACTAATCCGCTCCGGGAAGTCTGACTCCCGGAGCGAGCATACAGCACTAGACATCCTACACGTCGCGTTACTTATCCGCTCCGGCAAATGTCTCCCGGAGCGAGCATACAGCTCTAGACATCCATCTACACGTCGCGTGTTACTTATCCGCTCCTGGAAGTCTGACTCCCGGAGCGAGCATACAGCTCTAGACATCCATCTACATGTCGCGTGTTACTTATCCGCTCCGGGAATTGACTCCCGGAGCAAGCATACAGCACTAGAGATCCATCTACACGTCGCGTGTGACTTATCCGCTCCGGGAAGTCTGACTCCCGGAGCGAGCATACAGCACTAGACATCCATCTACACGTCGCGTGTTACTAATCCGCTCCGGGAAGTCTGACTCCCGGAGCGAGCTTACAGCACTAGACATCCATCTACACGTCGCTACTTATCCGCTCCGGGAAGTGACTCCCGGAGCAAGCATACAGCTCTAGACATCCATCTACACGTCGCGTGTTACTTATCCGCTCCGGGAAGTCTGACTCCCGGAGCGGGCATACAGCACTATACATCCATCTACACGTCGCGTGTTACTTATCCGCTCCGGGAAGTCTGACTCCCGGAGCGAGCATACAGCACTAGACCATGAAAAAGTTTTTACAGAAATGATATTCGACATCAAATGAAAAAGTTACGGGCAAAAAACAAAAAACCACTTTTTTAGTTTTTCCCCTATATCTCAAAAACTAAAAGAGCTAGATAAGTTCTGTTTGCGTCGAATTATTAAGCACATGAATATACAACTTTGCCCCAATTTAACCGAAGTCGTAACTCTACCGTTTACGAGATCCCCATAGTGGCCCTCGAAAAACGAGAACCCTGTATAATAGCCTTGGTGTACTTGCCTCCGTTTTGTAGCAAAATAATAAATGATTTATTTTTTTTGCAGGTTGCCTAGCAGTAATTGTCGAAGTTACACCAAGAGAAGTAACAGTTCTACCCAGACAAAATGTTACCTTCTTGTGCAAAGTAGGCGTTAGTTTACAATATTGTAGAATAGAAATTCCTGGACTTCAGCCTCTGAATCTCAATCCACAGTTGCCTCCAAGAGGAGGGGTAAGTAATTTTTAACTTTTAGCTACTATTAAATATAGACGACCTTTTTAAAACAATCTTTGGCGTATTACAAAACATTCAAGGACTAAAAAATATTGGTTAAAAGGAAAAACGCTTTAAAAATTACCCAGAAATATTTGATGTACTAGAATGTCCACCAAAAAGTGTTTGGCCATACGTTACAGGAAAAATTCTTTGAAGAAGCTTTAGACATCAAATATAAGCCTCAGAATTCCTTCAGCCTTTTTTATATCATCTGTAAGATTATTATATCCGCAGAGGTGGTCCCTTTTTGGGTTCCTGTACTGCGACCTATTGATCTACTGTACCCTCTGGCGATAGCTCCTTAAAGAAGTAGAAGGCTAGCGTCCTGTTTATTCAATCCGAGATCATATTTAATGTCGGATGCGTGTCGATCTCGTTGAGAATAGCTAAGTGCCCTTCTCTACGCCACCCCTCTTTGGAGGTGATTTTCAGACGATACACCCCTCTTAGATCTGCGAGATAATTTTCAAAAAAAGTTTTGAGCAACTCTCACGAGTTGCCATGCTAACCGGGAACGTTTGCTTTCCCCAAAGTTGTTTTGACTTTAATTTTAGAAAATATAATTAGCCTGTGTATCCAACGTCTCTTAAATTAACGGTATAGTGTAACACAACTAAGTTAATTATGTATAAGTGCATGTTGCTGTAAGCCCTTTACGTATAAGTAGGCCGAAGAGGCATTATACGAGAATGAGTAGCCGCACTGAGTACATGAGTGTAAGCAAAAAAACAGGTGGCAAACGTTCACCAACAAAACGGAAACGGAAACATTTTGACCCCAAAACTTTCGTCGATTTTTTTGTAAATTAAACATATCTTTATAAATAATAACAAAAAAAAATCGTCGCAAAAGAAAGAGAATTCCGAAAAAGTTTTACAATATGAAGCTTTTGCCATTTTTCTTGTCGATTTAACGCGATTTTTCTTTGTAGGTGTCTTATTATGGAGCTGGGTTACAATCAGGCCAGTGTGGATTTACCATTAACAGTGTGGATGACACCCACAACGGCGAACTAAGATGTTCATTAGGCATAAACACGGAATATACAGAACCCTCTGGTGTCATGCACCTAACGGTAGCTAGTAAGTATTTTTTTCTTTAAAATTTCTTCTGGGCTAGCGTAAAATTCCAATGGCGTAAAGATCCTTGTACGGTTTTGGGTAGTTATTGATTGATTTTGTGTTTTAGGGCCCCCACGATCGCCTGAATTGGAGCTAAGCAGAGGAACCGATTCTCTTAGGGTATATAAAGTTAACGATTATATTCATGCAACATGTGTGGTACGAGAAGGAAGGCCAGCGGCTAACATCTCTTGGTTCTTGGGTGAGCATCTTATTTTTTGCAAAGTAATATCGTTCATGGGTGTTTGTATTATGAGAAGTGGCCAGTCACACATCCAACCACAATTTCTGCTGAATATTCGCGAAAAATTTTCGTCTCCCTCAAAATCAGTCGACTTTTTCTGATCAATTTGTTTTCTTCGAGGCTTTTGCTCAGTCAGAAACAAGACAGAACATTAAAAAAGCTTTCGCGTGCTGTATTTAAAGATGTGTTGTGCCATTTAAAGAAAAACAAAGGGCAAAACAATATTTGAAATCGAATATTTCAAAAATAATTGGCTTGTACAAAAACAAATAACATATTTAAAATTATTTAGCGCCTTTTTTGATATTTTGAACCAAATACCACAGCTCTATCTCTTATAATATAAAAGTTACGTGACGCGGTCTGGTCAAATTTAAAAAATATGTGCTTTTAAGGTTCCCAGTCTTTTTCCCACCTTCAACTTTCTAAATGGCACACCAAAGCTTTATTTCTTAAAATAAAAAAGTTATTGAGCTGCAAAGTTAATGCCGGAACACCCTGTATAAACAGATGAGTTAATATGAAACAATATCTAGTGTTCATAATTGTGTATAGAAGTAGTATGTCCATCTGTGAGATAAAAATGTAAACACCCATTAGCAGGTACGCGAACCATTATAGGTGACTGTTTTACTGCTCAGTTTAGTTTTAGGGCGGAGTTTTAAGCACTAATGAAATGTGGTGGGGAATATTGTTTTAGTAGAGGCCGGATTTATAAGCATTTAATGCTTTCTGTCTTTTATTCCTTATAATTCGTGCAACTTAATCTATGTTTCTAAATGTCCTAGCTGATTACCAAAAAGATTTTTGACTCAACTCTGGTTAGATTCAGTGACATCTTTCCCTGTACTAGGCCCTTATCTCGTTTAATGTGTTACATTACGCATCAACGCTAACAAAAAATTATTTTCAGACGATGAACCCCTCCTGGAAGGCATCACACAACCGGTTGTGCTTGAAATGGCAAAAGAAAACTTATTCTCGACCGTCCAGAACATCACGAGGGTACTACAACCATCCGACAACGGAAGAATGCTCAAATGTGTGGCCAGCCACCCGGCTCTGTTGTCCAGCAACATTGCCCAAAGACCTCTAGATGTTAAATGTAAGCTTTTGCGAATTTCTGAACCCGAAAAAATTACCGGAGTTTGTTTTACAGACCCGCCACTCGCCCAAAGCAACCCCATCGACAAATTTGGCTACGAAATCGGTAAAGTTGGAGCGGTAACTGTTGAAATCGAGGCCAATCCGAAGCCGCACCTGTCGTGGTTGGTGAGAGACCAGACCATCAAAGAAGGAAATCACGACAACACCGGAAGGATAGAAGCGGAAGCTGCAAGGGACTTGGTTCGTATATCTTTATAGAACGTTTATAAACACTTCCAACAGAAAATATTTAAATTTCTACACGCCATTCAGTTCGTTCAACAATAACTCAAATTAAACATTGCCAAAAAATGTCCATAGGTGTCTTGCTATTGCAGAATAATACTCCTTCAGGTTTTGCAAACAGATATTGACTTTGAATTGATTGATCCCCCCCTTTTCTCCAGATCTGACCGGTTTTGACTATTATTTCTTTCCTCGACTGAAGAAAAATGAGTTTAAAAATTCGCATCAAGCAAAAAAGCAAGACTTTTTAAGAACTACCTACATACATTGCAAGGCCTGTGTATCGGTACAGAGTCCTAAAAGGGCGCTATGTTAAATAATAAAACACATTCCGTTATTAATTTTCGTTGCTTCTATGGCAGAGGCCAATTATTTTGGAAAATCGCTAGTAATTGTAATTTTTATTGGTTGATTTTAACACGCTCTTATTTTTTCTCATTCAGGGTCGGGGCAGATACGAAGCCACCCTGAGGATAGCGGCCATAACCAAACAGGACACGGAGACACAATATATTTTAACGGCGTACAATGACATGGGATCTCAGGATTACACAATTTTAATATCGACAAGCCCAGAGCCAGAGGGTAAGAACATATTTTTAAATAAAAATATGAACACACACTACTGCACATGGAACTTCAATGTTAATATCAAGAGCATGCATATTTTTTAATATTTCGTAGGAAAACCGGAGATAAAATAGTTGAAAAATTCTTAAATTTAAACAGAGGGCGTAGGAAAATAGAATAAAAATGAGCCTAGTCCTTTTTTTGTTTAAAATATTAAGGTGCTATTTACAAATTCTTATACTGCCCCAAGATTAGAGGGTAATTTTTCGTTAATTCTATTTTAATTGGCATTGAAGTTCCTATTACCAAACCAAACACATTTGATTGAAAAATCACTGCTTTTTTATTGATATGCCACTTTGCACTTTTCACGCCACTAGGAATACAAAAATTTATTAGATATAGTATGTACAGTAAGTATCGAACATCTGTTTACCGGGGGGCACAAAAATTAGTCCCTTTAAATTCTGTTAGTTTCAAAAAAAAAAAAACGTTTTTTTATATCTGGTACATTTTCAACACAAATTTTAAAGCTTCTCTATTGCATGAAATTTTATTGCCGATCCGAAATTTTGATTTTTAAATAGCGCATTCAAATGGCCATTTCAAAGTCAAATTTTTTTTTTAAAATATCCAAAACGAACGCATATCATCCATTTTTTTAAAATCTCAACAACAAATAATTCGACTGTGCAAATTTTTATACAGCGCGCAATTCAAAAATCGGGTTTTGGGATCATTTCCGGGTAAACCGGAAGCGAAATTTCATGCACACAGCGTGCAAAACACGACCTCATTTGACTGAATTTTAAAAATCCTATTCCTAACGAACCGAATTAACTGGGACTGATTCGTTGCTGCCCTATGTTTGAGAGAAACTTTTTTTTAAGTAGTGTCGTTTTGCAGGTTTGGACCTAGGCATCGGCGCAATTATTGGAATAGTAGCAGCGATTTTAATACTACTTCTCGTGGTGTTTATCGTCGTGTTTGCAAGGGTCACAGGGCGGTGGTGCTTCTCTGGTAAGTAATCATTTGTTTTATGTAATAATTGTCAGTTGTTTTATTTTGTAATTTTGTGCACTTGTAGTTGTTTTTCGATGTGTTTTTTTGGTGTTTTGTGTTTCGTACAATCGAGGTTTGATACTCAAAATTAATAGCAATTTAAGTTACTCAATAACACCAATACGTTACTGATTTTTAATTTGGTTTTGGAGATTTTTCAATATTTTTGTAAACCAATCGAAAATGCTTGTTTTTTTTTTTGGGAAATTTTGCAGTAAATATATCAGAATCATAAACCACCTTAGTCTTTTATTCAAATATGTTTAGTTTTTATATATAAACATGCATTTTTGATGCCAGTTATATACAAAAACTGTATTTTACACATAATTAAGATATAATTATATCTTCCTGATTTTCAACCTTTTTCTAATCTGCTTCTTTAACAAATAAAAGCTAGTTCTTGAAGGCAAGTTTGTAACGGTAAGTTTTTCCAGAAAGTTCATCTGTTTAAGCATGAATTTTTACATTTTTTTACGTTATCTGTTTGCGATATAAATTTTAGTTCAGTTTAGTTCCAGCAAATTTTGTATTAACGATCTGATAAAAAGTTAAACAGATGTTTTTTGTTGCATCATGATTGTTAGTAAGTGTGCTTTGGCGATGTACTTTTGTTTAATTGTAACACTCATTGAACGGTTTTCTCCAGTTTTTGCTCTTTTTTTTGTGCAATTCAAATTCTTTGGTAGTTGACATGGATTTATTAATTTTTGGTCTTATTCTAAAAGTCTAAATCCAGTAAAAAAAAAGTCTTTGTAAGTTTTTAAAAACTTTGATGAGTTGTAAAAAATATTTTAAATCATTTTCTGAGCAAACTGGTAGTCGTTATGGATTGCCCAAATGTTGTTTAACATTTCCACGAACAATTAGGCTCGTAGCAAAATTTTTGAATTTCTGACCAAAAAATGTCAAGGGCATACTCCGGGAAAATTTGAAAAAGCTTTAAAGAGCTGTAAAAAGATATTTTGAAACCGCTTCTGGACAAGTTTGTAGTTGTTACCCGTTAAATAGACACTGTTTAACATTTCTACAAACAATTAGGCCCATAACAACATTTTTGATTATCTGACCATCAAAATTCCACTTGGAAAATTTTGCAAAACTTTGAAGGGCTGTAAACAATATTTTGAATCAGTTTCTGAACAAATTTGTAGTTACGTATTAAGTGGACCCTGTTTAACATTTCTACAACGAATTAGGTCCATAGAAAAACAATTGATTAATTGACAACAATAATTATTCTAAAAGCAAATTTTGGCAAATTTTAAAAAACTTTGAGGAGCTGTACATAATATTTTTATTGGTTTTCTAAATAAACTGGTAGTCGTTATGGATTGCCTAAGAGTTGTTTAACATTTCTACAAATATGTAGGATCGTGGCAAAATTTTTGATTTTTTTGGTAACAAAAATTCCAATGACACACACTTGGTCCTTTTACGATTAAAAAAAGGTCACAACCCCCAAAAAATTGCGATTAGCTTTGGCTACATGTATGCAAACATCGATTAAATTTAGATTTTGATATCCAAATTTTGATAATTGCCCATCCTCAAGTTTTATAATCACAGCCCCATCAAATAACACAAGTAGTTGCCTGGTTTTGGGTCCGTATCGTTGCTATAACCCTTGCATTGTTCGCTTTTCTGTAGCTGCTTGCCTTCAAAGCCTTCCTATTTTGGGGTTTAAGACCAAAAACCGCAATAAATTCCAAAATAGAGATACGATTAGCTTTTGTTTGTTATAGGAGAAGAGCGGGTAATTGACTATACCGGAGGAATTGATCCAAGTCAGCAGATCGGTAACGATGGGATTAGCGGAGACGGTGTCGACAACCCCCATCATCAGGTTTCCCAAGAGTATATTAACGGTAACAACCATCCCGTTAAAGACAAAGAAAAAAAAGTGGACACCCCTGTTTAAGTTGTGACTTGTGACTCGTTGGGCGGTATAAAAAAAAGACTCTGTTCTATTGTCGAGTTAATTTTAATGTAGTGTAGTTTTAGAGTAAAGAAAAATTACTGTAATATTCATGAAAGAATAATCAAAAACTGGGTATAACGGCTTATATACAAGAGTGCAACACATAGGCGTCTCGTAAAGTACGCGAAATAAATTGGAAGGGAAAAATCTTCCTAAGCCAAGATAGAACGCAAAGAGAAAAGTTTTTTTTTTTTTTCAAAAAACGTCATAGCCTTCAATTGTGTAAAAAAAAATGCAAATATTTTGGTAACTGTAAAGGCGCAACCCTTCAAATGTTCGTTTTTCTGATATTTTTGGCTGCAAGTTTTTGAAAAAGCTTAAACATAAATTTTACTCAACTAATCGCAAATTATTTGTACTTATAAATGTTGGTTAAGTTCAAAAAACAATTCTTTGCAGCGTTTTTTGATTTTAAAACGCACAATCCCGTTTCTGCGAACATAAAAAAAAAAAGAACAAAACCTGGTAACTTGATTATTCTTTCATTTGGTTCAAAACGTCGATTTTTAACAACATTTTGAACCGTTTTTGAGTTAATTTCAACGAAAAAACCATGAAATCTAAAGGCTCTAGAGCGAAGCAATTTCTTTTTAACTAACAACGCATGGTTCTAGGTAGAGTAATTTTTGACGGCGGTTAAATTTGACGATATTAAAATATTTTTATTAACCTATGTCCTATAAGCGTTTATTTCAACTTACACTTAAAAAAAAAAGTGTTTTAAACAGGCTAGCGAACTGCTAAATCAATCGATTACGAATTCCAGTTCGTTATATTTGGTTTGTTCCGGTTAGGCACAGTTTAACCGGTTTGGAAGTATTTTTACCGGTTGGGTTCGTTTCGGTTCAACTTCCTGTCCGGTTCAAGTTTCGGTTCGACTTAACTTCCGGTTAAATTAATAGATTCCGAATTCCGGTTTGTTATATTTGGTTGGATCTGGTTAGATACAATTTAACCGGTCCGGAAGTATTTTTTACCGGTTGGGTTCGTTTCGGTTTAACTTCCTGTACGGTTCAAAGTACCGGTTCGATGTAACTTCCGGTTTAGACGATAGTTCTGGTTTTAACGCAACAGCTCAAACTTTGGCGTTTGTTCCTTCGGTATTACTGATTTCAAAATGCTAAATCAAAAAATTGACAGGCTAAACCCGTTTTGGCCATTCCCGCTTCAACTCAGTGTTCTCGTGAATGTGTAGAATAGGTTAAAAAAAATTACTGCCATGCTAATATCGGAAAATGTACACCCCCTTGCGGATATTATTATAATGAGTGTAGAGTAAATTTTTCCCAAGCTACTCGCGATCCAAACTCAGCTCTCTCCCGTTTTTTTTTTTCGTGTTGCTATTCGAATTGTGGAAAAAGCCTTATGTATATTGATTGTGGGTGGCAAAAGGTCTCAAAAATGACTGTCTATAATTGTATAGCGTTTAAGATATTACTGTTAACACTTCAAACTGTTAGTACTTAAGATGAAACATTCTATAAATGTAATTACATTCCGTATTGGTGATAATTTTTCAAGAATTCTCATTTTTGCAGGAGAACCTCGGTTATCCGGCTGTATTAAAATAATACAAAAACGCGGCGTCTTTTACTGTAGTTTAAAAACTTAAAAGCAGTCGCTTATTCGATTCGCAACTTCAGGCAAAGCCACCTTGGTTATCCAAGGGTTTAAAAAAGCCGAATACCCGATGTTCAACTGCTTATTAGTTTATTAGGGTGTTTCTGAACGATGTAGCATAATTTCTACTGGTGAATCTACATAGAAAAATAGGACGATTTAGCCCATCATGCCTTATGGAAAGTTGCATCGTTGCTAAGTTACAGCCCCATGAAGAGGAGATGAAAAATTGTTTTTTTATTAATAAATCAAGCACTCTTTGACCTACAACATTTATATTTGGCACGTATTTTACAATAGGGAAGCATGTTCTTATGCATAAGTTTGAATAAAATCCCACCATAGGGGGCGCTACAATCGATAATAGCAGAGAAATAACCTGCTGTATTTTTTTTGTCGATCGTAATTTCAATTTTTTATTGTAATTGTCGGATAGGTAGGTCTAAAATGTACATTTTTAGTAACCTAAAGTTTTTTGATAGGAACCATCGTTTTGGAGAAAAACTCGATTTTATTAAAATATAACTCTGATATTTACTGAAAGTATTTAACAAAAACTAGTTTACTGTGAATTAACAAACGAAACAAATGAAGTCAGATGTCATATTTTCGTTTATTGTAACAATCAGCGTCCTCTTGTAATGAAATTTTGCTCCAAATTCTTTAATTTTTTTTTTGTTAAAACTGTAGATTTGGAAGAAAAAAATTTAAATAATTTGGAGAAAAATCTCATTACAAGAGGACGCTGATTGTTACAATAAACGAAAATATGACATCTGACTTCATTTGTTTCGTTTGTTAATTCACAGTAAACTAGTTTTTGTTAAATACTTTCAGTAAATATCAGAGTTACATTTTAATAAAATCGAGTTTTTCTCCAAAACTATGGTTCCTATCAAAAAACTTTAGGTTACTAAAAATGTACATCTTAGACCTACCTATCCGACAATTACAATAACAAATTGAAATTACGATCGACAAAAAAAATACAGCAGGTTATTTCTCTGCTATTATCGATTGTAGCGCCCCTTATGGTGGGATTTTATTCAAACTTATGCATAAGAACATGCTTCCCTATTGTAAAATACGTGCCAAATATAAATGTTGTAGGTCAAAGCGTGCTTGATTTATCAATAAAAAAACAATTTTTCATCTCCTCTTCATGGGGCTGTAACTTAGCAACGATGCAACTTTCCATAAGGCATGATGGGCTAAATCGTCCTATTTTTCTATGTAGATTCACCAGTAGAAATTATGCTACATCGTTCAGAAACACCCTGTATATATAATATATTTTTATGTACAATATTTATGATAGCGGTTAGTTTATTTTTTACATTTACTAAACGCGTGATGTAAGCATTGCAAGGTCTGTCAGGTTTTAGCATCAAGTGACGTTAAAATTTTGCTCCCAAAACGGGCGAACACGTATTGAATTTTATTGCATCCAATAACATAAATTTTTAACAAGTTCCAGAGTTTCAACTAGATCATTTTTAACGTACCACCAAAATATTGTGCTGTATTTCTAAAAAAAACTGTTCATTTTCATGCCACTGAGCCATCTGTCAATTAGTATGCTGCCCGGCATACCTGCATGCCTACATCATGACTTAAACGTATTAAATTGTTACTAATTGATTGCCATTTTGGATTTTCGTCGCGATGTGTTTTAAAATTTCGTTTAGATAAATAAATATATAAATGAAACCTATTTATATTGCATAAAAATTGATAAGTGGTAAAGAATTCTATGTATAAATACAATAAAGAAGTTTTTTATGTTAAAAACTTGATATTAGTGTATGAAATTAAAATTGTTTTTTAAATAAAGAATATAATATTTCTGTTTGTTTTGCTGTGAATCTACGAGTTTAATTTGTGTAAATTTTCTTTTTTTTTGCAAGCTATCGTTAAAAGTTTCATTTAATTTTGTTTGGCAACATCAAACGGTGTATTGACTGGCATATTAATTTATTATCGAGTTCTGTAAAAACAAATACATTTGCACTTGTGTTGATAATTCTTCAAATTTTATTGTTTATTCATTTTTGTTACTCAAATATACATTTTTTTGTAGCTCAAGACCGGAGAAATATAGCTGAATCGTAAGTATTTTTTTAATTATTGCAAAGTTATGTTAACCCCTTAACGCTCAAGCCCGAGTCACACTTGGGCAAGCGTACATGTCGTTTTTGCCCAAACCCGAGTGAGATTCGGGCAACACTAGATTTTAGATTACCGATATGTACGTGCCCGAGTGCGACTCGGGAACACCACTACTAGAAGCCAACACGTTGTAAAACGTTTAACTGTTAAAATTATTTTCATATTTTGTCATTTTAGTTTATTTCGTAGGTCAAAACTTTAAGTATAGATAAGTGTTGTTATTTACCCGAGTCATTTATGATATTTTTGCGACATTTTTCAAGCCTTTCAAAAGTTGTTATTAGAAATTTTTGATCATGCATGTAAGAAAACTACAACATTTTGTCGATTCATGAACTAAAAACAAATTTTCGTTTTTTTTCGCCACCCTGTACTACCGCAAACAATATGTGTGGGTAATGATTTTCACATTTCTGTTACAAATTCCACAACAGCAGCGATACAGAGAGCGCAGACGTAGGGCAAAGGGACCACAGACGAATAATCTCGCCAATAAAACTCACCTCGTTTTTCAAGAAAAACAAGGACAAAACCGCTAACGAAAACGCACACGATCAAAATGCTGAACAAGAGGAAACCAAAGTGCCATTAGAAGACGATCAAAACCAGAACAACCCACCAGGAGACGCCAAGGAAGGAATCGTTTACGCCGAACTCGATCTAGTACATCCGCACGTGAGGACGGTCGTCAAACCTGAAGACGACAAAACCGAATACGCCGAAATCGTGTACACACAGAAAGACGATGAAGATCCCAATAAGCAAGAAACTGTCAAAGGTGGACACGAACAGCCTAAAACCCCCGCCGTTTCATAACGAAACACAACAGCTGAATTTATGCCATGCCTTAAAAAATACTTCAGAGTTTCTTTACCCAAATATAATAATATCCTAATCTCATATTTATAGAACAACCACACAAAACTTAACAGCAAAAGATGTTAACATTATTTAAGTCATTCATTGTCTATACAGGACATTTAAAATTCATGTTCCAACAAGGATATCTAGCTAATAACTCTAGCCAACAATTTTTCCCTTTTTTTTAATAACATGCATAATTTTTGGCGTTCTTTAATAATTTTGGGGCACTTATTTCAGATATTTTTTCCTGGAATGAATACATTTCTTTAGGGCCAGTATTTCGTATCATGGTGCCTTGCTGTATCTCTGTTGTCCCATAAACAGAGGAAAGAACAATATTATGTGAATCTCCCTTTCATGCCGAGTAACAAAGCTATAACCTTCAAATCAATAAGAAATATCTCCATGTTGGAACTGGAATTTTAAACCCCCTGTATAATTTTAACAAGTTTTGATTAGTTCTAAAAGAAAAATAATGTTGTACCCTTTTGTGAAAATTAAATGTCGTCATCTGAGTCTAGCATAAATATTTCCCTAAAACTTGTGCCTTTATTAAACGTTTTCCATACGAACTCAGATATTTTATAACACAAATATTGCTAAATATTTTTTTTATCAAAAGGCTGATATGTATAAGCTTTTAAATTAATGTGACTAGATTCACGAAGAATTTAAGATGTATTTTTTCGTTTAACATTGAATTAACACTGTAGTTGGCAGGAGTTCTCAACCATTTCGACTGCAAGCCCAAAAATTGGGCAAAATTGTTTTAAAATCATTTTTACGTCAGTGCATTATTATCAATTACTTTTCCAAAAAGTGTTACGTACAGTTCTGCAAACGAAAGCTTTTTTAAATGTTTAACACACTTGCATTTTGATTATGCAAAAAAGGTCAATGCAATTTTTAAGTTGACAAGCTTTTGCCACAATATTTTGATATCCCCCTAAAAATTTTGAGAACTCCTGTAATAGTATTTTATTAATTTTAAGTGTTATGAATTCGAATAATTTTAATTTGTTACACATTGTAACATAAAACTTGCAATTATTATTCAGCAACACATGCACGATGTAAGTTCTTCACGCCATTTGACGTTGTGGCAGTGGATTTTTTTTGCATTTGTTCATTATCTTTGCGTGTGCAGATTTCCATATATAAATATATGCACGAAGTGTGTTTTTATTAAGTATTAAGTTCAATGCCTGTGCAATCTTAGAAACAAATCTAATATAACGATTGACACATACTTGTTTTGTCTAAAAGATTGTTAATAACTTTTATTATAATATTTAAGTATACTTAGAGTTATAAGATAAAGATTTTTTTTTACCAATTAATGATATTTTACTAGAGCATATCAATTTGTGTTTTTATATTATAATTTAAACAAGTTTTTAACATGATACGTCCATTTTTGTACTTAAATGTCTGTAAAAATAAATTTTTACACAAGAAGAATGTTTTTTTGCTAAGACTTTTTAGTAAGTTTTCGCGAAAAAAATATAAAAATCGTAATACCGCAAGAAATTACAAATTTAGGTAAAGACGTTTTTTAAGGGCAATCGAATTATCTACAAGAATATGTAATAATACAGAGTGTTGTATTTAAAATAACAAACTTGACTGTTGGTTCGTGAGAACTGAACACTCAGTATATTTAAAAATAATGCAGGATTATGCATCTTCTAATGTCAAAAAACTTTTGTAATACATAAAACTTTATTGTATCTACTTTGATAACGACGCTATTAAATAATTTGTGTTGAATTTTGATTTTCAAAAAAATATAATTGGAATAACTCGAGAAATATTGATTTTAGTTATAGGACATGCTTAACAATGTTAAAAATATATCCGTTTAAATAAGTTTAAATTTATTTCTATGAGTAAACAAAAAAAGAATTTTGTAAAAAGTAAAAAATTGCAGAACGATAACTTTGTCTGCAATTTCTTTTAACCCACCTCTCACCCCTGGTGAAACCAGGCTCCAATTTTGTATGAATTTAAATGAATGCACATTCACAAACAAATTTTAGTTGAGATTATTAAATTTTTGGTCAATTTTGAAAATAACTTATCACATCTGTAGCTGACAGACTTTCTTATTACTAAAATTAATCTTGTTATACTGTAAAATCATGAGAATTTAAATTACAATTTGTGGAAGACATTTCTATTCAAATTAATTCTAACATTTGAAATGTTTATATTAGTTTTAATTTATTTCTATGAGTAAACAAAAGGGAATTTTGTAAAAAGTAAGAAATTGCAGAACGATAACTTTGTCTGCAATTTCTTTTAACCCACCTCTCACCCCTGGTGAAACCAGGCTCCAATTTTGTATGAATTTAAATGAATGCACATTCACAAACAAATTTTAGTTGAGATTATTACATTTTTGGTCAATTTTGAAAATAACTTATCACATCTGTAGCTGACAAACTTTCTTATTACTAAAATTAATCTTGTTATACTGTAAAATCATGAGAATTTAAATTACAATTTGTGGAAGACATTTCTATTCAAATTAATTCTAACATTTGAAATGTTTATATTAGTTTTAATTTATTTCTATGAGTAAACAAAAGGGAATTTTGTAAAAAGTAAGAAATTGCAGAACGATAACTTTGTCTGCAATTTCTTTTAACCCACCTCTAACCCCTGGTGAAGCCAAGCTCCAATTTTGTGTGAAATTAAAAGAATCTACAAACAAATTTTAGTAAACATTAAATTTTTGGTCAATTTTGAAAATAACTCATCACATCTGTAGCTGACAGACTTCTTATTACTATTATTGATCTTGTTATACTGTAAAATCATGATAATTTAAAAAACAATTTGTGGAAGATATTTCTATTCAAATTCATTCAAACATCTGAAATGTTTATATTAGTTTTAATTTATTTCTATGAGTAAACAAAAGGGAATTTTGTAAAAAGTAAGAAATTGCAGAACGATAACATTTGCAATTTCTTTAAACCCACCTCTCACCCCTGGTGAAGCCAGGCTCCAATTTTGTATGAATTCAAAAGAATGTACATTTACAAACAAATTTTAGTTAAGATTATTACATGTTTGGTCAATTTTGAAAAATAACTCATCACATCTCTTGTTGACACAGACTTTCTTATCATTAAAATTTATTTTGCAATACTGTAAAACTATGAGAATTTTAAAAATATACTTCCCTAACAAATTGTTAAAGATATTTCTGTTCAAACTCATTCAAACATTTGAAATGTGTAAATTAGTTTTAATTTATATCTATGAGTAAACAAAAGGGAATTTTGTAAAAAGTAAGAAATTGCAGAACGATAACATTTGCAATTTCTTTAAACCCACCTCTCACCCCTGGTGAAGCCAGGCTCCAATTTTGTATGAATTCAAAAGAATGTACATTTACAAACTAATTTTAGTTAAGATTATTACATGTTTGGTTAATTTTGAAAATAACTCATCACATCTCTGGTTGACACAGACTTTCTTATCATTAAAATTTATTTTGCAATACTGTAAAACTATGAGAATTTTAAAAATATACTTCCATAACAAATTGTTAAAGATATTTCTGTTCAAATTTATTCAAACATTTCAAATGTTTATATTAGTTTTAATTTATTTCTATGAGTAAACAAAAGGGAATTTTGTAAAAAGTAAGAAATTGCAGAACGATAACATTTGCAATTTCTTTAAACCCACCTCTCACCCCTGGTGAAGCCAGGCTCCAATTTTGTATGAATTCAAAAGAATGTACATTTACAAACAAATTTTAGTTAAGATTATTACATGTTTGGTCAATTTTGAAAATAACACATCACATCTCTGGTTGACACAGACTTTCTTATCATTAAAATTTATTTTGCAATACTGTAAAACTATGAGAATTTTAAAAATATACTTCCATAACAAATTGTTAAAGATATTTCTGTTCAAATTTATTCAAACATTTCAAATGTTTATATTAGTTTTAATTTATTTCTATGAGTAAACAAAAGGGAATTTTGTAAAAAGTAAGAAATTGCAGAACGATAACATTTGCAATTTCTTTACACCCACCTCTCACCCCTGGTGAAGCCAGGCTCCAATTTTGTATGAATTCAAAAGATTGTACATTTACAAACTAATTTTAGTTAAGATTATTACATGTTTGGTCAATTTTGAAAATAACTCATCACATCTCTGGTTGACACAGACTTTCTTATCATTAAAATTTATTTTGCAATACTGTAAAACTATGAGAATTTTAAAAATATACTTCCATAACAAATTGTTAAAGATATTTCTGTTCAAATTTATTCAAACATTTCAAATGTTTATATTAGTTTTAATTTATTTCTATGAGTAAACAAAAGGGAATTTTGTAAAAAGTAAGAAATTGCAGAACGATAACATTTGCAATTTCTTTAAACCCACCTCTCACCCCTGGTGAAGCCAGGCTCCAATTTTGTATGAATTCAAAAGAATGTACATTTACAAACTAATTTTAGTTAAGATTATTACATGTTTGGTCAATTTTGAAAATAACTCATCACATCTCTGGTTGACACAGACTTTCTTATCATTAAAATTTATTTTGCAATACTGTAAAACTATGAGAATTTTAAAAATATACTTCCATAACAAATTGTTAAAGATATTTCTGTTCAAATTTATTCAAACATTTCAAATGTTTATATTAGTTTTAATTTATTTCTATGAGTAAACAAAAGGGAATTTTGTAAAAAGTAAGAAATTGCAGAACGATAACATTTGCAATTTCTTTACACCCACCTCTCACCCCTGGTGAAGCCAGGCTCCAATTTTGTATGAATTCAAAAGAATGTACATTTACAAACAAATTTTAGTTAAGATTATTACATGTTTGGTCAATTTTGAAAATAACTCATCACATCTCTGGTTGACACAGACTTTCTTATCATTAAAATTTATTTTGCAATATTGTAAAACTATGAGAATTTTAAAAATATACTTCCATAACAAATTGTTAAAGATATTTCAGTTCAAATTCATTCAAACATTTGAAATGTTTAAATTAGTTTTAATTTATATCTATTAGTAAACAAAAGGGAATTTTGTAAAAAGTAAGAAATTGCAGAACGATAACATTTGCAATTTCTTTAAACCCACCTCTCACCCCTGGTGAAGCCAGGCTCCAATTTTGTATGAATTCAAAAGAATGTACATTTACAAACTAATTTTAGTTAAGATTATTACATGTTTGGTCAATTTTGAAAATAACTCATCACATCTCTGGTTGACACAGACTTTCTTATCATTAAAATTTATTTTGCAATATTGTAAAACTATGAGAATTTTAAAAATATACTTCCATAACAAATTGTTAAAGATATTTCTGTTCAAATTTATTCAAACATTTGAAATGTTTAAATTAGTTTTAATTTATATCTATGAGTAAGCAAAAGGGAATTTTGTAAAAAGTAAGAAATTGCAGAACGATAACTTTGTCTGCAATTTCTTTAAACCCACCTCTCACCCCTGGTGAAGCCAGGCTCCAATTTTGTATGAATTCAAAAAAATGTACATTTACAAACAAATTTTAGTTAAGATTATTACATGTTTGGTCAATTTTGAAAATAACTCATCACATCTCTGGTTGACACAGACTTTCTTATCATTAAAATTTATTTTGCAATATTGTAAAACTATGAGAATTTTAAAAATATACTTCCATAACAAATTGTTAAAGATATTTCTGTTCAAATTCATTCAAACATTTGAAATGTTTCAATTAGTTTTAATTTATATCTATGAGTAAGCAAAAGGGAATTTTGTAAAAAGTAAGAAATTGCAGAACGATAACTTTGTCTGCAATTTCTTTAAACCCACCTCTCACCCCTGGTGAAGCCAGGCTCCAATTTTGTATGAATTCAAAAGAATGTACATTTACAAACTAATTTTAGTTAAGATTATTACATGTTTGGTCAATTTTGAAAATAACTCATCACATCTCTGGTTGACACAGACTTTCTTATCATTAAAATTTATTTTGCAATATTGTAAAACTATGAGAATTTTAAAAATATACTTCCATAACAAATTGTTAAAGATATTTCTGTTCAAATTCATTCAAACATTTGAAATGTTTAAATTAGTTTTAATTTATATCTATGAGTAAGCAAAAGGGAATTTTGTAAAAAGTAAGAAATTGCAGAACGATAACTTTGTCTGCAATTTCTTTCAACCCACCTCTCACCCCTGGTGAAGCCAGGCTCCAATTTTGTATGAATTTAAAAGAATGTACATTTACAAACAAATTTTAGTTCAGATTATTACATGGTTGGTCAATTTTGAAAATAACTCATCACATCTGTAGCTGACAGACTTTCTTATTACTAAAATTGATCTTGTTATACTGTAAAATCATGAAAATTGAAAAAAAAACAATTTGTGGAAGATATTTCTATTCAAATTCATTCAAACATCTGAAATGTTTATATTAGTTCTAATTTATTTCTATGAGTAAACAAAAGGGAATTTTGTAAAAAGTAAGAAATTGCAGAACGATAACTTTGTCTGCAATTTCTTTAAACCCACCTCTCACCCCTGGTGAAGCCAGGCTCCAATTTTGTGTGAATTTAAAAGAATGTACAAACAAATTTTAGTTAACATTATTACATGTTTGGTCAATTTTGAAAATAACTCATCACATCTCTGGTTGACACAGACTTTCTTATCATTAAAATTTATTTTGCAATACTGTAAAACTATGAGAATTTTAAAAATATACTTCCCTAACAAATTGTTAAAGATATTTCTGTTCAAATTCATTCAAACATTTGAAATGTTTATATTAGTTTTAATTTATTTCTATGAGTAAACAGAAAAGAATTTTGCAAAAAGTAAGAAATTGCATAACGATAACTTTGTCTGCAATTTCTTTTAACCCACCTCTCACCCCTGGTGAAGCCAGGCTCCAATTTTGTGTGAAATTAAAAGAATGTACATTCAGAAACAAATTTCAGTTAACATTATTTAATTTTTGGTCAATTTTGAAAATAACTTATCACATCTGTAGTTGACAGACTTTCTTATTACTAAAATTGATCTTGTTATACTGTAAAATCATGAGAATTTAAAAAACAATTTGTGGAATATATTTCTATTCAAATTCATTCAAACATTTAAATGTTTAAATTAGTTTTATTTATTTGTATGAGTAAACAGAAAAGAATTTTGTAAAAAGTAAGAAATTGCCGAACGATAACTTTGTCTGCAATTTCTTTTAACCCACCTCTCACCCCTGGTGAAGCCAGGCTCCAATTTTGTATGAATTTAAAAGAATGTACATTTACAAACAAATTTTGGTCAATTTTGAATATTAGTTTTAATTTATTTCTATGAGTGAACAGAAAAGAATTTTGTAAAAAGTAAGAAATTGCAGAACGATAACTTTGTTTGCAATTTCTTTTAACCCACCTCTCACCCCTGGTGAAGCCAGGCTCCAATTTTGTGTGAAATTAAAAGAATGTACATTCAGAAACAAATTTTACTAAAGATTATTACAGTGTTGGTTAATTTTGAAAATAACTCATCACATCTGTGGTTGACACAGATTTCTTATTGTATGAAAATTTAAAAATATTGATGCTATTTCTTCAAAATTAAATTTTGAAAGACATTTTTCGATAAATGCGACAAAAAAAGAAAAATAACTGAAAAAGAGGACAAAAGCCACTCCAACATGAGTATTAATAAATCAGTATATCATCAGCATATATTTATCGATACTTATTCATCTTTGTCTTTTTTTTAAACGTTCACTGAACTTTGCTTTATCTTCGCCAACCAGGTTATAGACGCCCTGTAAAAAAGACACACAAATAGCAATTTACTCGATTAATGGGGGGAAATATTTCTCTGAAAATTATTTCAATGCATTGGAGACGATTCACAAAATATAGATTTTTAACCAAACTGAACGATATCAATTGGAAAATAAAATCGTAAAATAACTTTAAATGCATAGATACACTGCTCAAAATAATTAAGGAGTATTTTAGATATTTATTGCAGACTTTAAGATATCCTTTAATTGTTTGAGCAGTACATTTCCTGTTAATTCAAATGGATTATAACGTGATTTTCCGATAACAATAAACTTAAAACTATAGTTGGATTACAATAAACATAACATGACTTATGTTTATTATTATCCAACGACATACACAGATAAAACAATGGTCCCTAACAGTCCCTAACATGAAACCTAACAGTCCCTAACAGTCCCTAACCCTGTAAGGAAAGTCATGATTAGTACAAGCAGGTTATAGAAAATCACGTTATAAAATTCATTAATCGAGTAACTGCTGGGGCAAAACAATAAAACAAGCTGTTTTATGACGGTCGGGTATTAATTGTTAACACATTTGTAATGAACTCTAGGACGTGAGGACGTTTCTCCTGTGACTTGGCATAGCTAATTAAAGACACTAAGGCACACTGGAAATGGGGCCAAGTCACTGTAATAAACAGGGAGGGGATCGTAGAAATGGCTCACAAACCATGAAAAGGCCGTGCTCGCCCCCTAGTACTGGCACGTAACGTATTTGATCCGGACACTAACAAGCACATTCCAGCACAATAGGGCACTACGTTATAAAACCATGTACTCACTATTGAACCAGAAATATGCATATAGAATCGGGCGTAGACGTGGAGTTCTGAGGAGTTTATTTGTCCTTACCACGGTCGTGAGCCCAAGCATTCCACACATACATATTTACAAATCATGACAAGGCTTTTCAAGTTCCCTGATATCATTCAAGTAACATATTTGTCCGGACACTAAATGACACCGCTGATGCATATTTAGAATCGGGCGTAGACTTGAAATTCCAAACAACCCAATTGTCCTTTCCATGATCGTAAACCCAAGCATTCCACATACCTAATCCAGCACAGTAACCTGGGTAGGGTGAAACTGGATATCATAGCACCACAATAATCGACAACTTTCGTTGGTACCCATACAGGGTACACCGACCTTAAAAACACCGTGTTATTTTTGGTACTAAAGACCATTCTAAGCCTATGACGATCCAACTATGCTGGTACCATAGGAAGTCAATAGTGAAGCCAAAAATACACGGATCGCACAACATACTGTGGTAACTATGTAGACCCTAAGTGATAAGACACAGTAACTCAGAAGCTAAACGCAACCAGAGGTGAAATCAAATCACTCTAACAAAGGCATAGGGAAATTGCCATGGGAATAATTAACTAGCTTAACTTAACTCAGCAACACCGTAATGGTACGAAGAGCACCCGGAACATGTGAGTATCCCGGTGAAAAACACCAGGTCACCTATAAAATAAGTCAGTGTGTACCCGGAAGTACAACCAAATTATCCAAAATGAAAAACAACTCCAACACTCAGCAGCAGTCATTCAACATACACCAATTAACAAATTAAGAAGCAGAAGTGTAACTACTACCATTAATTGAAATGATTGATACCTTCATTAATAAAATTTATTTTAATTTTTAAATCCAACAAATGCAGAAAATGATGTATTTGAAGTAAAATGTACAGATCAAACTCACAGTAACTAAATAAAAATGAATAATTTCTTTGTTAATATTAAAGAAAAATGTAGGTAATTTAACTGGACTTGAAGCCTTTCATTTTTATAAAATAGGATGTTTTTTTAAATATTACTAAATTACTTTTGCTTGCTAAAAATTACTTATTATGATATACATTAAACAAACCTAATTTATGGTATCAAATGAATAATTAAACAATATTTTATTAGCACTTCAAATTCAAAACTTTTAAATATCCCATTTAGGCAAGAGTTTTTTTTTAAGAACTCAAATCATAAAGTTTTAAGTTATATTTGAATTTATTGAAATTGTTTCGGACAGGCGAATATATTTAATGCAACTGAATTTAAAAAAAATAAAGCCAAGGTACTGAATTTATTGCCTCGTCCTAGTTACACCTCTGCAAAATAGCTGCTGTACAGAAACAACAGGGAAAAATTTGAAATTAATAGAGAATAGGAAAAGGCAAAACCAGTTTAAAACGGAGAGAACAATGCAACACATCCACATTTAATTATCAAAATTTAACTTGAATTATTGTTGAATTTACCGTTTAGTATTAAAGAAATGATAATTGCAAAATACGTGCAGTTAAAAGTAATATGCACGTAAATTATAAGAAGTTTCAATAAAAGTAAAAATTAAAATATTTTGCACCCTTTCGTCATAAAACAATTACACATGAACATAGAATATCCCGGAACGAAAAATAAAACCTGGTTGGCATAAAAATTCCGGACGAGCGATTTTACGAGCAGCACACACTATCACAAAAAATATACCGAAAGACGCGAACGGCCTACTCTCACCTGGGGACATCTGTTTCTCTCTTCGCAATGGGACCTACCTTAATGCACTGGAGAAAATCATCTTCTTAGCAATCGTGCTCCAAGCACCTGCAAGCCAACTCCTGCTGCTACGAATCCTGCATCACCGCGACACCTGCATGCCAACTCCTGCTGCCACGAATCCTGCACCACTGCGACACCTGCATGCCAACTCCTGCTGCCACGAACCCTGCACCAACCTCGCCGAAAGAAAAATTAGCCCACTCTGAAAAACAAAATAAAAAATTACAATTACTACCGGAGAGTGGCTTCCTAAAATAAATTTTGAAACAAAAAATTGAGTTCATTTGTGCAACAGAAGTGATTGGTCTTTCAGCGGGTCACTAAGTAAGTTAAAAATTTATCTTAAAGGCCTTCAATCAAGTTAATCCTAAAACTGAAAAATGTCCACGACTTGAAAATTTTATTTAAATAGGCTCAGTTCCCAAAAATCGATGCATCAAGTGATCACAGTTATTTTATAATTTACCCAATACTCCAATTACACGGTTATACAATTTTGAAACTATAATCGAACAAATGAACAAGTTTCATTATGATAATAGCAAAAGATTGCAGAGTATTTAAATTTTAACCAAAATTCAAATCAAACAAAATTTAAACTTTATTAAAAAAGAATGTTAAAATAATTTAATGTAGTTAAACGATTACCAAAACTAGTGATATGACATATTTACAAGTAGTTAAGTTAGTAGCAAGTTCAAAATCCACAAAATACTACAAAAATAGGCAAATCTCAATCGCAACAATATCGTGAAAGAATTCGAATTCACATCGAAACCAAATGCAAGAGTCGGTAAACAAAATTACACGCACCTTAATTTTTATGGACATCCTTTGCAAAATTCCTTGCCGAATCAACCCAAACAAGTGTCCTCTAGTGTACGATTCTTCACAAGCTTCTTTCGTTTCGTGTTTAATTTCTACGGCTACTCTGCGAAAAAATGTATCGTTACTTCTTCATTATCACACACCAACACTATTAACGCTCAAATGATAGTTACAAAAAAATGCCGTACTCACTAATTCGCATGAACGAGTCGTTCATGTGAAATAGCTTACTTGGCATTCGTATTTTGCAACAATCAATCGAGTTCCTTCGATAACCGAATTAAAAACATTTAATGCCAGTTGCAATGAATTTTACGCTACAAAAATAGGTTATAATTGTTAACTTGACGATTCAAATGTTATTCTTTTGTTTACTAGACGCGCGCTATTATTTATTAAATTGATGAAAATATTTCAAAAAGTTAAACTACCAACATTCGCATTTGTTGAAATTACGCTTAAAGCAATGACGCAAATACAAAATTAATGTTGGATATTTATATATGACGCTAACCGATTAATAATGCTTAATTTTCAGGAGCCCGTAAAAAACACGTGCAGTTCACACTAACACATCAACACTACTGATTGTTTAAACCAATACACGGTTATGATTGGCCGATCGACGTCACACCAAACAATCAGCCAATCAGAAGGGACCTAGAACTGTCAGATTTTCAAAATAATACTTTTAAGATTGGAACCCCAACCAAACTTTTTTTATAATACAATTATTATTAATAAATATAATTACACTATTAAACCATATTCTCACATAAATTAACCCTTTTTAAACATAATTCCCCCTTCAATTTCTTTAATATATATATGCATAACACTTCCACGACTATAATATTATGCAAAAACACCCCAATTATGTATACATAAGAAGTTACACTTACTATTTCAATTTGTAATTTTAAAGCCTAAAACACGGCTACAGCGTCTGAAACCCCTTTAAATAACCCCTTTAAATAACCAAAACAAAATATACCGCCTACAGGCCTACATGTACCTACTTTATATACAAAACTTTCATAAAAGAAGATACTTAATGATGTCATTACGTAGTACCTACACATTTTTGAACACATTTATTTTAAGAAATAACTGGAACAATGCCCTTTTGCGTGTGTTAAACGAATAAGATCCTATGCCCTTATCAGTTTTTCCACTTAAATACTCCTAAAAAATGCCACAAATCATACTTTTTTCTTCCAAAATTTGTCCCACAAATATGTATATTTACATATTGCCAAGACAATTTTCATCCATTTAAAACACTGTTTTCGTGACTGTTTTGAGATTTTATCATAACACAAGGCCTCAATTATCCAAATACTAATGTTTTAGAAGCATAGTACCTTTTAAACTTATGAAATAGTTATAAATAAACAATGTCCATGAACCCCCTAAGTGGGTTTTACTCTGAAATATAGATGTTTTAGCTATTCGCCACCATCACAAAACAGGCCACCATTATTATTCCTCTACATTTTAGCCAACAGTAATCTAATTCAAGGTCAGATAAAAGTAACTAAGTAATTTCATTTGGTATGTCTTGTAAACAAACCAAACATTTCAATGGATTGCTATTACATTTATCTTTTTTGTCCTTTGCTACAGACATAGTTTTAATTTATAACAATAAAGTGGTTGTGTACCATGTAATGTGGCTTTCGTGTTTCGTAATACTTTTCTACGACACAAATTGTTCATAGGAAGTTCCTCGACGGTGACAATATTATAGCTTATCGAATGTCATAACGATGCAGTTTGCGACTAGAACATTGATTCGATAAACAAATAAGTGACAACCATGTAGTCAACTGTACGATTGTTTCAGATCATCGAAATCGAGAAGCGCAGAAGTGTTGTAGCATATCACGGGGTGTATTAATTAATTGGTAGTGGTCCACGAGACGAAACTAGCCTTGGAAATAATTCCTCTACAAGGTGAAGCTAAGTTTTGTGTTTTGTACGATTTAACACCCATGACAAGAGGGGCCCCGACTTTGAGAAGAGTCTTTCTACTTCAAAGGTTGGTCCTAGTCCATGAAAAGAGATCCAGTGCCCCAATGAGATGGTTTGCTTAATAATAACCATTCTTGGGCCGTGACACAAGTGAAGAAATAAACATGTCGAATGCGTGAAAAAACGTTAACAGCATTGTAAAACGAGAAGAGGTAGTTTAATTTATTAGTAGGACTGACAGCCGTATTCATAATCCTTCCTTGAGGAATAAGGATTCCTTATTCCTGGTTTCATGTTTCATAAATCTACCTTGACCGAACAAGGAACCTTATTGGCTACCTTATCTCAAGCGAGGTTGCGAGCTTCCTTGAGGCTTCCTCAATCCTTAAGATAAGGAAGGACTATGAATACGGCTGATAGTTTACAAGTCAGTGATTAATATTTTGTAATTATTTTTTTTAGATCACATTTCGTGTACGGATCGCCTGCTCCAAAGACCATGTAAATGATTTGCGTAATGGTAGACACCCTCTTGACCAAGACTTTCTATGCCCCTTTTAATTAAACCATGCGTTGCCAAATAAACTGTTCACCTATGGTAGCCACTTTCTACAAAAGATAAGAATAGTTTTTCTGTAGTCAGGCCCTGTTTCTCAAAAAAAACGTTTTTGTCCTGGGGACAAGCTTAAGAACGAGTTCAGGAATTACCAGCCGATATTGGGGCCACATGCAGAATGCAGAAATAGTTTCCAAGTGTTACAAAGTAGGTGGAATTAATTAGACGATCGTACAATAATTAATCTTTTTGGTAAAGCAGTTGTTGGGGTTTGTGATTTTGAATGTTTAATATCGGAAATGAACTGCAGGCCATAAAAGCTTTCATTTTGTTTAAGTAATATTTAAGGTAGGCTACTAGGGATTTTGTCATTTTCAAGCATGTGCAGACCCCAACAATTTTTTTAAATGCCTTAAATCTTGTAGGACCCAATTTTTGGCTCCTTATCAATCATTTTGTAATATAAATTGTACTATTACATTTGTTTTCAATTAAATTGTTCAGAATTTGCTTTTAAACACTTTGCGTATTTGTAGCTCATTTGGTAATGTTAATTTTCAGGGAAATGATTTCTTTATCGACCATCATCCTTCAACATTCTACCATGGAACAAGTAACGGTTTCTGAGAGGTTGGCGTTGCTTCACAAAGTGCTTTTGGCCCACAAAGATTTGTGTGAACGATTAGAGAGGGGTCTGGCCCACGATCATCAGTCTGCCTTAGCCAAAATGTTATCTTTGAAGAAGCGCAAAGTACAAGGAGTCATCTGAGGAACAGAAGTGAGGACGTTTATGTATAAAGTGTCCAAGCTGGGAAGACAGTAATTCCCTTATTTTAATTGCTAATTAAAAATAATATTGAATGTTTACAGATGTAATTTCAGATCATATTTGGCTATAACTCTTTTTTACTGATTTATTTTATTATATTATATTATTTTATTACATTTTATTATATTATATGATTTTGGGTTTTATTGATTTATTTACTTTTCGTAAGTTATTTAACTTTTATCTTTGCCAATATCTAACAACTGGGCCGGCCTTAAGCACATTCCACTGATTCCCTCGTATAGCCCCACACTTAAAGTTTAAAAAAAGTTAATAATTAAATAATTGTCCTTTTAAGTAAAAGTATAAAGACCAATTAATTGCACAGAAATACAAAGTTATTCTGTTTCATATCACTTTAGAAAAATTATTGTTTAATAGTGAAATATGAAATACTAAACTTATAAATAAATTATTCCAGTAATATAGATTATTTATTAAATATTACCACCATATTCCTATATTTTTCTATTAAAATATAATAAATACTAATTCATCACTTTATTTATCCTATAGGGATGTTTGTGATACATTTTTTAATTTTTGCAATCATTTCAGTTTAACAGCAAAATTCGTTTTTTTTTTGCTTAAACAGTATTTTTTAAATTGTAAATATGAGGATAGTTTTTAAGCTTAAATTCGCTGGTAATTATGTTATGACAGAAAATGAATTTAACGATTTTTAAAAGATTTTGGGGAGGCAAATGCTGTAAAGATTAATTTTAATGAGTTGCTATTTAGTTTATAACAAAATGGGTTGTTTTACTATTCTTAATTCATAGTGACTTTGTTAAATTTGTTATGTTTGTTAAACAAATTACAAAATAGAATATATCATATAACAATATTATCTAAATAAAGCTTGGTTTTCTTATGATTTTTTTCAGGGGGCCTCGCAGTTTGTCTATGCTTGTCCCGTGCTACCCAGGGCCGGCCCTGTCTAACAAATCCACGAAACTGGTCCTGTAAAAGAAGAAACAAAACCTAATCAAACAACTGAATCGTTATGTAACTTTTTATTTTGTTTCTTTTCTAACAGAATCAGTTTCGTGAGTTTTTATGCTTCGTTTATTATTTATTGCTCATGTAACATTGTATAACAAATATAAGGGAACGTAAGACTCCATTATATGAAATAACAGTGCCTGAAGCACCTATTTTGAATGTAAATTTTATTTACTGCAACCCAATTAACACATTTACATGAATCCCAAAATAATCAAAAAATTACTTTGGATTTAAAATGTTAATCCATAGCTAACAATATATGAGCAAAAAATGAATAGTGACGATTTAACAAATTTGAAATATTGGAAAATTAAATGTTCTAAGATCGATAACTACGGAGTTATTGCAATTTTAATATTTTGTTAACAATTTGGTGGATGCGCTGAATAAAATTTCTGTAGAACACAAACGATTTATTTTCTCTGTTATTAGAGAAGATAAAAAAGTTTTTGTTACAAAAGTCGTTTGGCATTAGAAAATGCCTAATCCTACACTATTTTTAAATATACTGAGTGTTCAGTTTTTGAGACCCAACGTGCAATTTTGTTATTTTAAACATAATACCATGTATATTTTTACGTTCTCTTGTAGATCATTTAATTGCCTTTAGAAAACGTTAAGCAAGTCTCATAATTAAAATCAGTACACTTGAGAAAAATCTGCTATGTGGTCAAGTTACCATTCCAAAAAAAATCTTTTAGCTTTGTTAACAAACTTTCACCTTTAAAAGGCTCCTTTTAATTAAGCCATGCTTTGCCAAATAAATTGTTCACCTGTGGTAGCTACTTGCTACAAGAGATATGAATAGTTTTTCTGTAGTCAGGCCCTGTTTCTTAAAAAACATGTTTTTGTCCTGGGAACAAGCTTAAGAACGAGTTCAGGAATTTTAATTATTGATTTGTATATCACAGGAAGAGTTTGTCCATCGCATCTTTACATGAAAAAAATTGTTTTGCATATGTCTTTCAATGAGCTGGTTTTAATTTTTAATAATTCCCTAAAGAGACCGAGCTTTAGATAATACATGTGTTCCTTGAGCAACTATTTCTAAATAATTTTAATTATTGATTTGTATATCACAGGAAGAGTTTATCCATTGCATCTTTGCATGAAAAAAATTGGTTTGCATATGTCTTTCTATGAGCTGGTTTTAATTTTTAATAATTCCCTAAAGAGACCAAGCTTTAGATAATACATGTGTTCCTTGAGCCACTATTTCTAAACAATTGTAATTATTGATTTGTATATCACAGGAAGAGTTTATCCATCGAATCTTTACATGAAAAAAATTGTTTAGCATATGTCTTTCTATGAGCTGGTTTTAATTTTTAATAATTCCCTAAAGAGACCGAGCTTTAGATAATGCATGTGTTCCTTAAGCGACTATATCTAAACAATTGTAATTATTGATTTGTATATCACAGGAAGAGTTTATCCATTGCATCTTTACATGAAAAAAATTGGTTTGCATATGTCTTTCTATGAGCTGGTTTTAATTTTTAATAATTCCCTAAAGAGACCGAGCTTTAGATAATACATGTGTTCCTTGAGCGACTATTTCTAAACAATTGTAGGTAATTATTGATTTGTATATCACAGGAAGAGTTTATCCATCGAATCTTTACATGAAAAAAATTGTTTAGCATATGTCTTTCTATGAGCTGGTTTTAATTTTTAATAATTCCCTAAAGAGACCGAGCTTTAGATAATACATGTGTTCCTTGAGCCACTATTTCTAAACAATTGTAATTATTGATTTGTATATCACAGAAAGAGTTTATCCATCGAATCTTTACATGAAAAAAATTGTTTAGCATGTGTCTTTCTATGAGCTGGTTTATATTTTTAATAATTCCCTAAAGAGACCGAGCTTTAGATAATACATGTGTTCGTTGAGCCACTATTTCTAAACAATTGTAGTTATTGATTTGTATATCACAGGAAGAGTTTATCCATCGAATCTTTACATGAAAAAAATTGTTTAGCATATGTCTTTCTATGAGCTGGTTTTAATTTTTAATAATTCCCTAAAGAGACCGAGCTTTAGATAATACATGTGTTCCTTGAGCGACTATTTCTAAACAATTGTAATTATTGATTTGTATATCACAGGAAGAGTTTATCCATCGAATCTTTACATGAAAAAAATTGTTTAGCATATGTCTTTCTATGAGCTGGTTTTAATTTTTAATAATTCCCTAAAGAGACCGAGCTTTAGATAATACATGTGTTCGTTGAGCCACTATTTCTAAACAATTGTAGTTATTGATTTGTATATCACAGGAAGAGTTTATCCATCGAATCTTTACATGAAAAAAATTGGTTTGCATATGTCTTTCTATGAGCTGGTTTTAATTTTTAATAATTCCCTAAAGAGACCGAGCTTTAGATAATACATGTGTTCGTTGAGCCACTATTTCTAAACAATTGTAGTTATTGATTTGTATATCACAGGAAGAGTTTATCCATCGAATCTTTACATGAAAAAAATTGTTTAGCATATGTCTTTCTATGAGCTGGTTTTAATTTTTAATAATTCCCTAAAGAGACCGAGCTTTAGATAATACATGTGTTCCTTGAGCGACTATTTCTAAACAATTGTAATTATTGATTTGTATATCACAGGAAGAGTTTATCCATCGAATCTTTACATGAAAAAAATTGTTTAGCATATGTCTTTCTATGAGCTGGTTTTAATTTTTAATAATTCCCTAAAGAGACCGAGCTTTAGATAATACATGTGTTCGTTGAGCCACTATTTCTAAACAATTGTAGTTATTGATTTGTATATCACAGGAAGAGTTTATCCATCGAATCTTTACATGAAAAAAATTGGTTTGCATATGTCTTTCTATGAGCTGGTTTTAATTTTTAATAATTCCCTAAAGAGACCGAGCTTTAGATAATGCATGTGTTCCTTGAGCCACTATTTCTAAACAATTGTAATTGTTAATTTGTATATCACAGGAAGAGTTTATCCATTGCATCTTTACATGAAAAAAATTGGTTTGGATATGTCTTTCTATGAGCTGGTTTTAATTTTTAATAATTCCCTAAAGAGACCGAGCTTTAGATAATACATGTGTTCCTTGAGCGACTATTTCTAAACAATTGTAATTGTTAATTTGTATATCACAGGAAGAGTTTATCCATTGCATCTTTACATGAAAAAAATTGGTTTGCATATGTCTTTCTATGAGCTGGTTTTAATTTTTAATAATTCCCTAAAGAGACCGAGCTTTAGATAATACATGTGTTCCTTGAGCGACTATTTCTAAACAATTGTAATTGTTGATTTGTATATCACAGGAAGAGTTTATCCCATTGCATCTTTACATGAAAAAAATTGGTTTGCATATGTCTTTCTATGAGCTGGTTTTAATTTTTAATAATTCCCTAAAGAGACCGAGCTTTAGATAATACATGTGTTCCTTGAGCCACTATTTCTAAACAATTGTAATTATTGATTTGTATATCACAGGAAGAGTTTATCCATCGAATCTTTACATGAAAAAAATTGTTTAGCATATGTCTTTCTATAAGCTGGTTTTAACTTTTAATAATTTCCTAAAGAGACCGAGCTTTAGATAATGCATGTGTTCCTTGAGCCACTATTTCTAAACAATTGTAATTGTTGATTTGTATATCACAGGAAGAGTTTATCCATTGCATCTTTACATGAAAAAAGTTGGTTTACATATGTCTTTCTATGAGCTGGTTTTAATTTTTAATAATTCCCTAAAGAGACCGAGCTTTAGATAATTCATGTGTTCCTTGAGCCACTATTTCTAAACAATTGTAGTTATTGATTTATATATCACAGGAAGAGTTTATCCATCGAATCTTTACATGAAAAAAATTGGTTTGCATATGTCTTTCTATGAGCTGGTTTTAATTTTTAATAATTCCCTAAAGAGACTAAACTTTAGATAATACATGTGTTCGTTGAGCCACTATTTCTAAACAATTGTAATTATTGATTTCTATATCACAGTAAGAGTTTATCCATTACATCTTTACATGAAAAAAATTGGTTTGCATATGTCTTTCTATGAGCTGGTTTTAATTTTTAATAATTCCCTAAAGAGACCGAGCTTTATATAATACATGTGTTCCTTAAGCGACTATTTCTAAACAATTGTAATTATTGATTTGTATATCACAGGAAGAGTTTATCCATTGCATCTTTACATGAAAAAAATTGGTTTGCATATGTCTTTCTATGAGCTGGTTTTAATTTTTAATAATTCCCTAAAGAGACCAAGCTTTAGATAATACATGTGTTCCTTGAGAGACTATTTCTAAAAAATTGTAATTATTGATTTGTATATCACAGGAAGAGTTTATCCATTGTATCTTTACATGAAAAAAATTGGTTTGCATATGTCTTTCTATGAGCTGGTTTTAATTTTTAATAATTCCCTAAAGAGACCGAGCTTTAGATAATACATGTGTTCCTTGAGCGACTATTTCTAAACAATTGTAATTATTGATTTGTATATCACAGGAAGAGTTCATCCATTTTAATAATTCCCTAAAGAGACCGAGCTTTAGATAATACATGGGTTCCTTGAGCGACTATTTCTAAACAATTGTAGGTAATTATTGATTTGTATATCACAGGAAGAGTTTATCCATCGAATCTTTACAAGAAAAAAATTGTTTAGCATATGTCTTTCTATGAGCTGGTTTTAATTTTTAATAATTCCCTAAAGAGACCGAGCTTTAGATAATACATGTGTTCGTTGAGCCACTATTTCTAAACAATTGTCATTATTGATTTGTATATCACAGGAAGAGTTTATCCATCGAATCTTTACATGAAAAAAATTGTTTAGCATATGTCTTTCTATGAGCTGGTTTTAATTTTTAATAATTCCCTAAAGAGACCGAGCTTTAGATAATACATGTGTTCCTTGAGCCACTATTTCTAAACAATTGTAATTATTGATTTGTATATCACAGGAAGAGTTTATCCATCGAATCTTTACATGAAAAAAATTGTTTAGCATATGTCTTTCTATGAGCTGGTTTTAATTTTTAATAATTCCCTAAAGAGACCGAGCTTTAGATAATACATGTGTTCCTTGAGCCACTATTTCTAAACAATTGTAGTTATTGATTTGTATATCACAGGAAGAGTTTATCCATCGAATCTTTACATAAAAAAAATTGGTTTGCATATGTCTTTCTATGAGCTGGTTTTAATTTTTAATAATTCCCTAAAGAGACCGAGCTTTAGATAATACATGTGTTTGTTGAGCCACTATTTCTAAACAATTGTAGTTATTGATTTGTATATCACAGGAACAGTTTATCCATTGCATCTTTACATGAAAAAAATTGGTTTGCATATGTCTTTCTATGAGCTGGTTTTAATTTTTAATAATTCCCTAAAGAGACCGAGCTTTAGATAATACATGTGTTCCTTGAGCCACTATTTCTAAACAATTGTAGTTATTGATTTGTATATCACAGGAAGAGTTTATCCATCGAATCTTTACATAAAAAAAATTGGTTTGCATATGTCTTTCTATGAGCTGGTTTTAATTTTTAATAATTCCCTAAAGAGACCGAGCTTTAGATAATGCATGTGTTCCTTAAGCCACTATTTCTAAACAATTGTAATTGTTGATTTGTATATCACAGGAAGAGTTTATCCATTGCTTCTTTACATGAAAAAAATTGGTTTGCATATGTCTTTCTATGAGCTGGTTTTAATTTTTAATAATTCCCTAAAGAGACCGAGCTTTAGATAATGCATGTGTTCCTTAAGCCACTATTTCTAAACAATTGTAATTGTTGATTTGTATATCACAGGAAGAGTTTATCCATTGCTTCCTTACATGAAAAAAATTGGTTTGCATATGTCTTTCTATGAGCTGGTTTTAATTTTTAATAATTCCCTAAAAAGACCGAGCGTTAGATAATGCATGTGTTCCTTAAGCCACTATTTCTAAACAATTGTAATTATTGATTTGTATATCACAGGAAGAGTTTATCAATCGAATCTTTACATGAAAAAAATTGGTTTGCATATGTCTTTCTATGAGCTGGTTTTAATTTTTAATAATTCCCTAAAGAGACCGAGCTTTAGATAATGCATTTGTTCCTTGAGCCACTATTTCTAAACAATTGTAATTGTTGATTTGTATATCACAGGAAGAGTTTATCCATTGCATCTTTACATAAAAAAAGTTGGTTTACATATGTCTTTCTATGAGCTGGTTTTAATTTTTAATAATTCCCTAAAGAGACCGAGCTTTAGATAATACATGTGTTCCTTGAGCGACTATTTCTAAAAAATTGTAATTATTGATTTGTATATCACAGGAAGAGTTTAACCATTGCTTCTTTACATGAAAAAAATTGGTTTGCATATGTCTTTCTATGAGCTGGTTTTAATTTTTAATAATTCCCTAAAGAGCCCAGACTTTAGATAATACATGTGTTCCTTGAGCCACTATTTCTAAACAATTGTAATTATTGATTTGTATATCACAGGAAGAGTTTATCCATTACATCTTTACATGAAAAAAATTGGTTTGCATATGTCTTTCTATGAGCTGGTTTTAATTTTTAATAATTCCCTAAAGAGACCGAGCTTTAGATAATACATGTGTTCCTTAAGCGACTATTTGTAAACAATTGTAATTATTGATTTGTATATCACAGGAAGAGTTTATCCATTGCATCTTTACATGAAAAAAATTGGTTTGCATATGTCTTTCTATGAGCTGGTTTTAATTTTTAATAATTCCCTAAAGAGACCGAGCTTTAGATAATACATGTGTTCCTTGAGCGACTATTTCTAAACAATTGTAATTATTGATTTGTATATCACAGGAAGAGTTTATCCATCGAATCTTTTCATGAAAAAAATTGTTTAGCATAATATGTCCTTCTATGAGCTGGTTTTAATTTTTAATAATTCCCTAAAGAGACCGAGCTTTAGATAATACATGTGTTCCTTGAGCGACTATTTCTAAACAATTGTAGGTAATTATTGATTTGTATATCACAGGAAGAGTTTATCCATCGAATCTTTACATGAAAAAAATTGTTTAGCATATGTCTTTCTATGAGCTGGTTTTAATTTTTAATAATTCCCTAAAGAGACCGAGCTTTAGATAATACATGTGTTCCTTGAGCCACTATTTCTAAACAATTGTAATTATTGATTTGTATATCACAGAAAGAGTTTATCCATCGAATCTTTACATGAAAAAAATTGTTTAGCATATGTCTTTCTATGAGCTGGTTTATATTTTTAATAATTCCCTAAAGAGACCGAGCTTTAGATAATACATGTGTTCGTTGAGCCACTATTTCTAAACAATTGTAGTTATTGATTTGTATATCACAGGAAGAGTTTATCCATCGAATCTTTACATGAAAAAAATTGGTTTGCATATGTCTTTCTATGAGCTGGTTTTAATTTTTAATAATTCCCTAAAGAGACCGAGCTTTAGATAATGCATGTGTTCCTTGAGTCACTATTTCTAAACAATTGTAATTGTTAATTTGTATATCACAGGAAGAGTTTATCCATTGCATCTTTACATGAAAAAAATTGGTTTGCATATGTCTTTCTATGAGCTGGTTTTAATTTTTAATAATTCCCTAAAGAGACCGAGCTTTAGATAATACATGTGTTCCTTGAGCGACTATTTCTAAACAATTGTAATTGTTAATTTGTATATCACAGGAAGAGTTTATCCATTGCATCTTTACATGAAAAAAATTGGTTTGCATATGTCTTTCTATGAGCTGGTTTTAATTTTTAATAATTCCCTAAAGAGACCGAGCTTTAGATAATACATGTGTTCCTTGAGCGACTATTTCTAAACAATTGTAATTGTTGATTTGTATATCACAGGAAGAGTTTATCCCATTGCATCTTTACATGAAAAAAATTGGTTTGCATATGTCTTTCTATGAGCTGGTTTTAATTTTTAATAATTCCCTAAAGAGACCGAGCTTTAGATAATACATGTGTTCCTGGAGCTTGGTTTGCATATGTCTTTCTATGAGCTGGTTTTAATTTTTAATAATTCCCTAAAGAGACCGAGCTTTAGATAATACATGTGTTCCTTGAGCGACTATTTCTAAACAATTGTAATTGTTAATTTGTATATCACAGAAAGAGTTTATCCATCGAATCTTTACATGAAAAAAATTGTTTAGCATATGTCTTTCTATGAGCTGGTTTTAATTTTTAATAATTCCCTAAAGAGACCGAGCTTTAGATAATACATGTGTTCCTTGAGCGACTATTTCTAAAAAATTGTAATTGTTGATTTGTATATCACAGGAAGAGTTTATCCCATTGCATCTTTACATGAAAAAAATTGGTTTGCATATGTCTTTCTATGAGCTGGTTTTAATTTTTAATAATTCCCTAAAGAGACCGAGCTTTAGATAATTCATGTGTTCCTTGAGCCACTATTTCTAAACAATTGTAGTTATTGATTTGTATATCACAGGAAGAGTTTATCCATCGAATCTTTACATAAAAAAAATTTGTTTGCATATGTCTTTCTATGAGCTGGTTTTAATTTTTAATAATTCCCTAAAGAGACCGAGCTTTAGATAATGCATGTGTTCCTTAAGCCACTATTTCTAAACAATTGTAATTGTTGATTTGTATATCACAGGAAGAGTTTATCCATTGCTTCTTTACATGAAAAAAATTGGTTTGCATATGTCTTTCTATGAGCTGGTTTTAATTTTTAATAATTCCCTAAAGAGACCGAGCTTTAGATAATACATGTGTTCCTTGAGCGACTATTTCTAAACAATTGTAATTGTTGATTTGTATATCACAGGAAGAGTTTATCCCATTGCATCTTTACATGAAAAAAATTGGTTTGCATATGTCTTTCTATGAGCTGGTTTTAATTTTTAATAATTCCCTAAAGAGACCGAGCTTTAGATAATGCATTTGTTCCTTGAGCCACTATTTCTAAACAATTGTAATTGTTGATTTGTATATCACAGGAAGAGTTTATCCATTGCATCTTTACATAAAAAAAGTTGGTTTACATATGTCTTTCTATGAGCTGGTTTTAATTTTTAATAATTCCCTAAAGAGACCGAGCTTTAGATAATACATGTGTTCCTTGAGCGACTATTTCTAAAAAATTGTAATTATTGATTTGTATATCACAGGAAGAGTTTAACCATTGCTTCTTTACATGAAAAAAATTGGTTTGCATATGTCTTTCTATGAGCTGGTTTTAATTTTTAATAATTCCCTAAAGAGCCCAAACTTTAGATAATACATGTGTTCCTTGAGCCACTATTTCTAAACAATTGTAATTATTGATTTGTATATCACAGGAAGAGTTTATCCATTACATCTTTACATGAAAAAAATTGGTTTGCATATGTCTTTCTATGAGCTGGTTTTAATTTTTAATAATTCCCTAAAGAGACCGAGCTTTAGATAATACATGTGTTCCTTAAGCGACTATTTGTAAACAATTGTAATTATTGATTTGTATATCACAGGAAGAGTTTATCCATTGCATCTTTACATGAAAAAAATTGGTTTGCATATGTCTTTCTATGAGCTGGTTTTAATTTTTAATAATTCCCTAAAGAGACCGAGCTTTAGATAATACATGTGTTCCTTGAGCGACTATTTCTAAACAATTGTAATTATTGATTTGTATATCACAGGAAGAGTTTATCCATCGAATCTTTTCATGAAAAAAATTGTTTAGCATAATATGTCCTTCTATGAGCTGGTTTTAATTTTTAATAATTCCCTAAAGAGACTGAGCTTTAGATAATACATGTGTTCCTTGAGCCACTATTTCTAAACAATTGTAATTATTGATTTGTATATCACAGAAAGAGTTTATCCATCGAATCTTTACATGAAAAAAATTGTTTAGCATATGTCTTTCTATGAGCTGGTTTATATTTTTAATAATTCCCTAAAGAGACCGAGCTTTAGATAATACATGTGTTCGTTGAGCCACTATTTCTAAACAATTGTAGTTATTGATTTGTATATCACAGGAAGAGTTTATCCATCGAATCTTTACATGAAAAAAATTGTTTAGCATATGTCTTTCTATGAGCTGGTTTTAATTTTTAATAATTCCCTAAAGAGACCGAGCTTTAGATAATACATGTGTTCCTTGAGCGACTATTTCTAAACAATTGTAATTATTGATTTGTATATCACAGGAAGAGTTTATCCATCGAATCTTTACATGAAAAAAATTGTTTAGCATATGTCTTTCTATGAGCTGGTTTTAATTTTTAATAATTCCCTAAAGAGACCGAGCTTTAGATAATACATGTGTTCGTTGAGCCACTATTTCTAAACAATTGTAGTTATTGATTTGTATATCACAGGAAGAGTTTATCCATCGAATCTTTACATGAAAAAAATTGGTTTGCATATGTCTTTCTATGAGCTGGTTTTAATTTTTAATAATTCCCTAAAGAGACCGAGCTTTAGATAATGCATGTGTTCCTTGAGCCACTATTTCTAAACAATTGTAATTGTTAATTTGTATATCACAGGAAGAGTTTATCCATTGCATCTTTACATGAAAAAAATTGGTTTGCATATGTCTTTCTATGAGCTGGTTTTAATTTTTAATAATTCCCTAAAGAGACCGAGCTTTAGATAATACATGTGTTCCTTGAGCGACTATTTCTAAACAATTGTAATTGTTAATTTGTATATCACAGGAAGAGTTTATCCATTGCATCTTTACATGAAAAAAATTGGTTTGCATATGTCTTTCTATGAGCTGGTTTTAATTTTTAATAATTCCCTAAAGAGACCGAGCTTTAGATAATACATGTGTTCCTTGAGCGACTATTTCTAAACAATTGTAATTGTTGATTTGTATATCACAGGAAGAGTTTATCCCATTGCATCTTTACATGAAAAAAATTGGTTTGCATATGTCTTTCTATGAGCTGGTTTTAATTTTTAATAATTCCCTAAAGAGACCGAGCTTTAGATAATACATGTGTTCCTTGAGCGACTATTTCTAAACAATTGTAATTGTTGATTTGTATATCACAGGAAGAGTTTATCCATTGCATCTTTACATGAAAAAAATTGGTTTGCATATGTCTTTCTATGAGCTGGTTTTAATTTTTAATAATTCCCTAAAGAGACCGAGCTTTAGATAATACATGTGTTCCTGGAGCTTGGTTTGCATATGTCTTTCTATGAGCTGGTTTTAATTTTTAATAATTCCCTAAAGAGACCGAGCTTTAGATAATACATGTGTTCCTTGAGCGACTATTTCTAAAAAATTGTAATTGTTGATTTGTATATCACAGGAAGAGTTTATCCCATTGCATCTTTACATGAAAAAAATTGGTTTGCATATGTCTTTCTATGAGCTGGTTTTAATTTTTAATAATTCCCTAAAGAGACCGAGCTTTAGATAATTCATGTGTTCCTTGAGCTACTATTTCTAAACAATTGTAGTTATTGATTTATATATCACAGGAAGAGTTTATCCATCGAATCTTTCCATGAAAAAAATTGTTTAGCATTTGTCTTTCTATGAGCTGGTTTTAATTTTTAATAAATCCCTAAAGAGACCGAGCTTTAGATAATGCATGTGTTCCTTAAGCCACTATTTCTAAACAATTGCAATTGTTGATTTGTATATCACAGGAAGAGTTTATCCATTGCATCTTTACATGAAAAAAATTGGTTTGCATATGTCTTTCTATGAGCTTGTTTTAATTTTTAATAACCCCCTAAAGGGACCGAGCTTTAGATAATACATGTGTTCCTTGAGCTACTATTTCTAAACAATTGTAATTATTGATTTGTATATCACAGGAAGAGTTTATCCATTGCATCTTTACATGAAAAAAATTGGTTTGCATATGTCTTTCTATGAGCTGGTTTTAATTTTTAATAATTCCCTAAAGAGACCGAGCTTTAGATAATACATGTGTTCCTTAAGCGACTATTTCTAAAAAATTGTAATTATTGATTTGTATATCACAGGAAGAGTTTATTCATTGTATCTTTACATGAAAAAAATTGGTTTGCATATGTCTTCCTATGAGCTGGTTTTAATTTTTAATAATTCCCTAAAGAGACCGAGCTTTAGATAATGCATGTGTTCCTTAAGCCACTATTTCTAAACAGTTGTAATTGTTGATTTGTATATCACAGGAAGAGTTTATCCATTGCATCTTTACATAAAAAAAATTGGTTTGCATATGTCTTTCTATGAGCTGGTTTTAATTTTTAATAATTCCCTAAAGAGACCGAGCTTTAGATAATACATGTGTTCTTTGAGACACTATTTCTAAACAATTGTAATTTTTGATTTGTATATCACAGGAAGAGTTTATCCTTACATCTTTACATGAAAAAAATTGTTTAGCATATGTCTTTCTATGAGCTGGTTTTAATTTTTAATAATTCCCTAAAGAGACCGAGCTTTAGATAATGCATGTGTTCCTTGAGCCACTATTTCTAAACAATTGTAATTATTGATTTGTATATCACAGGAAGAGTTTATCCATCGAATCTTTACATGAAAAAAATTGTTTAGCATATGTCTTTCTATGAGCTGGTTTTAATTTTTAATAATTCCCTAAAGAGACCGAGCTTTAGATAATACATGTGTTCCTTAAGCCACTATTTCTAAACAGTTGTAATTGTTTATTTGTATATCACAGGAAGAGTTTATCCATTGCATCTTTACATAAAAAAAATTGGTTTGCATATGTCTTTCTATGAGCTGGTTTTAATTTTTAATAATTCCCTAAAGAGACCGAGCTTTAGATAATACATGTGTTCTTTGAGACACTATTTCTAAACAATTGTAATTTTTTATTTGTATATCACAGGAAGAGTTTATCCATTACATCTTTACATGAAAAAAATTGTTTAGCATATGTCTTTCTATGAGCTGGTTTTAATTTTTAATAATTCCCTAAAGAGACCGAGCTTTAGATAATACATGTGTTCCTTGAGCCACCATTTCTAAACAATTGTAATTATTGATTTATATATCACAGGAAGAGTTTATCCATCGAATCTTTACATGAAAAAAATTGTTTAGCATATGTCTTTCTATGAGCTGGTTTTAATTTTTAATAATTCCCTAAAGAGACCGAGCTTTAGATAATGCATGTGTTCCTTGAGCCACTATTTCTAAACAATGTAATTATTGATTTGTATATCACAGGAAGAGTTTATCCATCGAATCTTTACATGAAAAAAATGGTTTAGCATATGTCTTTCTATGAGCTGGTTTTAATTTTTAATAATTCCCTAAAGAGACCGAGCTTTAGATAATGCATGTGTTCCTTAAGCCACTATTTCTAAACAGTTGTAATTGTTGATTTGTATATCACAGGAAGAGTTTATCCATTGCATCTTTACATAAAAAAAATTGGTTTGCATATGTCTTTCTATGAGCTGGTTTTAATTTTTAATAATTCCCTAAAGAGACCGAGCTTTAGATAATACATGTGTTCCTTGAGCCACCATTTCTAAACAATTGTAATTATTGATTTATATATCACAGGAAGAGTTTATCCATCGAATCTTTACATGAAAAAAATTGTTTAGCATATGTCTTTCTATGAGCTGGTTTTAATTTTTAATAATTCCCTAAAGAGACCGAGCTTTAGATAATGCATGTGTTCCTTGAGCGACTATTTCTAAACAATTTTAATTATAGATTTGTATATCACAGGAAGTGTTTATCCATTGCCTTTACATGAAAAAAATTGGTTTTCTTGTATTCTGGTTACTTTTCTTGTATTCTGGTTACTTTTCTTGTATTGTGGTTACTTTTTAGTGAATTTTCTTGTATTCTGGTTACTTTTTAGTGACTTTTCTTGTATTCTGGTTACTTTTCTTGTATTCTGGTTACTTTTTTTGTATTCTGGTTACTTTTCTTGTATTCTGGTTACTTTTCTTGTATTCTGGTTACTTTTTAGTGACTTTTTTTGTATTCTGGTTACTTTTCTTGTATTCTGGTTACTGTTTAGTGACCTTTCTTGTATTCTGGTTACTTTTCCTAAATTCTGGTTACTTTTTAGTGACTTTTCTTGTATTCTGGTTACTTTTCTTGTATTCTGGTTACTTTTTAGTGACTTTTCTTGTAATCTGGTTACTTTTCTTGTATTTTGGTTACTTTTTAGTGACTTTTTTTGTATTCTGGTTACTTTTCTTGTATTCTGGTTACTTTTCTTGTATTCTGGTTACTTTTCTTGTATTCTGGTTACTTTTTAGTGACTTTTCTTGTATTCTGGTTACTTTTCTTGTAATCTGGTCACTTTTTAGTGACTTTTCTTGTATTCTGGTTACTTTTTAGTGACTTTTCTTGTATTCTGGTTACTTTTCATGTAATCTCGTTACTTTTTAGTGACTTTTCTTGTATTCTGGTTACTTTTCTTGTATTCTGGTAACTTTTTAGTGACTTTTCTTGTATTCTGGTTACTTTTCTTGTATTCTGGTTACTTTTTAGTGACTTTTGTTGTTTTCTGGTTACTTTTCTTGTAATCTGGTTAATTTTTAGTGACTTTTTTTGTATTTTGGTTACTTTTCTTGTATTCTGGTTACTTTTTAGTGACTTTTCTTGTATTCTGGTTACTTTTCTTCTAATCTGGTTACTTTTTAGTGACTTTTCTTGTAATCTGGATACTTTTTAGTGACTTTTCTTGTATTCTGGTTACTTTTCTTGTAATCTGGTTACTTTTTAGTGACTTTTCTTGTATTCTGGTTACTTTTCTTGTATTCTGGTTACTTTTTAGTGACTTTTCTTGTATTCTGGTTACTTTTCTTGTAATCTGGTTACTTTTTAGTGACTTTTCTTGTATTCTGGTTACTTTTCTTGTATTCTGGTTACTTTTTAGTGACTTTTCTTGTATTCTGGTTACTTTTCTTGTAATCTGGTTACTTTTTAGTGACTTTTCTTGTATTCTGGTTACTTTTCTTGTGATCTGGTTACTTTTTAGTGACTTTTCTTTTATTTTGGTTACTTTTCTTGTATTCTGGTTACTTTTTAGTGACTTTTCTTGTATCCTGGTTATTTTTCTTGTAATCTGGTTAATTGTTAGTAATTTTTCTTGTATTCTGGTTACTTTTTAGTGACTTTTCCTGTATTCAGGTTACTTTTCTTGTAATCTGGTTACTTTTTAGTGACTTTTCTTTTATTTTGGTTACTTTTCTTGTATTCTGGTTACTTTTTAGTAACTTTTCTTGTGTTCTGGTTACTTTTTAGTGACTTTTCTTGTATTCTGGTTACTTTTCTTGTATTCTGGTTACTTTTCTTGTATTCTGGTTACTTTTTAGTAACTTTTCTTGTATTCTGGTTACTTTTTAGTGACTTTTCTTGTATTCTGGTTACTTTTTAGTGACTTTTCTTGTATTCTGATTACGTTTCTTGTAATCTGGTTACTTTTTAGTGACTTTTTTTGTATTCTGGTTACTTTTCTTGTAATCTGGTTAAATTTTAGTGACTTTTCTTGTATTCTGGTTACTTTTCTTGTATTCTGGTTACTTTTTAGTGACTTTTCTTGTATTCTGGTTACTTTTCTTGACCGGAGTGACTTTAGCAATAACTTTTGGCAATAAGCTGTAACTTTGTTAATAATGACGATATATTGTTTAAATTTTAGATAATAACATTAACCTACACACTCTACAAGCTGATGCAATTAAAAAAAAAAAAACTGCCCCCGGAGGCGGTGGGTCAAGGGTCATTAGTAAAACAAAAGACCCTGCCACCACCAATTTAATACCGTTGATAAGTTACAGCACACAAAACTTAACCCCGGTCGCAGAATCGTTTGACCGGTCAAAAGACGCCAGTGGCGGAGGTTCAAAGTGTGGGGTCAAATTTATTGCTACGTCAAACTAAGGACTCTGCCACCTTGATTTTTACAGGTTTGATAGTTAGACACTTTTAAAAAATTACAACGAGCTCAGAATCGTTTGACCGGTCAAAAGACGCCAGTGGCGGAGGTTCAAAGTTTGGGGTCAAATTTATTGCTACGTCAAACTAAGGACTCTGCCACCTTGATTTTTACAGGTTTGATAGTTAGACACGTTTAAAAAATTACCACGATTTCAGAATCGTTTGACCGGTCACAAGATGCCAGTGGCGGAGGTTCAAAGTGTGGGGTCAAATTTATTGCTACGTCAAACTAAGGACTCTGCCACCTTGATTTTTACAGGTTTGATAGTTAGACACTTTTAAAAAATTACAACGAGCTCAGAATCGTTTGACCGGTCAAAAGACGCCAGTGGCGGAGGTTCAAAGTTTGGGGTCAAATTTATTGCTACGTCAAACTAAGGACTCTGCCACCTTGATTTTTACAGGTTTGATAGTTAGACACTTTTAAAAAATTACAACGAGCTCAGAATCGTTTGACGGGTCAAAAGACGCCAGTGGCGGAGGTTCAAAGTTTGGGGTCAAATTTATTGCTACGTCAAACTAAGGACTCTGCCACCTTGATTTTTACAGGTTTGATAGTTAGACACTTTTAAAAAATTACAACGAGCTCAGAATCGTTTGACCGGTCAAAAGACGCCAGTGGCGGAGGTTCAAAGTTTGGGGTCAAATATATTGCTACGTCAAACTAAGGACTCTGCCACCTTGATTTTTACAGGTTTGATAGTTAGACACTTTTAAAAAATTACAACAAGCTCAGAATCGTTTGACCGGTCAAAAGACGCCAGTGGCGGAGGTTCAAAGTTTGGGGTCAAATTTATTGCTACGTCAAACTAAGGACTCTGCCACCTTGATTTTTACAGGTTTGATAGTTAGACACTTTTAAAAAATTACAACGAGCTCAGAATCGTTTGACCGGTCAAAAGACGCCAGTGGCGGAGGTTCAAAGTTTGGGGTCAAATTTATTGCTACGTCAAACTAAGGACTCTGCCACCTTGATTTTTACAGGTTTGATAGTTAGACACTTTTAAAAAATTATCACGAGTTCAGAATCGTTTGACCGGTCAAAAGACGCCAGTGGCGGTGGTTCAAAGTTTGGGGTCAAATTTATTGCTACGTCAAACTAAGGACTCTGCCACCTTGATTTTTACAGGTTTGATAGTTAGACACTTTTAAAAAATTACAACGACCTCAGAATCGTTTGACCGGTCAAAAGACGACAGTGGCGGAGGTTCAAAGTTTGGGGTCAAATTTAATGCTACGTCAAACTAAGGACTCTGCCACCCTGATTTTTACAGGTTTGATAGTAAGACACTTTTTAAAAAATTCCACCAGCTCAGAAAAATAAACTCTATAACATGCTAAAATTTGAACAAAATGTAACGAGCCGTTTTCGAAAAAAAATTTCAAAATTTTTAATTTTTAATTTTTTGAATAATTTTGTAAATTAGACTTCTAAATAGTTTAGACAAACGGCATTATACAAAGAAAAATAAACTCTATAACATGCTAAAATTTGAACAAAATGTAACGAGCCGTTTTCGAAAAAAAATTTCAAAATTTTTAATTTTTAATTTTTTGAATAATTTTGTAAATTAGACTTCTAAATAGTTGAGACAAACGGCATTATACTTAGAAAAATAAACTCTATAACATGCTAAAATTTGAACAAAATGTAACGAGCCGTTTTGGAAAAAAAATTTCAAAATTTATAATTTTTAATTTTTTGAATAATTTTGTAAATTAGACTTCTAAATAGTTGAGACAAACGGCAATATACTAAAAAAAATAAACTCTATAACATGCTAAAATTTGAACAAAATGTAACAAGCCGGTTTCGAAAAAAAATTTCAAAATTTGTAACTTTTAATTTTTTGAATAATTTTGTAAATTAGACTTCTAAATAGTTGAGACAAACATCATTATACTTAAAAAAATAAACTCTATAACATGCTAAAATTTGAAAAAAATGTAACGGGCCGTTTTCGAAAAAAAAAATTTCAAAATTTTTAATTTTTTGAATAATTTTGTAAATTAGACTTCTAAATAGTTGAAACAAACAACAATATACTAAGAAAAATAAACTCTATAACATGCTAAAATTTGAACAAAATGTAACGAGCCGTTTTCGAAAAAAATTTCAAAATTTTTAATTTTTAATTTTTTGAATAATTTTGTAAATTTGACTTCTATATAGTTAAGACAAACGGTATTATACTTAGAAAAACAGACTCCATAACATGCTAAAATTTAAAAAAAATGTAACGAGCCGTTTTCAAAAAAAATTTCAAAATTTTTAATTTTTAATTTTTTGAATAATTTTGTAAATTAGACTTCTAAATAGTTGAGACAAACGGCATTATACTTAAAAAAATAAACTCCATAACATGCTAAAATTTGAAAAAAATGTAACGAGCCGTTTTCAAAAAAAAAATTCAAAATTTTTAATTTTTAATTTTTTGAATAATTTTGTAAATTAGACTTCTAAATAGTTGAGACAAACGGCATTATACAAAAAAAATAAACTCTATAACATGCTAAAATTTAAACAAAATGTAACGAGCCGTTTTCGAAAAAAATTTTTAAAATTTTTAATTTTTTGAATAACTTTGTAAATAAAATTTCAAACTAGTTGAAACAAACGGCAATATACTAAGAAAGTTAAACTCTATAACATGCTAAAATTTGAACAAAATCGTATGAGCCGTTTTCGAGAAAAAAATTCAAAATTTTCTAAATTTTTAATTTTTTGAATAACTTTGTAAATTAAAATTCAAACTAGTTGAAACAAACGGCAATATACTAAGAAAGTTAAACTCTATAACATGCTAAAATTTGAACAAAATCGTATGAGCCGTTTTCGAGAAAAAAATTCAAAATTTTCTAAATTTTTAATTTTTTGAATAACTTTGTAAATAAAATTTCAAACTAGTTGAAACAAACGGCAATATACTAAGAAAGTTAAACTCTATAACATGCTAAAATTTGAACAAAATCGTATGAGCCGTTTTCGAGAAAAAAATTCAAAATTTTCAAAATTTTTAATTTTTTGAATAACTTTGTAAATAAAATTTCAAACTAGTTGAAACAAACGGCATTATACTAAGAAAGTTAAACTCTATAACATGCTAAAATTTGAACAAAATGTAACGAGCCGTTTTCGAAAAAAAAATTTAAAATTTTTTGAATAACTTTGTAAATTAAAATTCAAACTAGTTGAAACAAACGGCATTATACTAAGAAAGTTAAACTCTATAACATGCTAAAATTTGAACAAAATCGTATGAGCCGTTTTCGAGAAAAAAATTCAAAATTTTCAAAATTTTTAATTTTTTGAATAACTTTGTAAATTAAAATTCAAACTAGTTGAGACAAACGGCATTATACTAAGAAAGTTAAACTCTATAACATGCTAAAATTTGAACAAAATGTAACGAGCCGTTTTCGAAAGAAATTTTTAAAATTTTTAATTTTTTGAATAACTTTGTAAATTAAAATTCAAACTAGTTGAAACAAACGGCATTATACTAAGAAAGTTAAACTCTATAACATGCTAAAATTTGAACAAAATCGTATGAGCCGTTTTCGAGAAAAAAATTCAAAATTTTCAAAATTTTTAATTTTTTGAATAACTTTGTAAATTAAAATTCAAACTAGTTGAGACAAACGGCATTATACTAAGAAAGTTAAACTCTATAACATGCTAAAATTTGAACAAAATGTAACGAGCCGTTTTCGAAAGAAATTTTTAAAATTTTTAATTTTTTGAATAACTTTGTAAATTAAAATTCAAACTAGTTGAAACAAACGGCATTATACTAAGAAAGTTAAACTCTATAACATGCTAAAATTTGAACAAAATCGTATGAGCCGTTTTCGAGAAAAAAATTCAAAATTTTCAAAATTTTTAATTTTTTGAATAACTTTGTAAATAAAATTTCAAACTAGTTGAAACAAACGGCAATATACTAAGAAAGTTAAACTCTATAACATGCTAAAATTTGAACAAAATCGTATGAGCCGTTTTCGAGAAAAAAATTCAAAATTTTCAAAATTTTTAATTTTTTGAATAACTTTGTAAAATAAAATTCAAACTAGTTGAAACAAACGGCATTATACTAAGAAAGTTAAACTCTATAACATGCTAAAATTTGAACCAAATCGTATGAGCCGTTTTCGAGAAAAAAATTCAAAATTTTCAAAATTTTTAATTTTTTGAATAACTTTGTAAATTAAAATTCAAACTAGTTGAGACAAACGGCATTATACTAAGAAAGTTAAACTCTATAACATGCTAAAATTTGAACAAAATGTAACGAGCCGTTTTCGAAAGAAATTTTTAAAATTTTTAATTTTTTGAATAACTTTGTAAATTAAAATTCAAACTAGTTGAAACAAACGGCATTATACTAAGAAAGTTAAACTCAATAACATGCTAAAATTTGAACAAAATCGTATGAGCCGTTTTCGAGAAAAAAATTCAAAATTTTCAAAATTTTTAATTTTTTGAATAACTTTGTAAATAAAATTTCAAACTAGTTGAAACAAACGGCAATATACTAAGAAAGTTAAACTCTATAACATGCTAAAATTTGAACAAAATCGTATGAGCCGTTTTCGAGAAAAAAATTCAAAATTTTCAAAATTTTTAATTTTTTGAATAACTTTGTAAATAAAATTTCAAACTAGTTAAAACAAACGGCATTATACTAAGAAAGTTAAACTCTATAACATGCTAAAATTTGAACAAAATCGTATGAGCCGTTTTCGAAAGAAATTTTTAAAATTTTTAATTTTTTGAATAACTTTGTAAATTAAAATTCAAACTAGTTGAAACAAACGGCATTATACTAAGAAAGTTAAACTCAATAACATGCTAAAATTTGAACAAAATCGTATGAGCCGTTTTCGAGAAAAAAATTCAAAATTTTCAAAATTTTTAATTTTTTGAATAACTTTGTAAATAAAATTTCAAACTAGTTGAAACAAACGGCAATATACTAAGAAAGTTAAACTCTATAACATGCTAAAATTTGAACAAAATCGTATGAGCCGTTTTCGAGAAAAAAATTCAAAATTTTCAAAATTTTTAATTTTTTGAATAACTTTGTAAATTAAAATTCAAACTAGTTGAAACAAACGGCATTATACTAAGAAAGTTAAACTCTATAACATGCTAAAATTTGAACCAAATCGTATGAGCCGTTTTCGAGAAAAAAATTTAAAATTTTCAAAATTTTTAATTTTTTGAATAACTTTGTAAATAAAATTTCAAACTAGTTGAAACAAACGGCATTATACTAAGAAAGTTAAACTCTATAACATGCTAAAATTTGAACAAAATGTAACGAGCCGTTTTCGAAAAAAAAATTTAAAATTTTTTGAATAACTTTGTAAATTAAAATTCAAACTAGTTGAAACAAACGGCATTATACTAAGAAAGTTAAACTCTATAACATGCTAAAATTTGAACAAAATCGTATGAGCCGTTTTCGAGAAAAAAATTCAAAATTTTCAAAATTTTTAATTTTTTGAATAACTTTGTAAATTAAAATTCAAACTAGTTGAGACAAACGGCATTATACTAAGAAAGTTAAACTCAATAACATGCTAAAATTTGAACAAAATCGTATGAGCCGTTTTCGAGAAAAAAATTCAAAATTTTCAAAATTTTTAATTTTTTGAATAACTTTGTAAATAAAATTTCAAACTAGTTAAAACAAACGGCATTATACTAAGAAAGTTAAACTCTATAACATGCTAAAATTTGAACAAAATCGTATGAGCCGTTTTCGAAAGAAATTTTTAAAATTTTTAATTTTTTGAATAACTTTGTAAATTAAAATTCAAACTAGTTGAAACAAACGGCATTATACTAAGAAAGTTAAACTCAATAACATGCTAAAATTTGAACAAAATCGTATGAGCCGTTTTCGAGAAAAAAATTCAAAATTTTCAAAATTTTTAATTTTTTGAATAACTTTGTAAATAAAATTTCAAACTAGTTAAAACAAACGGCATTATACTAAGAAAGTTAAACTCTATAACATGCTAAAATTTGAACAAAATCGTATGAGCCGTTTTCGAGAAAAAAATTCAAAATTTTCAAAATTTTTAATTTTTTGAATAACTTTGTAAATAAAATTTCAAACTAGTTGAAACAAACGGCAATATACTAAGAAAGTTAAACTCTATAACATGCTAAAATTTGAACAAAATCGTATGAGCCGTTTTCGAGAAAAAAATTCAAAATTTTCAAAATTTTTAATTTTTTGAATAACTTTGTAAATAAAATTTCAAACTAGTTGAAACAAACGGCAATATACTAAGAAAGTTAAACTCTATAACATGCTAAAATTTGAACAAAATCGTATGAGCCGTTTTCGAGAAAAAAATTCAAAATTTTCAAAATTTTTAATTTTTTGAATAACTTTGTAAATTAAAATTCAAACTAGTTGAAACAAACGGCATTATACTAAGAAAGTTAAACTCTATAACATGCTAAAATTTGAACCAAATCGTATGAGCCGTTTTCGAGAAAAAAATTTAAAATTTTCAAAATTTTTAATTTTTTGAATAACTTTGTAAATAAAATTTCAAACTAGTTGAAACAAACGGCATTATACTAAGAAAGTTAAACTCTATAACATGCTAAAATTTGAACAAAATGTAACGAGCCGTTTTCGAAAAAAAAATTTAAAATTTTTTGAATAACTTTGTAAATTAAAATTCAAACTAGTTGAAACAAACGGCATTATACTAAGAAAGTTAAACTCTATAACATGCTAAAATTTGAACAAAATCGTATGAGCCGTTTTCGAGAAAAAAATTCAAAATTTTCAAAATTTTTAATTTTTTGAATAACTTTGTAAATTAAAATTCAAACTAGTTGAGACAAACGGCATTATACTAAGAAAGTTAAACTCTATAACATGCTAAAATTTGAACAAAATGTAACGAGCCGTTTTCGAAAGAAATTTTTAAAATTTTTAATTTTTTGAATAACTTTGTAAATTAAAATTCAAACTAGTTGAAACAAACGGCATTATACTAAGAAAGTTAAACTCTATAACATGCTAAAATTTGAACAAAATCGTATGAGCCGTTTTCGAGAAAAAAATTCAAAATTTTCAAAATTTTTAATTTTTTGAATAACTTTGTAAATTAAAATTCAAACTAGTTGAGACAAACGGCATTATACTAAGAAAGTTAAACTCTATAACATGCTAAAATTTGAACAAAATGTAACGAGCCGTTTTCGAAAGAAATTTTTAAAATTTTTAATTTTTTGAATAACTTTGTAAATTAAAATTCAAACTAGTTGAAACAAACGGCATTATACTAAGAAAGTTAAACTCAATAACATGCTAAAATTTGAACAAAATCGTATGAGCCGTTTTCGAGAAAAAAATTCAAAATTTTCAAAATTTTTAATTTTTTGAATAACTTTGTAAATAAAATTTCAAACTAGTTAAAACAAACGGCATTATACTAAGAAAGTTAAACTCTATAACATGCTAAAATTTGAACAAAATCGTATGAGCCGTTTTCGAGAAAAAAATTCAAAATTTTCAAAATTTTTAATTTTTTGAATAACTTTGTAAATAAAATTTCAAACTAGTTGAAACAAACGGCAATATACTAAGAAAGTTAAACTCTATAACATGCTAAAATTTGAACAAAATCGTATGAGCCGTTTTCGAGAAAAAAATTCAAAATTTTCAAAATTTTTAATTTTTTGAATAACTTTGTAAATTAAAATTCAAACTAGTTGAAACAAACGGCATTATACTAAGAAAGTTAAACTCTATAACATGCTAAAATTTGAACCAAATCGTATGAGCCGTTTTCGAGAAAAAAATTTAAAATTTTCAAAATTTTTAATTTTTTGAATAACTTTGTAAATAAAATTTCAAACTAGTTGAAACAAACGGCATTATACTAAGAAAGTTAAACTCTATAACATGCTAAAATTTGAACAAAATGTAACGAGCCGTTTTCGAAAAAAAAATTTAAAATTTTTTGAATAACTTTGTAAATTAAAATTCAAACTAGTTGAAACAAACGGCATTATACTAAGAAAGTTAAACTCTATAACATGCTAAAATTTGAACAAAATCGTATGAGCCGTTTTCGAGAAAAAAATTCAAAATTTTCAAAATTTTTAATTTTTTGAATAACTTTGTAAATTAAAATTCAAACTAGTTGAGACAAACGGCATTATACTAAGAAAGTTAAACTCTATAACATGCTAAAATTTGAACAAAATCGTATGAGCCGTTTTCGAGAAAAAAATTCAAAATTTTCAAAATTTTTAATTTTTTGAATAACTTTGTAAATAAAATTTCAAACTAGTTGAAACAAACGGCAATATACTAAGAAAGTTAAACTCTATAACATGCTAAAATTTGAACAAAATCGTATGAGCCGTTTTCGAGAAAAAAATTTAAAATTTTCAAAATTTTTAATTTTTTGAATAACTTTGTAAATAAAATTTCAAACTAGTTGAAACAAACGGCAATATACTAAGAAAGTTAAACTCTATAACATGCTAAAATTTGAACAAAATCGTATGAGCCGTTTTCGAGAAAAAAATTCAAAATTTTCAAAATTTTTAATTTTTTGAATAACTTTGTAAATTAAAATTCAAACTAGTTGAAACAAACGGCATTATACTAAGAAAATTAAACTCTATAACATGCTAAAATTTGAACAAAATCGTATGAGCCGTTTTCGAGAAAAAAATTCAAAATTTTTAATTTTTTGTATAACTTTGTAAATAAAGTTTCAAACTAGTTGAAACAAACGGCAATATACTAAGAAAGTTAAACTCTATAACATGCTAAAATTTGAACAAAATCGTATGAGCCGTTTTCGAGAAAAAAATTCAAAATTTTCAAAATTTTTAATTTTTTGAATAACTTTGTAAATTAAAATTCAAACTAGTTGAAACAAACGGCATTATACTAAGAAAGTTAAACTCTATAACATGCTAAAATTTGAACCAAATCGTATGAGCCGTTTTCGAGAAAAAAATTTAAAATTTTCAAAATTTTTAATTTTTTGAATAACTTTGTAAATAAAATTTCAAACTAGTTGAAACAAACGGCATTATACTAAGAAAGTTAAACTCTATAACATGCTAAAATTTGAACAAAATGTAACGAGCCGTTTTCGAAAAAAAAATTTAAAATTTTTTGAATAACTTTGTAAATTAAAATTCAAACTAGTTGAAACAAACGGCATTATACTAAGAAAGTTAAACTCTATAACATGCTAAAATTTGAACAAAATCGTATGAGCCGTTTTCGAGAAAAAAATTCAAAATTTTCAAAATTTTTAATTTTTTGAATAACTTTGTAAATTAAAATTCAAACTAGTTGAGACAAACGGCATTATACTAAGAAAGTTAAACTCTATAACATGCTAAAATTTGAACAAAATCGTATGAGCCGTTTTCGAGAAAAAAATTCAAAATTTTCAAAATTTTTAATTTTTTGAATAACTTTGTAAATAAAATTTCAAACTAGTTGAAACAAACGGCAATATACTAAGAAAGTTAAACTCTATAACATGCTAAAATTTGAACAAAATCGTATGAGCCGTTTTCGAGAAAAAAATTTAAAATTTTCAAAATTTTTAATTTTTTGAATAACTTTGTAAATAAAATTTCAAACTAGTTGAAACAAACGGCATTATACTAAGAAAGTTAAACTCTATAACATGCTAAAATTTGAACAAAATGTAACGAGCCGTTTTCGAAAAAAAAATTTAAAATTTTTTGAATAACTTTGTAAATTAAAATTCAAACTAGTTGAAACAAACGGCATTATACTAAGAAAGTTAAACTCTATAACATGCTAAAATTTGAACAAAATCGTATGAGCCGTTTTCGAGAAAAAAATTCAAAATTTTCAAAATTTTTAATTTTTTGAATAACTTTGTAAATAAAATTTCAAACTAGTTGAAACAAACGGCAATATACTAAGAAAGTTAAACTCTATAACATGCTAAAATTTGAACAAAATCGTATGAGCCGTTTTCGAGAAAAAAATTCAAAATTTTCAAAATTTTTAATTTTTTGAATAACTTTGTAAATTAAAATTCAAACTAGTTGAAACAAACGGCATTATACTAAGAAAATTAAACTCTATTTTATGGTAAAATTTGAACAAAATGTAACAAACCGTTTTCGAAAAAAATTTTCAAAATTTTTAATTTTTTGTATAACTTTGTAAATAAAGTTTCAAACTAGTTGAAACAAACGGCAATATACTAAGAAAGTTAAACTCTATAACATGCTAAAATTTGAACAAAATCGTATGAGCCGTTTTCGAGAAAAAAATTCAAAATTTTCAAAATTTTTAATTTTTTGAATAACTTTGTAAATAAAATTTCAAACTAGTTGAAACAAACGGCAATATACTAAGAAAGTTAAACTCTATAACATGCTAAAATTTGAACAAAATCGTATGAGCCGTTTTCGAGAAAAAAATTCAAAATTTTCAAAATTTTTAATTTTTTGAATAACTTTGTAAATTAAAATTCAAACTAGTTGAAACAAACGGCATTATACTAAGAAAGTTAAACTCTATAACATGCTAAAATTTGAACAAAATCGTATGAGCCGTTTTCGAGAAAAAAATTCAACATTTTCAAAATTTTTAATTTTTTGAATAACTTTGTAAATAAAATTTCAAACTAGTTGAAACAAACGGCAATATACTAAGAAAGTTAAACTCTATAACATGCTAAAATTTGAACAAAATCGTATGAGCCGTTTTCGAGAAAAAAATTCAAAATTTTCAAAATTTTTAATTTTTTGAATAACTTTGTAAATTAAAATTCAAACTAGTTGAAACAAACGGCATTATACTAAGAAAATTAAACTCTATTTTATGGTAAAATTTGAACAAAATGTAACAAACCGTTTTCGAAAAAAATTTTCAAAATTTTTAATTTTTTGTATAACTTTGTAAATAAATTTTCAAACTAGTTGAAACAAACGGCAATATACTAAGAAAGTTAAACTCTATAACATGCTAAAATTTGAACAAAATCGTATGAGCCGTTTTCGAGAAAAAAATTCAAAATTTTCAAAATTTTTAATTTTTTGAATAACTTTGTAAATAAAATTTCAAACTAGTTGAAACAAACGGCAATATACTAAGAAAGTTAAACTCTATAACATGCTAAAATTTGAACAAAATCGTATGAGCCGTTTTCGAGAAAAAAATTCAAAATTTTCAAAATTTTTAATTTTTTGAATAACTTTGTAAATTAAAATTCAAACTAGTTGAAACAAACGGCATTATACTAAGAAAGTTAAACTCTATAACATGCTAAAATTTGAACAAAATCGTATGAGCCGTTTTCGAGAAAAAAATTCAAAATTTTCAAAATTTTTAATTTTTTGAATAACTTTGTAAATAAAATTTCAAACTAGTTGAAACAAACGGCAATATACTAAGAAAGTTAAACTCTATAACATGCTAAAATTTGAACAAAATCGTATGAGCCGTTTTCGAGAAAAAAATTCAAAATTTTCAAAATTTTTAATTTTTTGAATAACTTTGTAAATTAAAATTCAAACTAGTTGAAACAAACGGCATTATACTAAGAAAGTTAAACTCTATAACATGCTAAAATTTGAACAAAATCGTATGAGCCGTTTTCGAGAAAAAAATTCAAAATTTTCAAAATTTTTAATTTTTTAAATAACTTTGTAAATAAAATTTCAAACTAGTTGAAACAAACGGCAATATACTAAGAAAGTTAAACTCTATAACATGCTAAAATTTGAACAAAATGTAACGAGCCGTTTTCGAAAAAAAATTTTAAAATTTTTAATTTTTTGAATAACTTTGTAAATTAAAATTCAAACTAGTTGAAACAAACGGCATTATACTAAGAAAGTTAAACTCTATAACATGCTAAAATTTGAACAAAATCGTATGAGCCGTTTTCGAGAAAAAAATTCAAAATTTTCAAAATTTTTAATTTTTTGAATAACTTTGTAAATAAAATTTCAAACTAGTTGAAACAAACGGCAATATACTAAGAAAGTTAAACTCTATAACATGCTAAAATTTGAACAAAATCGTATGAGCCGTTTTCGAGAAAAAAATTCAAAATTTTCAAAATTTTTAATTTTTTGAATAACTTTGTAAATTAAAATTCAAACTAGTTGAAACAAACGGCATTATACTAAGAAAATTAAACTCTATTTTATGCTAAAATTTGAACAAAATGTAACGAGCCGTTTTCGAAAAAAATTTTCAAAATTTTTAATTTTTTGAATAACTTTGTAAATTAAAATTCAAACTAGTTGAAACAAACGGCATTATACTAAGAAAGTTAAACTCTATAACATGCTAAAATTTGAACAAAATCGTATGAGCCGTTTTCGAGAAAAAAATTCAAAATTTTCAAAATTTTTAATTTTTTGAATAACTTTGTAAATAAAATTTCAAACTAGTTGAAACAAACGGCAATATACTAAGAAAGTTAAACTCTATAACATGCTAAAATTTGAACAAAATCGTATGAGCCGTTTTCGAGAAAAAAATTCAAAATTTTCAAAATTTTTAATTTTTTGAATAACTTTGTAAATTAAAATTCAAACTAGTTGAAACAAACGGCATTATACTAAGAAAGTTAAACTCTATAACATGCTAAAATTTGAACAAAATCGTATGAGCCGTTTTCGAGAAAAAAATTCAAAATTTTCAAAATTTTTAATTTTTTGAATAACTTTGTAAATAAAATTTCAAACTAGTTGAAACAAACGGCAATATACTAAGAAAGTTAAACTCTATAACATGCTAAAATTTGAACAAAATCGTATGAGCCGTTTTCGAGAAAAAAATTCAAAATTTTCAAAATTTTTAATTTTTTGAATAACTTTGTAAATTAAAATTCAAACTAGTTGAAACAAACGGCATTATACTAAGAAAGTTAAACTCTATAACATGCTAAAATTTGAACAAAATCGTATGAGCCGTTTTCGAGAAAAAAATTCAAAATTTTCAAAATTTTTAATTTTTTAAATAACTTTGTAAATAAAATTTCAAACTAGTTGAAACAAACGGCAATATACTAAGAAAGTTAAACTCTATAACATGCTAAAATTTGAACAAAATGTAACGAGCCGTTTTCGAAAAAAAATTTTAAAATTTTTAATTTTTTGAATAACTTTGTAAATTAAAATTCAAACTAGTTGAAACAAACGGCATTATACTAAGAAAGTTAAACTCTATAACATGCTAAAATTTGAACAAAATCGTATGAGCCGTTTTCGAGAAAAAAATTCAAAATTTTCAAAATTTTTAATTTTTTGAATAACTTTGTAAATAAAATTTCAAACTAGTTGAAACAAACGGCAATATACTAAGAAAGTTAAACTCTATAACATGCTAAAATTTGAACAAAATCGTATGAGCCGTTTTCGAGAAAAAAATTCAAAATTTTCAAAATTTTTAATTTTTTGAATAACTTTGTAAATTAAAATTCAAACTAGTTGAAACAAACGGCATTATACTAAGAAAATTAAACTCTATTTTATGCTAAAATTTGAACAAAATGTAACGAGCCGTTTTCGAAAAAAATTTTCAAAATTTTTAATTTTTTGAATAACTTTGTAAATTAAAATTCAAACTAGTTGAAACAAACGGCATTATACTAAGAAAGTTAAACTCTATAACATGCTAAAATTTGAACAAAATCGTATGAGCCGTTTTCGAGAAAAAAATTCAACATTTTCAAAATTTTTAATTTTTTGAATAACTTTGTAAATAAAATTTCAAACTAGTTGAAACAAACGGCAATATACTAAGAAAGTTAAACTCTATAACATGCTAAAATTTGAACAAAATCGTATGAGCCGTTTTCGAGAAAAAAATTCAAAATTTTCAAAATTTTTAATTTTTTGAATAACTTTGTAAATAAAATTTCAAACTAGTTGAAACAAACGGCAATATACTAAGAAAGTTAAACTCTATAACATGCTAAAATTTGAACAAAATCGTATGAGCCGTTTTCGAGAAAAAAATTCAAAATTTTCAAAATTTTTAATTTTTTGAATAACTTTGTAAATTAAAATTCAAACTAGTTGAAACAAACGGCATTATACTAAGAAAATTAAACTCTATTTTATGGTAAAATTTGAACAAAATGTAACAAACCGTTTTCGAAAAAAATTTTCAAAATTTTTAATTTTTTGTATAACTTTGTAAATAAAGTTTCAAACTAGTTGAAACAAACGGCAATATACTAAGAAAGTTAAACTCTATAACATGCTAAAATTTGAACAAAATCGTATGAGCCGTTTTCGAGAAAAAAATTCAAAATTTTCAAAATTTTTAATTTTTTGAATAACTTTGTAAATAAAATTTCAAACTAGTTGAAACAAACGGCAATATACTAAGAAAGTTAAACTCTATAACATGCTAAAATTTGAACAAAATCGTATGAGCCGTTTTCGAGAAAAAAATTCAAAATTTTCAAAATTTTTAATTTTTTGAATAACTTTGTAAATTAAAATTCAAACTAGTTGAAACAAACGGCATTATACTAAGAAAGTTAAACTCTATAACATGCTAAAATTTGAACAAAATCGTATGAGCCGTTTTCGAGAAAAAAATTCAAAATTTTCAAAATTTTTAATTTTTTGAATAACTTTGTAAATAAAATTTCAAACTAGTTGAAACAAACGGCAATATACTAAGAAAGTTAAACTCTATAACATGCTAAAATTTGAACAAAATCGTATGAGCCGTTTTCGAGAAAAAAATTCAAAATTTTCAAAATTTTTAATTTTTTGAATAACTTTGTAAATTAAAATTCAAACTAGTTGAAACAAACGGCATTATACTAAGAAAATTAAACTCTATTTTATGGTAAAATTTGAACAAAATGTAACAAACCGTTTTCGAAAAAAATTTTCAAAATTTTTAATTTTTTGTATAACTTTGTAAATAAAGTTTCAAACTAGTTGAAACAAACGGCAATATACTAAGAAAGTTAAACTCTATAACATGCTAAAATTTGAACAAAATCGTATGAGCCGTTTTCGAGAAAAAAATTCAAAATTTTCAAAATTTTTAATTTTTTGAATAACTTTGTAAATAAAATTTCAAACTAGTTGAAACAAACGGCAATATACTAAGAAAGTTAAACTCTATAACATGCTAAAATTTGAACAAAATCGTATGAGCCGTTTTCGAGAAAAAAATTCAAAATTTTCAAAATTTTTAATTTTTTGAATAACTTTGTAAATTAAAATTCAAACTAGTTGAAACAAACGGCATTATACTAAGAAAGTTAAACTCTATAACATGCTAAAATTTGAACAAAATCGTATGAGCCGTTTTCGAGAAAAAAATTCAAAATTTTCAAAATTTTTAATTTTTTGAATAACTTTGTAAATAAAATTTCAAACTAGTTGAAACAAACGGCAATATACTAAGAAAGTTAAACTCTATAACATGCTAAAATTTGAACAAAATCGTATGAGCCGTTTTCGAGAAAAAAATTCAAAATTTTCAAAATTTTTAATTTTTTGAATAACTTTGTAAATTAAAATTCAAACTAGTTGAAACAAACGGCATTATACTAAGAAAGTTAAACTCTATAACATGCTAAAATTTGAACAAAATCGTATGAGCCGTTTTCGAGAAAAAAATTCAAAATTTTCAAAATTTTTAATTTTTTAAATAACTTTGTAAATAAAATTTCAAACTAGTTGAAACAAACGGCAATATACTAAGAAAGTTAAACTCTATAACATGCTAAAATTTGAACAAAATCGTATGAGCCGTTTTCGAGAAAAAAATTCAAAATTTTCAAAATTTTAAATTTTTTGAATAACTTTGTAAATTAAAATTCAAACTAGTTGAAACAAACGGCATTATACTAAGAAAATTAAACTCTATTTTATGCTAAAATTTGAACAAAATGTAACGAGCCGTTTTCGAAAAAAAATTTCAAAATTTTTAATTTTTTGAATAACTTTGTAAATTAAAATTCAAACTAGTTGAAACAAACGGCATTATACTAAGAAAGTTAAACTCTATAACATGCTAAAATTTGAACAAAATCGTATGAGCCGTTTTCGAGAAAAAAATTCAACATTTTCAAAATTTTTAATTTTTTGAATAACTTTGTAAATAAAATTTCAAACTAGTTGAAACAAACGGCAATATACTAAGAAAGTTAAACTCTATAACATGCTAAAATTTGAACGAAATCGTATGAGCCGTTTTCGAGAAAAAAATTCAAAATTTTCAAAATTTTTAATTTTTTGAATAACTTTGTAAATAAAATTTCAAACTAGTTGAAACAAACGGCAATATACTAAGAAAGTTAAACTCTATAACATGCTAAAATTTGAACAAAATCGTATGAGCCGTTTTCGAGAAAAAAATTCAAAATTTTCAAAATTTTTAATTTTTTGAATAACTTTGTAAATTAAAATTCAAACTAGTTGAAACAAACGGCATTATACTAAGAAAATTAAACTCTATTTTATGGTAAAATTTGAACAAAATGTAACAAACCGTTTTCGAAAAAAATTTTCAAAATTTTTAATTTTTTGTATAACTTTGTAAATAAAATTTCAAACTAGTTGAAACAAACGGCAATATACTAAGAAAGTTAAACTCTATAACATGCTAAAATTTGAACAAAATCGTATGAGCCGTTTTCGAGAAAAAAATTCAAAATTTTCAAAATTTTTAATTTTTTGAATAACTTTGTAAATAAAATTTCAAACTAGTTGAAACAAACGGCAATATACTAAGAAAGTTAAACTCTATAACATGCTAAAATTTGAACAAAATCGTATGAGCCGTTTTCGAGAAAAAAATTCAAAATTTTCAAAATTTTTAATTTTTTGAATAACTTTGTAAATTAAAATTCAAACTAGTTGAAACAAACGGCATTATACTAAGAAAATTAAACTCTATTTTATGCTAAAATTTGAACAAAATGTAACGAGCTGTTTTCGAAAAAAATTTTCAAAATTTTTAATTTTTTGAATAACTTTGTAAATTAAAACTCAAACTAGTTGAAACAAACAGCATTATACTAAGAAAGTTAAACTCTATAACATGCTAAAATTTGAACAAAATGTAACGAGCCGTTTTCGAAAAAAAATTTCAAAATTTTTAATTTTTTGAATAACTTTGTAAATTAAAATTCAAACTAGTTGAAACAAACGGCATTATACTAAGAAAGTTAAACTCTATAACATGCTAAAATTTGAACAAAATCGTATGAGCCGTTTTCGAGAAAAAAATTCAAAATTTTCAAAATTTTTAATTTTTTGAATAACTTTGTAAATTAAAATTCAAACTAGTTGAAACAAACGGCATTATACTAAGAAAATTAAACTCTATTTTATGGTAAAATTTGAACAAAATGTAACAAACCGTTTTCGAAAAAAATTTTCAAAATTTTTAATTTTTTGTATAACTTTGTAAATAAAATTTCAAACTAGTTGAAACAAACGGCAATATACTAAGAAAGTTAAACTCTATAACATGCTAAAATTTGAACAAAATCGTATGAGCCGTTTTCGAGAAAAAAATTCAAAATTTTCAAAATTTTTAATTTTTTGAATAACTTTGTAAATTAAAATTCAAACTAGTTGAAACAAACGGCATTATACTAAGAAAATTAAACTCTATTTTATGCTAAAATTTGAACAAAATGTAACGAGCTGTTTTCGAAAAAAATTTTCAAAATTTTTAATTTTTTGAATAACTTTGTAAATTAAAACTCAAACTAGTTGAAACAAACAGCATTATACTAAGAAAGTTAAACTCTATAACATGCTAAAATTTGAACAAAATGTAACGAGCCGTTTTCGAAAAAAAATTTTAAAATTTTTAATTTTTTGAATAACTTTGTAAATTAAAATTCAAACTAGTTGAAACAAACGGCATTATACTAAGAAAGTTAAACTCTATAACATGCTAAAATTTGAACAAAATCGTATGAGCCGTTTTCGAGAAAAAAATTCAAAATTTTCAAAATTTTTAATTTTTTGAATAACTTTGTAAATTAAAATTCAAACTAGTTGAAACAAACGGCATTATACTAAGAAAATTAAACTCTATTTTATGGTAAAATTTGAACAAAATGTAACAAACCGTTTTCGAAAAAAATTTTCAAAATTTTTAATTTTTTGAATAACTTTGTAAATAAAATTTCAAACTAGTTGAAACAAACGGCAATATACTAAGAAAGTTAAACTCTATAACATGCTAAAATTTGAACAAAATCGTATGAGCCGTTTTCGAGAAAAAAATTCAAAATTTTCAAAATTTTTAATTTTTTGAATAACTTTGTAAATTAAAATTCAAACTAGTTGAAACAAACGGCATTATACTAAGAAAATTAAACTCTATTTTATGCTAAAATTTGAACAAAATGTAACGAGCTGTTTTCGAAAAAAAATTTCAAAATTTTTAATTTTTTGAATAACTTTGTAAATTAAAACTCAAACTAGTTGAAACAAACAGCATTATACTAAGAAAGTTAAACTCTATAACATGCTAAAATTTGAACAAAATGTAACGAGCCGTTTTCGAAAAAAAATTTCAAAATTTTTAATTTTTTGAATAACTTTGTAAATTAAAATTCAAACTAGTTGAAACAAACGGCATTATACTAAGAAAGTTAAACTCTATAACATGCTAAAATTTGAACAAAATCGTATGAGCCGTTTTCGAGAAAAAAATTCAAAATTTTCAAAATTTTTAATTTTTTGAATAACTTTGTAAATTAAAATTCAAACTAGTTGAAACAAACGGCATTATACTAAGAAAATTAAACTCTATTTTATGGTAAAATTTGAACAAAATGTAACAAACCGTTTTCGAAAAAAATTTTCAAAATTTTTAATTTTTTGTATAACTTTGTAAATAAAATTTCAAACTAGTTGAAACAAACGGCAATATACTAAGAAAGTTAAACTCTATAACATGCTAAAATTTGAACAAAATCGTATGAGCCGTTTTCGAGAAAAAAATTCAAAATTTTCAAAATTTTTAATTTTTTGAATAACTTTGTAAATTAAAATTCAAACTAGTTGAAACAAACGGCATTATACTAAGAAAATTAAACTCTATTTTATGCTAAAATTTGAACAAAATGTAACGAGCTGTTTTCGAAAAAAATTTTCAAAATTTTTAATTTTTTGAATAACTTTGTAAATTAAAACTCAAACTAGTTGAAACAAACAGCATTATACTAAGAAAGTTAAACTCTATAACATGCTAAAATTTGAACAAAATGTAACGAGCCGTTTTCGAAAAAAAATTTTAAAATTTTTAATTTTTTGAATAACTTTGTAAATTAAAATTCAAACTAGTTGAAACAAACGGCATTATACTAAGAAAGTTAAACTCTATAACATGCTAAAATTTGAACAAAATCGTATGAGCCGTTTTCGAGAAAAAAATTCAAAATTTTCAAAATTTTTAATTTTTTGAATAACTTTGTAAATTAAAATTCAAACTAGTTGAAACAAACGGCATTATACTAAGAAAATTAAACTCTATTTTATGGTAAAATTTGAACAAAATGTAACAAACCGTTTTCGAAAAAAATTTTCAAAATTTTTAATTTTTTGAATAACTTTGTAAATAAAATTTCAAACTAGTTGAAACAAACGGCAATATACTAAGAAAGTTAAACTCTATAACATGCTAAAATTTGAACAAAATCGTATGAGCCGTTTTCGAGAAAAAAATTCAAAATTTTCAAAATTTTTAATTTTTTGAATAACTTTGTAAATTAAAATTCAAACTAGTTGAAACAAACGGCATTATACTAAGAAAATTAAACTCTATTTTATGCTAAAATTTGAACAAAATGTAACGAGCTGTTTTCGAAAAAAAATTTCAAAATTTTTAATTTTTTGAATAACTTTGTAAATTAAAACTCAAACTAGTTGAAACAAACAGCATTATACTAAGAAAGTTAAACTCTATAACATGCTAAAATTTGAACAAAATGTAACGAGCCGTTTTCGAAAAAAAATTTCAAAATTTTTAATTTTTTGAATAACTTTGTAAATTAAAATTCAAACTAGTTGAAACAAACGGCATTATACTAAGAAAGTTAAACTCTATAACATGCTAAAATTTGAACAAAATCGTATGAGCCGTTTTCGAGAAAAAAATTCAAAATTTTCAAAATTTTTAATTTTTTGAATAACTTTGTAAATTAAAATTCAAACTAGTTGAAACAAACGGCATTATACTAAGAAAATTAAACTCTATTTTATGGTAAAATTTGAACAAAATGTAACAAACCGTTTTCGAAAAAAATTTTCAAAATTTTTAATTTTTTGTATAACTTTGTAAATAAAATTTCAAACTAGTTGAAACAAACGGCAATATACTAAGAAAGTTAAACTCTATAACATGCTAAAATTTGAACAAAATCGTATGAGCCGTTTTCGAGAAAAAAATTCAAAATTTTCAAAATTTTTAATTTTTTGAATAACTTTGTAAATTAAAATTCAAACTAGTTGAAACAAACGGCATTATACTAAGAAAATTAAACTCTATTTTATGCTAAAATTTGAACAAAATGTAACGAGCTGTTTTCGAAAAAAATTTTCAAAATTTTTAATTTTTTGAATAACTTTGTAAATTAAAACTCAAACTAGTTGAAACAAACAGCATTATACTAAGAAAGTTAAACTCTATAACATGCTAAAATTTGAACAAAATGTAACGAGCCGTTTTCGAAAAAAAATTTTAAAATTTTTAATTTTTTGAATAACTTTGTAAATTAAAATTCAAACTAGTTGAAACAAACGGCATTATACTAAGAAAGTTAAACTCTATAACATGCTAAAATTTGAACAAAATCGTATGAGCCGTTTTCGAGAAAAAAATTCAAAATTTTCAAAATTTTTAATTTTTTGAATAACTTTGTAAATTAAAATTCAAACTAGTTGAAACAAACGGCATTATACTAAGAAAATTAAACTCTATTTTATGGTAAAATTTGAACAAAATGTAACAAACCGTTTTCGAAAAAAATTTTCAAAATTTTTAATTTTTTGAATAACTTTGTAAATAAAATTTCAAACTAGTTGAAACAAACGGCAATATACTAAGAAAGTTAAACTCTATAACATGCTAAAATTTGAACAAAATCGTATGAGCCGTTTTCGAGAAAAAAATTCAAAATTTTCAAAATTTTTAATTTTTTGAATAACTTTGTAAATTAAAATTCAAACTAGTTAAAACAAACAGCATTATACTAAGAAAATTAAACTCTATTTTATGCTAAAATTTGAACAAAATGTAACGAGCCGTTTTCGAAAAAAATTTTCAAAATTTTTAATTTTTTGAATAACTTTGTAAATTAAAACTCAAACTAGTTGAAACAAACAGCATTATACTAAGAAAGTTAAACTCTATAACATGCTAAAATTTGAACAAAATGTAACGAGCCGTTTTCGAAAAAAAATTTTAAAATTTTTAATTTTTTGAATAACTTTGTAAATTAAAATTCAAACTAGTTGAAACAAACGGCATTATACTAAGAAAGTTAAACTCTATAACATGCTAAAATTTGAACAAAATCGTATGAGCCGTTTTCGAGAAAAAAATTCAAAATTTTCAAAATTTTTAATTTTTTGAATAACTTTGTAAATTAAAATTCAAACTAGTTGAAACAAACGGCATTATACTAAGAAAATTAAACTCTATTTTATGGTAAAATTTGAACAAAATGTAACAAACCGTTTTCGAAAAAAATTTTCAAAATTTTTAATTTTTTGAATAACTTTGTAAATAAAATTTCAAACTAGTTGAAACAAACGGCAATATACTAAGAAAGTTAAACTCTATAACATGCTAAAATTTGAACAAAATCGTATGAGCCGTTTTCGAGAAAAAAATTCAAAATTTTCAAAATTTTTAATTTTTTGAATAACTTTGTAAATTAAAATTCAAACTAGTTAAAACAAACAGCATTATACTAAGAAAATTAAACTCTATTTTATGCTAAAATTTGAACAAAATGTAACGAGCCGTTTTCGAAAAAAATTTTCAAAATTTTTAATTTTTTGAATAACTTTGTAAATTAAAATTCAAACTAGTTGAAACAAACAGCATTATACTAAGAAAGTTAAACTCTATAACATGCTAAAATTTGAACAAAATGTAACGAGCCGTTTTCGAAAAAAAATTTTAAAATTTTTAATTTTTTGAATAACTTTGTAAATTAAAATTCAAACTAGTTGAAACAAACGGCATTATACTAAGAAAGTTAAACTCTATAACATGCTAAAATTTGAACAAAATCGTATGAGCCGTTTTCGAGAAAAAAATTCAAAATTTTCAAAATTTTTAATTTTTTGAATAACTTTGTAAATAAAATTTCAAACTAGTTGAAACAAACGGCAATATACTAAGAAAGTTAAACTCTATAACATGCTAAAATTTGAACAAAATCGTATGAGCCGTTTTCGAGAAAAAAATTCAAAATTTTCAAAATTTTTAATTTTTTGAATAACTTTGTAAATTAAAATTCAAACTAGTTGAAACAAACGGCAATATACTAAGAAAGTTAAACTCTATAACATGCTAAAATTTGAACAAAATCGTATGAGCCGTTTTCGAGAAAAAAATTCAAAATTTTCAAAATTTTTAATTTTTTGAATAACTTTGTAAATTAAAATTCAAACTAGTTGAAACAAACGGCATTATACTAAGAAAATTAAACTCTATTTTATGGTAAAATTTGAACAAAATGTAACAAACCGTTTTCGAAAAAAATTTTCAAAATTTTTAATTTTTTGTATAACTTTGTAAATAAAGTTTCAAACTAGTTGAAACAAACGGCAATATACTAAGAAAGTTAAACTCTATAACATGCTAAAATTTGAACAAAATCGTATGAGCCGTTTTCGAGAAAAAAATTCAAAATTTTCAAAATTTTTAATTTTTTGAATAACTTTGTAAATAAAATTTCAAACTAGTTGAAACAAACGGCAATATACTAAGAAAGTTAAACTCTATAACATGCTAAAATTTGAACAAAATCGTATGAGCCGTTTTCGAGAAAAAAATTCAAAATTTTCAAAATTTTTAATTTTTTGAATAACTTTGTAAATTAAAATTCAAACTAGTTGAAACAAACGGCATTATACTAAGAAAGTTAAACTCTATAACATGCTAAAATTTGAACAAAATCGTATGAGCCGTTTTCGAGAAAAAAATTCAAAATTTTCAAAATTTTTAATTTTTTGAATAACTTTGTAAATAAAATTTCAAACTAGTTGAAACAAACGGCAATATACTAAGAAAGTTAAACTCTATAACATGCTAAAATTTGAACAAAATCGTATGAGCCGTTTTCGAGAAAAAAATTCAAAATTTTCAAAATTTTTAATTTTTTGAATAACTTTGTAAATTAAAATTCAAACTAGTTGAAACAAACGGCATTATACTAAGAAAGTTAAACTCTATAACATGCTAAAATTTGAACAAAATCGTATGAGCCGTTTTCGAGAAAAAAATTCAAAATTTTCAAAATTTTTAATTTTTTAAATAACTTTGTAAATAAAATTTCAAACTAGTTGAAACAAACGGCAATATACTAAGAAAGTTAAACTCTATAACATGCTAAAATTTGAACAAAATGTAACGAGCCGTTTTCGAAAAAAAATTTTAAAATTTTTAATTTTTTGAATAACTTTGTAAATTAAAATTCAAACTAGTTGAAACAAACGGCATTATACTAAGAAAGTTAAACTCTATAACATGCTAAAATTTGAACAAAATCGTATGAGCCGTTTTCGAGAAAAAAATTCAAAATTTTCAAAATTTTTAATTTTTTGAATAACTTTGTAAATAAAATTTCAAACTAGTTGAAACAAACGGCAATATACTAAGAAAGTTAAACTCTATAACATGCTAAAATTTGAACAAAATCGTATGAGCCGTTTTCGAGAAAAAAATTCAAAATTTTCAAAATTTTTAATTTTTTGAATAACTTTGTAAATTAAAATTCAAACTAGTTGAAACAAACGGCATTATACTAAGAAAATTAAACTCTATTTTATGCTAAAATTTGAACAAAATGTAACGAGCCGTTTTCGAAAAAAATTTTCAAAATTTTTAATTTTTTGAATAACTTTGTAAATTAAAATTCAAACTAGTTGAAACAAACGGCATTATACTAAGAAAGTTAAACTCTATAACATGCTAAAATTTGAACAAAATCGTATGAGCCGTTTTCGAGAAAAAAATTCAACATTTTCAAAATTTTTAATTTTTTGAATAACTTTGTAAATAAAATTTCAAACTAGTTGAAACAAACGGCAATATACTAAGAAAGTTAAACTCTATAACATGCTAAAATTTGAACAAAATCGTATGAGCCGTTTTCGAGAAAAAAATTCAAAATTTTCAAAATTTTTAATTTTTTGAATAACTTTGTAAATAAAATTTCAAACTAGTTGAAACAAACGGCAATATACTAAGAAAGTTAAACTCTATAACATGCTAAAATTTGAACAAAATCGTATGAGCCGTTTTCGAGAAAAAAATTCAAAATTTTCAAAATTTTTAATTTTTTGAATAACTTTGTAAATTAAAATTCAAACTAGTTGAAACAAACGGCATTATACTAAGAAAATTAAACTCTATTTTATGGTAAAATTTGAACAAAATGTAACAAACCGTTTTCGAAAAAAATTTTCAAAATTTTTAATTTTTTGTATAACTTTGTAAATAAAGTTTCAAACTAGTTGAAACAAACGGCAATATACTAAGAAAGTTAAACTCTATAACATGCTAAAATTTGAACAAAATCGTATGAGCCGTTTTCGAGAAAAAAATTCAAAATTTTCAAAATTTTTAATTTTTTGAATAACTTTGTAAATAAAATTTCAAACTAGTTGAAACAAACGGCAATATACTAAGAAAGTTAAACTCTATAACATGCTAAAATTTGAACAAAATCGTATGAGCCGTTTTCGAGAAAAAAATTCAAAATTTTCAAAATTTTTAATTTTTTGAATAACTTTGTAAATTAAAATTCAAACTAGTTGAAACAAACGGCATTATACTAAGAAAGTTAAACTCTATAACATGCTAAAATTTGAACAAAATCGTATGAGCCGTTTTCGAGAAAAAAATTCAAAATTTTCAAAATTTTTAATTTTTTGAATAACTTTGTAAATAAAATTTCAAACTAGTTGAAACAAACGGCAATATACTAAGAAAGTTAAACTCTATAACATGCTAAAATTTGAACAAAATCGTATGAGCCGTTTTCGAGAAAAAAATTCAAAATTTTCAAAATTTTTAATTTTTTGAATAACTTTGTAAATTAAAATTCAAACTAGTTGAAACAAACGGCATTATACTAAGAAAATTAAACTCTATTTTATGGTAAAATTTGAACAAAATGTAACAAACCGTTTTCGAAAAAAAATTTCAAAATTTTTAATTTTTTGTATAACTTTGTAAATAAAGTTTCAAACTAGTTGAAACAAACGGCAATATACTAAGAAAGTTAAACTCTATAACATGCTAAAATTTGAACAAAATCGTATGAGCCGTTTTCGAGAAAAAAATTCAAAATTTTCAAAATTTTTAATTTTTTGAATAACTTTGTAAATAAAATTTCAAACTAGTTGAAACAAACGGCAATATACTAAGAAAGTTAAACTCTATAACATGCTAAAATTTGAACAAAATCGTATGAGCCGTTTTCGAGAAAAAAATTCAAAATTTTCAAAATTTTTAATTTTTTGAATAACTTTGTAAATTAAAATTCAAACTAGTTGAAACAAACGGCATTATACTAAGAAAGTTAAACTCTATAACATGCTAAAATTTGAACAAAATCGTATGAGCCGTTTTCGAGAAAAAAATTCAAAATTTTCAAAATTTTTAATTTTTTGAATAACTTTGTAAATAAAATTTCAAACTAGTTGAAACAAACGGCAATATACTAAGAAAGTTAAACTCTATAACATGCTAAAATTTGAACAAAATCGTATGAGCCGTTTTCGAGAAAAAAATTCAAAATTTTCAAAATTTTTAATTTTTTGAATAACTTTGTAAATTAAAATTCAAACTAGTTGAAACAAACGGCATTATACTAAGAAAGTTAAACTCTATAACATGCTAAAATTTGAACAAAATCGTATGAGCCGTTTTCGAGAAAAAAATTCAAAATTTTCAAAATTTTTAATTTTTTAAATAACTTTGTAAATAAAATTTCAAACTAGTTGAAACAAACGGCAATATACTAAGAAAGTTAAACTCTATAACATGCTAAAATTTGAACAAAATCGTATGAGCCGTTTTCGAGAAAAAAATTCAAAATTTTCAAAATTTTAAATTTTTTGAATAACTTTGTAAATTAAAATTCAAACTAGTTGAAACAAACGGCATTATACTAAGAAAATTAAACTCTATTTTATGCTAAAATTTGAACAAAATGTAACGAGCCGTTTTCGAAAAAAAATTTCAAAATTTTTAATTTTTTGAATAACTTTGTAAATTAAAATTCAAACTAGTTGAAACAAACGGCATTATACTAAGAAAGTTAAACTCTATAACATGCTAAAATTTGAACAAAATCGTATGAGCCGTTTTCGAGAAAAAAATTCAACATTTTCAAAATTTTTAATTTTTTGAATAACTTTGTAAATAAAATTTCAAACTAGTTGAAACAAACGGCAATATACTAAGAAAGTTAAACTCTATAACATGCTAAAATTTGAACGAAATCGTATGAGCCGTTTTCGAGAAAAAAATTCAAAATTTTCAAAATTTTTAATTTTTTGAATAACTTTGTAAATAAAATTTCAAACTAGTTGAAACAAACGGCAATATACTAAGAAAGTTAAACTCTATAACATGCTAAAATTTGAACAAAATCGTATGAGCCGTTTTCGAGAAAAAAATTCAAAATTTTCAAAATTTTTAATTTTTTGAATAACTTTGTAAATTAAAATTCAAACTAGTTGAAACAAACGGCATTATACTAAGAAAATTAAACTCTATTTTATGGTAAAATTTGAACAAAATGTAACAAACCGTTTTCGAAAAAAATTTTCAAAATTTTTAATTTTTTGTATAACTTTGTAAATAAAATTTCAAACTAGTTGAAACAAACGGCAATATACTAAGAAAGTTAAACTCTATAACATGCTAAAATTTGAACAAAATCGTATGAGCCGTTTTCGAGAAAAAAATTCAAAATTTTCAAAATTTTTAATTTTTTGAATAACTTTGTAAATTAAAATTCAAACTAGTTGAAACAAACGGCATTATACTAAGAAAATTAAACTCTATTTTATGCTAAAATTTGAACAAAATGTAACGAGCTGTTTTCGAAAAAAATTTTCAAAATTTTTAATTTTTTGAATAACTTTGTAAATTAAAACTCAAACTAGTTGAAACAAACAGCATTATACTAAGAAAGTTAAACTCTATAACATGCTAAAATTTGAACAAAATGTAACGAGCCGTTTTCGAAAAAAAATTTCAAAATTTTTAATTTTTTGAATAACTTTGTAAATTAAAATTCAAACTAGTTGAAACAAACGGCATTATACTAAGAAAGTTAAACTCTATAACATGCTAAAATTTGAACAAAATCGTATGAGCCGTTTTCGAGAAAAAAATTCAAAATTTTCAAAATTTTTAATTTTTTGAATAACTTTGTAAATTAAAATTCAAACTAGTTGAAACAAACGGCATTATACTAAGAAAATTAAACTCTATTTTATGGTAAAATTTGAACAAAATGTAACAAACCGTTTTCGAAAAAAATTTTCAAAATTTTTAATTTTTTGTATAACTTTGTAAATAAAATTTCAAACTAGTTGAAACAAACGGCAATATACTAAGAAAGTTAAACTCTATAACATGCTAAAATTTGAACAAAATCGTATGAGCCGTTTTCGAGAAAAAAATTCAAAATTTTCAAAATTTTTAATTTTTTGAATAACTTTGTAAATTAAAATTCAAACTAGTTGAAACAAACGGCATTATACTAAGAAAATTAAACTCTATTTTATGCTAAAATTTGAACAAAATGTAACGAGCTGTTTTCGAAAAAAATTTTCAAAATTTTTAATTTTTTGAATAACTTTGTAAATTAAAACTCAAACTAGTTGAAACAAACAGCATTATACTAAGAAAGTTAAACTCTATAACATGCTAAAATTTGAACAAAATGTAACGAGCCGTTTTCGAAAAAAAATTTTAAAATTTTTAATTTTTTGAATAACTTTGTAAATTAAAATTCAAACTAGTTGAAACAAACGGCATTATACTAAGAAAGTTAAACTCTATAACATGCTAAAATTTGAACAAAATCGTATGAGCCGTTTTCGAGAAAAAAATTCAAAATTTTCAAAATTTTTAATTTTTTGAATAACTTTGTAAATTAAAATTCAAACTAGTTGAAACAAACGGCATTATACTAAGAAAATTAAACTCTATTTTATGGTAAAATTTGAACAAAATGTAACAAACCGTTTTCGAAAAAAATTTTCAAAATTTTTAATTTTTTGAATAACTTTGTAAATAAAATTTCAAACTAGTTGAAACAAACGGCAATATACTAAGAAAGTTAAACTCTATAACATGCTAAAATTTGAACAAAATCGTATGAGCCGTTTTCGAGAAAAAAATTCAAAATTTTCAAAATTTTTAATTTTTTGAATAACTTTGTAAATTAAAATTCAAACTAGTTGAAACAAACGGCATTATACTAAGAAAATTAAACTCTATTTTATGCTAAAATTTGAACAAAATGTAACGAGCTGTTTTCGAAAAAAAATTTCAAAATTTTTAATTTTTTGAATAACTTTGTAAATTAAAACTCAAACTAGTTGAAACAAACAGCATTATACTAAGAAAGTTAAACTCTATAACATGCTAAAATTTGAACAAAATGTAACGAGCCGTTTTCGAAAAAAAATTTCAAAATTTTTAATTTTTTGAATAACTTTGTAAATTAAAATTCAAACTAGTTGAAACAAACGGCATTATACTAAGAAAGTTAAACTCTATAACATGCTAAAATTTGAACAAAATCGTATGAGCCGTTTTCGAGAAAAAAATTCAAAATTTTCAAAATTTTTAATTTTTTGAATAACTTTGTAAATTAAAATTCAAACTAGTTGAAACAAACGGCATTATACTAAGAAAATTAAACTCTATTTTATGGTAAAATTTGAACAAAATGTAACAAACCGTTTTCGAAAAAAATTTTCAAAATTTTTAATTTTTTGTATAACTTTGTAAATAAAATTTCAAACTAGTTGAAACAAACGGCAATATACTAAGAAAGTTAAACTCTATAACATGCTAAAATTTGAACAAAATCGTATGAGCCGTTTTCGAGAAAAAAATTCAAAATTTTCAAAATTTTTAATTTTTTGAATAACTTTGTAAATTAAAATTCAAACTAGTTGAAACAAACGGCATTATACTAAGAAAATTAAACTCTATTTTATGCTAAAATTTGAACAAAATGTAACGAGCTGTTTTCGAAAAAAATTTTCAAAATTTTTAATTTTTTGAATAACTTTGTAAATTAAAACTCAAACTAGTTGAAACAAACAGCATTATACTAAGAAAGTTAAACTCTATAACATGCTAAAATTTGAACAAAATGTAACGAGCCGTTTTCGAAAAAAAATTTTAAAATTTTTAATTTTTTGAATAACTTTGTAAATTAAAATTCAAACTAGTTGAAACAAACGGCATTATACTAAGAAAGTTAAACTCTATAACATGCTAAAATTTGAACAAAATCGTATGAGCCGTTTTCGAGAAAAAAATTCAAAATTTTCAAAATTTTTAATTTTTTGAATAACTTTGTAAATTAAAATTCAAACTAGTTGAAACAAACGGCATTATACTAAGAAAATTAAACTCTATTTTATGGTAAAATTTGAACAAAATGTAACAAACCGTTTTCGAAAAAAATTTTCAAAATTTTTAATTTTTTGAATAACTTTGTAAATAAAATTTCAAACTAGTTGAAACAAACGGCAATATACTAAGAAAGTTAAACTCTATAACATGCTAAAATTTGAACAAAATCGTATGAGCCGTTTTCGAGAAAAAAATTCAAAATTTTCAAAATTTTTAATTTTTTGAATAACTTTGTAAATTAAAATTCAAACTAGTTGAAACAAACGGCATTATACTAAGAAAATTAAACTCTATTTTATGCTAAAATTTGAACAAAATGTAACGAGCTGTTTTCGAAAAAAAATTTCAAAATTTTTAATTTTTTGAATAACTTTGTAAATTAAAACTCAAACTAGTTGAAACAAACAGCATTATACTAAGAAAGTTAAACTCTATAACATGCTAAAATTTGAACAAAATGTAACGAGCCGTTTTCGAAAAAAAATTTCAAAATTTTTAATTTTTTGAATAACTTTGTAAATTAAAATTCAAACTAGTTGAAACAAACGGCATTATACTAAGAAAGTTAAACTCTATAACATGCTAAAATTTGAACAAAATCGTATGAGCCGTTTTCGAGAAAAAAATTCAAAATTTTCAAAATTTTTAATTTTTTGAATAACTTTGTAAATTAAAATTCAAACTAGTTGAAACAAACGGCATTATACTAAGAAAATTAAACTCTATTTTATGGTAAAATTTGAACAAAATGTAACAAACCGTTTTCGAAAAAAATTTTCAAAATTTTTAATTTTTTGTATAACTTTGTAAATAAAATTTCAAACTAGTTGAAACAAACGGCAATATACTAAGAAAGTTAAACTCTATAACATGCTAAAATTTGAACAAAATCGTATGAGCCGTTTTCGAGAAAAAAATTCAAAATTTTCAAAATTTTTAATTTTTTGAATAACTTTGTAAATTAAAATTCAAACTAGTTGAAACAAACGGCATTATACTAAGAAAATTAAACTCTATTTTATGCTAAAATTTGAACAAAATGTAACGAGCTGTTTTCGAAAAAAATTTTCAAAATTTTTAATTTTTTGAATAACTTTGTAAATTAAAACTCAAACTAGTTGAAACAAACAGCATTATACTAAGAAAGTTAAACTCTATAACATGCTAAAATTTGAACAAAATGTAACGAGCCGTTTTCGAAAAAAAATTTTAAAATTTTTAATTTTTTGAATAACTTTGTAAATTAAAATTCAAACTAGTTGAAACAAACGGCATTATACTAAGAAAGTTAAACTCTATAACATGCTAAAATTTGAACAAAATCGTATGAGCCGTTTTCGAGAAAAAAATTCAAAATTTTCAAAATTTTTAATTTTTTGAATAACTTTGTAAATTAAAATTCAAACTAGTTGAAACAAACGGCATTATACTAAGAAAATTAAACTCTATTTTATGGTAAAATTTGAACAAAATGTAACAAACCGTTTTCGAAAAAAATTTTCAAAATTTTTAATTTTTTGAATAACTTTGTAAATAAAATTTCAAACTAGTTGAAACAAACGGCAATATACTAAGAAAGTTAAACTCTATAACATGCTAAAATTTGAACAAAATCGTATGAGCCGTTTTCGAGAAAAAAATTCAAAATTTTCAAAATTTTTAATTTTTTGAATAACTTTGTAAATTAAAATTCAAACTAGTTAAAACAAACAGCATTATACTAAGAAAATTAAACTCTATTTTATGCTAAAATTTGAACAAAATGTAACGAGCCGTTTTCGAAAAAAATTTTCAAAATTTTTAATTTTTTGAATAACTTTGTAAATTAAAATTCAAACTAGTTGAAACAAACAGCATTATACTAAGAAAGTTAAACTCTATAACATGCTAAAATTTGAACAAAATGTAACGAGCCGTTTTCGAAAAAAAATTTTAAAATTTTTAATTTTTTGAATAACTTTGTAAATTAAAATTCAAACTAGTTGAAACAAACGGCATTATACTAAGAAAGTTAAACTCTATAACATGCTAAAATTTGAACAAAATCGTATGAGCCGTTTTCGAGAAAAAAATTCAAAATTTTCAAAATTTTTAATTTTTTGAATAACTTTGTAAATAAAATTTCAAACTAGTTGAAACAAACGGCAATATACTAAGAAAGTTAAACTCTATAACATGCTAAAATTTGAACAAAATCGTATGAGCCGTTTTCGAGAAAAAAATTCAAAATTTTCAAAATTTTTAATTTTTTGAATAACTTTGTAAATTAAAATTCAAACTAGTTGAAACAAACGGCAATATACTAAGAAAGTTAAACTCTATAACATGCTAAAATTTGAACAAAATCGTATGAGCCGTTTTCGAGAAAAAAATTCAAAATTTTCAAAATTTTTAATTTTTTGAATAACTTTGTAAATTAAAATTCAAACTAGTTAAAACAAACAGCATTATACTAAGAAAATTAAACTCTATTTTATGCTAAAATTTGAACAAAATGTAACGAGCCGTTTTCGAAAAAAATTTTCAAAATTTTTAATTTTTTGAATAACTTTGTAAATTAAAATTCAAACTAGTTGAAACAAACAGCATTATACTAAGAAAGTTAAACTCTATAACATGCTAAAATTTGAACAAAATGTAACGAGCCGTTTTCGAAAAAAAATTTTAAAATTTTTAATTTTTTGAATAACTTTGTAAATTAAAATTCAAACTAGTTGAAACAAACGGCATTATACTAAGAAAGTTAAACTCTATAACATGCTAAAATTTGAACAAAATCGTATGAGCCGTTTTCGAGAAAAAAATTCAAAATTTTCAAAATTTTTAATTTTTTGAATAACTTTGTAAATAAAATTTCAAACTAGTTGAAACAAACGGCAATATACTAAGAAAGTTAAACTCTATAACATGCTAAAATTTGAACAAAATCGTATGAGCCGTTTTCGAGAAAAAAATTCAAAATTTTCAAAATTTTTAATTTTTTGAATAACTTTGTAAATTAAAATTCAAACTAGTTGAAACAAACGGCAATATACTAAGAAAGTTAAACTCTATAACATGCTAAAATTTGAACAAAATCGTATGAGCCGTTTTCGAGAAAAAAATTCAAAATTTTCAAAATTTTTAATTTTTTGAATAACTTTGTAAATTAAAATTCAAACTAGTTAAAACAAACAGCATTATACTAAGAAAATTAAACTCTATTTTATGCTAAAATTTGAACAAAATGTAACGAGCCGTTTTCGAAAAAAATTTTCAAAATTTTTAATTTTTTGAATAACTTTGTAAATTAAAATTCAAACTAGTTGAAACAAACAGCATTATACTAAGAAAGTTAAACTCTATAACATGCTAAAATTTGAACAAAATGTAACGAGCCGTTTTCGAAAAAAAATTTTAAAATTTTTAATTTTTTGAATAACTTTGTAAATTAAAATTCAAACTAGTTGAAACAAACGGCATTATACTAAGAAAGTTAAACTCTATAACATGCTAAAATTTGAACAAAATCGTATGAGCCGTTTTCGAGAAAAAAATTCAAAATTTTCAAAATTTTTAATTTTTTGAATAACTTTGTAAATAAAATTTCAAACTAGTTGAAACAAACGGCAATATACTAAGAAAGTTAAACTCTATAACATGCTAAAATTTGAACAAAATCGTATGAGCCGTTTTCGAGAAAAAAATTCAAAATTTTCAAAATTTTTAATTTTTTGAATAACTTTGTAAATTAAAATTCAAACTAGTTGAAACAAACGGCAATATACTAAGAAAGTTAAACTCTATAACATGCTAAAATTTGAACAAAATCGTATGAGCCGTTTTCGAGAAAAAAATTCAAAATTTTCAAAATTTTTAATTTTTTGAATAACTTTGTAAATTAAAATTCAAACTAGTTAAAACAAACAGCATTATACTAAGAAAATTAAACTCTATTTTATGCTAAAATTTGAACAAAATGTAACGAGCCGTTTTCGAAAAAAATTTTCAAAATTTTTAATTTTTTGAATAACTTTGTAAATTAAAATTCAAACTAGTTGAAACAAACAGCATTATACTAAGAAAGTTAAACTCTATAACATGCTAAAATTTGAACAAAATGTAACGAGCCGTTTTCGAAAAAAAATTTTAAAATTTTTAATTTTTTGAATAACTTTGTAAATTAAAATTCAAACTAGTTGAAACAAACGGCATTATACTAAGAAAGTTAAACTCTATAACATGCTAAAATTTGAACAAAATCGTATGAGCCGTTTTCGAGAAAAAAATTCAAAATTTTCAAAATTTTTAATTTTTTGAATAACTTTGTAAATAAAATTTCAAACTAGTTGAAACAAACGGCAATATACTAAGAAAGTTAAACTCTATAACATGCTAAAATTTGAACAAAATCGTATGAGCCGTTTTCGAGAAAAAAATTCAAAATTTTCAAAATTTTTAATTTTTTGAATAACTTTGTAAATTAAAATTCAAACTAGTTGAAACAAACGGCATTATACTAAGAAAATTAAACTCTATTTTATGCTAAAATTTGAACAAAATGTAACGAGCCGTTTTCGAAAAAAATTTTCAAAATTTTTAATTTTTTGAATAACTTTGTAAATTAAAATTCAAACTAGTTGAAACAAACGGCATTATACTAAGAAAGTTAAACTCTATAACATGCTAAAATTTGAACAAAATCGTATGAGCCGTTTTCGAGAAAAAAATTCAAAATTTTCAAAATTTTTAATTTTTTGAATAACTTTGTAAATAAAATTTCAAACTAGTTGAAACAAACGGCAATATACTAAGAAAGTTAAACTCTATAACATGCTAAAATTTGAACAAAATCGTATGAGCCGTTTTCGAGAAAAAAATTCAAAATTTTCAAAATTTTTAATTTTTTGAATAACTTTGTAAATTAAAATTCAAACTAGTTGAAACAAACGGCATTATACTAAGAAAATTAAACTCTATTTTATGCTAAAATTTGAACAAAATGTAACGAGCCGTTTTCGAAAAAAATTTTCAAAATTTTTAATTTTTTGAATAACTTTGTAAATTAAAATTCAAACTAGTTGAAACAAACGGCATTATACTAAGAAAGTTAAACTCTATAACATGCTAAAATTTGAACAAAATCGTATGAGCCGTTTTCGAGAAAAAAATTCAACATTTTCAAAATTTTTAATTTTTTGAATAACTTTGTAAATAAAATTTCAAACTAGTTGAAACAAACGGCAATATACTAAGAAAGTTAAACTCTATAACATGCTAAAATTTGAACAAAATCGTATGAGCCGTTTTCGAGAAAAAAATTCAAAATTTTCAAAATTTTTAATTTTTTGAATAACTTTGTAAATTAAAATTCAAACTAGTTGAAACAAACGGCATTATACTAAGAAAATTAAACTCTATTTTATGGTAAAATTTGAACAAAATGTAACAAACCGTTTTCGAAAAAAATTTTCAAAATTTTTAATTTTTTGTATAACTTTGTAAATAAAATTTCAAACTAGTTGAAACAAACGGCAATATACTAAGAAAGTTAAACTCTATAACATGCTAAAATTTGAACAAAATCGTATGAGCCGTTTTCGAGAAAAAAATTCAAAATTTTCAAAATTTTTAATTTTTTGAATAACTTTGTAAATTAAAATTCAAACTAGTTGAAACAAACGGCATTATACTAAGAAAATTAAACTCTATTTTATGCTAAAATTTTAACAAAATGTAACGAGCTGTTTTCGAAAAAAATTTTCAAAATTTTTAATTTTTTGTATAACTTTGTAAATAAAATTTCAAACTAGTTGAAACAAACGGCAATATACTAAGAAAGTTAAACTCTATAACATGCTAAAATTTGAACAAAATCGTATGAGCCGTTTTCGAGAAAAAAATTCAACATTTTCAAAATTTTTAATTTTTTGAATAACTTTGTAAATAAAATTTCAAACTAGTTGAAACAAACGGCAATATACTAAGAAAGTTAAACTCTATAACATGCTAAAATTTGAACAAAATCGTATGAGCCGTTTTCGAGAAAAAAATTCAAAATTTTCAAAATTTTTAATTTTTTGAATAACTTTGTAAATTAAAATTCAAACTAGTTGAAACAAACGGCATTATACTAAGAAAATTAAACTCTATTTTATGGTAAAATTTGAACAAAATGTAACAAACCGTTTTCGAAAAAAATTTTCAAAATTTTTAATTTTTTGTATAACTTTGTAAATAAAATTTCAAACTAGTTGAAACAAACGGCAATATACTAAGAAAGTTAAACTCTATAACATGCTAAAATTTGAACAAAATCGTATGAGCCGTTTTCGAGAAAAAAATTCAAAATTTTCAAAATTTTTAATTTTTTGAATAACTTTGTAAATTAAAATTCAAACTAGTTGAAACAAACGGCATTATACTAAGAAAATTAAACTCTATTTTATGCTAAAATTTTAACAAAATGTAACGAGCTGTTTTCGAAAAAAATTTTCAAAATTTTTAATTTTTTGTATAACTTTGTAAATAAAATTTCAAACTAGTTGAAACAAACGGCAATATACTAAGAAAGTTAAACTCTATAACATGCTAAAATTTGAACAAAATCGTATGAGCCGTTTTCGAGAAAAAAATTCAACATTTTCAAAATTTTTAATTTTTTGAATAACTTTGTAAATAAAATTTCAAACTAGTTGAAACAAACGGCAATATACTAAGAAAGTTAAACTCTATAACATGCTAAAATTTGAACAAAATCGTATGAGCCGTTTTCGAGAAAAAAATTCAAAATTTTCAAAATTTTTAATTTTTTGAATAACTTTGTAAATTAAAATTCAAACTAGTTGAAACAAACGGCATTATACTAAGAAAATTAAACTCTATTTTATGGTAAAATTTGAACAAAATGTAACAAACCGTTTTCGAAAAAAATTTTCAAAATTTTTAATTTTTTGTATAACTTTGTAAATAAAATTTCAAACTAGTTGAAACAAACGGCAATATACTAAGAAAGTTAAACTCTATAACATGCTAAAATTTGAACAAAATCGTATGAGCCGTTTTCGAGAAAAAAATTCAAAATTTTCAAAATTTTTAATTTTTTGAATAACTTTGTAAATTAAAATTCAAACTAGTTGAAACAAACGGCATTATACTAAGAAAATTAAACTCTATTTTATGCTAAAATTTGAACAAAATGTAACGAGCTGTTTTCGAAAAAAATTTTCAAAATTTTTAATTTTTTGAATAACTTTGTAAATTAAAACTCAAACTAGTTGAAACAAACAGCATTATACTAAGAAAGTTAAACTCTATAACATGCTGAAATTTGAACAAAATGTAACGAGCCGTTTTCGAAAAAAAATTTTAAAATTTTTAATTTTTTGAATAACTTTGTAAATTAAAATTCAAACTAGTTGAAACAAACGGCATTATACTAAGAAAGTTAAACTCTATAACATGCTAAAATTTGAACAAAATCGTATGAGCCGTTTTCGAGAAAAAAATTCAAAATTTTCAAAATTTTTAATTTTTTGAATAACTTTGTAAATAAAATTTCAAACTAGTTGAAACAAACGGCAATATACTAAGAAAGTTAAACTCTATAACATGCTAAAATTTGAACAAAATCGTATGAGCCGTTTTCGAGAAAAAAATTCAAAATTTTCAAAATTTTTAATTTTTTGAATAACTTTGTAAATTAAAATTCAAACTAGTTGAAACAAACGGCATTATACTAAGAAAATTAAACTCTATTTTATGCTAAAATTTGAACAAAATGTAACGAGCCGTTTTCGAAAAAAATTTTCAAAATTTTTAATTTTTTGAATAACTTTGTAAATTAAAATTCAAACTAGTTGAAACAAACGGCATTATACTAAGAAAGTTAAACTCTATAACATGCTAAAATTTGAACAAAATCGTATGAGCCGTTTTCGAGAAAAAAATTCAAAATTTTCAAAATTTTTAATTTTTTGAATAACTTTGTAAATAAAATTTCAAACTAGTTGAAACAAACGGCAATATACTAAGAAAGTTAAACTCTATAACATGCTAAAATTTGAACAAAATCGTATGAGCCGTTTTCGAGAAAAAAATTCAAAATTTTCAAAATTTTTAATTTTTTGAATAACTTTGTAAATTAAAATTCAAACTAGTTGAAACAAACGGCATTATACTAAGAAAATTAAACTCTATTTTATGCTAAAATTTGAACAAAATGTAACGAGCCGTTTTCGAAAAAAATTTTCAAAATTTTTAATTTTTTGAATAACTTTGTAAATTAAAATTCAAACTAGTTGAAACAAACGGCATTATACTAAGAAAGTTAAACTCTATAACATGCTAAAATTTGAACAAAATCGTATGAGCCGTTTTCGAGAAAAAAATTCAACATTTTCAAAATTTTTAATTTTTTGAATAACTTTGTAAATAAAATTTCAAACTAGTTGAAACAAACGGCAATATACTAAGAAAGTTAAACTCTATAACATGCTAAAATTTGAACAAAATCGTATGAGCCGTTTTCGAGAAAAAAATTCAAAATTTTCAAAATTTTTAATTTTTTGAATAACTTTGTAAATTAAAATTCAAACTAGTTGAAACAAACGGCATTATACTAAGAAAATTAAACTCTATTTTATGCTAAAATTTGAACAAAATGTAACAAACCGTTTTCGAAAAAAATTTTCAAAATTTTTAATTTTTTGAATAACTTTGTAAATTAAAACTCAAACTAGTTGAAACAAACAGCATTATACTAAGAAAGTTAAACTCTATAACATGCTAAAATTTGAACAAAATGTAACGAGCCGTTTTCGAAAAAAAATTTTAAAATTTTTAATTTTTTGAATAACTTTGTAAATTAAAATTCAAACTAGTTGAAACAAACGGCATTATACTAAGAAAGTTAAACTCTATAACATGCTAAAATTTGAACAAAATCGTATGAGCCGTTTTCGAGAAAAAAATTCAAAATTTTCAAAATTTTTAATTTTTTGAATAACTTTGTAAATAAAATTTCAAACTAGTTGAAACAAACGGCAATATACTAAGAAAGTTAAACTCTATAACATGCTAAAATTTGAACAAAATCGTATGAGCCGTTTTCGAGAAAAAAATTCAAAATTTTCAAAATTTTTAATTTTTTGAATAACTTAGTAAATTAAAATTCAAACTAGTTGAAACAAACGGCATTATACTAAGAAAATTAAACTCTATTTTATGCTAAAATTTGAACAAAATGTAACGAGCCGTTTTCGAAAAAAATTTTCAAAATTTTTAATTTTTTGAATAACTTTGTAAATTAAAACTCAAACTAGTTGAAACAAACAGCATTATACTAAGAAAGTTAAACTCTATAACATGCTAAAATTTGAACAAAATGTAACGAGCCGTTTTCGAAAAAAAATTTTAAAATTTTTAATTTTTTGAATAACTTTGTAAATTAAAATTCAAACTAGTTGAAACAAACGGCATTATACTAAGAAAGTTAAACTCTATAACATGCTAAAATTTGAACAAAATCGTATGAGCCGTTTTCGAGAAAAAAATTCAAAATTTTCAAAATTTTTAATTTTTTGAATAACTTTGTAAATAAAATTTCAAACTAGTTGAAACAAACGGCATTATACTAAGAAAATTAAACTCTATTTTATGCTAAAATTTGAACAAAATGTAACGAGCCGTTTTCGAAAAAAATTTTCAAAATTTTTAATTTTTTGAATAACTTTGTAAATTAAAACTCAAACTAGTTGAAACAAACAGCATTATACTAAGAAAGTTAAACTCTATAACATGCTAAAATTTGAACAAAATGTAACGAGCCGTTTTCGAAAAAAAATTTTAAAATTTTTAATTTTTTGAATAACTTTGTAAATTAAAATTCAAACTAGTTGAAACAAACGGCAATATACTAAGAAAGTTAAACTCTATAACATGCTAAAATTTGAACAAAATCGTATGAGCCGTTTTCGAGAAAAAAATTCAAAATTTTCAAAATTTTTAATTTTTTGAATAACTTTGTAAATTAAAATTCAAACTAGTTGAAACAAACGGCATTATACTAAGAAAATTAAACTCTATTTTATGCTAAAATTTGAACAAAATGTAACGAGCCGTTTTCGAAAAAAATTTTCAAAATTTTTAATTTTTTGAATAACTTTGTAAATTAAAATTCAAACTAGTTGAAACAAACGGCATTATACTAAGAAAGTTAAACTCTATAACATGCTAAAATTTGAACAAAATCGTATGAGCCGTTTTCGAGAAAAAAATTCAAAATTTTCAAAATTTTTAATTTTTTGAATAACTTTGTAAATAAAATTTCAAACTAGTTGAAACAAACGGCAATATACTAAGAAAGTTAAACTCTATAACATGCTAAAATTTGAACAAAATCGTATGAGCCGTTTTCGAGAAAAAAATTCAAAATTTTCAAAATTTTTAATTTTTTGAATAACTTTGTAAATTAAAATTCAAACTAGTTGAAACAAACGGCATTATACTAAGAAAATTAAACTCTATTTTATGCTAAAATTTGAACAAAATGTAACGAGCCGTTTTCGAAAAAAATTTTCAAAATTTTTAATTTTTTGAATAACTTTGTAAATTAAAATTCAAACTAGTTGAAACAAACGGCATTATACTAAGAAAGTTAAACTCTATAACATGCTAAAATTTGAACAAAATCGTATGAGCCGTTTTCGAGAAAAAAATTCAACATTTTCAAAATTTTTAATTTTTTGAATAACTTTGTAAATAAAATTTCAAACTAGTTGAAACAAACGGCAATATACTAAGAAAGTTAAACTCTATAACATGCTAAAATTTGAACAAAATCGTATGAGCCGTTTTCGAGAAAAAAATTCAAAATTTTCAAAATTTTTAATTTTTTGAATAACTTTGTAAATTAAAATTCAAACTAGTTGAAACAAACGGCATTATACTAAGAAAATTAAACTCTATTTTATGCTAAAATTTGAACAAAATGTAACAAACCGTTTTCGAAAAAAATTTTCAAAATTTTTAATTTTTTGTATAACTTTGTAAATAAAATTTCAAACTAGTTGAAACAAACGGCAATATACTAAGAAAGTTAAACTCTATAACATGCTAAAATTTGAACAAAATCGTATGAGCCGTTTTCGAGAAAAAAATTCAAAATTTTCAAAATTTTTAATTTTTTGAATAACTTTGTAAATTAAAATTCAAACTAGTTGAAACAAACGGCATTATACTAAGAAAATTAAACTCTATTTTATGCTAAAATTTGAACAAAATGTAACGAGCTGTTTTCGAAAAAAATTTTCAAAATTTTTAATTTTTTGAATAACTTTGTAAATTAAAACTCAAACTAGTTGAAACAAACAGCATTATACTAAGAAAGTTAAACTCTATAACATGCTAAAATTTGAACAAAATGTAACGAGCCGTTTTCGAAAAAAAATTTTAAAATTTTTAATTTTTTGAATAACTTTGTAAATTAAAATTCAAACTAGTTGAAACAAACGGCATTATACTAAGAAAGTTAAACTCTATAACATGCTAAAATTTGAACAAAATCGTATGAGCCGTTTTCGAGAAAAAAATTCAAAATTTTCAAAATTTTTAATTTTTTGAATAACTTTGTAAATAAAATTTCAAACTAGTTGAAACAAACGGCAATATACTAAGAAAGTTAAACTCTATAACATGCTAAAATTTGAACAAAATCGTATGAGCCGTTTTCGAGAAAAAAATTCAAAATTTTCAAAATTTTTAATTTTTTGAATAACTTTGTAAATTAAAATTCAAACTAGTTGAAACAAACGGCATTATACTAAGAAAGTTAAACTCTATAACATGCTAAAATTTGAACAAAATCGTATGAGCCGTTTTCGAGAAAAAAATTCAACATTTTCAAAATTTTTAATTTTTTGAATAACTTTGTAAATAAAATTTCAAACTAGTTGAAACAAACGGCAATATACTAAGAAAGTTAAACTCTATAACATGCTAAAATTTGAACAAAATCGTATGAGCCGTTTTCGAGAAAAAAATTCAAAATTTTCAAAATTTTTAATTTTTTGAATAACTTTGTAAATAAAATTTCAAACTAGTTGAAACAAACGGCAATATACTAAGAAAGTTAAACTCTATAACATGCTAAAATTTGAACAAAATCGTATGAGCCGTTTTCGAGAAAAAAATTCAAAATTTTCAAAATTTTTAATTTTTTGAATAACTTTGTAAATTAAAATTCAAACTAGTTGAAACAAACGGCATTATACTAAGAAAATTAAACTCTATTTTATGGTAAAATTTGAACAAAATGTAACAAACCGTTTTCGAAAAAAATTTTCAAAATTTTTAATTTTTTGTATAACTTTGTAAATAAAATTTCAAACTAGTTGAAACAAACGGCAATATACTAAGAAAGTTAAACTCTATAACATGCTAAAATTTGAACAAAATCGTATGAGCCGTTTTCGAGAAAAAAATTCAAAATTTTCAAAATTTTTAATTTTTTGAATAACTTTGTAAATTAAAATTCAAACTAGTTGAAACAAACGGCATTATACTAAGAAAATTAAACTCTATTTTATGCTAAAATTTGAACAAAATGTAACGAGCTGTTTTCGAAAAAAATTTTCAAAATTTTTAATTTTTTGAATAACTTTGTAAATTAAAACTCAAACTAGTTGAAACAAACAGCATTATACTAAGAAAGTTAAACTCTATAACATGCTAAAATTTGAACAAAATGTAACGAGCCGTTTTCGAAAAAAAATTTTAAAATTTTTAATTTTTTGAATAACTTTGTAAATTAAATTTCAAACTAGTTGAAACAAACGGCAATATACTAAGAAAGTTAAACTCTATAACATGCTAAAATTTGAACAAAATCGTATGAGCCGTTTTCGAGAAAAAAATTCAAAATTTTCAAAATTTTTAATTTTTTGAATAACTTTGTAAATTAAAATTCAAACTAGTTGAAACAAACGGCATTATACTAAGAAAATTAAACTCTATTTTATGCTTAAATTTGAACAAAATGTAACAAACCGTTTTCGAAAAAAATTTTCAAAATTTTTAATTTTTTGTATAACTTTGTAAATAAAATTTCAAACTAGTTGAAACAAACGGCAATATACTAAGAAAGTTAAACTCTATAACATGCTAAAATTTGAACAAAATCGTATGAGCCGTTTTCGAGAAAAAAATTCAAAATTTTCAAAATTTTTAATTTTTTGAATAACTTTGTAAATTAAAATTCAAACTAGTTGAAACAAACGGCATTATACTAAGAAAATTAAACTCTATTTTATGCTAAAATTTGAACAAAATGTAACGAGCTGTTTTCGAAAAAAATTTTCAAAATTTTTAATTTTTTGAATAACTTTGTAAATTAAAACTCAAACTAGTTGAAACAAACAGCATTATACTAAGAAAGTTAAACTCTATAACATGCTAAAATTTGAACAAAATGTAACGAGCCGTTTTCGAAAAAAAATTTTAAAATTTTTAATTTTTTGAATAACTTTGTAAATTAAAATTCAAACTAGTTGAAACAAACGGCATTATACTAAGAAAGTTAAACTCTATAACATGCTAAAATTTGAACAAAATCGTATGAGCCGTTTTCGAGAAAAAAATTCAAAATTTTCAAAATTTTTAATTTTTTGAATAACTTTGTAAATAAAATTTCAAACCAGTTGAAACAAACGGCAATATACTAAGAAAGTTAAACTCTATAACATGCTAAAATTTGAACAAAATCGTATGAGCCGTTTTCGAGAAAAAAATTCAAAATTTTCAAAATTTTTAATTTTTTGAATAACTTTGTAAATTAAAATTCAAACTAGTTGAAACAAACGGCATTATACTAAGAAAGTTAAACTCTATAACATGCTAAAATTTGAACAAAATCGTATGAGCCGTTTTCGAGAAAAAAATTCAACATTTTCAAAATTTTTAATTTTTTGAATAACTTTGTAAATAAAATTTCAAACTAGTTGAAACAAACGGCAATATACTAAGAAAGTTAAACTCTATAACATGCTAAAATTTGAACAAAATCGTATGAGCCGTTTTCGAGAAAAAAATTCAAAATTTTCAAAATTTTTAATTTTTTGAATAACTTTGTAAATAAAATTTCAAACTAGTTGAAACAAACGGCAATATACTAAGAAAGTTAAACTCTATAACATGCTAAAATTTGAACAAAATCGTATGAGCCGTTTTCGAGAAAAAAATTCAAAATTTTCAAAATTTTTAATTTTTTGAATAACTTTGTAAATTAAAATTCAAACTAGTTGAAACAAACGGCATTATACTAAGAAAATTAAACTCTATTTTATGGTAAAATTTGAACAAAATGTAACAAACCGTTTTCGAAAAAAATTTTCAAAATTTTTAATTTTTTGTATAACTTTGTAAATAAAATTTCAAACTAGTTGAAACAAACGGCAATATACTAAGAAAGTTAAACTCTATAACATGCTAAAATTTGAACAAAATCGTATGAGCCGTTTTCGAGAAAAAAATTCAAAATTTTCAAAATTTTTAATTTTTTGAATAACTTTGTAAATTAAAATTCAAACTAGTTGAAACAAACGGCATTATACTAAGAAAATTAAACTCTATTTTATGCTAAAATTTGAACAAAATGTAACGAGCTGTTTTCGAAAAAAATTTTCAAAATTTTTAATTTTTTGAATAACTTTGTAAATTAAAACTCAAACTAGTTGAAACAAACAGCATTATACTAAGAAAGTTAAACTCTATAACATGCTAAAATTTGAACAAAATGTAACGAGCCGTTTTCGAAAAAAAATTTTAAAATTTTTAATTTTTTGAATAACTTTGTAAATTAAATTTCAAACTAGTTGAAACAAACGGCAATATACTAAGAAAGTTAAACTCTATAACATGCTAAAATTTGAACAAAATCGTATGAGCCGTTTTCGAGAAAAAAATTCAAAATTTTCAAAATTTTTAATTTTTTGAATAACTTTGTAAATTAAAATTCAAACTAGTTGAAACAAACGGCATTATACTAAGAAAATTAAACTCTATTTTATGCTTAAATTTGAACAAAATGTAACAAACCGTTTTCGAAAAAAATTTTCAAAATTTTTAATTTTTTGTATAACTTTGTAAATAAAATTTCAAACTAGTTGAAACAAACGGCAATATACTAAGAAAGTTAAACTCTATAACATGCTAAAATTTGAACAAAATCGTATGAGCCGTTTTCGAGAAAAAAATTCAAAATTTTCAAAATTTTTAATTTTTTGAATAACTTTGTAAATTAAAATTCAAACTAGTTGAAACAAACGGCATTATACTAAGAAAATTAAACTCTATTTTATGCTAAAATTTGAACAAAATGTAACGAGCTGTTTTCGAAAAAAATTTTCAAAATTTTTAATTTTTTGAATAACTTTGTAAATTAAAACTCAAACTAGTTGAAACAAACAGCATTATACTAAGAAAGTTAAACTCTATAACATGCTAAAATTTGAACAAAATGTAACGAGCCGTTTTCGAAAAAAAATTTTAAAATTTTTAATTTTTTGAATAACTTTGTAAATTAAAATTCAAACTAGTTGAAACAAACGGCATTATACTAAGAAAGTTAAACTCTATAACATGCTAAAATTTGAACAAAATCGTATGAGCCGTTTTCGAGAAAAAAATTCAAAATTTTCAAAATTTTTAATTTTTTGAATAACTTTGTAAATAAAATTTCAAACCAGTTGAAACAAACGGCAATATACTAAGAAAGTTAAACTCTATAACATGCTAAAATTTGAACAAAATCGTATGAGCCGTTTTCGAGAAAAAAATTCAAAATTTTCAAAATTTTTAATTTTTTGAATAACTTTGTAAATTAAAATTCAAACTAGTTGAAACAAACGGCATTATACTAAGAAAATTAAACTCTATTTTATGCTAAAATTTGAACAAAATGTAACGAGCCGTTTTCGAAAAAAATTTTCAAAATTTTTAATTTTTTGAATAACTTTGTAAATTAAAATTCAAACTAGTTGAAACAAACGGCATTATACTAAGAAAGTTAAACTCTATAACATGCTAAAATTTGAACAAAATCGTATGAGCCGTTTTCGAGAAAAAAATTCAACATTTTCAAAATTTTTAATTTTTTGAATAACTTTGTAAATAAAATTTCAAACTAGTTGAAACAAACGGCAATATACTAAGAAAGTTAAACTCTATAACATGCTAAAATTTGAACAAAATCGTATGAGCCGTTTTCGAGAAAAAAATTCAAAATTTTCAAAATTTTTAATTTTTTGAATAACTTTGTAAATTAAAATTCAAACTAGTTGAAACAAACGGCATTATACTAAGAAAATTAAACTCTATTTTATGCTAAAATTTGAACAAAATGTAACGAGCTGTTTTCGAAAAAAATTTTCAAAATTTTTAATTTTTTGAATAACTTTGTAAATTAAAACTCAAACTAGTTGAAACAAACAGCATTATACTAAGAAAGTTAAACTCTATAACATGCTAAAATTTGAACAAAATGTAACGAGCCGTTTTCGAAAAAAAATTTTAAAATTTTTAATTTTTTGAATAACTTTGTAAATTAAATTTCAAACTAGTTGAAACAAACGGCAATATACTAAGAAAGTTAAACTCTATAACATGCTAAAATTTGAACAAAATCGTATGAGCCGTTTTCGAGAAAAAAATTCAAAATTTTCAAAATTTTTAATTTTTTGAATAACTTTGTAAATTAAAATTCAAACTAGTTGAAACAAACGGCATTATACTAAGAAAATTAAACTCTATTTTATGCTAAAATTTGAACAAAATGTAACAAACCGTTTTCGAAAAAAAATTTCAAAATTTTTAATTTTTTGTATAACTTTGTAAATAAAATTTCAAACTAGTTGAAACAAACGGCAATATACTAAGAAAGTTAAACTCTATAACATGCTAAAATTTGAACAAAATCGTATGAGCCGTTTTCGAGAAAAAAATTCAAAATTTTCAAAATTTTTAATTTTTTGAATAACTTTGTAAATTAAAATTCAAACTAGTTGAAACAAACGGCATTATACTAAGAAAATTAAACTCTATTTTATGCTAAAATTTGAACAAAATGTAACGAGCTGTTTTCGAAAAAAATTTTCAAAATTTTTAATTTTTTGAATAACTTTGTAAATTAAAACTCAAACTAGTTGAAACAAACAGCATTATACTAAGAAAGTTAAACTCTATAACATGCTAAAATTTGAACAAAATGTAACGAGCCGTTTTCGAAAAAAAATTTTAAAATTTTTAATTTTTTGAATAACTTTGTAAATTAAAATTCAAACTAGTTGAAACAAACGGCATTATACTAAGAAAGTTAAACTCTATAACATGCTAAAATTTGAACAAAATCGTATGAGCCGTTTTCGAGAAAAAAATTCAAAATTTTCAAAATTTTTAATTTTTTGAATAACTTTGTAAATTAAAATTCAAACTAGTTGAAACAAACGGCATTATACTAAGAAAATTAAACTCTATTTTATGCTAAAATTTGAACAAAATGTAACAAACCGTTTTCGAAAAAAAATTTCAAAATTTTTAATTTTTTGTATAACTTTGTAAATAAAATTTCAAACTAGTTGAAACAAACGGCAATATACTAAGAAAGTTAAACTCTATAACATGCTAAAATTTGAACAAAATCGTATGAGCCGTTTTCGAGAAAAAAATTCAAAATTTTCAAAATTTTTAATTTTTTGAATAACTTTGTAAATTAAAATTCAAACTAGTTGAAACAAACGGCATTATACTAAGAAAATTAAACTCTATTTTATGCTAAAATTTGAACAAAATGTAACGAGCTGTTTTCGAAAAAAATTTTCAAAATTTTTAATTTTTTGAATAACTTTGTAAATTAAAACTCAAACTAGTTGAAACAAACAGCATTATACTAAGAAAGTTAAACTCTATAACATGCTAAAATTTGAACAAAATGTAACGAGCCGTTTTCGAAAAAAAATTTTAAAATTTTTAATTTTTTGAATAACTTTGTAAATTAAAATTCAAACTAGTTGAAACAAACGGCATTATACTAAGAAAGTTAAACTCTATAACATGCTAAAATTTGAACAAAATCGTATGAGCCGTTTTCGAGAAAAAAATTCAAAATTTTCAAAATTTTTAATTTTTTGAATAACTTTGTAAATAAAATTTCAAACCAGTTGAAACAAACGGCAATATACTAAGAAAGTTAAACTCTATAACATGCTAAAATTTGAACAAAATCGTATGAGCCGTTTTCGAGAAAAAAATTCAAAATTTTCAAAATTTTTAATTTTTTGAATAACTTTGTAAATTAAAATTCAAACTAGTTGAAACAAACGGCATTATACTAAGAAAATTAAACTCTATTTTATGCTAAAATTTGAACAAAATGTAACGAGCCGTTTTCGAAAAAAATTTTCAAAATTTTTAATTTTTTGAATAACTTTGTAAATTAAAATTCAAACTAGTTGAAACAAACGGCATTATACTAAGAAAGTTAAACTCTATAACATGCTAAAATTTGAACAAAATCGTATGAGCCGTTTTCGAGAAAAAAATTCAACATTTTCAAAATTTTTAATTTTTTGAATAACTTTGTAAATAAAATTTCAAACTAGTTGAAACAAACGGCAATATACTAAGAAAGTTAAACTCTATAACATGCTAAAATTTGAACAAAATCGTATGAGCCGTTTTCGAGAAAAAAATTCAAAATTTTCAAAATTTTTAATTTTTTGAATAACTTTGTAAATAAAATTTCAAACTAGTTGAAACAAACGGCAATATACTAAGAAAGTTAAACTCTATAACATGCTAAAATTTGAACAAAATCGTATGAGCCGTTTTCGAGAAAAAAATTCAAAATTTTCAAAATTTTTAATTTTTTGAATAACTTTGTAAATTAAAATTCAAACTAGTTGAAACAAACGGCATTATACTAAGAAAATTAAACTCTATTTTATGCTAAAATTTGAACAAAATGTAACGAGCTGTTTTCGAAAAAAATTTTCAAAATTTTTAATTTTTTGAATAACTTTGTAAATTAAAACTCAAACTAGTTGAAACAAACAGCATTATACTAAGAAAGTTAAACTCTATAACATGCTAAAATTTGAACAAAATGTAACGAGCCGTTTTCGAAAAAAAATTTTAAAATTTTTAATTTTTTGAATAACTTTGTAAATTAAAATTCAAACTAGTTGAAACAAACGGCATTATACTAAGAAAGTTAAACTCTATAACATGCTAAAATTTGAACAAAATCGTATGAGCCGTTTTCGAGAAAAAAATTCAAAATTTTCAAAATTTTTAATTTTTTGAATAACTTTGTAAATAAAATTTCAAACCAGTTGAAACAAACGGCAATATACTAAGAAAGTTAAACTCTATAACATGCTAAAATTTGAACAAAATCGTATGAGCCGTTTTCGAGAAAAAAATTCAAAATTTTCAAAATTTTTAATTTTTTGAATAACTTTGTAAATTAAAATTCAAACTAGTTGAAACAAACGGCATTATACTAAGAAAATTAAACTCTATTTTATGCTAAAATTTGAACAAAATGTAACGAGCCGTTTTCGAAAAAAATTTTCAAAATTTTTAATTTTTTGAATAACTTTGTAAATTAAAATTCAAACTAGTTGAAACAAACGGCATTATACTAAGAAAGTTAAACTCTATAACATGCTAAAATTTGAACAAAATCGTATGAGCCGTTTTCGAGAAAAAAATTCAACATTTTCAAAATTTTTAATTTTTTGAATAACTTTGTAAATAAAATTTCAAACTAGTTGAAACAAACGGCAATATACTAAGAAAGTTAAACTCTATAACATGCTAAAATTTGAACAAAATCGTATGAGCCGTTTTCGAGAAAAAAATTCAAAATTTTCAAAATTTTTAATTTTTTGAATAACTTTGTAAATTAAAATTCAAACTAGTTGAAACAAACGGCATTATACTAAGAAAATTAAACTCTATTTTATGCTAAAATTTGAACAAAATGTAACGAGCTGTTTTCGAAAAAAATTTTCAAAATTTTTAATTTTTTGAATAACTTTGTAAATTAAAACTCAAACTAGTTGAAACAAACAGCATTATACTAAGAAAGTTAAACTCTATAACATGCTAAAATTTGAACAAAATGTAACGAGCCGTTTTCGAAAAAAAATTTTAAAATTTTTAATTTTTTGAATAACTTTGTAAATTAAATTTCAAACTAGTTGAAACAAACGGCAATATACTAAGAAAGTTAAACTCTATAACATGCTAAAATTTGAACAAAATCGTATGAGCCGTTTTCGAGAAAAAAATTCAAAATTTTCAAAATTTTTAATTTTTTGAATAACTTTGTAAATTAAAATTCAAACTAGTTGAAACAAACGGCATTATACTAAGAAAATTAAACTCTATTTTATGCTAAAATTTGAACAAAATGTAACAAACCGTTTTCGAAAAAAAATTTCAAAATTTTTAATTTTTTGTATAACTTTGTAAATAAAATTTCAAACTAGTTGAAACAAACGGCAATATACTAAGAAAGTTAAACTCTATAACATGCTAAAATTTGAACAAAATCGTATGAGCCGTTTTCGAGAAAAAAATTCAAAATTTTCAAAATTTTTAATTTTTTGAATAACTTTGTAAATTAAAATTCAAACTAGTTGAAACAAACGGCATTATACTAAGAAAATTAAACTCTATTTTATGCTAAAATTTGAACAAAATGTAACGAGCTGTTTTCGAAAAAAATTTTCAAAATTTTTAATTTTTTGAATAACTTTGTAAATTAAAACTCAAACTAGTTGAAACAAACAGCATTATACTAAGAAAGTTAAACTCTATAACATGCTAAAATTTGAACAAAATGTAACGAGCCGTTTTCGAAAAAAAATTTTAAAATTTTTAATTTTTTGAATAACTTTGTAAATTAAAATTCAAACTAGTTGAAACAAACGGCATTATACTAAGAAAGTTAAACTCTATAACATGCTAAAATTTGAACAAAATCGTATGAGCCGTTTTCGAGAAAAAAATTCAAAATTTTCAAAATTTTTAATTTTTTGAATAACTTTGTAAATTAAAATTCAAACTAGTTGAAACAAACGGCATTATACTAAGAAAATTAAACTCTATTTTATGCTAAAATTTGAACAAAATGTAACAAACCGTTTTCGAAAAAAAATTTCAAAATTTTTAATTTTTTGTATAACTTTGTAAATAAAATTTCAAACTAGTTGAAACAAACGGCAATATACTAAGAAAGTTAAACTCTATAACATGCTAAAATTTGAACAAAATCGTATGAGCCGTTTTCGAGAAAAAAATTCAAAATTTTCAAAATTTTTAATTTTTTGAATAACTTTGTAAATTAAAATTCAAACTAGTTGAAACAAACGGCATTATACTAAGAAAATTAAACTCTATTTTATGCTAAAATTTGAACAAAATGTAACGAGCTGTTTTCGAAAAAAATTTTCAAAATTTTTAATTTTTTGAATAACTTTGTAAATTAAAACTCAAACTAGTTGAAACAAACAGCATTATACTAAGAAAGTTAAACTCTATAACATGCTAAAATTTGAACAAAATGTAACGAGCCGTTTTCGAAAAAAAATTTTAAAATTTTTAATTTTTTGAATAACTTTGTAAATTAAAATTCAAACTAGTTGAAACAAACGGCATTATACTAAGAAAGTTAAACTCTATAACATGCTAAAATTTGAACAAAATCGTATGAGCCGTTTTCGAGAAAAAAATTCAAAATTTTCAAAATTTTTAATTTTTTGAATAACTTTGTAAATAAAATTTCAAACCAGTTGAAACAAACGGCAATATACTAAGAAAGTTAAACTCTATAACATGCTAAAATTTGAACAAAATCGTATGAGCCGTTTTCGAGAAAAAAATTCAAAATTTTCAAAATTTTTAATTTTTTGAATAACTTTGTAAATTAAAATTCAAACTAGTTGAAACAAACGGCATTATACTAAGAAAATTAAACTCTATTTTATGCTAAAATTTGAACAAAATGTAACGAGCCGTTTTCGAAAAAAATTTTCAAAATTTTTAATTTTTTGAATAACTTTGTAAATTAAAATTCAAACTAGTTGAAACAAACGGCATTATACTAAGAAAGTTAAACTCTATAACATGCTAAAATTTGAACAAAATCGTATGAGCCGTTTTCGAGAAAAAAATTCAACATTTTCAAAATTTTTAATTTTTTGAATAACTTTGTAAATAAAATTTCAAACTAGTTGAAACAAACGGCAATATACTAAGAAAGTTAAACTCTATAACATGCTAAAATTTGAACAAAATCGTATGAGCCGTTTTCGAGAAAAAAATTCAAAATTTTCAAAATTTTTAATTTTTTGAATAACTTTGTAAATAAAATTTCAAACTAGTTGAAACAAACGGCAATATACTAAGAAAGTTAAACTCTATAACATGCTAAAATTTGAACAAAATCGTATGAGCCGTTTTCGAGAAAAAAATTCAAAATTTTCAAAATTTTTAATTTTTTGAATAACTTTGTAAATTAAAATTCAAACTAGTTGAAACAAACGGCATTATACTAAGAAAATTAAACTCTATTTTATGGTAAAATTTGAACAAAATGTAACAAACCGTTTTCGAAAAAAATTTTCAAAATTTTTAATTTTTTGTATAACTTTGTAAATAAAATTTCAAACTAGTTGAAACAAACGGCAATATACTAAGAAAGTTAAACTCTATAACATGCTAAAATTTGAACAAAATCGTATGAGCCGTTTTCGAGAAAAAAATTCAAAATTTTCAAAATTTTTAATTTTTTGAATAACTTTGTAAATTAAAATTCAAACTAGTTGAAACAAACGGCATTATACTAAGAAAATTAAACTCTATTTTATGCTAAAATTTGAACAAAATGTAACGAGCTGTTTTCGAAAAAAATTTTCAAAATTTTTAATTTTTTGAATAACTTTGTAAATTAAAACTCAAACTAGTTGAAACAAACAGCATTATACTAAGAAAGTTAAACTCTATAACATGCTAAAATTTGAACAAAATGTAACGAGCCGTTTTCGAAAAAAAATTTTAAAATTTTTAATTTTTTGAATAACTTTGTAAATTAAAATTCAAACTAGTTGAAACAAACGGCATTATACTAAGAAAGTTAAACTCTATAACATGCTAAAATTTGAACAAAATCGTATGAGCCGTTTTCGAGAAAAAAATTCAAAATTTTCAAAATTTTTAATTTTTTGAATAACTTTGTAAATTAAAATTCAAACTAGTTGAAACAAACGGCATTATACTAAGAAAATTAAACTCTATTTTATGCTAAAATTTGAACAAAATGTAACGAGCCGTTTTCGAAAAAAATTTTCAAAATTTTTAATTTTTTGAATAACTTTGTAAATTAAAATTCAAACTAGTTGAAACAAACGGCATTATACTAAGAAAGTTAAACTCTATAACATGCTAAAATTTGAACAAAATCGTATGAGCCGTTTTCGAGAAAAAAATTCAACATTTTCAAAATTTTTAATTTTTTGAATAACTTTGTAAATAAAATTTCAAACTAGTTGAAACAAACGGCAATATACTAAGAAAGTTAAACTCTATAACATGCTAAAATTTGAACAAAATCGTATGAGCCGTTTTCGAGAAAAAAATTCAAAATTTTCAAAATTTTTAATTTTTTGAATAACTTTGTAAATAAAATTTCAAACTAGTTGAAACAAACGGCAATATACTAAGAAAGTTAAACTCTATAACATGCTAAAATTTGAACAAAATCGTATGAGCCGTTTTCGAGAAAAAAATTCAAAATTTTCAAAATTTTTAATTTTTTGAATAACTTTGTAAATTAAAATTCAAACTAGTTGAAACAAACGGCATTATACTAAGAAAATTAAACTCTATTTTATGGTAAAATTTGAACAAAATGTAACAAACCGTTTTCGAAAAAAATTTTCAAAATTTTTAATTTTTTGTATAACTTTGTAAATAAAATTTCAAACTAGTTGAAACAAACGGCAATATACTAAGAAAGTTAAACTCTATAACATGCTAAAATTTGAACAAAATCGTATGAGCCGTTTTCGAGAAAAAAATTCAAAATTTTCAAAATTTTTAATTTTTTGAATAACTTTGTAAATTAAAATTCAAACTAGTTGAAACAAACGGCATTATACTAAGAAAATTAAACTCTATTTTATGCTAAAATTTGAACAAAATGTAACGAGCTGTTTTCGAAAAAAATTTTCAAAATTTTTAATTTTTTGAATAACTTTGTAAATTAAAACTCAAACTAGTTGAAACAAACAGCATTATACTAAGAAAGTTAAACTCTATAACATGCTAAAATTTGAACAAAATGTAACGAGCCGTTTTCGAAAAAAAATTTTAAAATTTTTAATTTTTTGAATAACTTTGTAAATTAAAATTCAAACTAGTTGAAACAAACGGCATTATACTAAGAAAGTTAAACTCTATAACATGCTAAAATTTGAACAAAATCGTATGAGCCGTTTTCGAGAAAAAAATTCAAAATTTTCAAAATTTTTAATTTTTTGAATAACTTTGTAAATTAAAATTCAAACTAGTTGAAACAAACGGCATTATACTAAGAAAATTAAACTCTATTTTATGCTAAAATTTGAACAAAATGTAACAAACCGTTTTCGAAAAAAATTTTCAAAATTTTTAATTTTTTGTATAACTTTGTAAATAAAATTTCAAACTAGTTGAAACAAACGGCAATATACTAAGAAAGTTAAACTCTATAACATGCTAAAATTTGAACAAAATCGTATGAGCCGTTTTCGAGAAAAAAATTCAAAATTTTCAAAATTTTTAATTTTTTGAATAACTTTGTAAATTAAAATTCAAACTAGTTGAAACAAACGGCATTATACTAAGAAAATTAAACTCTATTTTATGCTAAAATTTGAACAAAATGTAACGAGCTGTTTTCGAAAAAAATTTTCAAAATTTTTAATTTTTTGAATAACTTTGTAAATTAAAACTCAAACTAGTTGAAACAAACAGCATTATACTAAGAAAGTTAAACTCTATAACATGCTAAAATTTGAACAAAATGTAACGAGCCGTTTTCGAAAAAAAATTTTAAAATTTTTAATTTTTTGAATAACTTTGTAAATTAAAATTCAAACTAGTTGAAACAAACGGCATTATACTAAGAAAGTTAAACTCTATAACATGCTAAAATTTGAACAAAATCGTATGAGCCGTTTTCGAGAAAAAAATTCAAAATTTTCAAAATTTTTAATTTTTTGAATAACTTTGTAAATAAAATTTCAAACCAGTTGAAACAAACGGCAATATACTAAGAAAGTTAAACTCTATAACATGCTAAAATTTGAACAAAATCGTATGAGCCGTTTTCGAGAAAAAAATTCAAAATTTTCAAAATTTTTAATTTTTTGAATAACTTTGTAAATTAAAATTCAAACTAGTTGAAACAAACGGCATTATACTAAGAAAATTAAACTCTATTTTATGCTAAAATTTGAACAAAATGTAACGAGCCGTTTTCGAAAAAAATTTTCAAAATTTTTAATTTTTTGAATAACTTTGTAAATTAAAATTCAAACTAGTTGAAACAAACGGCATTATACTAAGAAAGTTAAACTCTATAACATGCTAAAATTTGAACAAAATCGTATGAGCCGTTTTCGAGAAAAAAATTCAACATTTTCAAAATTTTTAATTTTTTGAATAACTTTGTAAATAAAATTTCAAACTAGTTGAAACAAACGGCAATATACTAAGAAAGTTAAACTCTATAACATGCTAAAATTTGAACAAAATCGTATGAGCCGTTTTCGAGAAAAAAATTCAAAATTTTCAAAATTTTTAATTTTTTGAATAACTTTGTAAATAAAATTTCAAACTAGTTGAAACAAACGGCAATATACTAAGAAAGTTAAACTCTATAACATGCTAAAATTTGAACAAAATCGTATGAGCCGTTTTCGAGAAAAAAATTCAAAATTTTCAAAATTTTTAATTTTTTGAATAACTTTGTAAATTAAAATTCAAACTAGTTGAAACAAACGGCATTATACTAAGAAAATTAAACTCTATTTTATGGTAAAATTTGAACAAAATGTAACAAACCGTTTTCGAAAAAAATTTTCAAAATTTTTAATTTTTTGTATAACTTTGTAAATAAAATTTCAAACTAGTTGAAACAAACGGCAATATACTAAGAAAGTTAAACTCTATAACATGCTAAAATTTGAACAAAATCGTATGAGCCGTTTTCGAGAAAAAAATTCAAAATTTTCAAAATTTTTAATTTTTTGAATAACTTTGTAAATTAAAATTCAAACTAGTTGAAACAAACGGCATTATACTAAGAAAATTAAACTCTATTTTATGCTAAAATTTGAACAAAATGTAACGAGCTGTTTTCGAAAAAAATTTTCAAAATTTTTAATTTTTTGAATAACTTTGTAAATTAAAACTCAAACTAGTTGAAACAAACAGCATTATACTAAGAAAGTTAAACTCTATAACATGCTAAAATTTGAACAAAATGTAACGAGCCGTTTTCGAAAAAAAATTTTAAAATTTTTAATTTTTTGAATAACTTTGTAAATTAAAATTCAAACTAGTTGAAACAAACGGCATTATACTAAGAAAGTTAAACTCTATAACATGCTAAAATTTGAACAAAATCGTATGAGCCGTTTTCGAGAAAAAAATTCAAAATTTTCAAAATTTTTAATTTTTTGAATAACTTTGTAAATTAAAATTCAAACTAGTTGAAACAAACGGCATTATACTAAGAAAATTAAACTCTATTTTATGCTAAAATTTGAACAAAATGTAACGAGCCGTTTTCGAAAAAAATTTTCAAAATTTTTAATTTTTTGAATAACTTTGTAAATTAAAATTCAAACTAGTTGAAACAAACGGCATTATACTAAGAAAGTTAAACTCTATAACATGCTAAAATTTGAACAAAATCGTATGAGCCGTTTTCGAGAAAAAAATTCAACATTTTCAAAATTTTTAATTTTTTGAATAACTTTGTAAATAAAATTTCAAACTAGTTGAAACAAACGGCAATATACTAAGAAAGTTAAACTCTATAACATGCTAAAATTTGAACAAAATCGTATGAGCCGTTTTCGAGAAAAAAATTCAAAATTTTCAAAATTTTTAATTTTTTGAATAACTTTGTAAATAAAATTTCAAACTAGTTGAAACAAACGGCAATATACTAAGAAAGTTAAACTCTATAACATGCTAAAATTTGAACAAAATCGTATGAGCCGTTTTCGAGAAAAAAATTCAAAATTTTCAAAATTTTTAATTTTTTGAATAACTTTGTAAATTAAAATTCAAACTAGTTGAAACAAACGGCATTATACTAAGAAAATTAAACTCTATTTTATGGTAAAATTTGAACAAAATGTAACAAACCGTTTTCGAAAAAAATTTTCAAAATTTTTAATTTTTTGTATAACTTTGTAAATAAAATTTCAAACTAGTTGAAACAAACGGCAATATACTAAGAAAGTTAAACTCTATAACATGCTAAAATTTGAACAAAATCGTATGAGCCGTTTTCGAGAAAAAAATTCAAAATTTTCAAAATTTTTAATTTTTTGAATAACTTTGTAAATTAAAATTCAAACTAGTTGAAACAAACGGCATTATACTAAGAAAATTAAACTCTATTTTATGCTAAAATTTGAACAAAATGTAACGAGCTGTTTTCGAAAAAAATTTTCAAAATTTTTAATTTTTTGAATAACTTTGTAAATTAAAACTCAAACTAGTTGAAACAAACAGCATTATACTAAGAAAGTTAAACTCTATAACATGCTAAAATTTGAACAAAATGTAACGAGCCGTTTTCGAAAAAAAATTTTAAAATTTTTAATTTTTTGAATAACTTTGTAAATTAAAATTCAAACTAGTTGAAACAAACGGCATTATACTAAGAAAGTTAAACTCTATAACATGCTAAAATTTGAACAAAATCGTATGAGCCGTTTTCGAGAAAAAAATTCAAAATTTTCAAAATTTTTAATTTTTTGAATAACTTTGTAAATTAAAATTCAAACTAGTTGAAACAAACGGCATTATACTAAGAAAATTAAACTCTATTTTATGCTAAAATTTGAACAAAATGTAACGAGCCGTTTTCGAAAAAAATTTTCAAAATTTTTAATTTTTTGAATAACTTTGTAAATTAAAATTCAAACTAGTTGAAACAAACGGCATTATACTAAGAAAGTTAAACTCTATAACATGCTAAAATTTGAACAAAATCGTATGAGCCGTTTTCGAGAAAAAAATTCAACATTTTCAAAATTTTTAATTTTTTGAATAACTTTGTAAATAAAATTTCAAACTAGTTGAAACAAACGGCAATATACTAAGAAAGTTAAACTCTATAACATGCTAAAATTTGAACAAAATCGTATGAGCCGTTTTCGAGAAAAAAATTCAAAATTTTCAAAATTTTTAATTTTTTGAATAACTTTGTAAATAAAATTTCAAACTAGTTGAAACAAACGGCAATATACTAAGAAAGTTAAACTCTATAACATGCTAAAATTTGAACAAAATCGTATGAGCCGTTTTCGAGAAAAAAATTCAAAATTTTCAAAATTTTTAATTTTTTGAATAACTTTGTAAATTAAAATTCAAACTAGTTGAAACAAACGGCATTATACTAAGAAAATTAAACTCTATTTTATGGTAAAATTTGAACAAAATGTAACAAACCGTTTTCGAAAAAAATTTTCAAAATTTTTAATTTTTTGTATAACTTTGTAAATAAAATTTCAAACTAGTTGAAACAAACGGCAATATACTAAGAAAGTTAAACTCTATAACATGCTAAAATTTGAACAAAATCGTATGAGCCGTTTTCGAGAAAAAAATTCAAAATTTTCAAAATTTTTAATTTTTTGAATAACTTTGTAAATTAAAATTCAAACTAGTTGAAACAAACGGCATTATACTAAGAAAATTAAACTCTATTTTATGCTAAAATTTGAACAAAATGTAACGAGCTGTTTTCGAAAAAAATTTTCAAAATTTTTAATTTTTTGAATAACTTTGTAAATTAAAACTCAAACTAGTTGAAACAAACAGCATTATACTAAGAAAGTTAAACTCTATAACATGCTAAAATTTGAACAAAATGTAACGAGCCGTTTTCGAAAAAAAATTTTAAAATTTTTAATTTTTTGAATAACTTTGTAAATTAAAATTCAAACTAGTTGAAACAAACGGCATTATACTAAGAAAGTTAAACTCTATAACATGCTAAAATTTGAACAAAATCGTATGAGCCGTTTTCGAGAAAAAAATTCAAAATTTTCAAAATTTTTAATTTTTTGAATAACTTTGTAAATTAAAATTCAAACTAGTTGAAACAAACGGCATTATACTAAGAAAATTAAACTCTATTTTATGCTAAAATTTGAACAAAATGTAACGAGCCGTTTTCGAAAAAAATTTTCAAAATTTTTAATTTTTTGAATAACTTTGTAAATAAAATTTCAAACTAGTTGAAACAAACGGCAATATACTAAGAAAGTTAAACTCTATAACATGCTAAAATTTGAACAAAATCGTATGAGCCGTTTTCGAGAAAAAAATTCAAAATTTTCAAAATTTTTAATTTTTTGAATAACTTTGTAAATAAAATTTCAAACTAGTTGAAACAAACGGCAATATACTAAGAAAGTTAAACTCTATAACATGCTAAAATTTGAACAAAATCGTATGAGCCGTTTTCGAGAAAAAAATTCAACATTTTCAAAATTTTTAATTTTTTGAATAACTTTGTAAATTAAAATTCAAACTAGTTGAAACAAACGGCATTATACTAAGAAAATTAAACTCTATTTTATGCTAAAATTTGAACAAAATGTAACGAGCCGTTTTCGAAAAAAATTTTCAAAATTTTTAATTTTTTGAATAACTTTGTAAATTAAAATTCAAACTAGTTGAAACAAACGGCATTATACTAAGAAAGTTAAACTCTATAACATGCTAAAATTTGAACAAAATCGTATGAGCCGTTTTCGAGAAAAAAATTCAACATTTTCAAAATTTTTAATTTTTTGAATAACTTTGTAAATAAAATTTCAAACTAGTTGAAACAAACGGCAATATACTAAGAAAGTTAAACTCTATAACATGCTAAAATTTGAACAAAATCGTATGAGCCGTTTTCGAGAAAAAAATTCAAAATTTTCAAAATTTTTAATTTTTTGAATAACTTTGTAAATAAAATTTCAAACTAGTTGAAACAAACGGCAATATACTAAGAAAGTTAAACTCTATAACATGCTAAAATTTGAACAAAATCGTATGAGCCGTTTTCGAGAAAAAAATTCAAAATTTTCAAAATTTTTAATTTTTTGAATAACTTTGTAAATTAAAATTCAAACTAGTTGAAACAAACGGCATTATACTAAGAAAATTAAACTCTATTTTATGGTAAAATTTGAACAAAATGTAACAAACCGTTTTCGAAAAAAATTTTCAAAATTTTTAATTTTTTGTATAACTTTGTAAATAAAATTTCAAACTAGTTGAAACAAACGGCAATATACTAAGAAAGTTAAACTCTATAACATGCTAAAATTTGAACAAAATCGTATGAGCCGTTTTCGAGAAAAAAATTCAAAATTTTCAAAATTTTTAATTTTTTGAATAACTTTGTAAATTAAAATTCAAACTAGTTGAAACAAACGGCATTATACTAAGAAAATTAAACTCTATTTTATGCTAAAATTTGAACAAAATGTAACGAGCTGTTTTCGAAAAAAATTTTCAAAATTTTTAATTTTTTGAATAACTTTGTAAATTAAAACTCAAACTAGTTGAAACAAACAGCATTATACTAAGAAAGTTAAACTCTATAACATGCTAAAATTTGAACAAAATGTAACGAGCCGTTTTCGAAAAAAAATTTTAAAATTTTTAATTTTTTGAATAACTTTGTAAATTAAAATTCAAACTAGTTGAAACAAACGGCATTATACTAAGAAAGTTAAACTCTATAACATGCTAAAATTTGAACAAAATCGTATGAGCCGTTTTCGAGAAAAAAATTCAAAATTTTCAAAATTTTTAATTTTTTGAATAACTTTGTAAATAAAAATTCAAACTAGTTGAAACAAACGGCATTATACTAAGAAAATTAAACTCTATTTTATGCTAAAATTTGAACAAAATGTAACGAGCCGTTTTCGAAAAAAATTTTCAAAATTTTTAATTTTTTGAATAACTTTGTAAATAAAATTTCAAACTAGTTGAAACAAACGGCAATATACTAAGAAAGTTAAACTCTATAACATGCTAAAATTTGAACAAAATCGTATGAGCCGTTTTCGAGAAAAAAATTCAAAATTTTCAAAATTTTTAATTTTTTGAATAACTTTGTAAATAAAATTTCAAACTAGTTGAAACAAACGGCAATATACTAAGAAAGTTAAACTCTATAACATGCTAAAATTTGAACAAAATCGTATGAGCCGTTTTCGAGAAAAAAATTCAACATTTTCAAAATTTTTAATTTTTTGAATAACTTTGTAAATAAAATTTCAAACTAGTTGAAACAAACGGCAATATACTAAGAAAGTTAAACTCTATAACATGCTAAAATTTGAACAAAATCGTATGAGCCGTTTTCGAGAAAAAAATTCAAAATTTTCAAAATTTTTAATTTTTTGAATAACTTTGTAAATTAAAATTCAAACTAGTTGAAACAAACGGCATTATACTAAGAAAATTAAACTCTATTTTATGCTAAAATTTGAACAAAATGTAACAAACCGTTTTCGAAAAAAATTTTCAAAATTTTTAATTTTTTGTATAACTTTGTAAATAAAATTTCAAACTAGTTGAAACAAACGGCAATATACTAAGAAAGTTAAACTCTATAACATGCTAAAATTTGAACAAAATCGTATGAGCCGTTTTCGAGACAAAAATTCAAAATTTTCAAAATTTTTAATTTTTTGAATAACTTTGTAAATTAAAATTCAAACTAGTTGAAACAAACGGCATTATACTAAGAAAATTAAACTCTATTTTATGCTAAAATTTGAACAAAATGTAACGAGCTGTTTTCGAAAAAAATTTTCAAAATTTTTAATTTTTTGAATAACTTTGTAAATTAAAACTCAAACTAGTTGAAACAAACAGCATTATACTAAGAAAGTTAAACTCTATAACATGCTAAAATTTGAACAAAATGTAACGAGCCGTTTTCGAAAAAAAATTTTAAAATTTTTAATTTTTTGAATAACTTTGTAAATTAAAATTCAAACTAGTTGAAACAAACGGCAATATACTAAGAAAGTTAAACTCTATAACATGCTAAAATTTGAACAAAATCGTATGAGCCGTTTTCGAGAAAAAAATTCAAAATTTTCAAAATTTTTAATTTTTTGAATAACTTTGTAAATTAAAATTCAAACTAGTTGAAACAAACGGCATTACACTAAGAAAATTAAACTCTATTTTATGCTAAAATTTGAACAAAATGTAACGAGCTGTTTTCGAAAAAAATTTTCAAAATTTTTAATTTTTTGAATAACTTTGTAAATTAAAACTCAAACTAGTTGAAACAAACAGCATTATACTAAGAAAGTTAAACTCTATAACATGCTAAAATTTGAACAAAATGTAACGAGCCGTTTTCGAAAAAAAATTTTAAAATTTTTAATTTTTTGAATAACTTTGTAAATTAAAATTCAAACTAGTTGAAACAAACGGCATTATACTAAGAAAGTTAAACTCTATAACATGCTAAAATTTGAACAAAATCGTATGAGCCGTTTTCGAGAAAAAAATTCAAAATTTTCAAAATTTTTAATTTTTTGAATAACTTTGTAAATAAAATTTCAAACTAGTTGAAACAAACGGCAATATACTAAGAAAGTTAAACTCTATAACATGCTAAAATTTGAACAAAATCGTATGAGCCGTTTTCGAGAAAAAAATTCAAAATTTTCAAAATTTTTAATTTTTTGAATAACTTTGTAAATTAAAATTCAAACTAGTTGAAACAAACGGCATTATACTAAGAAAATTAAACTCTATTTTATGCTAAAATTTGAACAAAATGTAACGAGCCGTTTTCGAAAAAAATTTTCAAAATTTTTAATTTTTTGAATAACTTTGTAAATTAAAATTCAAACTAGTTGAAACAAACGGCATTATACTAAGAAAATTAAACTCTATTTTATGCTAAAATTTGAACAAAATCGTATGAGCCGTTTTCGAGAAAAAAATTCAACATTTTCAAAATTTTTAATTTTTTGAATAACTTTGTAAATAAAATTTCAAACTAGTTGAAACAAACGGCAATATACTAAGAAAGTTAAACTCTATAACATGCTAAAATTTGAACAAAATCGTATGAGCCGTTTTCGAGAAAAAAATTCAAAATTTTCAAAATTTTTAATTTTTTGAATAACTTTGTAAATAAAATTTCAAACTAGTTGAAACAAACGGCAATATACTAAGAAAGTTAAACTCTATAACATGCTAAAATTTGAACAAAATCGTATGAGCCGTTTTCGAGAAAAAAATTCAAAATTTTCAAAATTTTTAATTTTTTGAATAACTTTGTAAATTAAAATTCAAACTAGTTGAAACAAACGGCATTATACTAAGAAAATTAAACTCTATTTTATGGTAAAATTTGAACAAAATGTAACAAACCGTTTTCGAAAAAAATTTTCAAAATTTTTAATTTTTTGTATAACTTTGTAAATAAAATTTCAAACTAGTTGAAACAAACGGCAATATACTAAGAAAGTTAAACTCTATAACATGCTAAAATTTGAACAAAATCGTATGAGCCGTTTTCGAGAAAAAAATTCAAAATTTTCAAAATTTTTAATTTTTTGAATAACTTTGTAAATTAAAATTCAAACTAGTTGAAACAAACGGCATTATACTAAGAAAATTAAACTCTATTTTATGCTAAAATTTGAACAAAATGTAACGAGCTGTTTTCGAAAAAAATTTTCAAAATTTTTAATTTTTTGAATAACTTTGTAAATTAAAACTCAAACTAGTTGAAACAAACAGCATTATACTAAGAAAGTTAAACTCTATAACATGCTAAAATTTGAACAAAATGTAACGAGCCGTTTTCGAAAAAAAATTTTAAAATTTTTAATTTTTTGAATAACTTTGTAAATTAAAATTCAAACTAGTTGAAACAAACGGCATTATACTAAGAAAGTTAAACTCTATAACATGCTAAAATTTGAACAAAATCGTATGAGCCGTTTTCGAGAAAAAAATTCAAAATTTTCAAAATTTTTAATTTTTTGAATAACTTTGTAAATTAAAATTCAAACTAGTTGAAACAAACGGCATTATACTAAGAAAATTAAACTCTATTTTATGCTAAAATTTGAACAAAATGTAACGAGCCGTTTTCGAAAAAAATTTTCAAAATTTTTAATTTTTTGAATAACTTTGTAAATAAAATTTCAAACTAGTTGAAACAAACGGCAATATACTAAGAAAGTTAAACTCTATAACATGCTAAAATTTGAACAAAATCGTATGAGCCGTTTTCGAGAAAAAAATTCAAAATTTTCAAAATTTTTAATTTTTTGAATAACTTTGTAAATAAAATTTCAAACTAGTTGAAACAAACGGCAATATACTAAGAAAGTTAAACTCTATAACATGCTAAAATTTGAACAAAATCGTATGAGCCGTTTTCGAGAAAAAAATTCAAAATTTTCAAAATTTTTAATTTTTTGAATAACTTTGTAAATTAAAATTCAAACTAGTTGAAACAAACGGCATTATACTAAGAAAATTAAACTCTATTTTATGCTAAAATTTGAACAAAATGTAACGAGCTGTTTTCGAAAAAAATTTTCAAAATTTTTAATTTTTTGAATAACTTTGTAAATAAAATTTCAAACTAGTTGAAACAAACGGCAATATACTAAGAAAGTTAAACTCTATAACATGCTAAAATTTGAACCAAATCGTATGAGCCGTTTTCGAGAAAAAAATTCAAAATTTTCAAAATTTTTAATTTTTTGAATAACTTTGTAAATTAAAATTCAAACTAGTTGAGACAAACGTTATTATACTAAGAAAGTTAAACTCTATAACATGCTAAAATTTGAACAAAATGTAACGAGCCGTTTTCGAAAGAAATTTTTAAAATTTTTAATTTTTTGAATAACTTTGTAAATTAAAATTCAAACTAGTTGAAACAAACGGCATTATACTAAGAAAGTTAAACTCAATAACATGCTAAAATTTGAACAAAATCGTATGAGCCGTTTTCGAGAAAAAAATTCAAAATTTTCAAAATTTTTAATTTTTTGAATAACTTTGTAAATAAAATTTCAAACTAGTTAAAACAAACGGCATTATACTAAGAAAGTTAAACTCTATAACATGCTAAAATTTGAACAAAATGTAACGAGCTGTTTTCGAAAAAAATTTTCAAAATTTTTAATTTTTTGAATAACTTTGTAAATTAAAACTCAAACTAGTTGAAACAAACAGCATTATACTAAGAAAGTTAAACTCTATAACATGCTAAAATTTGAACAAAATGTAACGAGCCGTTTTCGAAAAAAAATTTTAAAATTTTTAATTTTTTGAATAACTTTGTAAATTAAAATTCAAACTAGTTGAAACAAACGGCATTATACTAAGAAAGTTAAACTCTATAACATGCTAAAATTTGAACAAAATCGTATGAGCCGTTTTCGAGAAAAAAATTCAAAATTTTCAAAATTTTTAATTTTTTGAATAACTTTGTAAATTAAAATTCAAACTAGTTGAAACAAACGGCAATATACTAAGAAAGTTAAACTCTATAACATGCTAAAATTTGAACAAAATCGTATGAGCCGTTTTCGAGAAAAAAATTCAAAATTTTCAAAATTTTTAATTTTTTGAATAACTTTGTAAATTAAAATTCAAACTAGTTGAAACAAACGGCATTATACTAAGAAAATTAAACTCTATTTTATGCTAAAATTTGAACAAAATGTAACGAGCCGTTTTCGAAAAAAATTTTCAAAATTTTTAATTTTTTGAATAACTTTGTAAATAAAATTTCAAACTAGTTGAAACAAACGGCAATATACTAAGAAAGTTAAACTCTATAACATGCTAAAATTTGAACAAAATCGTATGAGCCGTTTTCGAGAAAAAAATTCAAAATTTTCAAAATTTTTAATTTTTTGAATAACTTTGTAAATAAAATTTCAAACTAGTTGAAACAAACGGCAATATACTAAGAAAGTTAAACTCTATAACATGCTAAAATTTGAACAAAATCGTATGAGCCGTTTTCGAGAAAAAAATTCAAAATTTTCAAAATTTTTAATTTTTTGAATAACTTTGTAAATTAAAATTCAAACTAGTTGAAACAAACGGCATTATACTAAGAAAATTAAACTCTATTTTATGCTAAAATTTGAACAAAATGTAACGAGCTGTTTTCGAAAAAAATTTTCAAAATTTTTAATTTTTTGAATAACTTTGTAAATAAAATTTCAAACTAGTTGAAACAAACGGCAATATACTAAGAAAGTTAAACTCTATAACATGCTAAAATTTGAACCAAATCGTATGAGCCGTTTTCGAGAAAAAAAATCAAAATTTTCAAAATTTTTAATTTTTTGAATAACTTTGTAAATTAAAATTCAAACTAGTTGAGACAAACGGCATTATACTAAGAAAGTTAAACTCTATAACATGCTAAAATTTGAACAAAATGTAACGAGCCGTTTTCGAAAGAAATTTTTAAAATTTTTAATTTTTTGAATAACTTTGTAAATTAAAATTCAAACTAGTTGAAACAAACGGCATTATACTAAGAAAGTTAAACTCAATAACATGCTAAAATTTGAACAAAATCGTATGAGCCGTTTTCGAGAAAAAAATTCAAAATTTTCAAAATTTTTAATTTTTTGAATAACTTTGTAAATAAAATTTCAAACTAGTTAAAACAAACGGCATTATACTAAGAAAGTTAAACTCTATAACATGCTAAAATTTGAACAAAATGTAACGAGCTGTTTTCGAAAAAAATTTTCAAAATTTTTAATTTTTTGAATAACTTTGTAAATTAAAACTCAAACTAGTTGAAACAAACAGCATTATACTAAGAAAGTTAAACTCTATAACATGCTAAAATTTGAACAAAATGTAACGAGCCGTTTTCGAAAAAAAATTTTAAAATTTTTAATTTTTTGAATAACTTTGTAAATTAAAATTCAAACTAGTTGAAACAAACGGCATTATACTAAGAAAGTTAAACTCTATAACATGCTAAAATTTGAACAAAATCGTATGAGCCGTTTTCGAGAAAAAAATTCAAAATTTTCAAAATTTTTAATTTTTTGAATAACTTTGTAAATTAAAATTCAAACTAGTTGAAACAAACGGCAATATACTAAGAAAATTAAACTCTATTTTATGCTAAAATTTGAACAAAATGTAACGAGCCGTTTTCGAAAAAAATTTTCAAAATTTTTAATTTTTTGAATAACTTTGTAAATAAAATTTCAAACTAGTTGAAACAAACGGCAATATACTAAGAAAGTTAAACTCTATAACATGCTAAAATTTGAACAAAATCGTATGAGCCGTTTTCGAGAAAAAAATTCAAAATTTTCAAAATTTTTAATTTTTTGAATAACTTTGTAAATAAAATTTCAAACTAGTTGAAACAAACGGCAATATACTAAGAAAGTTAAACTCTATAACATGCTAAAATTTGAACAAAATCGTATGAGCCGTTTTCGAGAAAAAAATTCAAAATTTTCAAAATTTTTAATTTTTTGAATAACTTTGTAAATTAAAATTCAAACTAGTTGAAACAAACGGCATTATACTAAGAAAATTAAACTCTATTTTATGCTAAAATTTGAACAAAATGTAACGAGCTGTTTTCGAAAAAAATTTTCAAAATTTTTAATTTTTTGAATAACTTTGTAAATAAAATTTCAAACTAGTTGAAACAAACGGCAATATACTAAGAAAGTTAAACTCTATAACATGCTAAAATTTGAACCAAATCGTATGAGCCGTTTTCGAGAAAAAAATTCAAAATTTTCAAAATTTTTAATTTTTTGAATAACTTTGTAAATTAAAATTCAAACTAGTTGAGACAAACGGCATTATACTAAGAAAGTTAAACTCTATAACATGCTAAAATTTGAACAAAATGTAACGAGCCGTTTTCGAAAGAAATTTTTAAAATTTTTAATTTTTTGAATAACTTTGTAAATTAAAATTCAAACTAGTTGAAACAAACGGCATTATACTAAGAAAGTTAAACTCAATAACATGCTAAAATTTGAACAAAATCGTATGAGCCGTTTTCGAGAAAAAAATTCAAAATTTTCAAAATTTTTAATTTTTTGAATAACTTTGTAAATAAAATTTCAAACTAGTTAAAACAAACGGCATTATACTAAGAAAGTTAAACTCTATAACATGCTAAAATTTGAACCAAATCGTATGAGCCGTTTTCGAGAAAAAAATTCAAAATTTTCAAAATTTTTAATTTTTTGAATAACTTTGTAAATTAAAATTCAAACTAGTTGAGACAAACGGCATTATACTAAGAAAGTTAAACTCTATAACATGCTTAAATTTGAACAAAATGTAACGAGCCGTTTTCGAAAGAAATTTTTAAAATTTTTAATTTTTTGAATAACTTTGTAAATTAAAATTCAAACTAGTTGAAACAAACGGCATTATACTAAGAAAGTTAAACTCAATAACATGCTAAAATTTGAACAAAATCGTATGAGCCGTTTTCGAGAAAAAAATTCAAAATTTTCAAAATTTTTAATTTTTTGAATAACTTTGTAAATAAAATTTCAAACTAGTTAAAACAAACGGCATTATACTAAGAAAGTTAAACTCTATAACATGCTAAAATTTGAACAAAATCGTATGAGCCGTTTTCGAGAAAAAAATTCAAAATTTTCAAAATTTTTAATTTTTTGAATAACTTTGTAAATAAAATTTCAAACTAGTTGAAACAAACGGCAATATACTAAGAAAGTTAAACTCTATAACATGCTAAAATTTGAACAAAATCGTATGAGCCGTTTTCGAGAAAAAAATTCAAAATTTTCAAAATTTTTAATTTTTTGAATAACTTTGTAAATTAAAATTCAAACTAGTTGAAACAAACGGCATTATACTAAGAAAATTAAACTCTATTTTATGGTAAAATTTGAACAAAATGTAACAAACCGTTTTCGAAAAAAATTTTCAAAATTTTTAATTTTTTGTATAACTTTGTAAATAAAATTTCAAACTAGTTGAAACAAACGGCAATATACTAAGAAAGTTAAACTCTATAACATGCTAAAATTTGAACAAAATCGTATGAGCCGTTTTCGAGAAAAAAATTCAAAATTTTCAAAATTTTTAATTTTTTGAATAACTTTGTAAATTAAAATTCAAACTAGTTGAAACAAACGGCATTATACTAAGAAAATTAAACTCTATTTTATGCTAAAATTTGAACAAAATGTAACGAGCTGTTTTCGAAAAAAATTTTCAAAATTTTTAATTTTTTGAATAACTTTGTAAATTAAAACTCAAACTAGTTGAAACAAACAGCATTATACTAAGAAAGTTAAACTCTATAACATGCTAAAATTTGAACAAAATGTAACGAGCCGTTTTCGAAAAAAAATTTTAAAATTTTTAATTTTTTGAATAACTTTGTAAATTAAAATTCAAACTAGTTGAAACAAACGGCATTATACTAAGAAAGTTAAACTCTATAACATGCTAAAATTTGAACAAAATCGTATGAGCCGTTTTCGAGAAAAAAATTCAAAATTTTCAAAATTTTTAATTTTTTGAATAACTTTGTAAATTAAAATTCAAACTAGTTGAAACAAACGGCATTATACTAAGAAAATTAAACTCTATTTTATGCTAAAATTTGAACAAAATGTAACGAGCCGTTTTCGAAAAAAATTTTCAAAATTTTTAATTTTTTGAATAACTTTGTAAATAAAATTTCAAACTAGTTGAAACAAACGGCAATATACTAAGAAAGTTAAACTCTATAACATGCTAAAATTTGAACAAAATCGTATGAGCCGTTTTCGAGAAAAAAATTCAAAATTTTCAAAATTTTTAATTTTTTGAATAACTTTGTAAATAAAATTTCAAACTAGTTGAAACAAACGGCAATATACTAAGAAAGTTAAACTCTATAACATGCTAAAATTTGAACAAAATCGTATGAGCCGTTTTCGAGAAAAAAATTCAAAATTTTCAAAATTTTTAATTTTTTGAATAACTTTGTAAATTAAAATTCAAACTAGTTGAAACAAACGGCATTATACTAAGAAAATTAAACTCTATTTTATGCTAAAATTTGAACAAAATGTAACGAGCTGTTTTCGAAAAAAATTTTCAAAATTTTTAATTTTTTGAATAACTTTGTAAATAAAATTTCAAACTAGTTGAAACAAACGGCAATATACTAAGAAAGTTAAACTCTATAACATGCTAAAATTTGAACCAAATCGTATGAGCCGTTTTCGAGAAAAAAATTCAAAATTTTCAAAATTTTTAATTTTTTGAATAACTTTGTAAATTAAAATTCAAACTAGTTGAGACAAACGGCATTATACTAAGAAAGTTAAACTCTATAACATGCTAAAATTTGAACAAAATGTAACGAGCCGTTTTCGAAAGAAATTTTTAAAATTTTTAATTTTTTGAATAACTTTGTAAATTAAAATTCAAACTAGTTGAAACAAACGGCATTATACTAAGAAAGTTAAACTCAATAACATGCTAAAATTTGAACAAAATCGTATGAGCCGTTTTCGAGAAAAAAATTCAAAATTTTCAAAATTTTTAATTTTTTGAATAACTTTGTAAATAAAATTTCAAACTAGTTAAAACAAACGGCATTATACTAAGAAAGTTAAACTCTATAACATGCTAAAATTTGAACAAAATCGTATGAGCCGTTTTCGAGAAAAAAATTCAAAATTTTCAAAATTTTTAATTTTTTGAATAACTTTGTAAATAAAATTTCAAACTAGTTGAAACAAACGGCAATATACTAAGAAAGTTAAACTCTATAACATGCTAAAATTTGAACAAAATCGTATGAGCCGTTTTCGAGAAAAAAATTCAAAATTTTCAAAATTTTTAATTTTTTGAATAACTTTGTAAATTAAAATTCAAACTAGTTGAAACAAACGGCATTATACTAAGAAAATTAAACTCTATTTTATGGTAAAATTTGAACAAAATGTAACAAACCGTTTTCGAAAAAAATTTTCAAAATTTTTAATTTTTTGTATAACTTTGTAAATAAAATTTCAAACTAGTTGAAACAAACGGCAATATACTAAGAAAGTTAAACTCTATAACATGCTAAAATTTGAACAAAATCGTATGAGCCGTTTTCGAGAAAAAAATTCAAAATTTTCAAAATTTTTAATTTTTTGAATAACTTTGTAAATTAAAATTCAAACTAGTTGAAACAAACGGCATTATACTAAGAAAATTAAACTCTATTTTATGCTAAAATTTGAACAAAATGTAACGAGCTGTTTTCGAAAAAAATTTTCAAAATTTTTAATTTTTTGAATAACTTTGTAAATTAAAACTCAAACTAGTTGAAACAAACAGCATTATACTAAGAAAGTTAAACTCTATAACATGCTAAAATTTGAACAAAATGTAACGAGCCGTTTTCGAAAAAAAATTTTAAAATTTTTAATTTTTTGAATAACTTTGTAAATTAAAATTCAAACTAGTTGAAACAAACGGCATTATACTAAGAAAGTTAAACTCTATAACATGCTAAAATTTGAACAAAATCGTATGAGCCGTTTTCGAGAAAAAAATTCAAAATTTTCAAAATTTTTAATTTTTTGAATAACTTTGTAAATTAAAATTCAAACTAGTTGAAACAAACGGCATTATACTAAGAAAATTAAACTCTATTTTATGCTAAAATTTGAACAAAATGTAACGAGCCGTTTTCGAAAAAAATTTTCAAAATTTTTAATTTTTTGAATAACTTTGTAAATAAAATTTCAAACTAGTTGAAACAAACGGCAATATACTAAGAAAGTTAAACTCTATAACATGCTAAAATTTGAACAAAATCGTATGAGCCGTTTTCGAGAAAAAAATTCAAAATTTTCAAAATTTTTAATTTTTTGAATAACTTTGTAAATAAAATTTCAAACTAGTTGAAACAAACGGCAATATACTAAGAAAGTTAAACTCTATAACATGCTAAAATTTGAACAAAATCGTATGAGCCGTTTTCGAGAAAAAAATTCAAAATTTTCAAAATTTTTAATTTTTTGAATAACTTTGTAAATTAAAATTCAAACTAGTTAAAACAAACAGCATTATACTAAGAAAATTAAACTCTATTTTATGCTAAAATTTGAACAAAATGTAACGAGCCGTTTTCGAAAAAAATTTTCAAAATTTTTAATTTTTTGAATAACTTTGTAAATTAAAATTCAAACTAGTTGAAACAAACAGCATTATACTAAGAAAGTTAAACTCTATAACATGCTAAAATTTGAACAAAATCGTATGAGCCGTTTTCGAGAAAAAAATTCAAAATTTTCAAAATTTTTAATTTTTTGAATAACTTTGTAAATAAAATTTCAAACTAGTTGAAACAAACGGCAATATACTAAGAAAGTTAAACTCTATAACATGCTAAAATTTGAACAAAATCGTATGAGCCGTTTTCGAGAAAAAAATTCAAAATTTTCAAAATTTTTAATTTTTTGAATAACTTTGTAAATTAAAATTCAAACTAGTTGAAACAAACGGCAATATACTAAGAAAGTTAAACTCTATAACATGCTAAAATTTGAACAAAATCGTATGAGCCGTTTTCGAGAAAAAAATTCAACATTTTCAAAATTTTTAATTTTTTGAATAACTTTGTAAATTAAAATTCAAACTAGTTGAAACAAACGGCATTATACTAAGAAAATTAAACTCTATTTTATGGTAAAATTTGAACAAAATGTAACAAACCGTTTTCGAAAAAAATTTTCAAAATTTTTAATTTTTTGTATAACTTTGTAAATAAAATTTCAAACTAGTTGAAACAAACGGCAATATACTAAGAAAGTTAAACTCTATAACATGCTAAAATTTGAACAAAATCGTATGAGCCGTTTTCGAGAAAAAAATTCAAAATTTTCAAAATTTTTAATTTTTTGAATAACTTTGTAAATTAAAATTCAAACTAGTTGAAACAAACGGCATTATACTAAGAAAATTAAACTCTATTTTATGCTAAAATTTGAACAAAATGTAACGAGCTGTTTTCGAAAAAAATTTTCAAAATTTTTAATTTTTTGAATAACTTTGTAAATTAAAACTCAAACTAGTTGAAACAAACAGCATTATACTAAGAAAGTTAAACTCTATAACATGCTAAAATTTGAACAAAATGTAACGAGCCGTTTTCGAAAAAAAATTTTAAAATTTTTAATTTTTTGAATAACTTTGTAAATTAAAATTCAAACTAGTTGAAACAAACGGCATTATACTAAGAAAGTTAAACTCTATAACATGCTAAAATTTGAACAAAATCGTATGAGCCGTTTTCGAGAAAAAAATTCAAAATTTTCAAAATTTTTAATTTTTTGAATAACTTTGTAAATTAAAATTCAAACTAGTTGAAACAAACGGCATTATACTAAGAAAATTAAACTCTATTTTATGCTAAAATTTGAACAAAATGTAACGAGCCGTTTTCGAAAAAAATTTTCAAAATTTTTAATTTTTTGAATAACTTTGTAAATAAAATTTCAAACTAGTTGAAACAAACGGCAATATACTAAGAAAGTTAAACTCTATAACATGCTAAAATTTGAACAAAATCGTATGAGCCGTTTTCGAGAAAAAAATTCAAAATTTTCAAAATTTTTAATTTTTTGAATAACTTTGTAAATAAAATTTCAAACTAGTTGAAACAAACGGCATTATACTAAGAAAATTAAACTCTATTTTATGCTAAAATTTGAACAAAATGTAACGAGCTGTTTTCGAAAAAAATTTTCAAAATTTTTAATTTTTTGAATAACTTTGTAAATTAAAACTCAAACTAGTTGAAACAAACAGCATTATACTAAGAAAGTTAAACTCTATAACATGCTAAAATTTGAACAAAATGTAACGAGCCGTTTTCGAAAAAAAATTTTAAAATTTTTAATTTTTTGAATAACTTTGTAAATTAAAATTCAAACTAGTTGAAACAAACGGCATTATACTAAGAAAGTTAAACTCTATAACATGCTAAAATTTGAACAAAATCGTATGAGCCGTTTTCGAGAAAAAAATTCAAAATTTTCAAAATTTTTAATTTTTTGAATAACTTTGTAAATTAAAATTCAAACTAGTTGAAACAAACGGCATTATACTAAGAAAATTAAACTCTATTTTATGCTAAAATTTGAACAAAATGTAACGAGCCGTTTTCGAAAAAAATTTTCAAAATTTTTAATTTTTTGAATAACTTTGTAAATAAAATTTCAAACTAGTTGAAACAAACGGCAATATACTAAGAAAGTTAAACTCTATAACATGCTAAAATTTGAACAAAATCGTATGAGCCGTTTTCGAGAAAAAAATTCAAAATTTTCAAAATTTTTAATTTTTTGAATAACTTTGTAAATAAAATTTCAAACTAGTTGAAACAAACGGCAATATACTAAGAAAGTTAAACTCTATAACATGCTAAAATTTGAACAAAATCGTATGAGCCGTTTTCGAGAAAAAAATTCAAAATTTTCAAAATTTTTAATTTTTTGAATAACTTTGTAAATTAAAATTCAAACTAGTTAAAACAAACAGCATTATACTAAGAAAATTAAACTCTATTTTATGCTAAAATTTGAACAAAATGTAACGAGCCGTTTTCGAAAAAAATTTTCAAAATTTTTAATTTTTTGAATAACTTTGTAAATTAAAATTCAAACTAGTTGAAACAAACAGCATTATACTAAGAAAGTTAAACTCTATAACATGCTAAAATTTGAACAAAATCGTATGAGCCGTTTTCGAGAAAAAAATTCAAAATTTTCAAAATTTTTAATTTTTTGAATAACTTTGTAAATAAAATTTCAAACTAGTTGAAACAAACGGCAATATACTAAGAAAGTTAAACTCTATAACATGCTAAAATTTGAACAAAATCGTATGAGCCGTTTTCGAGAAAAAAATTCAAAATTTTCAAAATTTTTAATTTTTTGAATAACTTTGTAAATTAAAATTCAAACTAGTTGAAACAAACGGCAATATACTAAGAAAGTTAAACTCTATAACATGCTAAAATTTGAACAAAATCGTATGAGCCGTTTTCGAGAAAAAAATTCAACATTTTCAAAATTTTTAATTTTTTGAATAACTTTGTAAATAAAATTTCAAACTAGTTGAAACAAACGGCAATATACTAAGAAAGTTAAACTCTATAACATGCTAAAATTTGAACAAAATCGTATGAGCCGTTTTCGAGAAAAAAATTCAAAATTTTCAAAATTTTTAATTTTTTGAATAACTTTGTAAATTAAAATTCAAACTAGTTAAAACAAACAGCATTATACTAAGAAAATTAAACTCTATTTTATGCTAAAATTTGAACAAAATGTAACGAGCCGTTTTCGAAAAAAATTTTCAAAATTTTTAATTTTTTGAATAACTTTGTAAATTAAAATTCAAACTAGTTGAAACAAACAGCATTATACTAAGAAAGTTAAACTCTATAACATGCTAAAATTTGAACAAAATCGTATGAGCCGTTTTCGAGAAAAAAATTCAAAATTTTCAAAATTTTTAATTTTTTGAATAACTTTGTAAATAAAATTTCAAACTAGTTGAAACAAACGGCAATATACTAAGAAAGTTAAACTCTATAACATGCTAAAATTTGAACAAAATCGTATGAGCCGTTTTCGAGAAAAAAATTCAAAATTTTCAAAATTTTTAATTTTTTGAATAACTTTGTAAATTAAAATTCAAACTAGTTGAAACAAACGGCAATATACTAAGAAAGTTAAACTCTATAACATGCTAAAATTTGAACAAAATCGTATGAGCCGTTTTCGAGAAAAAAATTCAACATTTTCAAAATTTTTAATTTTTTGAATAACTTTGTAAATTAAAATTCAAACTAGTTGAAACAAACGGCATTATACTAAGAAAATAAAACTCTATTTTATGGTAAAATTTGAACAAAATGTAACAAACCGTTTTCGAAAAAAATTTTCAAAATTTTTAATTTTTTGTATAACTTTGTAAATAAAATTTCAAACTAGTTGAAACAAACGGCAATATACTAAGAAAGTTAAACTCTATAACATGCTAAAATTTGAACAAAATCGTATGAGCCGTTTTCGAGAAAAAAATTCAAAATTTTCAAAATTTTTAATTTTTTGAATAACTTTGTAAATTAAAATTCAAACTAGTTGAAACAAACGGCATTATACTAAGAAAATTAAACTCTATTTTATGCTAAAATTTGAACAAAATGTAACGAGCTGTTTTCGAAAAAAATTTTCAAAATTTTTAATTTTTTGAATAACTTTGTAAATTAAAACTCAAACTAGTTGAAACAAACAGCATTATACTAAGAAAGTTAAACTCTATAACATGCTAAAATTTGAACAAAATGTAACGAGCCGTTTTCGAAAAAAAATTTTAAAATTTTTAATTTTTTGAATAACTTTGTAAATTAAAATTCAAACTAGTTGAAACAAACGGCATTATACTAAGAAAGTTAAACTCTATAACATGCTAAAATTTGAACAAAATCGTATGAGCCGTTTTCGAGAAAAAAATTCAAAATTTTCAAAATTTTTAATTTTTTGAATAACTTTGTAAATTAAAATTCAAACTAGTTGAAACAAACGGCATTATACTAAGAAAATTAAACTCTATTTTATGCTAAAATTTGAACAAAATGTAACGAGCCGTTTTCGAAAAAAATTTTCAAAATTTTTAATTTTTTGAATAACTTTGTAAATAAAATTTCAAACTAGTTGAAACAAACGGCAATATACTAAGAAAGTTAAACTCTATAACATGCTAAAATTTGAACAAAATCGTATGAGCCGTTTTCGAGAAAAAAATTCAAAATTTTCAAAATTTTTAATTTTTTGAATAACTTTGTAAATAAAATTTCAAACTAGTTGAAACAAACGGCAATATACTAAGAAAGTTAAACTCTATAACATGCTAAAATTTGAACAAAATCGTATGAGCCGTTTTCGAGAAAAAAATTCAAAATTTTCAAAATTTTTAATTTTTTGAATAACTTTGTAAATAAAATTTCAAACTAGTTGAAACAAACGGCAATATACTAAAAAAGTTAAACTCTATAACATGCTAAAATTTGAACAAAATCGTATGAGCCGTTTTCGAGAAAAAAATTCAAAATTTTCAAAATTTTTAATTTTTTGAATAACTTTGTAAATTAAAATTCAAACTAGTTAAAACAAACAGCATTATACTAAGAAAATTAAACTCTATTTTATGCTAAAATTTGAACAAAATGTAACGAGCCGTTTTCGAAAAAAATTTTCAAAATTTTTAATTTTTTGAATAACTTTGTAAATTAAAATTCAAACTAGTTGAAACAAACAGCATTATACTAAGAAAGTTAAACTCTATAACATGCTAAAATTTGAACAAAATCGTATGAGCCGTTTTCGAGAAAAAAATTCAAAATTTTCAAAATTTTTAATTTTTTGAATAACTTTGTAAATAAAATTTCAAACTAGTTGAAACAAACGGCAATATACTAAGAAAGTTAAACTCTATAACATGCTAAAATTTGAACAAAATCGTATGAGCCGTTTTCGAGAAAAAAATTCAAAATTTTCAAAATTTTTAATTTTTTGAATAACTTTGTAAATTAAAATTCAAACTAGTTGAAACAAACGGCATTATACTAAGAAAATTAAACTCTATTTTATGCTAAAATTTGAACAAAATGTAACGAGCCGTTTTCGAAAAAAATTTTCAAAATTTTTAATTTTTTGAATAACTTTGTAAATAAAATTTCAAACTAGTTGAAACAAACGGCAATATACTAAGAAAGTTAAACTCTATAACATGCTAAAATTTGAACAAAATCGTATGAGCCGTTTTCGAGAAAAAAATTCAAAATTTTCAAAATTTTTAATTTTTTGAATAACTTTGTAAATAAAATTTCAAACTAGTTGAAACAAACGGCAATATACTAAGAAAGTTAAACTCTATAACATGCTAAAATTTGAACAAAATCGTATGAGCCGTTTTCGAGAAAAAAATTCAAAATTTTCAAAATTTTTAATTTTTTGAATAACTTTGTAAATTAAAATTCAAACTAGTTGAAACAAACGGCAATATACTAAGAAAGTTAAACTCTATAACATGCTAAAATTTGAACAAAATCGTATGAGCCGTTTTCGAGAAAAAAATTCAACATTTTCAAAATTTTTAATTTTTTGAATAACTTTGTAAATAAAATTTCAAACTAGTTGAAACAAACGGCAATATACTAAGAAAGTTAAACTCTATAACATGCTAAAATTTGAACAAAATCGTATGAGCCGTTTTCGAGAAAAAAATTCAAAATTTTCAAAATTTTTAATTTTTTGAATAACTTTGTAAATTAAAATTCAAACTAGTTGAAACAAACGGCATTATACTAAGAAAATTAAACTCTATTTTATGCTAAAATTTGAACAAAATGTAACGAGCCGTTTTCGAAAAAAATTTTCAAAATTTTTAATTTTTTGAATAACTTTGTAAATAAAATTTCAAACTAGTTGAAACAAACGGCAATATACTAAGAAAGTTAAACTCTATAACATGCTAAAATTTGAACAAAATCGTATGAGCCGTTTTCGAGAAAAAAATTCAAAATTTTCAAAATTTTTAATTTTTTGAATAACTTTGTAAATAAAATTTCAAACTAGTTGAAACAAACGGCAATATACTAAGAAAGTTAAACTCTATAACATGCTAAAATTTGAACAAAATCGTATGAGCCGTTTTCGAGAAAAAAATTCAAAATTTTCAAAATTTTTAATTTTTTGAATAACTTTGTAAATTAAAATTCAAACTAGTTAAAACAAACAGCATTATACTAAGAAAATTAAACTCTATTTTATGCTAAAATTTGAACAAAATGTAACGAGCTGTTTTCGAAAAAAATTTTCAAAATTTTTAATTTTTTGAATAACTTTGTAAATAAAATTTCAAACTAGTTGAAACAAACGGCAATATACTAAGAAAGTTAAACTCTATAACATGCTAAAATTTGAACAAAATCGTATGAGCCGTTTTCGAGAAAAAAATTCAAAATTTTCAAAATTTTTAATTTTTTGAATAACTTTGTAAATTAAAATTCAAACTAGTTGAAACAAACGGCAATATACTAAGAAAGTTAAACTCTATAACATGCTAAAATTTGAACAAAATCGTATGAGCCGTTTTCGAGAAAAAAATTCAACATTTTCAAAATTTTTAATTTTTTGAATAACTTTGTAAATTAAAATTCAAACTAGTTAAAACAAACGGCATTATACTAAGAAAATTAAACTCTATTTTATGGTAAAATTTGAACAAAATGTAACAAACCGTTTTCGAAAAAAATTTTCAAAATTTTTAATTTTTTGTATAACTTTGTAAATAAAATTTCAAACTAGTTGAAACAAACGGCAATATACTAAGAAAGTTAAACTCTATAACATGCTAAAATTTGAACAAAATCGTATGAGCCGTTTTCGAGAAAAAAATTCAAAATTTTCAAAATTTTTAATTTTTTGAATAACTTTGTAAATTAAAATTCAAACTAGTTGAAACAAACGGCATTATACTAAGAAAATTAAACTCTATTTTATGCTAAAATTTGAACAAAATGTAACGAGCTGTTTTCGAAAAAAATTTTCAAAATTTTTAATTTTTTGAATAACTTTGTAAATTAAAACTCAAACTAGTTGAAACAAACAGCATTATACTAAGAAAGTTAAACTCTATAACATGCTAAAATTTGAACAAAATGTAACGAGCCGTTTTCGAAAAAAAATTTTAAAATTTTTAATTTTTTGAATAACTTTGTAAATTAAAATTCAAACTAGTTGAAACAAACGGCATTATACTAAGAAAGTTAAACTCTATAACATGCTAAAATTTGAACAAAATCGTATGAGCCGTTTTCGAGAAAAAAATTCAAAATTTTCAAAATTTTTAATTTTTTGAATAACTTTGTAAATAAAATTTCAAACTAGTTGAAACAAACGGCAATATACTAAGAAAGTTAAACTCTATAACATGCTAAAATTTGAACAAAATCGTATGAGCCGTTTTCGAGAAAAAAATTCAAAATTTTCAAAATTTTTAATTTTTTGAATAACTTTGTAAATTAAAATTCAAACTAGTTGAAACAAACGGCATTATACTAAGAAAATTAAACTCTATTTTATGCTAAAATTTGAACAAAATGTAACGAGCCGTTTTCGAAAAAAATTTTCAAAATTTTTAATTTTTTGAATAACTTTGTAAATAAAATTTCAAACTAGTTGAAACAAACGGCAATATACTAAGAAAGTTAAACTCTATAACATGCTAAAATTTGAACAAAATCGTATGAGCCGTTTTCGAGAAAAAAATTCAAAATTTTCAAAATTTTTAATTTTTTGAATAACTTTGTAAATAAAATTTCAAACTAGTTGAAACAAACGGCAATATACTAAGAAAGTTAAACTCTATAACATGCTAAAATTTGAACAAAATCGTATGAGCCGTTTTCGAGAAAAAAATTCAAAATTTTCAAAATTTTTAATTTTTTGAATAACTTTGTAAATTAAAATTCAAACTAGTTGAAACAAACGGCAATATACTAAGAAAGTTAAACTCTATAACATGCTAAAATTTGAACAAAATCGTATGAGCCGTTTTCGAGAAAAAAATTCAACATTTTCAAAATTTTTAATTTTTTGAATAACTTTGTAAATAAAATTTCAAACTAGTTGAAACAAACGGCAATATACTAAGAAAGTTAAACTCTATAACATGCTAAAATTTGAACAAAATCGTATGAGCCGTTTTCGAGAAAAAAATTCAAAATTTTCAAAATTTTTAATTTTTTGAATAACTTTGTAAATTAAAATTCAAACTAGTTGAAACAAACGGCATTATACTAAGAAAATTAAACTCTATTTTATGCTAAAATTTGAACAAAATGTAACGAGCCGTTTTCGAAAAAAATTTTCAAAATTTTTAATTTTTTGAATAACTTTGTAAATAAAATTTCAAACTAGTTGAAACAAACGGCAATATACTAAGAAAGTTAAACTCTATAACATGCTAAAATTTGAACAAAATCGTATGAGCCGTTTTCGAGAAAAAAATTCAAAATTTTCAAAATTTTTAATTTTTTGAATAACTTTGTAAATAAAATTTCAAACTAGTTGAAACAAACGGCAATATACTAAGAAAGTTAAACTCTATAACATGCTAAAATTTGAACAAAATCGTATGAGCCGTTTTCGAGAAAAAAATTCAAAATTTTCAAAATTTTTAATTTTTTGAATAACTTTGTAAATTAAAATTCAAACTAGTTAAAACAAACAGCATTATACTAAGAAAATTAAACTCTATTTTATGCTAAAATTTGAACAAAATGTAACGAGCTGTTTTCGAAAAAAATTTTCAAAATTTTTAATTTTTTGAATAACTTTGTAAATAAAATTTCAAACTAGTTGAAACAAACGGCAATATACTAAGAAAGTTAAACTCTATAACATGCTAAAATTTGAACAAAATCGTATGAGCCGTTTTCGAGAAAAAAATTCAAAATTTTCAAAATTTTTAATTTTTTGAATAACTTTGTAAATTAAAATTCAAACTAGTTGAAACAAACGGCAATATACTAAGAAAGTTAAACTCTATAACATGCTAAAATTTGAACAAAATCGTATGAGCCGTTTTCGAGAAAAAAATTCAACATTTTCAAAATTTTTAATTTTTTGAATAACTTTGTAAATTAAAATTCAAACTAGTTAAAACAAACGGCATTATACTAAGAAAATTAAACTCTATTTTATGGTAAAATTTGAACAAAATGTAACAAACCGTTTTCGAAAAAAATTTTCAAAATTTTTAATTTTTTGTATAACTTTGTAAATAAAATTTCAAACTAGTTGAAACAAACGGCAATATACTAAGAAAGTTAAACTCTATAACATGCTAAAATTTGAACAAAATCGTATGAGCCGTTTTCGAGAAAAAAATTCAAAATTTTCAAAATTTTTAATTTTTTGAATAACTTTGTAAATTAAAATTCAAACTAGTTGAAACAAACGGCATTATACTAAGAAAATTAAACTCTATTTTATGCTAAAATTTGAACAAAATGTAACGAGCTGTTTTCGAAAAAAATTTTCAAAATTTTTAATTTTTTGAATAACTTTGTAAATTAAAACTCAAACTAGTTGAAACAAACAGCATTATACTAAGAAAGTTAAACTCTATAACATGCTAAAATTTGAACAAAATGTAACGAGCCGTTTTCGAAAAAAAATTTTAAAATTTTTAATTTTTTGAATAACTTTGTAAATTAAAATTCAAACTAGTTGAAACAAACGGCATTATACTAAGAAAGTTAAACTCTATAACATGCTAAAATTTGAACAAAATCGTATGAGCCGTTTTCGAGAAAAAAATTCAAAATTTTCAAAATTTTTAATTTTTTGAATAACTTTGTAAATTAAAATTCAAACTAGTTGAAACAAACGGCATTATACTAAGAAAATTAAACTCTATTTTATGCTAAAATTTGAACAAAATGTAACGAGCCGTTTTCGAAAAAAATTTTCAAAATTTTTAATTTTTTGAATAACTTTGTAAATAAAATTTCAAACTAGTTGAAACAAACGGCAATATACTAAGAAAGTTAAACTCTATAACATGCTAAAATTTGAACAAAATCGTATGAGCCGTTTTCGAGAAAAAAATTCAAAATTTTCAAAATTTTTAATTTTTTGAATAACTTTGTAAATAAAATTTCAAACTAGTTGAAACAAACGGCAATATACTAAGAAAGTTAAACTCTATAACATGCTAAAATTTGAACAAAATCGTATGAGCCGTTTTCGAGAAAAAAATTCAAAATTTTCAAAATTTTTAATTTTTTGAATAACTTTGTAAATTAAAATTCAAACTAGTTAAAACAAACAGCATTATACTAAGAAAATTAAACTCTATTTTATGCTAAAATTTGAACAAAATGTAACGAGCCGTTTTCGAAAAAAATTTTCAAAATTTTTAATTTTTTGAATAACTTTGTAAATTAAAATTCAAACTAGTTGAAACAAACAGCATTATACTAAGAAAGTTAAACTCTATAACATGCTAAAATTTGAACAAAATCGTATGAGCCGTTTTCGAGAAAAAAATTCAAAATTTTCAAAATTTTTAATTTTTTGAATAACTTTGTAAATAAAATTTCAAACTAGTTGAAACAAACGGCAATATACTAAGAAAGTTAAACTCTATAACATGCTAAAATTTGAACAAAATCGTATGAGCCGTTTTCGAGAAAAAAATTCAAAATTTTCAAAATTTTTAATTTTTTGAATAACTTTGTAAATTAAAATTCAAACTAGTTGAAACAAACGGCAATATACTAAGAAAGTTAAACTCTATAACATGCTAAAATTTGAACAAAATCGTATGAGCCGTTTTCGAGAAAAAAATTCAAAATTTTCAAAATTTTTAATTTTTTGAATAACTTTGTAAATAAAATTTCAAACTAGTTGAAACAAACGGCAATATACTAAGAAAGTTAAACTCTATAACATGCTAAAATTTGAACAAAATCGTATGAGCCGTTTTCGAGAAAAAAATTCAAAATTTTCAAAATTTTTAATTTTTTGAATAACTTTGTAAATTAAAATTCAAACTAGTTAAAACAAACAGCATTATACTAAGAAAATTAAACTCTATTTTATGCTAAAATTTGAACAAAATGTAACGAGCCGTTTTCGAAAAAAATTTTCAAAATTTTTAATTTTTTGAATAACTTTGTAAATTAAAATTCAAACTAGTTGAAACAAACAGCATTATACTAAGAAAGTTAAACTCTATAACATGCTAAAATTTGAACAAAATCGTATGAGCCGTTTTCGAGAAAAAATTCAAAATTTTCAAAATTTTTAATTTTTTGAATAACTTTGTAAATAAAATTTCAAACTAGTTGAAACAAACGGCAATATACTAAGAAAGTTAAACTCTATAACATGCTAAAATTTGAACAAAATCGTATGAGCCGTTTTCGAGAAAAAAATTCAAAATTTTCAAAATTTTTAATTTTTTGAATAACTTTGTAAATTAAAATTCAAACTAGTTAAAACAAACAGCATTATACTAAGAAAATTAAACTCTATTTTATGCTAAAATTTGAACAAAATGTAACGAGCCGTTTTCGAAAAAAATTTTCAAAATTTTTAATTTTTTGAATAACTTTGTAAATTAAAATTCAAACTAGTTGAAACAAACAGCATTATACTAAGAAAGTTAAACTCTATAACATGCTAAAATTTGAACAAAATCGTATGAGCCGTTTTCGAGAAAAAAATTCAAAATTTTCAAAATTTTTAATTTTTTGAATAACTTTGTAAATAAAATTTCAAACTAGTTGAAACAAACGGCAATATACTAAGAAAGTTAAACTCTATAACATGCTAAAATTTGAACAAAATCGTATGAGCCGTTTTCGAGAAAAAAATTCAAAATTTTCAAAATTTTTAATTTTTTGAATAACTTTGTAAATTAAAATTCAAACTAGTTGAAACAAACGGCATTATACTAAGAAAATTAAACTCTATTTTATGCTAAAATTTGAACAAAATGTAACGAGCCGTTTTCGAAAAAAATTTTCAAAATTTTTAATTTTTTGAATAACTTTGTAAATAAAATTTCAAACTAGTTGAAACAAACGGCAATATACTAAGAAAGTTAAACTCTATAACATGCTAAAATTTGAACAAAATCGTATGAGCCGTTTTCGAGAAAAAAATTCAAAATTTTCAAAATTTTTAATTTTTTGAATAACTTTGTAAATAAAATTTCAAACTAGTTGAAACAAACGGCAATATACTAAGAAAGTTAAACTCTATAACATGCTAAAATTTGAACAAAATCGTATGAGCCGTTTTCGAGAAAAAAATTCAAAATTTTCAAAATTTTTAATTTTTTGAATAACTTTGTAAATTAAAATTCAAACTAGTTGAAACAAACGGCAATATACTAAGAAAGTTAAACTCTATAACATGCTAAAATTTGAACAAAATCGTATGAGCCGTTTTCGAGAAAAAAATTCAACATTTTCAAAATTTTTAATTTTTTGAATAACTTTGTAAATAAAATTTCAAACTAGTTGAAACAAACGGCAATATACTAAGAAAGTTAAACTCTATAACATGCTAAAATTTGAACAAAATCGTATGAGCCGTTTTCGAGAAAAAAATTCAAAATTTTCAAAATTTTTAATTTTTTGAATAACTTTGTAAATTAAAATTCAAACTAGTTGAAACAAACGGCATTATACTAAGAAAATTAAACTCTATTTTATGCTAAAATTTGAACAAAATGTAACGAGCCGTTTTCGAAAAAAATTTTCAAAATTTTTAATTTTTTGAATAACTTTGTAAATAAAATTTCAAACTAGTTGAAACAAACGGCAATATACTAAGAAAGTTAAACTCTATAACATGCTAAAATTTGAACAAAATCGTATGAGCCGTTTTCGAGAAAAAAATTCAAAATTTTCAAAATTTTTAATTTTTTGAATAACTTTGTAAATAAAATTTCAAACTAGTTGAAACAAACGGCAATATACTAAGAAAGTTAAACTCTATAACATGCTAAAATTTGAACAAAATCGTATGAGCCGTTTTCGAGAAAAAAATTCAAAATTTTCAAAATTTTTAATTTTTTGAATAACTTTGTAAATTAAAATTCAAACTAGTTAAAACAAACAGCATTATACTAAGAAAATTAAACTCTATTTTATGCTAAAATTTGAACAAAATGTAACGAGCTGTTTTCGAAAAAAATTTTCAAAATTTTTAATTTTTTGAATAACTTTGTAAATAAAATTTCAAACTAGTTGAAACAAACGGCAATATACTAAGAAAGTTAAACTCTATAACATGCTAAAATTTGAACAAAATCGTATGAGCCGTTTTCGAGAAAAAAATTCAAAATTTTCAAAATTTTTAATTTTTTGAATAACTTTGTAAATTAAAATTCAAACTAGTTGAAACAAACGGCATTATACTAAGAAAATTAAACTCTATTTTATGCTAAAATTTGAACAAAATGTAACGAGCTGTTTTCGAAAAAAATTTTCAAAATTTTTAATTTTTTGAATAACTTTGTAAATAAAATTTCAAACTAGTTGAAACAAACGGCAATATACTAAGAAAGTTAAACTCTATAACATGCTAAAATTTGAACAAAATGTAACGAGCCGTTTTCGAAAAAAAATTTTAAAATTTTTAATTTTTTGAATAACTTTGTAAATTAAAATTCAAACTAGTTGAAACAAACGGCATTATACTAAGAAAGTTAAACTCTATAACATGCTAAAATTTGAACAAAATCGTATGAGCCGTTTTCGAGAAAAAAATTCAAAATTTTCAAAATTTTTAATTTTTTGAATAACTTTGTAAATTAAAATTCAAACTAGTTGAAACAAACGGCATTATACTAAGAAAATTAAACTCTATTTTATGCTAAAATTTGAACAAAATGTAACGAGCCGTTTTCGAAAAAAATTTTCAAAATTTTTAATTTTTTGAATAACTTTGTAAATAAAATTTCAAACTAGTTGAAACAAACGGCAATATACTAAGAAAGTTAAACTCTATAACATGCTAAAATTTGAACAAAATCGTATGAGCCGTTTTCGAGAAAAAAATTCAAAATTTTCAAAATTTTTAATTTTTTGAATAACTTTGTAAATAAAATTTCAAACTAGTTGAAACAAACGGCAATATACTAAGAAAGTTAAACTCTATAACATGCTAAAATTTGAACAAAATCGTATGAGCCGTTTTCGAGAAAAAAATTCAAAATTTTCAAAATTTTTAATTTTTTGAATAACTTTGTAAATTAAAATTCAAACTAGTTAAAACAAACAGCATTATACTAAGAAAATTAAACTCTATTTTATGCTAAAATTTGAACAAAATGTAACGAGCCGTTTTCGAAAAAAATTTTCAAAATTTTTAATTTTTTGAATAACTTTGTAAATTAAAATTCAAACTAGTTGAAACAAACAGCATTATACTAAGAAAGTTAAACTCTATAACATGCTAAAATTTGAACAAAATCGTATGAGCCGTTTTCGAGAAAAAAATTCAAAATTTTCAAAATTTTTAATTTTTTGAATAACTTTGTAAATAAAATTTCAAACTAGTTGAAACAAACGGCAATATACTAAGAAAGTTAAACTCTATAACATGCTAAAATTTGAACAAAATCGTATGAGCCGTTTTCGAGAAAAAAATTCAAAATTTTCAAAATTTTTAATTTTTTGAATAACTTTGTAAATTAAAATTCAAACTAGTTGAAACAAACGGCAATATACTAAGAAAGTTAAACTCTATAACATGCTAAAATTTGAACAAAATCGTATGAGCCGTTTTCGAGAAAAAAATTCAACATTTTCAAAATTTTTAATTTTTTGAATAACTTTGTAAATAAAATTTCAAACTAGTTGAAACAAACGGCAATATACTAAGAAAGTTAAACTCTATAACATGCTAAAATTTGAACAAAATCGTATGAGCCGTTTTCGAGAAAAAAATTCAAAATTTTCAAAATTTTTAATTTTTTGAATAACTTTGTAAATTAAAATTCAAACTAGTTAAAACAAACAGCATTATACTAAGAAAATTAAACTCTATTTTATGCTAAAATTTGAACAAAATGTAACGAGCCGTTTTCGAAAAAAATTTTCAAAATTTTTAATTTTTTGAATAACTTTGTAAATTAAAATTCAAACTAGTTGAAACAAACAGCATTATACTAAGAAAGTTAAACTCTATAACATGCTAAAATTTGAACAAAATCGTATGAGCCGTTTTCGAGAAAAAAATTCAAAATTTTCAAAATTTTTAATTTTTTGAATAACTTTGTAAATAGAATTTCAAACTAGTTGAAACAAACGGCAATATACTAAGAAAGTTAAACTCTATAACATGCTAAAATTTGAACAAAATCGTATGAGCCGTTTTCGAGAAAAAAATTCAAAATTTTCAAAATTTTTAATTTTTTGAATAACTTTGTAAATTAAAATTCAAACTAGTTGAAACAAACGGCATTATACTAAGAAAATTAAACTCTATTTTATGCTAAAATTTGAACAAAATGTAACGAGCCGTTTTCGAAAAAAATTTTCAAAATTTTTAATTTTTTGAATAACTTTGTAAATAAAATTTCAAACTAGTTGAAACAAACGGCAATATACTAAGAAAGTTAAACTCTATAACATGCTAAAATTTGAACAAAATCGTATGAGCCGTTTTCGAGAAAAAAATTCAAAATTTTCAAAATTTTTAATTTTTTGAATAACTTTGTAAATAAAATTTCAAACTAGTTGAAACAAACGGCAATATACTAAGAAAGTTAAACTCTATAACATGCTAAAATTTGAACAAAATCGTATGAGCCGTTTTCGAGAAAAAAATTCAAAATTTTCAAAATTTTTAATTTTTTGAATAACTTTGTAAATTAAAATTCAAACTAGTTGAAACAAACGGCAATATACTAAGAAAGTTAAACTCTATAACATGCTAAAATTTGAACAAAATCGTATGAGCCGTTTTCGAGAAAAAAATTCAACATTTTCAAAATTTTTAATTTTTTGAATAACTTTGTAAATAAAATTTCAAACTAGTTGAAACAAACGGCAATATACTAAGAAAGTTAAACTCTATAACATGCTAAAATTTGAACAAAATCGTATGAGCCGTTTTCGAGAAAAAAATTCAAAATTTTCAAAATTTTTAATTTTTTGAATAACTTTGTAAATTAAAATTCAAACTAGTTGAAACAAACGGCATTATACTAAGAAAATTAAACTCTATTTTATGCTAAAATTTGAACAAAATGTAACGAGCCGTTTTCGAAAAAAATTTTCAAAATTTTTAATTTTTTGAATAACTTTGTAAATAAAATTTCAAACTAGTTGAAACAAACGGCAATATACTAAGAAAGTTAAACTCTATAACATGCTAAAATTTGAACAAAATCGTATGAGCCGTTTTCGAGAAAAAAATTCAAAATTTTCAAAATTTTTAATTTTTTGAATAACTTTGTAAATAAAATTTCAAACTAGTTGAAACAAACGGCAATATACTAAGAAAGTTAAACTCTATAACATGCTAAAATTTGAACAAAATCGTATGAGCCGTTTTCGAGAAAAAAATTCAAAATTTTCAAAATTTTTAATTTTTTGAATAACTTTGTAAATAAAATTTCAAACTAGTTGAAACAAACGGCAATATACTAAGAAAGTTAAACTCTATAACATGCTAAAATTTGAACAAAATCGTATGAGCCGTTTTCGAGAAAAAAATTCAAAATTTTCAAAATTTTTAATTTTTTGAATAACTTTGTAAATTAAAATTCAAACTAGTTGAAACAAACGGCAATATACTAAGAAAGTTAAACTCTATAACATGCTAAAATTTGAACAAAATCGTATGAGCCGTTTTCGAGAAAAAAATTCAACATTTTCAAAATTTTTAATTTTTTGAATAACTTTGTAAATAAAATTTCAAACTAGTTGAAACAAACGGCAATATACTAAGAAAGTTAAACTCTATAACATGCTAAAATTTGAACAAAATCGTATGAGCCGTTTTCGAGAAAAAAATTCAAAATTTTCAAAATTTTTAATTTTTTGAATAACTTTGTAAATTAAAATTCAAACTAGTTAAAACAAACAGCATTATACTAAGAAAATTAAACTCTATTTTATGCTAAAATTTGAACAAAATGTAACGAGCCGTTTTCGAAAAAAATTTTCAAAATTTTTAATTTTTTGAATAACTTTGTAAATTAAAATTCAAACTAGTTGAAACAAACAGCATTATACTAAGAAAGTTAAACTCTATAACATGCTAAAATTTGAACAAAATCGTATGAGCCGTTTTCGAGAAAAAAATTCAAAATTTTCAAAATTTTTAATTTTTTGAATAACTTTGTAAATAGAATTTCAAACTAGTTGAAACAAACGGCAATATACTAAGAAAGTTAAACTCTATAACATGCTAAAATTTGAACAAAATCGTATGAGCCGTTTTCGAGAAAAAAATTCAAAATTTTCAAAATTTTTAATTTTTTGAATAACTTTGTAAATTAAAATTCAAACTAGTTGAAACAAACGGCATTATACTAAGAAAATTAAACTCTATTTTATGCTAAAATTTGAACAAAATGTAACGAGCCGTTTTCGAAAAAAATTTTCAAAATTTTTAATTTTTTGAATAACTTTGTAAATAAAATTTCAAACTAGTTGAAACAAACGGCAATATACTAAGAAAGTTAAACTCTATAACATGCTAAAATTTGAACAAAATCGTATGAGCCGTTTTCGAGAAAAAAATTCAAAATTTTCAAAATTTTTAATTTTTTGAATAACTTTGTAAATAAAATTTCAAACTAGTTGAAACAAACGGCAATATACTAAGAAAGTTAAACTCTATAACATGCTAAAATTTGAACAAAATCGTATGAGCCGTTTTCGAGAAAAAAATTCAAAATTTTCAAAATTTTTAATTTTTTGAATAACTTTGTAAATTAAAATTCAAACTAGTTGAAACAAACGGCAATATACTAAGAAAGTTAAACTCTATAACATGCTAAAATTTGAACAAAATCGTATGAGCCGTTTTCGAGAAAAAAATTCAACATTTTCAAAATTTTTAATTTTTTGAATAACTTTGTAAATAAAATTTCAAACTAGTTGAAACAAACGGCAATATACTAAGAAAGTTAAACTCTATAACATGCTAAAATTTGAACAAAATCGTATGAGCCGTTTTCGAGAAAAAAATTCAAAATTTTCAAAATTTTTAATTTTTTGAATAACTTTGTAAATTAAAATTCAAACTAGTTGAAACAAACGGCATTATACTAAGAAAATTAAACTCTATTTTATGCTAAAATTTGAACAAAATGTAACGAGCCGTTTTCGAAAAAAATTTTCAAAATTTTTAATTTTTTGAATAACTTTGTAAATAAAATTTCAAACTAGTTGAAACAAACGGCAATATACTAAGAAAGTTAAACTCTATAACATGCTAAAATTTGAACAAAATCGTATGAGCCGTTTTCGAGAAAAAAATTCAAAATTTTCAAAATTTTTAATTTTTTGAATAACTTTGTAAATAAAATTTCAAACTAGTTGAAACAAACGGCAATATACTAAGAAAGTTAAACTCTATAACATGCTAAAATTTGAACAAAATCGTATGAGCCGTTTTCGAGAAAAAAATTCAAAATTTTCAAAATTTTTAATTTTTTGAATAACTTTGTAAATTAAAATTCAAACTAGTTAAAACAAACAGCATTATACTAAGAAAATTAAACTCTATTTTATGCTAAAATTTGAACAAAATGTAACGAGCTGTTTTCGAAAAAAATTTTCAAAATTTTTAATTTTTTGAATAACTTTGTAAATAAAATTTCAAACTAGTTGAAACAAACGGCAATATACTAAGAAAGTTAAACTCTATAACATGCTAAAATTTGAACAAAATCGTATGAGCCGTTTTCGAGAAAAAAATTCAAAATTTTCAAAATTTTTAATTTTTTGAATAACTTTGTAAATTAAAATTCAAACTAGTTGAAACAAACGGCATTATACTAAGAAAATTAAACTCTATTTTATGCTAAAATTTGAACAAAATGTAACGAGCTGTTTTCGAAAAAAATTTTCAAAATTTTTAATTTTTTGAATAACTTTGTAAATAAAATTTCAAACTAGTTGAAACAAACGGCAATATACTAAGAAAGTTAAACTCTATAACATGCTAAAATTTGAACAAAATCGTATGAGCCGTTTTCGAGAAAAAAATTCAAAATTTTCAAAATTTTTAATTTTTTGAATAACTTTGTAAATTAAAATTCAAACTAGTTGAAACAAACGGCATTATACTAAGAAAATTAAACTCTATTTTATGCTAAAATTTGAACAAAATGTAACGAGCTGTTTTCGAAAAAAATTTTCAAAATTTTTAATTTTTTGAATAACTTTGTAAATAAAATTTCAAACTAGTTGAAACAAACGGCAATATACTAAGAAAGTTAAACTCTATAACATGCTAAAATTTGAACAAAATCGTATGAGCCGTTTTCGAGAAAAAAATTCAAAATTTTCAAAATTTTTAATTTTTTGAATAACTTTGTAAATTAAAATTCAAACTAGTTGAAACAAACGGCATTATACTAAGAAAATTAAACTCTATTTTATGCTAAAATTTGAACAAAATGTAACGAGCTGTTTTCGAAAAAAATTTTCAAAATTTTTAATTTTTTGAATAACTTTGTAAATAAAATTTCAAACTAGTTGAAACAAACGGCAATATACTAAGAAAGTTAAACTCTATAACATGCTAAAATTTGAACAAAATCGTATGAGCCGTTTTCGAGAAAAAAATTCAAAATTTTCAAAATTTTTAATTTTTTGAATAACTTTGTAAATTAAAATTCAAACTAGTTGAAACAAACGGCATTATACTAAGAAAATTAAACTCTATTTTATGCTAAAATTTGAACAAAATGTAACGAGCCGTTTTCGAAAAAAATTTTCAAAATTTTTAATTTTTTGAATAACTTTGTAAATAAAATTTCAAACTAGTTGAAACAAACGGCAATATACTAAGAAAGTTAAACTCTATAACATGCTAAAATTTGAACAAAATCGTATGAGCCGTTTTCGAGAAAAAAATTCAAAATTTTCAAAATTTTTAATTTTTTGAATAACTTTGTAAATTAAAATTCAAACTAGTTGAAACAAACAGCATTATACTAAGAAAGTTAAACTCTATAACATGCTAAAATTTGAACAAAATGTAACGAGCCGTTTTCGAAAAAAAATTTTAAAATTTTTAATTTTTTGAATAACTTTGTAAATTAAAATTCAAACTAGTTGAAACAAACAGCATTATACTAAGAAAGTTAAACTCTATAACATGCTTAAATTTGAACAAAATGTAACGAGCCGTTTTCGAAAAAAAATTTTAAAATTTTTAATTTTTTGAATAACTTTGTAAATTAAAATTCAAACTAGTTGAAACAAACAGCATTATACTAAGAAAGTTAAACTCTATAACATGCTAAAATTTGAACAAAATGTAACGAGCCGTTTTCGAAAAAAAAATTTAAAATTTTTAATTTTTTGAATAACTTTGTAAATTAAAATTCAAACTAGTTGAAACAAACGGCATTATACTAAGAAAGTTAAACTCTATAACATGCTAAAATTTGAACAAAATCGTATGAGCCGTTTTCGAGAAAAAAATTCAAAATTTTCAAAATTTTTAATTTTTTGAATAACTTTGTAAATTAAAATTCAAACTAGTTGAAACAAACAGCATTATACTAAGAAAGTTAAACTCTATAACATGCTAAAATTTGAACAAAATGTAACGAGCCGTTTTCGAAAAAAAATTTTAAAATTTTTAATTTTTTGAATAACTTTGTAAATTAAAATTCAAACTAGTTGAAACAAACAGCATTATACTAAGAAAGTTAAACTCTATAACATGCTAAAATTTGAACAAAATGTAACGAGCCGTTTTCGAAAAAAATTTTCAAAATTTTTAATTTTTTGAATAACTTTGTAAATTAAAATTCAAACTAGTTGAAACAAACAGCATTATACTAAGAAAGTTAAACTCTATAACATGCTAAAATTTGAACAAAATGTAACGAGCCGTTTTCGAAAAAAAATTTTAAAATTTTTAATTTTTTGAATAACTTTGTAAATTAAAATTCAAACTAGTTGAAACAAACAGCATTATACTAAGAAAGTTAAACTCTATAACATGCTTAAATTTGAACAAAATGTAACGAGCCGTTTTCGAAAAAAATTTTTAAAATTTTTAATTTTTTGAATAACTTTGTAAATTAAAATTCAAACTAGTTGAAACAAACAGCATTATACTAAGAAAGTTAAACTCTATAACATGCTAAAATTTGAACAAAATGTAACGAGCCGTTTTCGAAAAAAAATTTTAAAATTTTTAATTTTTTGAATAACTTTGTAAATTAAAATTCAAACTAGTTGAAACAAACGGCATTATACTAAGAAAGTTAAACTCTATAACATGCTAAAATTTGAACAAAATCGTATGAGCCGTTTTCGAGAAAAAAATTCAAAATTTTCAAAATTTTTAATTTTTTGAATAACTTTGTAAATAAAATTTCAAACTAGTTGAAACAAACGGCAATATACTAAGAAAGTTAAACTCTATAACATGCTAAAATTTGAACAAAATCGTATGAGCCGTTTTCGAGAAAAAAATTCAAAATTTTCAAAATTTTTAATTTTTTGAATAACTTTGTAAATTAAAATTCAAACTAGTTGAAACAAACGGCATTATACTAAGAAAATTAAACTCTATTTTATGCTAAAATTTGAACAAAATGTAACGAGCTGTTTTCGAAAAACATTTTCAAAATTTTTAATTTTTTGAATAACTTTGTAAATAAAATTTCAAACTAGTTGAAACAAACGGCAATATACTAAGAAAGTTAAACTCTATAACATGCTAAAATTTGAACAAAATCGTATGAGCCGTTTTCGAGAAAAAAATTCAAAATTTTCAAAATTTTTAATTTTTTGAATAACTTTGTAAATTAAAATTCAAACTAGTTGAAACAAACAGCATTATACTAAGAAAGTTAAACTCTATAACATGCTAAAATTTGAACAAAATGTAACGAGCCGTTTTCGAAAAAAAATTTTAAAATTTTTAATTTTTTGAATAACTTTGTAAATTAAAATTCAAACTAGTTGAAACAAACAGCATTATACTAAGAAAGTTAAACTCTATAACATGCTAAAATTTGAACAAAATGTAACGAGCCGTTTTCGAAAAAAATTTTCAAAATTTTTAATTTTTTGAATAACTTTGTAAATTAAAATTCAAACTAGTTGAAACAAACAGCATTATACTAAGAAAGTTAAACTCTATAACATGCTAAAATTTGAACAAAATGTAACGAGCCGTTTTCGAAAAAAAATTTTAAAATTTTTAATTTTTTGAATAACTTTGTAAATTAAAATTCAAACTAGTTGAAACAAACAGCATTATACTAAGAAAGTTAAACTCTATAACATGCTTAAATTTGAACAAAATGTAACGAGCCGTTTTCGAAAAAAATTTTTAAAATTTTTAATTTTTTGAATAACTTTGTAAATTAAAATTCAAACTAGTTGAAACAAACAGCATTATACTAAGAAAGTTAAACTCTATAACATGCTAAAATTTGAACAAAATGTAACGAGCCGTTTTCGAAAAAAAATTTTAAAATTTTTAATTTTTTGAATAACTTTGTAAATTAAAATTCAAACTAGTTGAAACAAACGGCATTATACTAAGAAAGTTAAACTCTATAACATGCTAAAATTTGAACAAAATCGTATGAGCCGTTTTCGAGAAAAAAATTCAAAATTTTCAAAATTTTTAATTTTTTGAATAACTTTGTAAATAAAATTTCAAACTAGTTGAAACAAACGGCAATATACTAAGAAAGTTAAACTCTATAACATGCTAAAATTTGAACAAAATCGTATGAGCCGTTTTCGAGAAAAAAATTCAAAATTTTCAAAATTTTTAATTTTTTGAAGTTTTCGAAAAAAATTTTTAAAATTTTTAATTTTTTGAATAACTTTGTAAATTAAAATTCAAACTAGTTGAAACAAACAGCATTATACTAAGAAAGTTAAACTCTATAACATGCTAAAATTTGAACAAAATGTAACGAGCCGTTTTCGAAAAAAAATTTTAAAATTTTTAATTTTTTGAATAACTTTGTAAATTAAAATTCAAACTAGTTGAAACAAACGGCATTATACTAAGAAAGTTAAACTCTATAACATGCTAAAATTTGAACAAAATCGTATGAGCCGTTTTCGAGAAAAAAATTCAAAATTTTCAAAATTTTTAATTTTTTGAATAACTTTGTAAATAAAATTTCAAACTAGTTGAAACAAACGGCAATATACTAAGAAAGTTAAACTCTATAACATGCTAAAATTTGAACAAAATCGTATGAGCCGTTTTCGAGAAAAAAATTCAAAATTTTCAAAATTTTTAATTTTTTGAATAACTTTGTAAATTAAAATTCAAACTAGTTGAAACAAACGGCATTATACTAAGAAAATTAAACTCTATTTTATGCTAAAATTTGAACAAAATGTAACGAGCTGTTTTCGAAAAACATTTTCAAAATTTTTAATTTTTTGAATAACTTTGTAAATAAAATTTCAAACTAGTTGAAACAAACGGCAATATACTAAGAAAGTTAAACTCTATAACATGCTAAAATTTGAACAAAATCGTATGAGCCGTTTTCGAGAAAAAAATTCAAAATTTTCAAAATTTTTAATTTTTTGAATAACTTTGTAAATTAAAATTCAAACTAGTTGAAACAAACGGCATTATACTAAGAAAATTAAACTCTATTTTATGCTAAAATTTGAACAAAATGTAACGAGCCGTTTTCGAAAAAAATTTTCAAAATTTTTAATTTTTTGAATAACTTTGTAAATTAAAATTCAAACTAGTTGAAACAAACGGCAATATACTAAGAAAGTTAAACTCTATAACATGCTAAAATTTGAACAAAATCGTATGAGCCGTTTTCGAGAAAAAAATTCAAAATTTTCAAAATTTTTAATTTTTTGAATAACTTTGTAAATAAAATTTCAAACTAGTTGAAACAAACGGCAATATACTAAGAAAGTTAAACTCTATAACATGCTAAAATTTGAACAAAATCGTATGAGCCGTTTTCGAGAAAAAAATTCAAAATTTTCAAAATTTTTAATTTTTTGAATAACTTTGTAAATTAAAATTCAAACTAGTTAAAACAAACAGCATTATACTAAGAAAATTAAACTCTATTTTATGCTAAAATTTGAACAAAATGTAACGAGCCGTTTTCGAAAAAAATTTTCAAAATTTTTAATTTTTTGAATAACTTTGTAAATTAAAATTCAAACTAGTTGAAACAAACAGCATTATACTAAGAAAGTTAAACTCTATAACATGCTAAAATTTGAACAAAATGTAACGAGCCGTTTTCGAAAAAAAATTTTAAAATTTTTAATTTTTTGAATAACTTTGTAAATTAAAATTCAAACTAGTTGAAACAAACGGCATTATACTAAGAAAGTTAAACTCTATAACATGCTAAAATTTGAACAAAATCGTATGAGCCGTTTTCGAGAAAAAAATTCAAAATTTTCAAAATTTTTAATTTTTTGAATAACTTTGTAAATAAAATTTCAAACTAGTTGAAACAAACGGCAATATACTAAGAAAGTTAAACTCTATAACATGCTAAAATTTGAACAAAATCGTATGAGCCGTTTTCGAGAAAAAAATTCAAAATTTTCAAAATTTTTAATTTTTTGAATAACTTTGTAAATAAAATTTCAAACTAGTTGAAACAAACGGCAATATACTAAGAAAGTTAAACTCTATAACATGCTAAAATTTGAACAAAATCGTATGAGCCGTTTTCGAGAAAAAAATTCAAAATTTTCAAAATTTTTAATTTTTTGAATAACTTTGTAAATTAAAATTCAAACTAGTTGAAACAAACGGCATTATACTAAGAAAATTAAACTCTATTTTATGCTAAAATTTGAACAAAATGTAACGAGCTGTTTTCGAAAAAAATTTTCAAAATTTTTAATTTTTTGAATAACTTTGTAAATAAAATTTCAAACTAGTTGAAACAAACGGCAATATACTAAGAAAGTTAAACTCTATAACATGCTAAAATTTGAACAAAATCGTATGAGCCGTTTTCGAGAAAAAAATTCAAAATTTTCAAAATTTTTAATTTTTTGAATAACTTTGTAAATTAAAATTCAAACTAGTTGAAACAAACGGCATTATACTAAGAAAATTAAACTCTATTTTATGCTAAAATTTGAACAAAATGTAACGAGCCGTTTTCGAAAAAAATTTTCAAAATTTTTAATTTTTTGAATAACTTTGTAAATAAAATTTCAAACTAGTTGAAACAAACGGCAATATACTAAGAAAGTTAAACTCTATAACATGCTAAAATTTGAACAAAATCGTATGAGCCGTTTTCGAGAAAAAAATTCAAAATTTTCAAAATTTTTAATTTTTTGAATAACTTTGTAAATAAAATTTCAAACTAGTTGAAACAAACGGCAATATACTAAGAAAGTTAAACTCTATAACATGCTAAAATTTGAACAAAATCGTATGAGCCGTTTTCGAGAAAAAAATTCAAAATTTTCAAAATTTTTAATTTTTTGAATAACTTTGTAAATTAAAATTCAAACTAGTTAAAACAAACAGCATTATACTAAGAAAATTAAACTCTATTTTATGCTAAAATTTGAACAAAATGTAACGAGCCGTTTTCGAAAAAAATTTTCAAAATTTTTAATTTTTTGAATAACTTTGTAAATTAAAATTCAAACTAGTTGAAACAAACAGCATTATACTAAGAAAGTTAAACTCTATAACATGCTAAAATTTGAACAAAATGTAACGAGCCGTTTTCGAAAAAAAATTTTAAAATTTTTAATTTTTTGAATAACTTTGTAAATTAAAATTCAAACTAGTTGAAACAAACGGCATTATACTAAGAAAGTTAAACTCTATAACATGCTAAAATTTGAACAAAATCGTATGAGCCGTTTTCGAGAAAAAAATTCAAAATTTTCAAAATTTTTAATTTTTTGAATAACTTTGTAAATAAAATTTCAAACTAGTTGAAACAAACGGCAATATACTAAGAAAGTTAAACTCTATAACATGCTAAAATTTGAACAAAATCGTATGAGCCGTTTTCGAGAAAAAAATTCAAAATTTTCAAAATTTTTAATTTTTTGAATAACTTTGTAAATAAAATTTCAAACTAGTTGAAACAAACGGCAATATACTAAGAAAGTTAAACTCTATAACATGCTAAAATTTGAACAAAATCGTATGAGCCGTTTTCGAGAAAAAAATTCAAAATTTTCAAAATTTTTAATTTTTTGAATAACTTTGTAAATTAAAATTCAAACTAGTTGAAACAAACGGCATTATACTAAGAAAATTAAACTCTATTTTATGCTAAAATTTGAACAAAATGTAACGAGCTGTTTTCGAAAAAAATTTTCAAAATTTTTAATTTTTTGAATAACTTTGTAAATAAAATTTCAAACTAGTTGAAACAAACGGCAATATACTAAGAAAGTTAAACTCTATAACATGCTAAAATTTGAACAAAATCGTATGAGCCGTTTTCGAGAAAAAAATTCAAAATTTTCAAAATTTTTAATTTTTTGAATAACTTTGTAAATTAAAATTCAAACTAGTTGAAACAAACGGCATTATACTAAGAAAATTAAACTCTATTTTATGCTAAAATTTGAACAAAATGTAACGAGCCGTTTTCGAAAAAAATTTTCAAAATTTTTAATTTTTTGAATAACTTTGTAAATAAAATTTCAAACTAGTTGAAACAAACGGCAATATACTAAGAAAGTTAAACTCTATAACATGCTAAAATTTGAACAAAATCGTATGAGCCGTTTTCGAGAAAAAAATTCAAAATTTTCAAAATTTTTAATTTTTTGAATAACTTTGTAAATAAAATTTCAAACTAGTTGAAACAAACGGCAATATACTAAGAAAGTTAAACTCTATAACATGCTAAAATTTGAACAAAATCGTATGAGCCGTTTTCGAGAAAAAAATTCAAAATTTTCAAAATTTTTAATTTTTTGAATAACTTTGTAAATTAAAATTCAAACTAGTTAAAACAAACAGCATTATACTAAGAAAATTAAACTCTATTTTATGCTAAAATTTGAACAAAATGTAACGAGCCGTTTTCGAAAAAAATTTTCAAAATTTTTAATTTTTTGAATAACTTTGTAAATTAAAATTCAAACTAGTTGAAACAAACAGCATTATACTAAGAAAGTTAAACTCTATAACATGCTAAAATTTGAACAAAATGTAACGAGCCGTTTTCGAAAAAAAATTTTAAAATTTTTAATTTTTTGAATAACTTTGTAAATTAAAATTCAAACTAGTTGAAACAAACGGCATTATACTAAGAAAGTTAAACTCTATAACATGCTAAAATTTGAACAAAATCGTATGAGCCGTTTTCGAGAAAAAAATTCAAAATTTTCAAAATTTTTAATTTTTTGAATAACTTTGTAAATAAAATTTCAAACTAGTTGAAACAAACGGCAATATACTAAGAAAGTTAAACTCTATAACATGCTAAAATTTGAACAAAATCGTATGAGCCGTTTTCGAGAAAAAAATTCAAAATTTTCAAAATTTTTAATTTTTTGAATAACTTTGTAAATAAAATTTCAAACTAGTTGAAACAAACGGCAATATACTAAGAAAGTTAAACTCTATAACATGCTAAAATTTGAACAAAATCGTATGAGCCGTTTTCGAGAAAAAAATTCAAAATTTTCAAAATTTTTAATTTTTTGAATAACTTTGTAAATTAAAATTCAAACTAGTTAAAACAAACAGCATTATACTAAGAAAATTAAACTCTATTTTATGCTAAAATTTGAACAAAATGTAACGAGCCGTTTTCGAAAAAAATTTTCAAAATTTTTAATTTTTTGAATAACTTTGTAAATTAAAATTCAAACTAGTTGAAACAAACAGCATTATACTAAGAAAGTTAAACTCTATAACATGCTAAAATTTGAACAAAATGTAACGAGCCGTTTTCGAAAAAAAATTTTAAAATTTTTAATTTTTTGAATAACTTTGTAAATTAAAATTCAAACTAGTTGAAACAAACGGCATTATACTAAGAAAGTTAAACTCTATAACATGCTAAAATTTGAACAAAATCGTATGAGCCGTTTTCGAGAAAAAAATTCAAAATTTTCAAAATTTTTAATTTTTTGAATAACTTTGTAAATAAAATTTCAAACTAGTTGAAACAAACGGCAATATACTAAGAAAGTTAAACTCTATAACATGCTAAAATTTGAACAAAATCGTATGAGCCGTTTTCGAGAAAAAAATTCAAAATTTTCAAAATTTTTAATTTTTTGAATAACTTTGTAAATTAAAATTCAAACTAGTTGAAACAAACGGCAATATACTAAGAAAGTTAAACTCTATAACATGCTAAAATTTGAACAAAATGTAACGAGCCGTTTTCGAAAAAAATTTTCAAAATTTTTAATTTTTTGAATAACTTTGTAAATAAAATTTCAAACTAGTTGAAACAAACGGCAATATACTAAGAAAGTTAAACTCTATAACATGCTAAAATTTGAACAAAATCGTATGAGCCGTTTTCGAGAAAAAAATTCAAAATTTTCAAAATTTTTAATTTTTTGAATAACTTTGTAAATTAAAATTCAAACTAGTTAAAACAAACAGCATTATACTAAGAAAATTAAACTCTATTTTATGCTAAAATTTGAACAAAATGTAACGAGCTGTTTTCGAAAAAAATTTTCAAAATTTTTAATTTTTTGAATAACTTTGTAAATAAAATTTCAAACTAGTTGAAACAAACGGCAATATACTAAGAAAGTTAAACTCTATAACATGCTAAAATTTGAACAAAATCGTATGAGCCGTTTTCGAGAAAAAAATTCAAAATTTTCAAAATTTTTAATTTTTTGAATAACTTTGTAAATTAAAATTCAAACTAGTTGAAACAAACGGCATTATACTAAGAAAATTAAACTCTATTTTATGCTAAAATTTGAACAAAATGTAACGAGCTGTTTTCGAAAAAAATTTTCAAAATTTTTAATTTTTTGAATAACTTTGTAAATAAAATTTCAAACTAGTTGAAACAAACGGCAATATACTAAGAAAGTTAAACTCTATAACATGCTAAAATTTGAACAAAATCGTATGAGCCGTTTTCGAGAAAAAAATTCAAAATTTTCAAAATTTTTAATTTTTTGAATAACTTTGTAAATTAAAATTCAAACTAGTTGAAACAAACGGCATTATACTAAGAAAATTAAACTCTATTTTATGCTAAAATTTGAACAAAATGTAACGAGCCGTTTTCGAAAAAAATTTTCAAAATTTTTAATTTTTTGAATTACTTTGTAAATAAAATTTCAAACTAGTTGAAACAAACGGCAATATACTAAGAAAGTTAAACTCTATAACATGCTAAAATTTGAACAAAATCGTATGAGCCGTTTTCGAGAAAAAAATTCAAAATTTTCAAAATTTTTAATTTTTTGAATAACTTTGTAAATTAAAATTCAAACTAGTTGAAACAAACGGCATTATACTAAGAAAATTAAACTCTATTTTATGCTAAAATTTGAACAAAATGTAACGAGCCGTTTTCGAAAAAAATTTTCAAAATTTTTAATTTTTTGAATAACTTTGTAAATAAAATTTCAAACTAGTTGAAACAAACGGCAATATACTAAGAAAGTTAAACTCTATAACATGCTAAAATTTGAACAAAATCGTATGAGCCGTTTTCGAGAAAAAAATTCAAAATTTTCAAAATTTTTAATTTTTTGAATAACTTTGTAAATAAAATTTCAAACTAGTTGAAACAAACGGCAATATACTAAGAAAGTTAAACTCTATAACATGCTAAAATTTGAACAAAATCGTATGAGCCGTTTTCGAGAAAAAAATTCAAAATTTTCAAAATTTTTAATTTTTTGAATAACTTTGTAAATTAAAATTCAAACTAGTTGAAACAAACGGCAATATACTAAGAAAGTTAAACTCTATAACATGCTAAAATTTGAACAAAATCGTATGAGCCGTTTTCGAGAAAAAAATTCAAAATTTTCAAAATTTTTAATTTTTTGAATAACTTTGTAAATTAAAATTCAAACTAGTTGAAACAAACGGCATTATACTAAGAAAATTAAACTCTATTTTATGCTAAAATTTGAACAAAATGTAACGAGCTGTTTTCGAAAAAAATTTTCAAAATTTTTAATTTTTTGAATAACTTTGTAAATAAAATTTCAAACTAGTTGAAACAAACGGCAATATACTAAGAAAGTTAAACTCTATAACATGCTAAAATTTGAACAAAATCGTATGAGCCGTTTTCGAGAAAAAAATTCAAAATTTTCAAAATTTTTAATTTTTTGAATAACTTTGTAAATTAAAATTCAAACTAGTTGAAACAAACGGCATTATACTAAGAAAATTAAACTCTATTTTATGCTAAAATTTGAACAAAATGTAACGAGCCGTTTTCGAAAAAAATTTTCAAAATTTTTAATTTTTTGAATTACTTTGTAAATAAAATTTCAAACTAGTTGAAACAAACGGCAATATACTAAGAAAGTTAAACTCTATAACATGCTAAAATTTGAACAAAATCGTATGAGCCGTTTTCGAGAAAAAAATTCAAAATTTTCAAAATTTTTAATTTTTTGAATAACTTTGTAAATTAAAATTCAAACTAGTTGAAACAAACGGCATTATACTAAGAAAATTAAACTCTATTTTATGCTAAAATTTGAACAAAATGTAACGAGCCGTTTTCGAAAAAAATTTTCAAAATTTTTAATTTTTTGAATAACTTTGTAAATAAAATTTCAAACTAGTTGAAACAAACGGCAATATACTAAGAAAGTTAAACTCTATAACATGCTAAAATTTGAACAAAATCGTATGAGCCGTTTTCGAGAAAAAAATTCAAAATTTTCAAAATTTTTAATTTTTTGAATAACTTTGTAAATAAAATTTCAAACTAGTTGAAACAAACGGCAATATACTAAGAAAGTTAAACTCTATAACATGCTAAAATTTGAACAAAATCGTATGAGCCGTTTTCGAGAAAAAAATTCAAAATTTTCAAAATTTTTAATTTTTTGAATAACTTTGTAAATTAAAATTCAAACTAGTTGAAACAAACGGCAATATACTAAGAAAGTTAAACTCTATAACATGCTAAAATTTGAACAAAATGTAACGAGCCGTTTTCGAAAAAAATTTTCAAAATTTTTAATTTTTTGAATAACTTTGTAAATAAAATTTCAAACTAGTTGAAACAAACGGCAATATACTAAGAAAGTTAAACTCTATAACATGCTAAAATTTGAACAAAATCGTATGAGCCGTTTTCGAGAAAAAAATTCAAAATTTTCAAAATTTTTAATTTTTTGAATAACTTTGTAAATTAAAATTCAAACTAGTTAAAACAAACAGCATTATACTAAGAAAATTAAACTCTATTTTATGCTAAAATTTGAACAAAATGTAACGAGCTGTTTTCGAAAAAAATTTTCAAAATTTTTAATTTTTTGAATAACTTTGTAAATAAAATTTCAAACTAGTTGAAACAAACGGCAATATACTAAGAAAGTTAAACTCTATAACATGCTAAAATTTGAACAAAATCGTATGAGCCGTTTTCGAGAAAAAAATTCAAAATTTTCAAAATTTTTAATTTTTTGAATAACTTTGTAAATTAAAATTCAAACTAGTTGAAACAAACGGCATTATACTAAGAAAATTAAACTCTATTTTATGCTAAAATTTGAACAAAATGTAACGAGCTGTTTTCGAAAAAAATTTTCAAAATTTTTAATTTTTTGAATAACTTTGTAAATAAAATTTCAAACTAGTTGAAACAAACGGCAATATACTAAGAAAGTTAAACTCTATAACATGCTAAAATTTGAACAAAATCGTATGAGCCGTTTTCGAGAAAAAAATTCAAAATTTTCAAAATTTTTAATTTTTTGAATAACTTTGTAAATTAAAATTCAAACTAGTTGAAACAAACGGCATTATACTAAGAAAATTAAACTCTATTTTATGCTAAAATTTGAACAAAATGTAACGAGCCGTTTTCGAAAAAAATTTTCAAAATTTTTAATTTTTTGAATAACTTTGTAAATAAAATTTCAAACTAGTTGAAACAAACGGCAATATACTAAGAAAGTTAAACTCTATAACATGCTAAAATTTGAACAAAATCGTATGAGCCGTTTTCGAGAAAAAAATTCAAAATTTTCAAAATTTTTAATTTTTTGAATAACTTTGTAAATTAAAATTCAAACTAGTTGAAACAAACGGCATTATACTAAGAAAATTAAACTCTATTTTATGCTAAAATTTGAACAAAATGTAACGAGCCGTTTTCGAAAAAAATTTTCAAAATTTTTAATTTTTTGAATAACTTTGTAAATAAAATTTCAAACTAGTTGAAACAAACGGCAATATACTAAGAAAGTTAAACTCTATAACATGCTAAAATTTGAACAAAATCGTATGAGCCGTTTTCGAGAAAAAAATTCAAAATTTTCAAAATTTTTAATTTTTTGAATAACTTTGTAAATAAAATTTCAAACTAGTTGAAACAAACGGCAATATACTAAGAAAGTTAAACTCTATAACATGCTAAAATTTGAACAAAATCGTATGAGCCGTTTTCGAGAAAAAAATTCAAAATTTTCAAAATTTTTAATTTTTTGAATAACTTTGTAAATTAAAATTCAAACTAGTTAAAACAAACAGCATTATACTAAGAAAATTAAACTCTATTTTATGCTAAAATTTGAACAAAATGTAACGAGCCGTTTTCGAAAAAAATTTTCAAAATTTTTAATTTTTTGAATAACTTTGTAAATTAAAATTCAAACTAGTTGAAACAAACAGCATTATACTAAGAAAGTTAAACTCTATAACATGCTAAAATTTGAACAAAATGTAACGAGCCGTTTTCGAAAAAAAATTTTAAAATTTTTAATTTTTTGAATAACTTTGTAAATTAAAATTCAAACTAGTTGAAACAAACAGCATTATACTAAGAAAGTTAAACTCTATAACATGCTTAAATTTGAACAAAATGTAACGAGCCGTTTTCGAAAAAAAATTTTAAAATTTTTAATTTTTTGAATAACTTTGTAAATTAAAATTCAAACTAGTTGAAACAAACAGCATTATACTAAGAAAGTTAAACTCTATAACATGCTAAAATTTGAACAAAATGTAACGAGCCGTTTTCGAAAAAAAAATTTAAAATTTTTAATTTTTTGAATAACTTTGTAAATTAAAATTCAAACTAGTTGAAACAAACGGCATTATACTAAGAAAGTTAAACTCTATAACATGCTAAAATTTGAACAAAATCGTATGAGCCGTTTTCGAGAAAAAAATTCAACATTTTCAAAATTTTTAATTTTTTGAATAACTTTGTAAATAAAATTTCAAACTAGTTGAAACAAACGGCAATATACTAAGAAAGTTAAACTCTATAACATGCTAAAATTTGAACAAAATCGTATGAGCCGTTTTCGAGAAAAAAATTCAAAATTTTCAAAATTTTTAATTTTTTGAATAACTTTGTAAATTAAAATTCAAACTAGTTGAAACAAACGGCATTATACTAAGAAAATTAAACTCTATTTTATGCTAAAATTTGAACAAAATGTAACGAGCCGTTTTCGAAAAAAATTTTCAAAATTTTTAATTTTTTGAATAACTTTGTAAATAAAATTTCAAACTAGTTGAAACAAACGGCAATATACTAAGAAAGTTAAACTCTATAACATGCTAAAATTTGAACAAAATCGTATGAGCCGTTTTCGAGAAAAAAATTCAAAATTTTCAAAATTTTTAATTTTTTGAATAACTTTGTAAATAAAATTTCAAACTAGTTGAAACAAACGGCAATATACTAAGAAAGTTAAACTCTATAACATGCTAAAATTTGAACAAAATCGTATGAGCCGTTTTCGAGAAAAAAATTCAAAATTTTCAAAATTTTTAATTTTTTGAATAACTTTGTAAATTAAAATTCAAACTAGTTGAAACAAACGGCATTATACTAAGAAAATTAAACTCTATTTTATGCTAAAATTTGAACAAAATGTAACGAGCCGTTTTCGAAAAAAATTTTCAAAATTTTTAATTTTTTGAATAACTTTGTAAATAAAATTTCAAACTAGTTGAAACAAACGGCAATATACTAAGAAAGTTAAACTCTATAACATGCTAAAATTTGAACAAAATCGTATGAGCCGTTTTCGAGAAAAAAATTCAAAATTTTCAAAATTTTTAATTTTTTGAATAACTTTGTAAATAAAATTTCAAACTAGTTGAAACAAACGGCAATATACTAAGAAAGTTAAACTCTATAACATGCTAAAATTTGAACAAAATCGTATGAGCCGTTTTCGAGAAAAAAATTCAAAATTTTCAAAATTTTTAATTTTTTGAATAACTTTGTAAATTAAAATTCAAACTAGTTAAAACAAACAGCATTATACTAAGAAAATTAAACTCTATTTTATGCTAAAATTTGAACAAAATGTAACGAGCCGTTTTCGAAAAAAATTTTCAAAATTTTTAATTTTTTGAATAACTTTGTAAATTAAAATTCAAACTAGTTGAAACAAACAGCATTATACTAAGAAAGTTAAACTCTATAACATGCTAAAATTTGAACAAAATGTAACGAGCCGTTTTCGAAAAAAAATTTTAAAATTTTTAATTTTTTGAATAACTTTGTAAATTAAAATTCAAACTAGTTGAAACAAACAGCATTATACTAAGAAAGTTAAACTCTATAACATGCTTAAATTTGAACAAAATGTAACGAGCCGTTTTCGAAAAAAAATTTTAAAATTTTTAATTTTTTGAATAACTTTGTAAATTAAAATTCAAACTAGTTGAAACAAACAGCATTATACTAAGAAAGTTAAACTCTATAACATGATAAAATTTGAACAAAATGTAACGAGCCGTTTTCGAAAAAAAAATTTAAAATTTTTAATTTTTTGAATAACTTTGTAAATTAAAATTCAAACTAGTTGAAACAAACGGCATTATACTAAGAAAGTTAAACTCTATAACATGCTAAAATTTGAACAAAATCGTATGAGCCGTTTTCGAGAAAAAAATTCAAAATTTTCAAAATTTTTAATTTTTTGAATAACTTTGTAAATTAAAATTCAAACTAGTTGAAACAAACAGCATTATACTAAGAAAGTTAAACTCTATAACATGCTAAAATTTGAACAAAATGTAACGAGCCGTTTTCGAAAAAAAATTTTAAAATTTTTAATTTTTTGAATAACTTTGTAAATTAAAATTCAAACTAGTTGAAACAAACAGCATTATACTAAGAAAGTTAAACTCTATAACATGCTAAAATTTGAACAAAATGTAACGAGCCGTTTTCGAAAAAAATTTTCAAAATTTTTAATTTTTTGAATAACTTTGTAAATTAAAATTCAAACTAGTTGAAACAAACAGCATTATACTAAGAAAGTTAAACTCTATAACATGCTAAAATTTGAACAAAATGTAACGAGCCGTTTTCGAAAAAAAATTTTAAAATTTTTAATTTTTTGAATAACTTTGTAAATTAAAATTCAAACTAGTTGAAACAAACAGCATTATACTAAGAAAGTTAAACTCTATAACATGCTTAAATTTGAACAAAATGTAACGAGCCGTTTTCGAAAAAAATTTTTAAAATTTTTAATTTTTTGAATAACTTTGTAAATTAAAATTCAAACTAGTTGAAACAAACAGCATTATACTAAGAAAGTTAAACTCTATAACATGCTAAAATTTGAACAAAATGTAACGAGCCGTTTTCGAAAAAAAATTTTAAAATTTTTAATTTTTTGAATAACTTTGTAAATTAAAATTCAAACTAGTTGAAACAAACGGCATTATACTAAGAAAGTTAAACTCTATAACATGCTAAAATTTGAACAAAATCGTATGAGCCGTTTTCGAGAAAAAAATTCAAAATTTTCAAAATTTTTAATTTTTTGAATAACTTTGTAAATAAAATTTCAAACTAGTTGAAACAAACGGCATTATACTAAGAAAATTAAACTCTATTTTATGCTAAAATTTGAACAAAATGTAACGAGCTGTTTTCGAAAAACATTTTCAAAATTTTTAATTTTTTGAATAACTTTGTAAATAAAATTTCAAACTAGTTGAAACAAACGGCAATATACTAAGAAAGTTAAACTCTATAACATGCTAAAATTTGAACAAAATCGTATGAGCCGTTTTCGAGAAAAAAATTCAAAATTTTCAAAATTTTTAATTTTTTGAATAACTTTGTAAATTAAAATTCAAACTAGTTGAAACAAACGGCATTATACTAAGAAAATTAAACTCTATTTTATGCTAAAATTTGAACAAAATGTAACGAGCCGTTTTCGAAAAAAATTTTCAAAAATTTTAATTTTTTGAATAACTTTGTAAATAAAATTTCAAACTAGTTGAAACAAACGGCAATATACTAAGAAAGTTAAACTCTATAACATGCTAAAATTTGAACAAAATCGTATGAGCCGTTTTCGAGAAAAAAATTCAAAATTTTCAAAATTTTTAATTTTTTGAATAACTTTGTAAATAAAATTTCAAACTAGTTGAAACAAACGGCAATATACTAAGAAAGTTAAACTCTATAACATGCTAAAATTTGAACAAAATCGTATGAGCCGTTTTCGAGAAAAAAATTCAAAATTTTCAAAATTTTTAATTTTTTGAATAACTTTGTAAATTAAAATTCAAACTAGTTAAAACAAACAGCATTATACTAAGAAAATTAAACTCTATTTTATGCTAAAATTTGAACAAAATGTAACGAGCCGTTTTCGAAAAAAATTTTCAAAATTTTTAATTTTTTGAATAACTTTGTAAATTAAAATTCAAACTAGTTGAAACAAACAGCATTATACTAAGAAAGTTAAACTCTATAACATGCTAAAATTTGAACAAAATGTAACGAGCCGTTTTCGAAAAAAAATTTTAAAATTTTTAATTTTTTGAATAACTTTGTAAATTAAAATTCAAACTAGTTGAAACAAACGGCATTATACTAAGAAAGTTAAACTCTATAACATGCTAAAATTTGAACAAAATCGTATGAGCCGTTTTCGAGAAAAAAATTCAAAATTTTCAAAATTTTTAATTTTTTGAATAACTTTGTAAATAAAATTTCAAACTAGTTGAAACAAACGGCAATATACTAAGAAAGTTAAACTCTATAACATGCTAAAATTTGAACAAAATCGTATGAGCCGTTTTCGAGAAAAAAATTCAAAATTTTCAAAATTTTTAATTTTTTGAATAACTTTGTAAATAAAATTTCAAACTAGTTGAAACAAACGGCAATATACTAAGAAAGTTAAACTCTATAACATGCTAAAATTTGAACAAAATCGTATGAGCCGTTTTCGAGAAAAAAATTCAAAATTTTCAAAATTTTTAATTTTTTGAATAACTTTGTAAATTAAAATTCAAACTAGTTGAAACAAACGGCATTATACTAAGAAAATTAAACTCTATTTTATGCTAAAATTTGAACAAAATGTAACGAGCTGTTTTCGAAAAAAATTTTCAAAATTTTTAATTTTTTGAATAACTTTGTAAATAAAATTTCAAACTAGTTGAAACAAACGGCAATATACTAAGAAAGTTAAACTCTATAACATGCTAAAATTTGAACAAAATCGTATGAGCCGTTTTCGAGAAAAAAATTCAAAATTTTCAAAATTTTTAATTTTTTGAATAACTTTGTAAATTAAAATTCAAACTAGTTGAAACAAACGGCATTATACTAAGAAAATTAAACTCTATTTTATGCTAAAATTTGAACAAAATGTAACGAGCCGTTTTCGAAAAAAATTTTCAAAATTTTTAATTTTTTGAATAACTTTGTAAATAAAATTTCAAACTAGTTGAAACAAACGGCAATATACTAAGAAAGTTAAACTCTATAACATGCTAAAATTTGAACAAAATCGTATGAGCCGTTTTCGAGAAAAAAATTCAAAATTTTCAAAATTTTTAATTTTTTGAATAACTTTGTAAATAAAATTTCAAACTAGTTGAAACAAACGGCAATATACTAAGAAAGTTAAACTCTATAACATGCTAAAATTTGAACAAAATCGTATGAGCCGTTTTCGAGAAAAAAATTCAAAATTTTCAAAATTTTTAATTTTTTGAATAACTTTGTAAATTAAAATTCAAACTAGTTAAAACAAACAGCATTATACTAAGAAAATTAAACTCTATTTTATGCTAAAATTTGAACAAAATGTAACGAGCCGTTTTCGAAAAAAATTTTCAAAATTTTTAATTTTTTGAATAACTTTGTAAATTAAAATTCAAACTAGTTGAAACAAACAGCATTATACTAAGAAAGTTAAACTCTATAACATGCTAAAATTTGAACAAAATGTAACGAGCCGTTTTCGAAAAAAAATTTTAAAATTTTTAATTTTTTGAATAACTTTGTAAATTAAAATTCAAACTAGTTGAAACAAACGGCATTATACTAAGAAAGTTAAACTCTATAACATGCTAAAATTTGAACAAAATCGTATGAGCCGTTTTCGAGAAAAAAATTCAAAATTTTCAAAATTTTTAATTTTTTGAATAACTTTGTAAATAAAATTTCAAACTAGTTGAAACAAACGGCAATATACTAAGAAAGTTAAACTCTATAACATGCTAAAATTTGAACAAAATCGTATGAGCCGTTTTCGAGAAAAAAATTCAAAATTTTCAAAATTTTTAATTTTTTGAATAACTTTGTAAATTAAAATTCAAACTAGTTAAAACAAACAGCATTATACTAAGAAAATTAAACTCTATTTTATGCTAAAATTTGAACAAAATGTAACGAGCCGTTTTCGAAAAAAATTTTCAAAATTTTTAATTTTTTGAATAACTTTGTAAATTAAAATTCAAACTAGTTGAAACAAACGGCATTATACTAAGAAAGTTAAACTCTATAACATGCTAAAATTTGAACAAAATCGTATGAGCCGTTTTCGAGAAAAAAATTCAAAATTTTCAAAATTTTTAATTTTTTGAATAACTTTGTAAATAAAATTTCAAACTAGTTGAAACAAACGGCAATATACTAAGAAAGTTAAACTCTATAACATGCTAAAATTTGAACAAAATCGTATGAGCCGTTTTCGAGAAAAAAATTCAAAATTTTCAAAATTTTTAATTTTTTGAATAACTTTGTAAATTAAAATTCAAACTAGTTGAAACAAACGGCATTATACTAAGAAAATTAAACTCTATTTTATGCTAAAATTTGAACAAAATGTAACGAGCTGTTTTCGAAAAACATTTTCAAAATTTTTAATTTTTTGAATAACTTTGTAAATAAAATTTCAAACTAGTTGAAACAAACGGCAATATACTAAGAAAGTTAAACTCTATAACATGCTAAAATTTGAACAAAATCGTATGAGCCGTTTTCGAGAAAAAAATTCAAAATTTTCAAAATTTTTAATTTTTTGAATAACTTTGTAAATTAAAATTCAAACTAGTTGAAACAAACGGCATTATACTAAGAAAATTAAACTCTATTTTATGCTAAAATTTGAACAAAATGTAACGAGCCGTTTTCGAAAAAAATTTTCAAAAATTTTAATTTTTTGAATAACTTTGTAAATAAAATTTCAAACTAGTTGAAACAAACGGCAATATACTAAGAAAGTTAAACTCTATAACATGCTAAAATTTGAACAAAATCGTATGAGCCGTTTTCGAGAAAAAAATTCAAAATTTTCAAAATTTTTAATTTTTTGAATAACTTTGTAAATAAAATTTCAAACTAGTTGAAACAAACGGCAATATACTAAGAAAGTTAAACTCTATAACATGCTAAAATTTGAACAAAATCGTATGAGCCGTTTTCGAGAAAAAAATTCAAAATTTTCAAAATTTTTAATTTTTTGAATAACTTTGTAAATTAAAATTCAAACTAGTTAAAACAAACAGCATTATACTAAGAAAATTAAACTCTATTTTATGCTAAAATTTGAACAAAATGTAACGAGCCGTTTTCGAAAAAAATTTTCAAAATTTTTAATTTTTTGAATAACTTTGTAAATTAAAATTCAAACTAGTTGAAACAAACAGCATTATACTAAGAAAGTTAAACTCTATAACATGCTAAAATTTGAACAAAATGTAACGAGCCGTTTTCGAAAAAAAATTTTAAAATTTTTAATTTTTTGAATAACTTTGTAAATTAAAATTCAAACTAGTTGAAACAAACGGCATTATACTAAGAAAGTTAAACTCTATAACATGCTAAAATTTGAACAAAATCGTATGAGCCGTTTTCGAGAAAAAAATTCAAAATTTTCAAAATTTTTAATTTTTTGAATAACTTTGTAAATAAAATTTCAAACTAGTTGAAACAAACGGCAATATACTAAGAAAGTTAAACTCTATAACATGCTAAAATTTGAACAAAATCGTATGAGCCGTTTTCGAGAAAAAAATTCAAAATTTTCAAAATTTTTAATTTTTTGAATAACTTTGTAAATAAAATTTCAAACTAGTTGAAACAAACGGCAATATACTAAGAAAGTTAAACTCTATAACATGCTAAAATTTGAACAAAATCGTATGAGCCGTTTTCGAGAAAAAAATTCAAAATTTTCAAAATTTTTAATTTTTTGAATAACTTTGTAAATTAAAATTCAAACTAGTTGAAACAAACGGCATTATACTAAGAAAATTAAACTCTATTTTATGCTAAAATTTGAACAAAATGTAACGAGCTGTTTTCGAAAAAAATTTTCAAAATTTTTAATTTTTTGAATAACTTTGTAAATAAAATTTCAAACTAGTTGAAACAAACGGCAATATACTAAGAAAGTTAAACTCTATAACATGCTAAAATTTGAACAAAATCGTATGAGCCGTTTTCGAGAAAAAAATTCAAAATTTTCAAAATTTTTAATTTTTTGAATAACTTTGTAAATTAAAATTCAAACTAGTTGAAACAAACGGCATTATACTAAGAAAATTAAACTCTATTTTATGCTAAAATTTGAACAAAATGTAACGAGCCGTTTTCGAAAAAAATTTTCAAAATTTTTAATTTTTTGAATAACTTTGTAAATAAAATTTCAAACTAGTTGAAACAAACGGCAATATACTAAGAAAGTTAAACTCTATAACATGCTAAAATTTGAACAAAATCGTATGAGCCGTTTTCGAGAAAAAAATTCAAAATTTTCAAAATTTTTAATTTTTTGAATAACTTTGTAAATAAAATTTCAAACTAGTTGAAACAAACGGCAATATACTAAGAAAGTTAAACTCTATAACATGCTAAAATTTGAACAAAATCGTATGAGCCGTTTTCGAGAAAAAAATTCAAAATTTTCAAAATTTTTAATTTTTTGAATAACTTTGTAAATTAAAATTCAAACTAGTTAAAACAAACAGCATTATACTAAGAAAATTAAACTCTATTTTATGCTAAAATTTGAACAAAATGTAACGAGCCGTTTTCGAAAAAAATTTTCAAAATTTTTAATTTTTTGAATAACTTTGTAAATTAAAATTCAAACTAGTTGAAACAAACAGCATTATACTAAGAAAGTTAAACTCTATAACATGCTAAAATTTGAACAAAATGTAACGAGCCGTTTTCGAAAAAAAATTTTAAAATTTTTAATTTTTTGAATAACTTTGTAAATTAAAATTCAAACTAGTTGAAACAAACGGCATTATACTAAGAAAGTTAAACTCTATAACATGCTAAAATTTGAACAAAATCGTATGAGCCGTTTTCGAGAAAAAAATTCAAAATTTTCAAAATTTTTAATTTTTTGAATAACTTTGTAAATAAAATTTCAAACTAGTTGAAACAAACGGCAATATACTAAGAAAGTTAAACTCTATAACATGCTAAAATTTGAACAAAATCGTATGAGCCGTTTTCGAGAAAAAAATTCAAAATTTTCAAAATTTTTAATTTTTTGAATAACTTTGTAAATTAAAATTCAAACTAGTTAAAACAAACAGCATTATACTAAGAAAATTAAACTCTATTTTATGCTAAAATTTGAACAAAATGTAACGAGCCGTTTTCGAAAAAAATTTTCAAAATTTTTAATTTTTTGAATAACTTTGTAAATTAAAATTCAAACTAGTTGAAACAAACAGCATTATACTAAGAAAGTTAAACTCTATAACATGCTAAAATTTGAACAAAATGTAACGAGCCGTTTTCGAAAAAAAATTTTAAAATTTTTAATTTTTTGAATAACTTTGTAAATTAAAATTCAAACTAGTTGAAACAAACGGCATTATACTAAGAAAGTTAAACTCTATAACATGCTAAAATTTGAACAAAATCGTATGAGCCGTTTTCGAGAAAAAAATTCAAAATTTTCAAAATTTTTAATTTTTTGAATAACTTTGTAAATAAAATTTCAAACTAGTTGAAACAAACGGCAATATACTAAGAAAGTTAAACTCTATAACATGCTAAAATTTGAACAAAATCGTATGAGCCGTTTTCGAGAAAAAAATTCAAAATTTTCAAAATTTTTAATTTTTTGAATAACTTTGTAAATAAAATTTCAAACTAGTTGAAACAAACGGCAATATACTAAGAAAGTTAAACTCTATAACATGCTAAAATTTGAACAAAATCGTATGAGCCGTTTTCGAGAAAAAAATTCAAAATTTTCAAAATTTTTAATTTTTTGAATAACTTTGTAAATTAAAATTCAAACTAGTTGAAACAAACGGCATTATACTAAGAAAATTAAACTCTATTTTATGCTAAAATTTGAACAAAATGTAACGAGCTGTTTTCGAAAAAAATTTTCAAAATTTTTAATTTTTTGAATAACTTTGTAAATAAAATTTCAAACTAGTTGAAACAAACGGCAATATACTAAGAAAGTTAAACTCTATAACATGCTAAAATTTGAACAAAATCGTATGAGCCGTTTTCGAGAAAAAAATTCAAAATTTTCAAAATTTTTAATTTTTTGAATAACTTTGTAAATTAAAATTCAAACTAGTTGAAACAAACGGCATTATACTAAGAAAATTAAACTCTATTTTATGCTAAAATTTGAACAAAATGTAACGAGCCGTTTTCGAAAAAAATTTTCAAAATTTTTAATTTTTTGAATAACTTTGTAAATAAAATTTCAAACTAGTTGAAACAAACGGCAATATACTAAGAAAGTTAAACTCTATAACATGCTAAAATTTGAACAAAATCGTATGAGCCGTTTTCGAGAAAAAAATTCAAAATTTTCAAAATTTTTAATTTTTTGAATAACTTTGTAAATAAAATTTCAAACTAGTTGAAACAAACGGCAATATACTAAGAAAGTTAAACTCTATAACATGCTAAAATTTGAACAAAATCGTATGAGCCGTTTTCGAGAAAAAAATTCAAAATTTTCAAAATTTTTAATTTTTTGAATAACTTTGTAAATTAAAATTCAAACTAGTTAAAACAAACAGCATTATACTAAGAAAATTAAACTCTATTTTATGCTAAAATTTGAACAAAATGTAACGAGCCGTTTTCGAAAAAAATTTTCAAAATTTTTAATTTTTTGAATAACTTTGTAAATTAAAATTCAAACTAGTTGAAACAAACAGCATTATACTAAGAAAGTTAAACTCTATAACATGCTAAAATTTGAACAAAATGTAACGAGCCGTTTTCGAAAAAAAATTTTAAAATTTTTAATTTTTTGAATAACTTTGTAAATTAAAATTCAAACTAGTTGAAACAAACGGCATTATACTAAGAAAGTTAAACTCTATAACATGCTAAAATTTGAACAAAATCGTATGAGCCGTTTTCGAGAAAAAAATTCAAAATTTTCAAAATTTTTAATTTTTTGAATAACTTTGTAAATAAAATTTCAAACTAGTTGAAACAAACGGCAATATACTAAGAAAGTTAAACTCTATAACATGCTAAAATTTGAACAAAATCGTATGAGCCGTTTTCGAGAAAAAAATTCAAAATTTTCAAAATTTTTAATTTTTTGAATAACTTTGTAAATTAAAATTCAAACTAGTTAAAACAAACAGCATTATACTAAGAAAATTAAACTCTATTTTATGCTAAAATTTGAACAAAATGTAACGAGCCGTTTTCGAAAAAAATTTTCAAAATTTTTAATTTTTTGAATAACTTTGTAAATTAAAATTCAAACTAGTTGAAACAAACAGCATTATACTAAGAAAGTTAAACTCTATAACATGCTAAAATTTGAACAAAATGTAACGAGCCGTTTTCGAAAAAAAATTTTAAAATTTTTAATTTTTTGAATAACTTTGTAAATTAAAATTCAAACTAGTTGAAACAAACGGCATTATACTAAGAAAGTTAAACTCTATAACATGCTAAAATTTGAACAAAATCGTATGAGCCGTTTTCGAGAAAAAAATTCAAAATTTTCAAAATTTTTAATTTTTTGAATAACTTTGTAAATAAAATTTCAAACTAGTTGAAACAAACGGCAATATACTAAGAAAGTTAAACTCTATAACATGCTAAAATTTGAACAAAATCGTATGAGCCGTTTTCGAGAAAAAAATTCAAAATTTTCAAAATTTTTAATTTTTTGAATAACTTTGTAAATAAAATTTCAAACTAGTTGAAACAAACGGCAATATACTAAGAAAGTTAAACTCTATAACATGCTAAAATTTGAACAAAATCGTATGAGCCGTTTTCGAGAAAAAAATTCAAAATTTTCAAAATTTTTAATTTTTTGAATAACTTTGTAAATTAAAATTCAAACTAGTTAAAACAAACAGCATTATACTAAGAAAATTAAACTCTATTTTATGCTAAAATTTGAACAAAATGTAACGAGCCGTTTTCGAAAAAAATTTTCAAAATTTTTAATTTTTTGAATAACTTTGTAAATTAAAATTCAAACTAGTTGAAACAAACAGCATTATACTAAGAAAGTTAAACTCTATAACATGCTAAAATTTGAACAAAATGTAACGAGCCGTTTTCGAAAAAAAATTTTAAAATTTTTAATTTTTTGAATAACTTTGTAAATTAAAATTCAAACTAGTTGAAACAAACGGCATTATACTAAGAAAGTTAAACTCTATAACATGCTAAAATTTGAACAAAATCGTATGAGCCGTTTTCGAGAAAAAAATTCAAAATTTTCAAAATTTTTAATTTTTTGAATAACTTTGTAAATAAAATTTCAAACTAGTTGAAACAAACGGCAATATACTAAGAAAGTTAAACTCTATAACATGCTAAAATTTGAACAAAATCGTATGAGCCGTTTTCGAGAAAAAAATTCAAAATTTTCAAATTTTTTAATTTTTTGAATAACTTTGTAAATTAAAATTCAAACTAGTTAAAACAAACAGCATTATACTAAGAAAATTAAACTCTATTTTATGCTAAAATTTGAACAAAATGTAACGAGCCGTTTTCGAAAAAAATTTTCAAAATTTTTAATTTTTTAATTTTTTGAATAACTTTGTAAATAAAATTTCAAACTAGTTGAAACAAACGGCAATATACTAAGAAAGTTAAACTCTATAACATGCTAAAATTTGAACAAAATCGTATGAGCCGTTTTCGAGAAAAAAATTCAAAATTTTCAAAATTTTTAATTTTTTGAATAACTTTGTAAATTAAAATTCAAACTAGTTGAAACAAACGGCATTATACTAAGAAAGTTAAACTCTATAACATGCTAAAATTTGAACAAAATCGTATGAGCCGTTTTCGAGAAAAAAATTCAAAATTTTCAAAATTTTTAATTTTTTGAATAACTTTGTAAATAAAATTTCAAACTAGTTGAAACAAACGGCAATATACTAAGAAAGTTAAACTCTATAACATGCTAAAATTTGAACAAAATCGTATGAGCCGTTTTCGAGAAAAAAATTCAAAATTTTCAAAATTTTTAATTTTTTGAATAACTTTGTAAATTAAAATTCAAACTAGTTGAAACAAACGGCATTATACTAAGAAAATTAAACTCTATTTTATGCTAAAATTTGAACAAAATGTAACGAGCCGTTTTCGAAAAAAATTTTCAAAATTTTTAATTTTTTGAATAACTTTGTAAATAAAATTTCAAACTAGTTGAAACAAACGGCAATATACTAAGAAAGTTAAACTCTATAACATGCTAAAATTTGAACAAAATCGTATGAGCCGTTTTCGAGAAAAAAATTCAAAATTTTCAAAATTTTTAATTTTTTGAATAACTTTGTAAATAAAATTTCAAACTAGTTGAAACAAACGGCAATATACTAAGAAAGTTAAACTCTATAACATGCTAAAATTTGAACAAAATCGTATGAGCCGTTTTCGAGAAAAAAATTCAAAATTTTCAAAATTTTTAATTTTTTGAATAACTTTGTAAATTAAAATTCAAACTAGTTAAAACAAACAGCATTATACTAAGAAAATTAAACTCTATTTTATGCTAAAATTTGAACAAAATGTAACGAGCCGTTTTCGAAAAAAATTTTCAAAATTTTTAATTTTTTGAATAACTTTGTAAATTAAAATTCAAACTAGTTGAAACAAACAGCATTATACTAAGAAAGTTAAACTCTATAACATGCTAAAATTTGAACAAAATGTAACGAGCCGTTTTCGAAAAAAAATTTTAAAATTTTTAATTTTTTGAATAACTTTGTAAATTAAAATTCAAACTAGTTGAAACAAACGGCATTATACTAAGAAAGTTAAACTCTATAACATGCTAAAATTTGAACAAAATCGTATGAGCCGTTTTCGAGAAAAAAATTCAAAATTTTCAAAATTTTTAATTTTTTGAATAACTTTGTAAATAAAATTTCAAACTAGTTGAAACAAACGGCAATATACTAAGAAAGTTAAACTCTATAACATGCTAAAATTTGAACAAAATCGTATGAGCCGTTTTCGAGAAAAAAATTCAAAATTTTCAAAATTTTTAATTTTTTGAATAACTTTGTAAATTAAAATTCAAACTAGTTAAAACAAACAGCATTATACTAAGAAAATTAAACTCTATTTTATGCTAAAATTTGAACAAAATGTAACGAGCCGTTTTCGAAAAAAATTTTCAAAATTTTTAATTTTTTGAATAACTTTGTAAATTAAAATTCAAACTAGTTGAAACAAACAGCATTATACTAAGAAAGTTAAACTCTATAACATGCTAAAATTTGAACAAAATGTAACGAGCCGTTTTCGAAAAAAAATTTTAAAATTTTTAATTTTTTGAATAACTTTGTAAATTAAAATTCAAACTAGTTGAAACAAACGGCATTATACTAAGAAAGTTAAACTCTATAACATGCTAAAATTTGAACAAAATCGTATGAGCCGTTTTCGAGAAAAAAATTCAAAATTTTCAAAATTTTTAATTTTTTGAATAACTTTGTAAATAAAATTTCAAACTAGTTGAAACAAACGGCAATATACTAAGAAAGTTAAACTCTATAACATGCTAAAATTTGAACAAAATCGTATGAGCCGTTTTCGAGAAAAAAATTCAAAATTTTCAAAATTTTTAATTTTTTGAATAACTTTGTAAATAAAATTTCAAACTAGTTGAAACAAACGGCAATATACTAAGAAAGTTAAACTCTATAACATGCTAAAATTTGAACAAAATCGTATGAGCCGTTTTCGAGAAAAAAATTCAAAATTTTCAAAATTTTTAATTTTTTGAATAACTTTGTAAATTAAAATTCAAACTAGTTAAAACAAACAGCATTATACTAAGAAAATTAAACTCTATTTTATGCTAAAATTTGAACAAAATGTAACGAGCCGTTTTCGAAAAAAATTTTCAAAATTTTTAATTTTTTGAATAACTTTGTAAATTAAAATTCAAACTAGTTGAAACAAACAGCATTATACTAAGAAAGTTAAACTCTATAACATGCTAAAATTTGAACAAAATGTAACGAGCCGTTTTCGAAAAAAAATTTTAAAATTTTTAATTTTTTGAATAACTTTGTAAATTAAAATTCAAACTAGTTGAAACAAACGGCATTATACTAAGAAAGTTAAACTCTATAACATGCTAAAATTTGAACAAAATCGTATGAGCCGTTTTCGAGAAAAAAATTCAAAATTTTCAAAATTTTTAATTTTTTGAATAACTTTGTAAATAAAATTTCAAACTAGTTGAAACAAACGGCAATATACTAAGAAAGTTAAACTCTATAACATGCTAAAATTTGAACAAAATCGTATGAGCCGTTTTCGAGAAAAAAATTCAAAATTTTCAAAATTTTTAATTTTTTGAATAACTTTGTAAATTAAAATTCAAACTAGTTGAAACAAACGGCAATATACTAAGAAAGTTAAACTCTATAACATGCTAAAATTTGAACAAAATGTAACGAGCCGTTTTCGAAAAAAATTTTCAAAATTTTTAATTTTTTGAATAACTTTGTAAATAAAATTTCAAACTAGTTGAAACAAACGGCAATATACTAAGAAAGTTAAACTCTATAACATGCTAAAATTTGAACAAAATCGTATGAGCCGTTTTCGAGAAAAAAATTCAAAATTTTCAAAATTTTTAATTTTTTGAATAACTTTGTAAATTAAAATTCAAACTAGTTAAAACAAACAGCATTATACTAAGAAAATTAAACTCTATTTTATGCTAAAATTTGAACAAAATGTAACGAGCCGTTTTCGAAAAAAATTTTCAAAATTTTTAATTTTTTGAATAACTTTGTAAATTAAAATTCAAACTAGTTGAAACAAACAGCATTATACTAAGAAAGTTAAACTCTATAACATGCTAAAATTTGAACAAAATGTAACGAGCCGTTTTCGAAAAAAAATTTTAAAATTTTTAATTTTTTGAATAACTTTGTAAATTAAAATTCAAACTAGTTGAAACAAACGGCATTATACTAAGAAAGTTAAACTCTATAACATGCTAAAATTTGAACAAAATCGTATGAGCCGTTTTCGAGAAAAAAATTCAACATTTTCAAAATTTTTAATTTTTTGAATAACTTTGTAAATAAAATTTCAAACTAGTTGAAACAAACGGCAATATACTAAGAAAGTTAAACTCTATAACATGCTAAAATTTGAACAAAATCGTATGAGCCGTTTTCGAGAAAAAAATTCAAAATTTTCAAAATTTTTAATTTTTTGAATAACTTTGTAAATTAAAATTCAAACTAGTTGAAACAAACGGCATTATACTAAGAAAATTAAACTCTATTTTATGCTAAAATTTGAACAAAATGTAACGAGCCGTTTTCGAAAAAAATTTTCAAAATTTTTAATTTTTTGAATAACTTTGTAAATAAAATTTCAAACTAGTTGAAACAAACGGCATTATACTAAGAAAGTTAAACTCTATAACATGCTAAAATTTGAACAAAATCGTATGAGCCGTTTTCGAGAAAAAAATTCAACATTTTCAAAATTTTTAATTTTTTGAATAACTTTGTAAATAAAATTTCAAACTAGTTGAAACAAACGGCAATATACTAAGAAAGTTAAACTCTATAACATGCTAAAATTTGAACAAAATCGTATGAGCCGTTTTCGAGAAAAAAATTCAAAATTTTCAAAATTTTTAATTTTTTGAATAACTTTGTAAATAAAATTTCAAACTAGTTGAAACAAACGGCAATATACTAAGAAAGTTAAACTCTATAACATGCTAAAATTTGAACAAAATCGTATGAGCCGTTTTCGAGAAAAAAATTCAAAATTTTCAAAATTTTTAATTTTTTGAATAACTTTGTAAATTAAAATTCAAACTAGTTGAAACAAACGGCATTATACTAAGAAAATTAAACTCTATTTTATGCTAAAATTTGAACAAAATGTAACGAGCCGTTTTCGAAAAAAATTTTCAAAATTTTTAATTTTTTGAATAACTTTGTAAATTAAAATTCAAACTAGTTGAAACAAACGGCATTATACTAAGAAAGTTAAACTCTATAACATGCTAAAATTTGAACAAAATCGTATGAGCCGTTTTCGAGAAAAAAATTCAAAATTTTCAAAATTTTTAATTTTTTGAATAACTTTGTAAATAAAATTTCAAACTAGTTGAAACAAACGGCAATATACTAAGAAAGTTAAACTCTATAACATGCTAAAATTTGAACAAAATCGTATGAGCCGTTTTCGAGAAAAAAATTCAAAATTTTCAAAATTTTTAATTTTTTGAATAACTTTGTAAATTAAAATTCAAACTAGTTGAAACAAACGGCAATATACTAAGAAAGTTAAACTCTATAACATGCTAAAATTTGAACAAAATGTAACGAGCCGTTTTCGAAAAAAATTTTCAAAATTTTTAATTTTTTGAATAACTTTGTAAATAAAATTTCAAACTAGTTGAAACAAACGGCAATATACTAAGAAAGTTAAACTCTATAACATGCTAAAATTTGAACAAAATCGTATGAGCCGTTTTCGAGAAAAAAATTCAAAATTTTCAAAATTTTTAATTTTTTGAATAACTTTGTAAATTAAAATTCAAACTAGTTAAAACAAACAGCATTATACTAAGAAAATTAAACTCTATTTTATGCTAAAATTTGAACAAAATGTAACGAGCCGTTTTCGAAAAAAATTTTCAAAATTTTTAATTTTTTGAATAACTTTGTAAATTAAAATTCAAACTAGTTGAAACAAACAGCATTATACTAAGAAAGTTAAACTCTATAACATGCTAAAATTTGAACAAAATGTAACGAGCCGTTTTCGAAAAAAAATTTTAAAATTTTTAATTTTTTGAATAACTTTGTAAATTAAAATTCAAACTAGTTGAAACAAACGGCATTATACTAAGAAAGTTAAACTCTATAACATGCTAAAATTTGAACAAAATCGTATGAGCCGTTTTCGAGAAAAAAATTCAACATTTTCAAAATTTTTAATTTTTTGAATAACTTTGTAAATAAAATTTCAAACTAGTTGAAACAAACGGCAATATACTAAGAAAGTTAAACTCTATAACATGCTAAAATTTGAACAAAATCGTATGAGCCGTTTTCGAGAAAAAAATTCAAAATTTTCAAAATTTTTAATTTTTTGAATAACTTTGTAAATTAAAATTCAAACTAGTTGAAACAAACGGCATTATACTAAGAAAATTAAACTCTATTTTATGCTAAAATTTGAACAAAATGTAACGAGCCGTTTTCGAAAAAAATTTTCAAAATTTTTAATTTTTTGAATAACTTTGTAAATAAAATTTCAAACTAGTTGAAACAAACGGCATTATACTAAGAAAGTTAAACTCTATAACATGCTAAAATTTGAACAAAATCGTATGAGCCGTTTTCGAGAAAAAAATTCAACATTTTCAAAATTTTTAATTTTTTGAATAACTTTGTAAATAAAATTTCAAACTAGTTGAAACAAACGGCAATATACTAAGAAAGTTAAACTCTATAACATGCTAAAATTTGAACAAAATCGTATGAGCCGTTTTCGAGAAAAAAATTCAAAATTTTCAAAATTTTTAATTTTTTGAATAACTTTGTAAATAAAATTTCAAACTAGTTGAAACAAACGGCAATATACTAAGAAAGTTAAACTCTATAACATGCTAAAATTTGAACAAAATCGTATGAGCCGTTTTCGAGAAAAAAATTCAAAATTTTCAAAATTTTTAATTTTTTGAATAACTTTGTAAATTAAAATTCAAACTAGTTGAAACAAACGGCATTATACTAAGAAAATTAAACTCTATTTTATGCTAAAATTTGAACAAAATGTAACGAGCCGTTTTCGAAAAAAATTTTCAAAATTTTTAATTTTTTGAATAACTTTGTAAATAAAATTTCAAACTAGTTGAAACAAACGGCAATATACTAAGAAAGTTAAACTCTATAACATGCTAAAATTTGAACAAAATCGTATGAGCCGTTTTCGAGAAAAAAATTCAAAATTTTCAAAATTTTTAATTTTTTGAATAACTTTGTAAATAAAATTTCAAACTAGTTGAAACAAACGGCAATATACTAAGAAAGTTAAACTCTATAACATGCTAAAATTTGAACAAAATCGTATGAGCCGTTTTCGAGAAAAAAATTCAAAATTTTCAAAATTTTTAATTTTTTGAATAACTTTGTAAATTAAAATTCAAACTAGTTAAAACAAACAGCATTATACTAAGAAAATTAAACTCTATTTTATGCTAAAATTTGAACAAAATGTAACGAGCCGTTTTCGAAAAAAATTTTCAAAATTTTTAATTTTTTGAATAACTTTGTAAATTAAAATTCAAACTAGTTGAAACAAACAGCATTATACTAAGAAAGTTAAACTCTATAACATGCTAAAATTTGAACAAAATGTAACGAGCCGTTTTCGAAAAAAAATTTTAAAATTTTAAATTTTTTGAATAACTTTGTAAATTAAAATTCAAACTAGTTGAAACAAACGGCATTATACTAAGAAAGTTAAACTCTATAACATGCTAAAATTTGAACAAAATCGTATGAGCCGTTTTCGAGAAAAAAATTCAAAATTTTCAAAATTTTTAATTTTTTGAATAACTTTGTAAATTAAAATTCAAACTAGTTGAAACAAACGGCATTATACTAAGAAAATTAAACTCTATTTTATGCTAAAATTTGAACTAAATGTAACGAGCCGTTTTCGAAAAAAATTTTCAAAATTTTTAATTTTTTGAATAACTTTGTAAATAAAATTTCAAACTAGTTGAAACAAACGGCAATATACTAAGAAAGTTAAACTCTATAACATGCTAAAATTTGAACAAAATCGTATGAGCCGTTTTCGAGAAAAAAATTCAAAATTTTCAAAATTTTTAATTTTTTGAATAACTTTGTAAATTAAAATTCAAACTAGTTAAAACAAACAGCATTATACTAAGAAAATTAAACTCTATTTTATGCTAAAATTTGAACAAAATGTAACGAGCCGTTTTCGAAAAAAATTTTCAAAATTTTTAATTTTTTGAATAACTTTGTAAATTAAAATTCAAACTAGTTGAAACAAACAGCATTATACTAAGAAAGTTAAACTCTATAACATGCTAAAATTTGAACAAAATGTAACGAGCCGTTTTCGAAAAAAAATTTTAAAATTTTTAATTTTTTGAATAACTTTGTAAATTAAAATTCAAACTAGTTGAAACAAACGGCATTATACTAAGAAAGTTAAACTCTATAACATGCTAAAATTTGAACAAAATCGTATGAGCCGTTTTCGAGAAAAAAATTCAAAATTTTCAAAATTTTTAATTTTTTGAATAACTTTGTAAATAAAATTTCAAACTAGTTGAAACAAACGGCAATATACTAAGAAAGTTAAACTCTATAACATGCTAAAATTTGAACAAAATCGTATGAGCCGTTTTCGAGAAAAAAATTCAAAATTTTCAAAATTTTTAATTTTTTGAATAACTTTGTAAATTAAAATTCAAACTAGTTGAAACAAACGGCATTATACTAAGAAAATTAAACTCTATTTTATGCTAAAATTTGAACAAAATGTAACGAGCCGTTTTCGAAAAAAATTTTCAAAATTTTTAATTTTTTGAATAACTTTGTAAATAAAATTTCAAACTAGTTGAAACAAACGGCAATATACTAAGAAAGTTAAACTCTATAACATGCTAAAATTTGAACAAAATCGTATGAGCCGTTTTCGAGAAAAAAATTCAAAATTTTCAAAATTTTTAATTTTTTGAATAACTTTGTAAATTAAAATTCAAACTAGTTAAAACAAACAGCATTATACTAAGAAAATTAAACTCTATTTTATGCTAAAATTTGAACAAAATGTAACGAGCCGTTTTCGAAAAAAATTTTCAAAATTTTTAATTTTTTAATTTTTTGAATAACTTTGTAAATAAAATTTCAAACTAGTTGAAACAAACGGCAATATACTAAGAAAGTTAAACTCTATAACATGCTAAAATTTGAACAAAATCGTATGAGCCGTTTTCGAGAAAAAAATTCAAAATTTTCAAAATTTTTAATTTTTTGAATAACTTTGTAAATAAAATTTCAAACTAGTTGAAACAAACGGCAATATACTAAGAAAGTTAAACTCTATAACATGCTAAAATTTGAACAAAATCGTATGAGCCGTTTTCGAGAAAAAAATTCAAAATTTTCAAAATTTTTAATTTTTTGAATAACTTTGTAAATTAAAATTCAAACTAGTTGAAACAAACGGCATTATACTAAGAAAATTAAACTCTATTTTATGCTAAAATTTGAACAAAATGTAACGAGCCGTTTTCGAAAAAAATTTTCAAAATTTTTAATTTTTTGAATAACTTTGTAAATAAAATTTCAAACTAGTTGAAACAAACGGCATTATACTAAGAAAGTTAAACTCTATAACATGCTAAAATTTGAACAAAATCGTATGAGCCGTTTTCGAGAAAAAAATTCAACATTTTCAAAATTTTTAATTTTTTGAATAACTTTGTAAATAAAATTTCAAACTAGTTGAAACAAACGGCAATATACTAAGAAAGTTAAACTCTATAACATGCTAAAATTTGAACAAAATCGTATGAGCCGTTTTCGAGAAAAAAATTCAAAATTTTCAAAATTTTTAATTTTTTGAATAACTTTGTAAATAAAATTTCAAACTAGTTGAAACAAACGGCAATATACTAAGAAAGTTAAACTCTATAACATGCTAAAATTTGAACAAAATCGTATGAGCCGTTTTCGAGAAAAAAATTCAAAATTTTCAAAATTTTTAATTTTTTGAATAACTTTGTAAATTAAAATTCAAACTAGTTGAAACAAACGGCATTATACTAAGAAAATTAAACTCTATTTTATGCTAAAATTTGAACAAAATGTAACGAGCCGTTTTCGAAAAAAATTTTCAAAATTTTTAATTTTTTGAATAACTTTGTAAATAAAATTTCAAACTAGTTGAAACAAACGGCAATATACTAAGAAAGTTAAACTCTATAACATGCTAAAATTTGAACAAAATCGTATGAGCCGTTTTCGAGAAAAAAATTCAAAATTTTCAAAATTTTTAATTTTTTGAATAACTTTGTAAATAAAATTTCAAACTAGTTGAAACAAACGGCAATATACTAAGAAAGTTAAACTCTATAACATGCTAAAATTTGAACAAAATCGTATGAGCCGTTTTCGAGAAAAAAATTCAAAATTTTCAAAATTTTTAATTTTTTGAATAACTTTGTAAATTAAAATTCAAACTAGTTAAAACAAACAGCATTATACTAAGAAAATTAAACTCTATTTTATGCTAAAATTTGAACAAAATGTAACGAGCCGTTTTCGAAAAAAATTTTCAAAATTTTTAATTTTTTGAATAACTTTGTAAATTAAAATTCAAACTAGTTGAAACAAACAGCATTATACTAAGAAAGTTAAACTCTATAACATGCTAAAATTTGAACAAAATGTAACGAGCCGTTTTCGAAAAAAAATTTTAAAATTTTAAATTTTTTGAATAACTTTGTAAATTAAAATTCAAACTAGTTGAAACAAACGGCATTATACTAAGAAAGTTAAACTCTATAACATGCTAAAATTTGAACAAAATCGTATGAGCCGTTTTCGAGAAAAAAATTCAAAATTTTCAAAATTTTTAATTTTTTGAATAACTTTGTAAATTAAAATTCAAACTAGTTGAAACAAACGGCATTATACTAAGAAAATTAAACTCTATTTTATGCTAAAATTTGAACTAAATGTAACGAGCCGTTTTCGAAAAAAATTTTCAAAATTTTTAATTTTTTGAATAACTTTGTAAATAAAATTTCAAACTAGTTGAAACAAACGGCAATATACTAAGAAAGTTAAACTCTATAACATGCTAAAATTTGAACAAAATCGTATGAGCCGTTTTCGAGAAAAAAATTCAAAATTTTCAAAATTTTTAATTTTTTGAATAACTTTGTAAATTAAAATTCAAACTAGTTAAAACAAACAGCATTATACTAAGAAAATTAAACTCTATTTTATGCTAAAATTTGAACAAAATGTAACGAGCCGTTTTCGAAAAAAATTTTCAAAATTTTTAATTTTTTGAATAACTTTGTAAATTAAAATTCAAACTAGTTGAAACAAACAGCATTATACTAAGAAAGTTAAACTCTATAACATGCTAAAATTTGAACAAAATGTAACGAGCCGTTTTCGAAAAAAAATTTTAAAATTTTTAATTTTTTGAATAACTTTGTAAATTAAAATTCAAACTAGTTGAAACAAACGGCATTATACTAAGAAAGTTAAACTCTATAACATGCTAAAATTTGAACAAAATCGTATGAGCCGTTTTCGAGAAAAAAATTCAAAATTTTCAAAATTTTTAATTTTTTGAATAACTTTGTAAATAAAATTTCAAACTAGTTGAAACAAACGGCAATATACTAAGAAAGTTAAACTCTATAACATGCTAAAATTTGAACAAAATCGTATGAGCCGTTTTCGAGAAAAAAATTCAAAATTTTCAAAATTTTTAATTTTTTGAATAACTTTGTAAATTAAAATTCAAACTAGTTGAAACAAACGGCATTATACTAAGAAAATTAAACTCTATTTTATGCTAAAATTTGAACAAAATGTAACGAGCCGTTTTCGAAAAAAATTTTCAAAATTTTTAATTTTTTGAATAACTTTGTAAATAAAATTTCAAACTAGTTGAAACAAACGGCAATATACTAAGAAAGTTAAACTCTATAACATGCTAAAATTTGAACAAAATCGTATGAGCCGTTTTCGAGAAAAAAATTCAAAATTTTCAAAATTTTTAATTTTTTGAATAACTTTGTAAATTAAAATTCAAACTAGTTAAAACAAACAGCATTATACTAAGAAAATTAAACTCTATTTTATGCTAAAATTTGAACAAAATGTAACGAGCCGTTTTCGAAAAAAATTTTCAAAATTTTTAATTTTTTAATTTTTTGAATAACTTTGTAAATAAAATTTCAAACTAGTTGAAACAAACGGCAATATACTAAGAAAGTTAAACTCTATAACATGCTAAAATTTGAACAAAATCGTATGAGCCGTTTTCGAGAAAAAAATTCAAAATTTTCAAAATTTTTAATTTTTTGAATAACTTTGTAAATTAAAATTCAAACTAGTTGAAACAAACGGCATTATACTAAGAAAGTTAAACTCTATAACATGCTAAAATTTGAACAAAATCGTATGAGCCGTTTTCGAGAAAAAAATTCAAAATTTTCAAAATTTTTAATTTTTTGAATAACTTTGTAAATAAAATTTCAAACTAGTTGAAACAAACGGCAATATACTAAGAAAGTTAAACTCTATAACATGCTAAAATTTGAACAAAATCGTATGAGCCGTTTTCGAGAAAAAAATTCAAAATTTTCAAAATTTTTAATTTTTTGAATAACTTTGTAAATTAAAATTCAAACTAGTTGAAACAAACGGCATTATACTAAGAAAATTAAACTCTATTTTATGCTAAAATTTGAACAAAATGTAACGAGCCGTTTTCGAAAAAAATTTTCAAAATTTTTAATTTTTTGAATAACTTTGTAAATAAAATTTCAAACTAGTTGAAACAAACGGCAATATACTAAGAAAGTTAAACTCTATAACATGCTAAAATTTGAACAAAATCGTATGAGCCGTTTTCGAGAAAAAAATTCAAAATTTTCAAAATTTTTAATTTTTTGAATAACTTTGTAAATTAAAATTCAAACTAGTTAAAACAAACAGCATTATACTAAGAAAATTAAACTCTATTTTATGCTAAAATTTGAACAAAATGTAACGAGCCGTTTTCGAAAAAAATTTTCAAAATTTTTAATTTTTTGAATAACTTTGTAAATTAAAATTCAAACTAGTTGAAACAAACAGCATTATACTAAGAAAGTTAAACTCTATAACATGCTAAAATTTGAACAAAATGTAACGAGCCGTTTTCGAAAAAAAATTTTAAAATTTTTAATTTTTTGAATAACTTTGTAAATTAAAATTCAAACTAGTTGAAACAAACGGCATTATACTAAGAAAGTTAAACTCTATAACATGCTAAAATTTGAACAAAATCGTATGAGCCGTTTTCGAGAAAAAAATTCAAAATTTTCAAAATTTTTAATTTTTTGAATAACTTTGTAAATAAAATTTCAAACTAGTTGAAACAAACGGCAATATACTAAGAAAGTTAAACTCTATAACATGCTAAAATTTGAACAAAATCGTATGAGCCGTTTTCGAGAAAAAAATTCAAAATTTTCAAAATTTTTAATTTTTTGAATAACTTTGTAAATTAAAATTCAAACTAGTTGAAACAAACGGCATTATACTAAGAAAATTAAACTCTATTTTATGCTAAAATTTGAACAAAATGTAACGAGCCGTTTTCGAAAAAAATTTTCAAAATTTTTAATTTTTTGAATAACTTTGTAAATAAAATTTCAAACTAGTTGAAACAAACGGCAATATACTAAGAAAGTTAAACTCTATAACATGCTAAAATTTGAACAAAATCGTATGAGCCGTTTTCGAGAAAAAAATTCAAAATTTTCAAAATTTTTAATTTTTTGAATAACTTTGTAAATTAAAATTCAAACTAGTTAAAACAAACAGCATTATACTAAGAAAATTAAACTCTATTTTATGCTAAAATTTGAACAAAATGTAACGAGCCGTTTTCGAAAAAAATTTTCAAAATTTTTAATTTTTTAATTTTTTGAATAACTTTGTAAATAAAATTTCAAACTAGTTGAAACAAACGGCAATATACTAAGAAAGTTAAACTCTATAACATGCTAAAATTTGAACAAAATCGTATGAGCCGTTTTCGAGAAAAAAATTCAAAATTTTCAAAATTTTTAATTTTTTGAATAACTTTGTAAATTAAAATTCAAACTAGTTGAAACAAACGGCATTATACTAAGAAAGTTAAACTCTATAACATGCTAAAATTTGAACAAAATCGTATGAGCCGTTTTCGAGAAAAAAATTCAAAATTTTCAAAATTTTTAATTTTTTGAATAACTTTGTAAATAAAATTTCAAACTAGTTGAAACAAACGGCAATATACTAAGAAAGTTAAACTCTATAACATGCTAAAATTTGAACAAAATCGTATGAGCCGTTTTCGAGAAAAAAATTCAAAATTTTCAAAATTTTTAATTTTTTGAATAACTTTGTAAATTAAAATTCAAACTAGTTGAAACAAACGGCATTATACTAAGAAAATTAAACTCTATTTTATGCTAAAATTTGAACAAAATGTAACGAGCCGTTTTCGAAAAAAATTTTCAAAATTTTTAATTTTTTGAATAACTTTGTAAATAAAATTTCAAACTAGTTGAAACAAACGGCAATATACTAAGAAAGTTAAACTCTATAACATGCTAAAATTTGAACAAAATCGTATGAGCCGTTTTCGAGAAAAAAATTCAAAATTTTCAAAATTTTTAATTTTTTGAATAACTTTGTAAATTAAAATTCAAACTAGTTAAAACAAACAGCATTATACTAAGAAAATTAAACTCTATTTTATGCTAAAATTTGAACAAAATGTAACGAGCCGTTTTCGAAAAAAATTTTCAAAATTTTTAATTTTTTAATTTTTTGAATAACTTTGTAAATAAAATTTCAAACTAGTTGAAACAAACGGCAATATACTAAGAAAGTTAAACTCTATAACATGCTAAAATTTGAACAAAATCGTATGAGCCGTTTTCGAGAAAAAAATTCAAAATTTTCAAAATTTTTAATTTTTTGAATAACTTTGTAAATTAAAATTCAAACTAGTTGAAACAAACGGCATTATACTAAGAAAGTTAAACTCTATAACATGCTAAAATTTGAACAAAATCGTATGAGCCGTTTTCGAGAAAAAAATTCAAAATTTTCAAAATTTTTAATTTTTTGAATAACTTTGTAAATAAAATTTCAAACTAGTTGAAACAAACGGCAATATACTAAGAAAGTTAAACTCTATAACATGCTAAAATTTGAACAAAATCGTATGAGCCGTTTTCGAGAAAAAAATTCAAAATTTTCAAAATTTTTAATTTTTTGAATAACTTTGTAAATTAAAATTCAAACTAGTTGAAACAAACGGCATTATACTAAGAAAATTAAACTCTATTTTATGCTAAAATTTGAACAAAATGTAACGAGCCGTTTTCGAAAAAAATTTTCAAAATTTTTAATTTTTTGAATAACTTTGTAAATTAAAATTCAAACTAGTTAAAACAAACAGCATTATACTAAGAAAATTAAACTCTATTTTATGCTAAAATTTGAACAAAATGTAACGAGCCGTTTTCGAAAAAAATTTTCAAAATTTTTAATTTTTTGAATAACTTTGTAAATTAAAATTCAAACTAGTTGAAACAAACAGCATTATACTAAGAAAGTTAAACTCTATAACATGCTAAAATTTGAACAAAATGTAACGAGCCGTTTTCGAAAAAAAATTTTAAAATTTTTAATTTTTTGAATAACTTTGTAAATTAAAATTCAAACTAGTTGAAACAAACGGCATTATACTAAGAAAGTTAAACTCTATAACATGCTAAAATTTGAACAAAATCGTATGAGCCGTTTTCGAGAAAAAAATTCAAAATTTTCAAAATTTTTAATTTTTTGAATAACTTTGTAAATAAAATTTCAAACTAGTTGAAACAAACGGCAATATACTAAGAAAGTTAAACTCTATAACATGCTAAAATTTGAACAAAATCGTATGAGCCGTTTTCGAGAAAAAAATTCAAAATTTTCAAAATTTTTAATTTTTTGAATAACTTTGTAAATTAAAATTCAAACTAGTTGAAACAAACGGCATTATACTAAGAAAATTAAACTCTATTTTATGCTAAAATTTGAACAAAATGTAACGAGCCGTTTTCGAAAAAAATTTTCAAAATTTTTAATTTTTTGAATAACTTTGTAAATAAAATTTCAAACTAGTTGAAACAAACGGCAATATACTAAGAAAGTTAAACTCTATAACATGCTAAAATTTGAACAAAATCGTATGAGCCGTTTTCGAGAAAAAAATTCAAAATTTTCAAAATTTTTAATTTTTTGAATAACTTTGTAAATTAAAATTCAAACTAGTTAAAACAAACAGCATTATACTAAGAAAATTAAACTCTATTTTATGCTAAAATTTGAACAAAATGTAACGAGCCGTTTTCGAAAAAAATTTTCAAAATTTTTAATTTTTTAATTTTTTGAATAACTTTGTAAATAAAATTTCAAACTAGTTGAAACAAACGGCAATATACTAAGAAAGTTAAACTCTATAACATGCTAAAATTTGAACAAAATCGTATGAGCCGTTTTCGAGAAAAAAATTCAAAATTTTCAAAATTTTTAATTTTTTGAATAACTTTGTAAATAAAATTTCAAACTAGTTGAAACAAACGGCAATATACTAAGAAAGTTAAACTCTATAACATGCTAAAATTTGAACAAAATCGTATAAGCCGTTTTCGAGAAAAAAATTCAAAATTTTCAAAATTTTTAATTTTTTGAATAACTTTGTAAATTAAAATTCAAACTAGTTAAAACAAACAGCATTATACTAAGAAAATTAAACTCTATTTTATGCTAAAATTTGAACAAAATGTAACAAGCCGTTTTCGAAAAAAATTTTCAAAATTTTTAATTTTTTGAATAACTTTGTAAATTAAAATTCAAACTAGTTAAAACAAACAGCATTATACTAAGAAAGTTAAACTCTATAACATGCTAAAATTTGAACAAAATCGTATGAGCCGTTTTCGAGAAAAAAATTCAAAATTTTCAAAATTTTTAATTTTTTGAATAACTTTGTAAATAAAATTTCAAACTAGTTGAAACAAACGGCAATATACTAAGAAAGTTAAACTCTATAACATGCTAAAATTTGAACAAAATCGTATGAGCCGTTTTCGAGAAAAAAATTCAAAATTTTCAAAATTTTTAATTTTTTGAATAACTTTGTAAATTAAAATTCAAACTAGTTAAAACAAACAGCATTATACTAAGAAAATTAAACTCTATTTTATGCTAAAATTTGAACAAAATGTAACAAGCCGTTTTCGAAAAAAATTTTCAAAATTTTTAATTTTTTGAATAACTTTGTAAATTAAAATTCAAACTAGTTAAAACAAACAGCATTATACTAAGAAAGTTAAACTCTATAACATGCTAAAATTTGAACAAAATCGTATGAGCCGTTTTCGAGAAAAAAATTCAAAATTTTCAAAATTTTTAATTTTTTGAATAACTTTGTAAATTAAAATTCAAACTAGTTGAAACAAACGGCATTATACTAAGAAAATTAAACTCTATTTTATGCTAAAATTTGAACAAAATGTAACGAGCCGTTTTCGAAAAAAATTTTCAAAATTTTTAATTTTTTGAATAACTTTGTAAATAAAATTTCAAACTAGTTGAAACAAACGGCAATATACTAAGAAAGTTAAACTCTATAACATGCTAAAATTTGAACAAAATCGTATGAGCCGTTTTCGAGAAAAAAATTCAAAATTTTCAAAATTTTTAATTTTTTGAATAACTTTGTAAATTAAAATTCAAACTAGTTAAAACAAACAGCATTATACTAAGAAAATTAAACTCTATTTTATGCTAAAATTTGAACAAAATGTAACGAGCCGTTTTCGAAAAAAATTTTCAAAATTTTTAATTTTTTGAATAACTTTGTAAATTAAAATTCAAACTAGTTGAAACAAACAGCATTATACTAAGAAAGTTAAACTCTATAACATGCTAAAATTTGAACAAAATGTAACGAGCCGTTTTCGAAAAAAAATTTTAAAATTTTTAATTTTTTGAATAACTTTGTAAATTAAAATTCAAACTAGTTGAAACAAACGGCATTATACTAAGAAAGTTAAACTCTATAACATGCTAAAATTTGAACAAAATCGTATGAGCCGTTTTCGAGAAAAAAATTCAAAATTTTCAAAATTTTTAATTTTTTGAATAACTTTGTAAATAAAATTTCAAACTAGTTGAAACAAACGGCAATATACTAAGAAAGTTAAACTCTATAACATGCTAAAATTTGAACAAAATCGTATGAGCCGTTTTCGAGAAAAAAATTCAAAATTTTCAAAATTTTTAATTTTTTGAATAACTTTGTAAATTAAAATTCAAACTAGTTGAAACAAACGGCATTATACTAAGAAAATTAAACTCTATTTTATGCTAAAATTTGAACAAAATGTAACGAGCCGTTTTCGAAAAAAATTTTCAAAATTTTTAATTTTTTGAATAACTTTGTAAATAAAATTTCAAACTAGTTGAAACAAACGGCAATATACTAAGAAAGTTAAACTCTATAACATGCTAAAATTTGAACAAAATCGTATGAGCCGTTTTCGAGAAAAAAATTCAAAATTTTCAAAATTTTTAATTTTTTGAATAACTTTGTAAATTAAAATTCAAACTAGTTAAAACAAACAGCATTATACTAAGAAAATTAAACTCTATTTTATGCTAAAATTTGAACAAAATGTAACGAGCCGTTTTCGAAAAAAATTTTCAAAATTTTTAATTTTTTAATTTTTTGAATAACTTTGTAAATAAAATTTCAAACTAGTTGAAACAAACGGCAATATACTAAGAAAGTTAAACTCTATAACATGCTAAAATTTGAACAAAATCGTATGAGCCGTTTTCGAGAAAAAAATTCAAAATTTTCAAAATTTTTAATTTTTTGAATAACTTTGTAAATAAAATTTCAAACTAGTTGAAACAAACGGCAATATACTAAGAAAGTTAAACTCTATAACATGCTAAAATTTGAACAAAATCGTATAAGCCGTTTTCGAGAAAAAAATTCAAAATTTTCAAAATTTTTAATTTTTTGAATAACTTTGTAAATTAAAATTCAAACTAGTTAAAACAAACAGCATTATACTAAGAAAATTAAACTCTATTTTATGCTAAAATTTGAACAAAATGTAACAAGCCGTTTTCGAAAAAAATTTTCAAAATTTTTAATTTTTTGAATAACTTTGTAAATTAAAATTCAAACTAGTTAAAACAAACAGCATTATACTAAGAAAGTTAAACTCTATAACATGCTAAAATTTGAACAAAATCGTATGAGCCGTTTTCGAGAAAAAAATTCAAAATTTTCAAAATTTTTAATTTTTTGAATAACTTTGTAAATAAAATTTCAAACTAGTTGAAACAAACGGCAATATACTAAGAAAGTTAAACTCTATAACATGCTAAAATTTGAACAAAATCGTATGAGCCGTTTTCGAGAAAAAAATTCAAAATTTTCAAAATTTTTAATTTTTTGAATAACTTTGTAAATTAAAATTCAAACTAGTTAAAACAAACAGCATTATACTAAGAAAATTAAACTCTATTTTATGCTAAAATTTGAACAAAATGTAACAAGCCGTTTTCGAAAAAAATTTTCAAAATTTTTAATTTTTTGAATAACTTTGTAAATTAAAATTCAAACTAGTTAAAACAAACAGCATTATACTAAGAAAGTTAAACTCTATAACATGCTAAAATTTGAACAAAATCGTATGAGCCGTTTTCGAGAAAAAAATTCAAAATTTTCAAAATTTTTAATTTTTTGAATAACTTTGTAAATTAAAATTCAAACTAGTTGAAACAAACGGCATTATACTAAGAAAATTAAACTCTATTTTATGCTAAAATTTGAACAAAATGTAACGAGCCGTTTTCGAAAAAAATTTTCAAAATTTTTAATTTTTTGAATAACTTTGTAAATAAAATTTCAAACTAGTTGAAACAAACGGCAATATACTAAGAAAGTTAAACTCTATAACATGCTAAAATTTGAACAAAATCGTATGAGCCGTTTTCGAGAAAAAAATTCAAAATTTTCAAAATTTTTAATTTTTTGAATAACTTTGTAAATTAAAATTCAAACTAGTTAAAACAAACAGCATTATACTAAGAAAATTAAACTCTATTTTATGCTAAAATTTGAACAAAATGTAACGAGCCGTTTTCGAAAAAAATTTTCAAAATTTTTAATTTTTTGAATAACTTTGTAAATTAAAATTCAAACTAGTTGAAACAAACAGCATTATACTAAGAAAGTTAAACTCTATAACATGCTAAAATTTGAACAAAATGTAACGAGCCGTTTTCGAAAAAAAATTTTAAAATTTTTAATTTTTTGAATAACTTTGTAAATTAAAATTCAAACTAGTTAAAACAAACGGCATTATACTAAGAAAGTTAAACTCTATAACATGCTAAAATTTGAACAAAATCGTATGAGCCGTTTTCGAGAAAAAAATTCAACATTTTCAAAATTTTTAATTTTTTGAATAACTTTGTAAATAAAATTTCAAACTAGTTGAAACAAACGGCAATATACTAAGAAAGTTAAACTCTATAACATGCTAAAATTTGAACAAAATCGTATGAGCCGTTTTCGAGAAAAAAATTCAAAATTTTCAAAATTTTTAATTTTTTGAATAACTTTGTAAATTAAAATTCAAACTAGTTGAAACAAACGGCATTATACTAAGAAAATTAAACTCTATTTTATGCTAAAATTTGAACAAAATGTAACGAGCCGTTTTCGAAAAAAAATTTTAAAATTTTTAATTTTTTGAATAACTTTGTAAATTAAAATTCAAACTAGTTGAAACAAACGGCATTATACTAAGAAAGTTAAACTCTATAACATGCTAAAATTTGAACAAAATCGTATGAGCCGTTTTCGAGAAAAAAATTCAAAATTTTCAAAATTTTTAATTTTTTGAATAACTTTGTAAATAAAATTTCAAACTAGTTGAAACAAACGGCAATATACTAAGAAAGTTAAACTCTATAACATGCTAAAATTTGAACAAAATCGTATGAGCCGTTTTCGAGAAAAAAATTCAAAATTTTCAAAATTTTTAATTTTTTGAATAACTTTGTAAATTAAAATTCAAACTAGTTGAAACAAACGGCATTATACTAAGAAAATTAAACTCTATTTTATGCTAAAATTTGAACAAAATGTAACGAGCCGTTTTCGAAAAAAATTTTTAAAATTTTTAATTTTTTGAATAACTTTGTAAATAAAATTTCAAACTAGTTGAAACAAACGGCAATATACTAAGAAAGTTAAACTCTATAACATGCTAAAATTTGAACAAAATCGTATGAGCCGTTTTCGAGAAAAAAATTCAAAATTTTCAAAATTTTTAATTTTTTGAATAACTTTGTAAATTAAAATTCAAACTAGTTAAAACAAACAGCATTATACTAAGAAAATTAAACTCTATTTTATGCTAAAATTTGAACAAAATGTAACGAGCCGTTTTCGAAAAAAATTTTCAAAATTTTTAATTTTTTGAATAACTTTGTAAATAAAATTTCAAACTAGTTAAAACCAACGGCAATATACTAAGAAAGTTAAACTCTATAACATGCTAAAATTTGAACAAAATCGTATGAGCCGTTTTCGAGAAAAAAATTCAAAATTTTCAAAATTTTTAATTTTTTGAATAACTTTGTAAATAAAATTTCAAACTAGTTGAAACAAACGGCAATATACTAAGAAAGTTAAACTCTATAACATGCTAAAATTTGAACAAAATCGTATGAGCCGTTTTCGAGAAAAAAATTCAAAATTTTCAAAATTTTTAATTTTTTGAATAACTTTGTAAATTAAAATTCAAACTAGTTAAAACAAACAGCATTATACTAAGAAAATTAAACTCTATTTTATGCTAAAATTTGAACAAAATGTAACGAGCCGTTTTCGAAAAAAATTTTCAAAATTTTTAATTTTTTGAATAACTTTGTAAATTAAAATTCAAACTAGTTGAAACAAACAGCATTATACTAAGAAAGTTAAACTCTATAACATGCTAAAATTTGAACAAAATCGTATGAGCCGTTTTCGAGAAAAAAATTCAAAATTTTCAAAATTTTTAATTTTTTGAATAACTTTGTAAATTAAAATTCAAACTAGTTAAAACAAACAGCATTATACTAAGAAAATTAAACTCTATTTTATGCTAAAATTTGAACAAAATGTAACGAGCCGTTTTCGAAAAAAATTTTCAAAATTTTTAATTTTTTGAATAACTTTGTAAATTAAAATTCAAACTAGTTGAAACAAACAGCATTATACTAAGAAAGTTAAACTCTATAACATGCTAAAATTTGAACAAAATCGTATGAGCCGTTTTCGAGAAAAAAATTCAAAATTTTCAAAATTTTTAATTTTTTGAATAACTTTGTAAATTAAAATTCAAACTAGTTGAAACAAACGGCATTATACTAAGAAAATTAAACTCTATTTTATGCTAAAATTTGAACAAAATGTAACGAGCCGTTTTCGAAAAAAATTTTCAAAATTTTTAATTTTTTGAATAACTTTGTAAATAAAATTTCAAACTAGTTGAAACAAACGGCAATATACTAAGAAAGTTAAACTCTATAACATGCTAAAATTTGAACAAAATCGTATGAGCCGTTTTCGAGAAAAAAATTCAAAATTTTCAAAATTTTTAATTTTTTGAATTACTTTGTAAATTAAAATTCAAACTAGTTAAAACAAACAGCATTATACTAAGAAAATTAAACTCTATTTTATGCTAAAATTTGAACAAAATGTAACGAGCCGTTTTCGAAAAAAATTTTCAAAATTTTTAATTTTTTGAATAACTTTGTAAATTAAAATTCAAACTAGTTGAAACAAACAGCATTATACTAAGAAAGTTAAACTCTATAACATGCTAAAATTTGAACAAAATCGTATGAGCCGTTTTCGAGAAAAAAATTCAAAATTTTCAAAATTTTTAATTTTTTGAATAACTTTGTAAATTAAAATTCAAACTAGTTAAAACAAACAGCATTATACTAAGAAAATTAAACTCTATTTTATGCTAAAATTTGAACAAAATGTAACGAGCCGTTTTCGAAAAAAATTTTCAAAATTTTTAATTTTTTGAATAACTTTGTAAATTAAAATTCAAACTAGTTGAAACAAACAGCATTATACTAAGAAAGTTAAACTCTATAACATGCTAAAATTTGAACAAAATCGTATGAGCCGTTTTCGAGAAAAAAATTCAAAATTTTCAAAATTTTTAATTTTTTGAATAACTTTGTAAATTAAAATTCAAACTAGTTGAAACAAACGGCATTATACTAAGAAAATTAAACTCTATTTTATGCTAAAATTTGAACAAAATGTAACGAGCCGTTTTCGAAAAAAATTTTCAAAATTTTTAATTTTTTGAATAACTTTGTAAATAAAATTTCAAACTAGTTGAAACAAACGGCAATATACTAAGAAAGTTAAACTCTATAACATGCTAAAATTTGAACAAAATCGTATGAGCCGTTTTCGAGAAAAAAATTCAAAATTTTCAAAATTTTTAATTTTTTGAATTACTTTGTAAATTAAAATTCAAACTAGTTAAAACAAACAGCATTATACTAAGAAAATTAAACTCTATTTTATGCTAAAATTTGAACAAAATGTAACGAGCCGTTTTCGAAAAAAATTTTCAAAATTTTTAATTTTTTGAATAACTTTGTAAATTAAAATTCAAACTAGTTGAAACAAACAGCATTATACTAAGAAAGTTAAACTCTATAACATGCTAAAATTTGAACAAAATGTAACGAGCCGTTTTCGAAAAAAAATTTTAAAATTTTTAATTTTTTGAATAACTTTGTAAATTAAAATTCAAACTAGTTGAAACAAACGGCATTATACTAAGAAAGTTAAACTCTATAACATGCTAAAATTTGAACAAAATCGTATGAGCCGTTTTCGAGAAAAAAATTCAAAATTTTCAAAATTTTTAATTTTTTGAATAACTTTGTAAATAAAATTTCAAACTAGTTGAAACAAACGGCAATATACTAAGAAAGTTAAACTCTATAACATGCTAAAATTTGAACAAAATCGTATGAGCCGTTTTCGAGAAAAAAATTCAAAATTTTCAAAATTTTTAATTTTTTGAATAACTTTGTAAATTAAAATTCAAACTAGTTGAAACAAACGGCATTATACTAAGAAAATTAAACTCTATTGTATGCTAAAATTTGAACAAAATGTAACGAGCCGTTTTCGAAAAAAATTTTCAAAATTTTTAATTTTTTGAATAACTTTGTAAATAAAATTTCAAACTAGTTGAAACAAACGGCAATATACTAAGAAAGTTAAACTCTATAACATGCTAAAATTTGAACAAAATCGTATGAGCCGTTTTCGAGAAAAAAATTCAAAATTTTCAAAATTTTTAATTTTTTGAATAACTTTGTAAATTAAAATTCAAACTAGTTAAAACAAACAGCATTATACTAAGAAAATTAAACTCTATTTTATGCTAAAATTTGAACCAAATGTAACGAGCCGTTTTCGAAAAAAATTTTCAAAATTTTTAATTTTTTGAATAACTTTGTAAATAAAATTTCAAACTAGTTGAAACAAACGGCAATATACTAAGAAAGTTAAACTCTATAACATGCTAAAATTTGAACAAAATCGTATGAGCCGTTTTCGAGAAAAAAATTCAAAATTTTCAAAATTTTTAATTTTTTGAATAACTTTGTAAATAAAATTTCAAACTAGTTGAAACAAACGGCAATATACTAAGAAAGTTAAACTCTATAACATGCTAAAATTTGAACAAAATCGTATGAGCCGTTTTCGAGAAAAAAATTCAAAATTTTCAAAATTTTTAATTTTTTGAATAACTTTGTAAATTAAAATTCAAACTAGTTAAAACAAACAGCATTATACTAAGAAAATTAAACTCTATTTTATGCTAAAATTTGAACCAAATGTAACGAGCCGTTTTCGAAAAAAATTTTCAAAATTTTTAATTTTTTGAATAACTTTGTAAATAAAATTTCAAACTAGTTGAAACAAACGGCAATATACTAAGAAAGTTAAACTCTATAACATGCTAAAATTTGAACAAAATCGTATGAGCCGTTTTCGAGAAAAAAATTCAAAATTTTCAAAATTTTTAATTTTTTGAATAACTTTGTAAATAAAATTTCAAACTAGTTGAAACAAACGGCAATATACTAAGAAAGTTAAACTCTATAACATGCTAAAATTTGAACAAAATCGTATGAGCCGTTTTCGAGAAAAAAATTCAAAATTTTCAAAATTTTTAATTTTTTGAATAACTTTGTAAATTAAAATTTAAACTAGTTGAAACAAACGGCATTATACTAAGAAAATTAAACTCTATTTTATGCTAAAATTTGAACAAAATGTAACGAGCCGTTTTCAAAAAAAATTTTCAAAATTTTTAATTTTTTGAATAACTTTGTAAATAAAATTTCAAACTAGTTGAAACAAACGGCAATATACTAAGAAAGTTAAACTCTATAACATGCTAAAATTTGAACAAAATCGTATGAGCCGTTTTCGAGAAAAAAATTCAAAATTTTCAAAATTTTTAATTTTTTGAATTACTTTGTAAATTAAAATTCAAACTAGTTAAAACAAACAGCATTATACTAAGAAAATTAAACTCTATTTTATGCTAAAATTTGAACAAAATGTAACGAGCCGTTTTCGAAAAAAATTTTCAAAATTTTTAATTTTTTGAATAACTTTGTAAATTAAAATTCAAACTAGTTGAAACAAACAGCATTATACTAAGAAAGTTAAACTCTATAACATGCTAAAATTTGAACAAAATGTAACGAGCCGTTTTCGAAAAAAAATTTTAAAATTTTTAATTTTTTGAATAACTTTGTAAATTAAAATTCAAACTAGTTGAAACAAACGGCATTATACTAAGAAAATTAAACTCTATTTTATGCTAAAATTTGAACAAAATGTAACGAGCCGTTTTCAAAAAAAATTTTCAAAATTTTTAATTTTTTGAATAACTTTGTAAATAAAATTTCAAACTAGTTGAAACAAACGGCAATATACTAAGAAAGTTAAACTCTATAACATGCTAAAATTTGAACAAAATCGTATGAGCCGTTTTCGAGAAAAAAATTCAAAATTTTCAAAATTTTTAATTTTTTGAATTACTTTGTAAATTAAAATTCAAACTAGTTAAAACAAACAGCATTATACTAAGAAAATTAAACTCTATTTTATGCTAAAATTTGAACAAAATGTAACGAGCCGTTTTCGAAAAAAATTTTCAAAATTTTTAATTTTTTGAATAACTTTGTAAATTAAAATTCAAACTAGTTGAAACAAACAGCATTATACTAAGAAAGTTAAACTCTATAACATGCTAAAATTTGAACAAAATGTAACGAGCCGTTTTCGAAAAAAAATTTTAAAATTTTTAATTTTTTGAATAACTTTGTAAATTAAAATTCAAACTAGTTGAAACAAACGGCATTATACTAAGAAAGTTAAACTCTATAACATGCTAAAATTTGAACAAAATCGTATGAGCCGTTTTCGAGAAAAAAATTCAAAATTTTCAAAATTTTTAATTTTTTGAATAACTTTGTAAATAAAATTTCAAACTAGTTGAAACAAACGGCAATATACTAAGAAAGTTAAACTCTATAACATGCTAAAATTTGAACAAAATCGTATGAGCCGTTTTCGAGAAAAAAATTCAAAATTTTCAAAATTTTTAATTTTTTGAATAACTTTGTAAATTAAAATTCAAACTAGTTGAAACAAACGGCATTATACTAAGAAAATTAAACTCTATTTTATGCTAAAATTTGAACAAAATGTAACGAGCCGTTTTCGAAAAAAATTTTCAAAATTTTTAATTTTTTGAATAACTTTGTAAATAAAATTTCAAACTAGTTGAAACAAACGGCAATATACTAAGAAAGTTAAACTCTATAACATGCTAAAATTTGAACAAAATCGTATGAGCCGTTTTCGAGAAAAAAATTCAAAATTTTCAAAATTTTTAATTTTTTGAATAACTTTGTAAATTAAAATTCAAACTAGTTAAAACAAACAGCATTATACTAAGAAAATTAAACTCTATTTTATGCTAAAATTTGAACCAAATGTAACGAGCCGTTTTCGAAAAAAATTTTCAAAATTTTTAATTTTTTGAATAACTTTGTAAATAAAATTTCAAACTAGTTGAAACAAACGGCAATATACTAAGAAAGTTAAACTCTATAACATGCTAAAATTTGAACAAAATCGTATGAGCCGTTTTCGAGAAAAAAATTCAAAATTTTCAAAATTTTTAATTTTTTGAATAACTTTGTAAATAAAATTTCAAACTAGTTGAAACAAACGGCAATATACTAAGAAAGTTAAACTCTATAACATGCTAAAATTTGAACAAAATCGTATGAGCCGTTTTCGAGAAAAAAATTCAAAATTTTCAAAATTTTTAATTTTTTGAATAACTTTGTAAATTAAAATTCAAACTAGTTGAAACAAACGGCATTATACTAAGAAAATTAAACTCTATTTTATGCTAAAATTTGAACAAAATGTAACGAGCCGTTTTCGAAAAAAATTTTCAAAATTTTTAATTTTTTGAATAACTTTGTAAATAAAATTTCAAACTAGTTGAAACAAACGGCAATATACTAAGAAAGTTAAACTCTATAACATGCTAAAATTTGAACAAAATCGTATGAGCCGTTTTCGAGAAAAAAATTCAAAATTTTCAAAATTTTTAATTTTTTGAATAACTTTGTAAATTAAAATTCAAACTAGTTAAAACAAACAGCATTATACTAAGAAAATTAAACTCTATTTTATGCTAAAATTTGAACAAAATGTAACGAGCCGTTTTCGAAAAAAATTTTCAAAATTTTTAATTTTTTGAATAACTTTGTAAATAAAATTTCAAACTAGTTAAAACCAACGGCAATATACTAAGAAAGTTAAACTCTATAACATGCTAAAATTTGAACAAAATCGTATGAGCCGTTTTCGAGAAAAAAATTCAAAATTTTCAAAATTTTTAATTTTTTGAATAACTTTGTAAATAAAATTTCAAACTAGTTGAAACAAACGGCAATATACTAAGAAAGTTAAACTCTATAACATGCTAAAATTTGAACAAAATCGTATGAGCCGTTTTCGAGAAAAAAATTCAAAATTTTCAAAATTTTTAATTTTTTGAATAACTTTGTAAATTAAAATTCAAACTAGTTAAAACAAACAGCATTATACTAAGAAAATTAAACTCTATTTTATGCTAAAATTTGAACAAAATGTAACGAGCCGTTTTCGAAAAAAATTTTCAAAATTTTTAATTTTTTGAATAACTTTGTAAATTAAAATTCAAACTAGTTGAAACAAACAGCATTATACTAAGAAAGTTAAACTCTATAACATGCTAAAATTTGAACAAAATCGTATGAGCCGTTTTCGAGAAAAAAATTCAAAATTTTCAAAATTTTTAATTTTTTGAATAACTTTGTAAATTAAAATTCAAACTAGTTAAAACAAACAGCATTATACTAAGAAAATTAAACTCTATTTTATGCTAAAATTTGAACAAAATGTAACGAGCCGTTTTCGAAAAAAATTTTCAAAATTTTTAATTTTTTGAATAACTTTGTAAATAAAATTTCAAACTAGTTAAAACCAACGGCAATATACTAAGAAAGTTAAACTCTATAACATGCTAAAATTTGAACAAAATCGTATGAGCCGTTTTCGAGAAAAAAATTCAAAATTTTCAAAATTTTTAATTTTTTGAATAACTTTGTAAATAAAATTTCAAACTAGTTGAAACAAACGGCAATATACTAAGAAAGTTAAACTCTATAACATGCTAAAATTTGAACAAAATCGTATGAGCCGTTTTCGAGAAAAAAATTCAAAATTTTCAAAATTTTTAATTTTTTGAATAACTTTGTAAATTAAAATTCAAACTAGTTAAAACAAACAGCATTATACTAAGAAAATTAAACTCTATTTTATGCTAAAATTTGAACAAAATGTAACGAGCCGTTTTCGAAAAAAATTTTCAAAATTTTTAATTTTTTGAATAACTTTGTAAATTAAAATTCAAACTAGTTGAAACAAACAGCATTATACTAAGAAAGTTAAACTCTATAACATGCTAAAATTTGAACAAAATCGTATGAGCCGTTTTCGAGAAAAAAATTCAAAATTTTCAAAATTTTTAATTTTTTGAATAACTTTGTAAATTAAAATTCAAACTAGTTAAAACAAACAGCATTATACTAAGAAAATTAAACTCTATTTTATGCTAAAATTTAAACAAAATGTAACGAGCCGTTTTCGAAAAAAATTTTCAAAATTTTTAATTTTTTGAATAACTTTGTAAATTAAAATTCAAACTAGTTGAAACAAACAGCATTATACTAAGAAAGTTAAACTCTATAACATGCTAAAATTTGAACAAAATCGTATGAGCCGTTTTCGAGAAAAAAATTCAAAATTTTCAAAATTTTTAATTTTTTGAATAACTTTGTAAATTAAAATTCAAACTAGTTGAAACAAACGGCATTATACTAAGAAAATTAAACTCTATTTTATGCTAAAATTTGAACAAAATGTAACGAGCCGTTTTCGAAAAAAATTTTCAAAATTTTTAATTTTTTGAATAACTTTGTAAATAAAATTTCAAACTAGTTGAAACAAACGGCAATATACTAAGAAAGTTAAACTCTATAACATGCTAAAATTTGAACAAAATCGTATGAGCCGTTTTCGAGAAAAAAATTCAAAATTTTCAAAATTTTTAATTTTTTGAATTACTTTGTAAATTAAAATTCAAACTAGTTAAAACAAACAGCATTATACTAAGAAAATTAAACTCTATTTTATGCTAAAATTTGAACAAAATGTAACGAGCCGTTTTCGAAAAAAATTTTCAAAATTTTTAATTTTTTGAATAACTTTGTAAATTAAAATTCAAACTAGTTGAAACAAACAGCATTATACTAAGAAAGTTAAACTCTATAACATGCTAAAATTTGAACAAAATCGTATGAGCCGTTTTCGAGAAAAAAATTCAAAATTTTCAAAATTTTTAATTTTTTGAATAACTTTGTAAATTAAAATTCAAACTAGTTAAAACAAACAGCATTATACTAAGAAAATTAAACTCTATTTTATGCTAAAATTTGAACAAAATGTAACGAGCCGTTTTCGAAAAAAATTTTCAAAATTTTTAATTTTTTGAATAACTTTGTAAATTAAAATTCAAACTAGTTGAAACAAACAGCATTATACTAAGAAAGTTAAACTCTATAACATGCTAAAATTTGAACAAAATCGTATGAGCCGTTTTCGAGAAAAAAATTCAAAATTTTCAAAATTTTTAATTTTTTGAATAACTTTGTAAATTAAAATTCAAACTAGTTGAAACAAACGGCATTATACTAAGAAAATTAAACTCTATTTTATGCTAAAATTTGAACAAAATGTAACGAGCCGTTTTCGAAAAAAATTTTCAAAATTTTTAATTTTTTGAATAACTTTGTAAATAAAATTTCAAACTAGTTGAAACAAACGGCAATATACTAAGAAAGTTAAACTCTATAACATGCTAAAATTTGAACAAAATCGTATGAGCCGTTTTCGAGAAAAAAATTCAAAATTTTCAAAATTTTTAATTTTTTGAATAACTTTGTAAATTAAAATTCAAACTAGTTAAAACAAACAGCATTATACTAAGAAAATTAAACTCTATTTTATGCTAAAATTTGAACAAAATGTAACGAGCCGTTTTCGAAAAAAATTTTCAAAATTTTTAATTTTTTGAATAACTTTGTAAATTAAAATTCAAACTAGTTGAAACAAACAGCATTATACTAAGAAAGTTAAACTCTATAACATGCTAAAATTTGAACAAAATCGTATGAGCCGTTTTCGAGAAAAAAATTCAAAATTTTCAAAATTTTTAATTTTTTGAATAACTTTGTAAATTAAAATTCAAACTAGTTGAAACAAACGGCATTATACTAAGAAAATTAAACTCTATTTTATGCTAAAATTTGAACAAAATGTAACGAGCCGTTTTCGAAAAAAATTTTCAAAATTTTTAATTTTTTGAATAACTTTGTAAATAAAATTTCAAACTAGTTGAAACAAACGGCAATATACTAAGAAAGTTAAACTCTATAACATGCTAAAATTTGAACAAAATCGTATGAGCCGTTTTCGAGAAAAAAATTCAAAATTTTCAAAATTTTTAATTTTTTGAATTACTTTGTAAATTAAAATTCAAACTAGTTAAAACAAACAGCATTATACTAAGAAAATTAAACTCTATTTTATGCTAAAATTTGAACAAAATGTAACGAGCCGTTTTCGAAAAAAATTTTCAAAATTTTTAATTTTTTGAATAACTTTGTAAATTAAAATTCAAACTAGTTGAAACAAACAGCATTATACTAAGAAAGTTAAACTCTATAACATGCTAAAATTTGAACAAAATCGTATGAGCCGTTTTCGAGAAAAAAATTCAAAATTTTCAAAATTTTTAATTTTTTGAATAACTTTGTAAATTAAAATTCAAACTAGTTAAAACAAACAGCATTATACTAAGAAAATTAAACTCTATTTTATGCTAAAATTTGAACAAAATGTAACGAGCCGTTTTCGAAAAAAATTTTCAAAATTTTTAATTTTTTGAATAACTTTGTAAATTAAAATTCAAACTAGTTGAAACAAACAGCATTATACTAAGAAAGTTAAACTCTATAACATGCTAAAATTTGAACAAAATCGTATGAGCCGTTTTCGAGAAAAAAATTCAAAATTTTCAAAATTTTTAATTTTTTGAATAACTTTGTAAATTAAAATTCAAACTAGTTGAAACAAACGGCATTATACTAAGAAAATTAAACTCTATTTTATGCTAAAATTTGAACAAAATGTAACGAGCCGTTTTCGAAAAAAATTTTCAAAATTTTTAATTTTTTGAATAACTTTGTAAATAAAATTTCAAACTAGTTGAAACAAACGGCAATATACTAAGAAAGTTAAACTCTATAACATGCTAAAATTTGAACAAAATCGTATGAGCCGTTTTCGAGAAAAAAATTCAAAATTTTCAAAATTTTTAATTTTTTGAATTACTTTGTAAATTAAAATTCAAACTAGTTAAAACAAACAGCATTATACTAAGAAAATTAAACTCTATTTTATGCTAAAATTTGAACAAAATGTAACGAGCCGTTTTCGAAAAAAATTTTCAAAATTTTTAATTTTTTGAATAACTTTGTAAATTAAAATTCAAACTAGTTGAAACAAACAGCATTATACTAAGAAAGTTAAACTCTATAACATGCTAAAATTTGAACAAAATGTAACGAGCCGTTTTCGAAAAAAAATTTTAAAATTTTTAATTTTTTGAATAACTTTGTAAATTAAAATTCAAACTAGTTGAAACAAACGGCATTATACTAAGAAAGTTAAACTCTATAACATGCTAAAATTTGAACAAAATCGTATGAGCCGTTTTCGAGAAAAAAATTCAAAATTTTCAAAATTTTTAATTTTTTGAATAACTTTGTAAATAAAATTTCAAACTAGTTGAAACAAACGGCAATATACTAAGAAAGTTAAACTCTATAACATGCTAAAATTTGAACAAAATCGTATGAGCCGTTTTCGAGAAAAAAATTCAAAATTTTCAAAATTTTTAATTTTTTGAATAACTTTGTAAATTAAAATTCAAACTAGTTGAAACAAACGGCATTATACTAAGAAAATTAAACTCTATTTTATGCTACAATTTGAACAAAATGTAACGAGCCGTTTTCGAAAAAAATTTTCAAAATTTTTAATTTTTTGAATAACTTTGTAAATAAAATTTCAAACTAGTTGAAACAAACGGCAATATACTAAGAAAGTTAAACTCTATAACATGCTAAAATTTGAACAAAATCGTATGAGCCGTTTTCGAGAAAAAAATTCAAAATTTTCAAAATTTTTAATTTTTTGAATAACTTTGTAAATTAAAATTCAAACTAGTTAAAACAAACAGCATTATACTAAGAAAATTAAACTCTATTTTATGCTAAAATTTGAACCAAATGTAACGAGCCGTTTTCGAAAAAAATTTTCAAAATTTTTAATTTTTTGAATAACTTTGTAAATAAAATTTCAAACTAGTTGAAACAAACGGCAATATACTAAGAAAGTTAAACTCTATAACATGCTAAAATTTGAACAAAATCGTATGAGCCGTTTTCGAGAAAAAAATTCAAAATTTTCAAAATTTTTAATTTTTTGAATAACTTTGTAAATAAAATTTCAAACTAGTTGAAACAAACGGCAATATACTAAGAAAGTTAAACTCTATAACATGCTAAAATTTGAACAAAATCGTATGAGCCGTTTTCGAGAAAAAAATTCAAAATTTTCAAAATTTTTAATTTTTTGAATAACTTTGTAAATTAAAATTCAAACTAGTTAAAACAAACAGCATTATACTAAGAAAATTAAACTCTATTTTATGCTAAAATTTGAACAAAATGTAACGAGCCGTTTTCGAAAAAAATTTTCAAAATTTTTAATTTTTTGAATAACTTTGTAAATTAAAATTCAAACTAGTTGAAACAAACAGCATTATACTAAGAAAGTTAAACTCTATAACATGCTAAAATTTGAACAAAATGTAACGAGCCGTTTTCGAAAAAAAATTTTAAAATTTTTAATTTTTTGAATAACTTTGTAAATTAAAATTCAAACTAGTTGAAACAAACGGCATTATACTAAGAAAATTAAACTCTATTTTATGCTAAAATTTGAACAAAATGTAACGAGCCGTTTTCGAAAAAAATTTTCAAAATTTTTAATTTTTTGAATAACTTTGTAAATAAAATTTCAAACTAGTTGAAACAAACGGCAATATACTAAGAAAGTTAAACTCTATAACATGCTAAAATTTGAACAAAATCGTATGAGCCGTTTTCGAGAAAAAAATTCAAAATTTTCAAAATTTTTAATTTTTTGAATTACTTTGTAAATTAAAATTCAAACTAGTTAAAACAAACAGCATTATACTAAGAAAATTAAACTCTATTTTATGCTAAAATTTGAACAAAATGTAACGAGCCGTTTTCGAAAAAAATTTTCAAAATTTTTAATTTTTTGAATAACTTTGTAAATTAAAATTCAAACTAGTTGAAACAAACAGCATTATACTAAGAAAGTTAAACTCTATAACATGCTAAAATTTGAACAAAATGTAACGAGCCGTTTTCGAAAAAAAATTTTAAAATTTTTAATTTTTTGAATAACTTTGTAAATTAAAATTCAAACTAGTTGAAACAAACGGCATTATACTAAGAAAGTTAAACTCTATAACATGCTAAAATTTGAACAAAATCGTATGAGCCGTTTTCGAGAAAAAAATTCAAAATTTTCAAAATTTTTAATTTTTTGAATAACTTTGTAAATAAAATTTCAAACTAGTTGAAACAAACGGCAATATACTAAGAAAGTTAAACTCTATAACATGCTAAAATTTGAACAAAATCGTATGAGCCGTTTTCGAGAAAAAAATTCAAAATTTTCAAAATTTTTAATTTTTTGAATAACTTTGTAAATTAAAATTCAAACTAGTTGAAACAAACGGCATTATACTAAGAAAATTAAACTCTATTTTATGCTACAATTTGAACAAAATGTAACGAGCCGTTTTCGAAAAAAATTTTCAAAATTTTTAATTTTTTGAATAACTTTGTAAATAAAATTTCAAACTAGTTGAAACAAACGGCAATATACTAAGAAAGTTAAACTCTATAACATGCTAAAATTTGAACAAAATCGTATGAGCCGTTTTCGAGAAAAAAATTCAAAATTTTCAAAATTTTTAATTTTTTGAATAACTTTGTAAATTAAAATTCAAACTAGTTAAAACAAACAGCATTATACTAAGAAAATTAAACTCTATTTTATGCTAAAATTTGAACCAAATGTAACGAGCCGTTTTCGAAAAAAATTTTCAAAATTTTTAATTTTTTGAATAACTTTGTAAATAAAATTTCAAACTAGTTGAAACAAACGGCAATATACTAAGAAAGTTAAACTCTATAACATGCTAAAATTTGAACAAAATCGTATGAGCCGTTTTCGAGAAAAAAATTCAAAATTTTCAAAATTTTTAATTTTTTGAATAACTTTGTAAATAAAATTTCAAACTAGTTGAAACAAACGGCAATATACTAAGAAAGTTAAACTCTATAACATGCTAAAATTTGAACAAAATCGTATGAGCCGTTTTCGAGAAAAAAATTCAAAATTTTCAAAATTTTTAATTTTTTGAATAACTTTGTAAATTAAAATTCAAACTAGTTAAAACAAACAGCATTATACTAAGAAAATTAAACTCTATTTTATGCTAAAATTTGAACCAAATGTAACGAGCCGTTTTCGAAAAAAATTTTCAAAATTTTTAATTTTTTGAATAACTTTGTAAATAAAATTTCAAACTAGTTGAAACAAACGGCAATATACTAAGAAAGTTAAACTCTATAACATGCTAAAATTTGAACAAAATCGTATGAGCCGTTTTCGAGAAAAAAATTCAAAATTTTCAAAATTTTTAATTTTTTGAATAACTTTGTAAATAAAATTTCAAACTAGTTGAAACAAACGGCAATATACTAAGAAAGTTAAACTCTATAACATGCTAAAATTTGAACAAAATCGTATGAGCCGTTTTCGAGAAAAAAATTCAAAATTTTCAAAATTTTTAATTTTTTGAATAACTTTGTAAATTAAAATTCAAACTAGTTGAAACAAACGGCATTATACTAAGAAAATTAAACTCTATTTTATGCTAAAATTTGAACAAAATGTAACGAGCCGTTTTCAAAAAAAATTTTCAAAATTTTTAATTTTTTGAATAACTTTGTAAATAAAATTTCAAACTAGTTGAAACAAACGGCAATATACTAAGAAAGTTAAACTCTATAACATGCTAAAATTTGAACAAAATCGTATGAGCCGTTTTCGAGAAAAAAATTCAAAATTTTCAAAATTTTTAATTTTTTGAATTACTTTGTAAATTAAAATTCAAACTAGTTAAAACAAACAGCATTATACTAAGAAAATTAAACTCTATTTTATGCTAAAATTTGAACAAAATGTAACGAGCCGTTTTCGAAAAAAATTTTCAAAATTTTTAATTTTTTGAATAACTTTGTAAATAAAATTTCAAACTAGTTGAAACAAACGGCAATATACTAAGAAAGTTAAACTCTATAACATGCTAAAATTTGAACAAAATCGTATGAGCCGTTTTCGAGAAAAAAATTCAAAATTTTCAAAATTTTTAATTTTTTGAATAACTTTGTAAATTAAAATTCAAACTAGTTAAAACAAACAGCATTATACTAAGAAAATTAAACTCTATTTTATGCTAAAATTTGAACCAAATGTAACGAGCCGTTTTCGAAAAAAATTTTCAAAATTTTTAATTTTTTGAATAACTTTGTAAATAAAATTTCAAACTAGTTGAAACAAACGGCAATATACTAAGAAAGTTAAACTCTATAACATGCTAAAATTTGAACAAAATCGTATGAGCCGTTTTCGAGAAAAAAATTCAAAATTTTCAAAATTTTTAATTTTTTGAATAACTTTGTAAATAAAATTTCAAACTAGTTGAAACAAACGGCAATATACTAAGAAAGTTAAACTCTATAACATGCTAAAATTTGAACAAAATCGTATGAGCCGTTTTCGAGAAAAAAATTCAAAATTTTCAAAATTTTTAATTTTTTGAATAACTTTGTAAATTAAAATTCAAACTAGTTAAAACAAACAGCATTATACTAAGAAAATTAAACTCTATTTTATGCTAAAATTTGAACCAAATGTAACGAGCCGTTTTCGAAAAAAATTTTCAAAATTTTTAATTTTTTGAATAACTTTGTAAATTAAAATTCAAACTAGTTGAAACAAACAGCATTATACTAAGAAAGTTAAACTCTATAACATGCTAAAATTTGAACAAAATGTAACGAGCCGTTTTCGAAAAAAAATTTTAAAATTTTTAATTTTTTGAATAACTTTGTAAATTAAAATTCAAACTAGTTGAAACAAACGGCATTATACTAAGAAAATTAAACTCTATTTTATGCTAAAATTTGAACAAAATGTAACGAGCCGTTTTCGAAAAAAATTTTCAAAATTTTTAATTTTTTGAATAACTTTGTAAATAAAATTTCAAACTAGTTGAAACAAACGGCAATATACTAAGAAAGTTAAACTCTATAACATGCTAAAATTTGAACAAAATCGTATGAGCCGTTTTCGAGAAAAAAATTCAAAATTTTCAAAATTTTTAATTTTTTGAATAACTTTGTAAATTAAAATTCAAACTAGTTAAAACAAACAGCATTATACTAAGAAAATTAAACTCTATTTTATGCTAAAATTTGAACCAAATGTAACGAGCCGTTTTCGAAAAAAATTTTCAAAATTTTTAATTTTTTGAATAACTTTGTAAATTAAAATTCAAACTAGTTGAAACAAACAGCATTATACTAAGAAAGTTAAACTCTATAACATGCTAAAATTTGAACAAAATGTAACGAGCCGTTTTCGAAAAAAAATTTTAAAATTTTTAATTTTTTGAATAACTTTGTAAATTAAAATTCAAACTAGTTGAAACAAACGGCATTATACTAAGAAAATTAAACTCTATTTTATGCTAAAATTTGAACAAAATGTAACGAGCCGTTTTCGAAAAAAATTTTCAAAATTTTTAATTTTTTGAATAACTTTGTAAATAAAATTTCAAACTAGTTGAAACAAACGGCAATATACTAAGAAAGTTAAACTCTATAACATGCTAAAATTTGAACAAAATCGTATGAGCCGTTTTCGAGAAAAAAATTCAAAATTTTCAAAATTTTTAATTTTTTGAATTACTTTGTAAATTAAAATTCAAACTAGTTAAAACAAACAGCATTATACTAAGAAAATTAAACTCTATTTTATGCTAAAATTTGAACAAAATGTAACGAGCCGTTTTCGAAAAAAATTTTCAAAATTTTTAATTTTTTGAATAACTTTGTAAATTAAAATTCAAACTAGTTGAAACAAACAGCATTATACTAAGAAAGTTAAACTCTATAACATGCTAAAATTTGAACAAAATGTAACGAGCCGTTTTCGAAAAAAAATTTTAAAATTTTTAATTTTTTGAATAACTTTGTAAATTAAAATTCAAACTAGTTGAAACAAACGGCATTATACTAAGAAAGTTAAACTCTATAACATGCTAAAATTTGAACAAAATCGTATGAGCCGTTTTCGAGAAAAAAATTCAAAATTTTCAAAATTTTTAATTTTTTGAATAACTTTGTAAATAAAATTTCAAACTAGTTGAAACAAACGGCAATATACTAAGAAAGTTAAACTCTATAACATGCTAAAATTTGAACAAAATCGTATGAGCCGTTTTCGAGAAAAAAATTCAAAATTTTCAAAATTTTTAATTTTTTGAATAACTTTGTAAATTAAAATTCAAACTAGTTGAAACAAACGGCATTATACTAAGAAAATTAAACTCTATTTTATGCTACAATTTGAACAAAATGTAACGAGCCGTTTTCGAAAAAAATTTTCAAAATTTTTAATTTTTTGAATAACTTTGTAAATAAAATTTCAAACTAGTTGAAACAAACGGCAATATACTAAGAAAGTTAAACTCTATAACATGCTAAAATTTGAACAAAATCGTATGAGCCGTTTTCGAGAAAAAAATTCAAAATTTTCAAAATTTTTAATTTTTTGAATAACTTTGTAAATTAAAATTCAAACTAGTTAAAACAAACAGCATTATACTAAGAAAATTAAACTCTATTTTATGCTAAAATTTGAACCAAATGTAACGAGCCGTTTTCGAAAAAAATTTTCAAAATTTTTAATTTTTTGAATAACTTTGTAAATAAAATTTCAAACTAGTTGAAACAAACGGCAATATACTAAGAAAGTTAAACTCTATAACATGCTAAAATTTGAACAAAATCGTATGAGCCGTTTTCGAGAAAAAAATTCAAAATTTTCAAAATTTTTAATTTTTTGAATAACTTTGTAAATAAAATTTCAAACTAGTTGAAACAAACGGCAATATACTAAGAAAGTTAAACTCTATAACATGCTAAAATTTGAACAAAATCGTATGAGCCGTTTTCGAGAAAAAAATTCAAAATTTTCAAAATTTTTAATTTTTTGAATAACTTTGTAAATTAAAATTCAAACTAGTTAAAACAAACAGCATTATACTAAGAAAATTAAACTCTATTTTATGCTAAAATTTGAACCAAATGTAACGAGCCGTTTTCGAAAAAAATTTTCAAAATTTTTAATTTTTTGAATAACTTTGTAAATAAAATTTCAAACTAGTTGAAACAAACGGCAATATACTAAGAAAGTTAAACTCTATAACATGCTAAAATTTGAACAAAATCGTATGAGCCGTTTTCGAGAAAAAAATTCAAAATTTTCAAAATTTTTAATTTTTTGAATAACTTTGTAAATAAAATTTCAAACTAGTTGAAACAAACGGCAATATACTAAGAAAGTTAAACTCTATAACATGCTAAAATTTGAACAAAATCGTATGAGCCGTTTTCGAGAAAAAAATTCAAAATTTTCAAAATTTTTAATTTTTTGAATAACTTTGTAAATTAAAATTCAAACTAGTTGAAACAAACGGCATTATACTAAGAAAATTAAACTCTATTTTATGCTAAAATTTGAACAAAATGTAACGAGCCGTTTTCAAAAAAAATTTTCAAAATTTTTAATTTTTTGAATAACTTTGTAAATAAAATTTCAAACTAGTTGAAACAAACGGCAATATACTAAGAAAGTTAAACTCTATAACATGCTAAAATTTGAACAAAATCGTATGAGCCGTTTTCGAGAAAAAAATTCAAAATTTTCAAAATTTTTAATTTTTTGAATTACTTTGTAAATTAAAATTCAAACTAGTTAAAACAAACAGCATTATACTAAGAAAATTAAACTCTATTTTATGCTAAAATTTGAACAAAATGTAACGAGCCGTTTTCGAAAAAAATTTTCAAAATTTTTAATTTTTTGAATAACTTTGTAAATAAAATTTCAAACTAGTTGAAACAAACGGCAATATACTAAGAAAGTTAAACTCTATAACATGCTAAAATTTGAACAAAATCGTATGAGCCGTTTTCGAGAAAAAAATTCAAAATTTTCAAAATTTTTAATTTTTTGAATAACTTTGTAAATTAAAATTCAAACTAGTTAAAACAAACAGCATTATACTAAGAAAATTAAACTCTATTTTATGCTAAAATTTGAACCAAATGTAACGAGCCGTTTTCGAAAAAAATTTTCAAAATTTTTAATTTTTTGAATAACTTTGTAAATAAAATTTCAAACTAGTTGAAACAAACGGCAATATACTAAGAAAGTTAAACTCTATAACATGCTAAAATTTGAACAAAATCGTATGAGCCGTTTTCGAGAAAAAAATTCAAAATTTTCAAAATTTTTAATTTTTTGAATAACTTTGTAAATAAAATTTCAAACTAGTTGAAACAAACGGCAATATACTAAGAAAGTTAAACTCTATAACATGCTAAAATTTGAACAAAATCGTATGAGCCGTTTTCGAGAAAAAAATTCAAAATTTTCAAAATTTTTAATTTTTTGAATAACTTTGTAAATTAAAATTCAAACTAGTTAAAACAAACAGCATTATACTAAGAAAATTAAACTCTATTTTATGCTAAAATTTGAACAAAATGTAACGAGCCGTTTTCGAAAAAAATTTTCAAAATTTTTAATTTTTTGAATAACTTTGTAAATTAAAATTCAAACTAGTTGAAACAAACAGCATTATACTAAGAAAGTTAAACTCTATAACATGCTAAAATTTGAACAAAATGTAACGAGCCGTTTTCGAAAAAAAATTTTAAAATTTTTAATTTTTTGAATAACTTTGTAAATTAAAATTCAAACTAGTTGAAACAAACGGCATTATACTAAGAAAATTAAACTCTATTTTATGCTAAAATTTGAACAAAATGTAACGAGCCGTTTTCGAAAAAAATTTTCAAAATTTTTAATTTTTTGAATAACTTTGTAAATAAAATTTCAAACTAGTTGAAACAAACGGCAATATACTAAGAAAGTTAAACTCTATAACATGCTAAAATTTGAACAAAATCGTATGAGCCGTTTTCGAGAAAAAAATTCAAAATTTTCAAAATTTTTAATTTTTTGAATTACTTTGTAAATTAAAATTCAAACTAGTTAAAACAAACAGCATTATACTAAGAAAATTAAACTCTATTTTATGCTAAAATTTGAACAAAATGTAACGAGCCGTTTTCGAAAAAAATTTTCAAAATTTTTAATTTTTTGAATAACTTTGTAAATTAAAATTCAAACTAGTTGAAACAAACAGCATTATACTAAGAAAGTTAAACTCTATAACATGCTAAAATTTGAACAAAATGTAACGAGCCGTTTTCGAAAAAAAATTTTAAAATTTTTAATTTTTTGAATAACTTTGTAAATTAAAATTCAAACTAGTTGAAACAAACGGCATTATACTAAGAAAGTTAAACTCTATAACATGCTAAAATTTGAACAAAATCGTATGAGCCGTTTTCGAGAAAAAAATTCAAAATTTTCAAAATTTTTAATTTTTTGAATAACTTTGTAAATAAAATTTCATACTAGTTGAAACAAACGGCAATATACTAAGAAAGTTAAACTCTATAACATGCTAAAATTTGAACAAAATCGTATGAGCCGTTTTCGAGAAAAAAATTCAAAATTTTCAAAATTTTTAATTTTTTGAATAACTTTGTAAATTAAAATTCAAACTAGTTGAAACAAACGGCATTATACTAAGAAAATTAAACTCTATTTTATGCTACAATTTGAACAAAATGTAACGAGCCGTTTTCGAAAAAAATTTTCAAAATTTTTAATTTTTTGAATAACTTTGTAAATAAAATTTCAAACTAGTTGAAACAAACGGCAATATACTAAGAAAGTTAAACTCTATAACATGCTAAAATTTGAACAAAATCGTATGAGCCGTTTTCGAGAAAAAAATTCAAAATTTTCAAAATTTTTAATTTTTTGAATAACTTTGTAAATTAAAATTCAAACTAGTTAAAACAAACAGCATTATACTAAGAAAATTAAACTCTATTTTATGCTAAAATTTGAACCAAATGTAACGAGCCGTTTTCGAAAAAAATTTTCAAAATTTTTAATTTTTTGAATAACTTTGTAAATAAAATTTCAAACTAGTTGAAACAAACGGCAATATACTAAGAAAGTTAAACTCTATAACATGCTAAAATTTGAACAAAATCGTATGAGCCGTTTTCGAGAAAAAAATTCAAAATTTTCAAAATTTTTAATTTTTTGAATAACTTTGTAAATAAAATTTCAAACTAGTTGAAACAAACGGCAATATACTAAGAAAGTTAAACTCTATAACATGCTAAAATTTGAACAAAATCGTATGAGCCGTTTTCGAGAAAAAAATTCAAAATTTTCAAAATTTTTAATTTTTTGAATAACTTTGTAAATTAAAATTCAAACTAGTTAAAACAAACAGCATTATACTAAGAAAATTAAACTCTATTTTATGCTAAAATTTGAACCAAATGTAACGAGCCGTTTTCGAAAAAAATTTTCAAAATTTTTAATTTTTTGAATAACTTTGTAAATAAAATTTCAAACTAGTTGAAACAAACGGCAATATACTAAGAAAGTTAAACTCTATAACATGCTAAAATTTGAACAAAATCGTATGAGCCGTTTTCGAGAAAAAAATTCAAAATTTTCAAAATTTTTAATTTTTTGAATAACTTTGTAAATAAAATTTCAAACTAGTTGAAACAAACGGCAATATACTAAGAAAGTTAAACTCTATAACATGCTAAAATTTGAACAAAATCGTATGAGCCGTTTTCGAGAAAAAAATTCAAAATTTTCAAAATTTTTAATTTTTTGAATAACTTTGTAAATTAAAATTCAAACTAGTTGAAACAAACGGCATTATACTAAGAAAATTAAACTCTATTTTATGCTAAAATTTGAACAAAATGTAACGAGCCGTTTTCAAAAAAAATTTTCAAAATTTTTAATTTTTTGAATAACTTTGTAAATAAAATTTCAAACTAGTTGAAACAAACGGCAATATACTAAGAAAGTTAAACTCTATAACATGCTAAAATTTGAACAAAATCGTATGAGCCGTTTTCGAGAAAAAAATTCAAAATTTTCAAAATTTTTAATTTTTTGAATTACTTTGTAAATTAAAATTCAAACTAGTTAAAACAAACAGCATTATACTAAGAAAATTAAACTCTATTTTATGCTAAAATTTGAACAAAATGTAACGAGCCGTTTTCGAAAAAAATTTTCAAAATTTTTAATTTTTTGAATAACTTTGTAAATTAAAATTCAAACTAGTTGAAACAAACAGCATTATACTAAGAAAGTTAAACTCTATAACATGCTAAAATTTGAACAAAATGTAACGAGCCGTTTTCGAAAAAAAATTTTAAAATTTTTAATTTTTTGAATAACTTTGTAAATTAAAATTCAAACTAGTTGAAACAAACGGCATTATACTAAGAAAATTAAACTCTATTTTATGCTAAAATTTGAACAAAATGTAACGAGCCGTTTTCAAAAAAAATTTTCAAAATTTTTAATTTTTTGAATAACTTTGTAAATAAAATTTCAAACTAGTTGAAACAAACGGCAATATACTAAGAAAGTTAAACTCTATAACATGCTAAAATTTGAACAAAATCGTATGAGCCGTTTTCGAGAAAAAAATTCAAAATTTTCAAAATTTTTAATTTTTTGAATTACTTTGTAAATTAAAATTCAAACTAGTTAAAACAAACAGCATTATACTAAGAAAATTAAACTCTATTTTATGCTAAAATTTGAACAAAATGTAACGAGCCGTTTTCGAAAAAAATTTTCAAAATTTTTAATTTTTTGAATAACTTTGTAAATTAAAATTCAAACTAGTTGAAACAAACAGCATTATACTAAGAAAGTTAAACTCTATAACATGCTAAAATTTGAACAAAATGTAACGAGCCGTTTTCGAAAAAAAATTTTAAAATTTTTAATTTTTTGAATAACTTTGTAAATTAAAATTCAAACTAGTTGAAACAAACGGCATTATACTAAGAAAGTTAAACTCTATAACATGCTAAAATTTGAACAAAATCGTATGAGCCGTTTTCGAGAAAAAAATTCAAAATTTTCAAAATTTTTAATTTTTTGAATAACTTTGTAAATAAAATTTCAAACTAGTTGAAACAAACGGCAATATACTAAGAAAGTTAAACTCTATAACATGCTAAAATTTGAACAAAATCGTATGAGCCGTTTTCGAGAAAAAAATTCAAAATTTTCAAAATTTTTAATTTTTTGAATAACTTTGTAAATTAAAATTCAAACTAGTTGAAACAAACGGCATTATACTAAGAAAATTAAACTCTATTTTATGCTAAAATTTGAACAAAATGTAACGAGCCGTTTTCGAAAAAAATTTTCAAAATTTTTAATTTTTTGAATAACTTTGTAAATAAAATTTCAAACTAGTTGAAACAAACGGCAATATACTAAGAAAGTTAAACTCTATAACATGCTAAAATTTGAACAAAATCGTATGAGCCGTTTTCGAGAAAAAAATTCAAAATTTTCAAAATTTTTAATTTTTTGAATAACTTTGTAAATTAAAATTCAAACTAGTTAAAACAAACAGCATTATACTAAGAAAATTAAACTCTATTTTATGCTAAAATTTGAACCAAATGTAACGAGCCGTTTTCGAAAAAAATTTTCAAAATTTTTAATTTTTTGAATAACTTTGTAAATAAAATTTCAAACTAGTTGAAACAAACGGCAATATACTAAGAAAGTTAAACTCTATAACATGCTAAAATTTGAACAAAATCGTATGAGCCGTTTTCGAGAAAAAAATTCAAAATTTTCAAAATTTTTAATTTTTTGAATAACTTTGTAAATAAAATTTCAAACTAGTTGAAACAAACGGCAATATACTAAGAAAGTTAAACTCTATAACATGCTAAAATTTGAACAAAATCGTATGAGCCGTTTTCGAGAAAAAAATTCAAAATTTTCAAAATTTTTAATTTTTTGAATAACTTTGTAAATTAAAATTCAAACTAGTTGAAACAAACGGCATTATACTAAGAAAATTAAACTCTATTTTATGCTAAAATTTGAACAAAATGTAACGAGCCGTTTTCGAAAAAAATTTTCAAAATTTTTAATTTTTTGAATAACTTTGTAAATAAAATTTCAAACTAGTTGAAACAAACGGCATTATACTAAGAAAATTAAACTCTATTTTATGCTAAAATTTGAACAAAATGTAACGAGCCGTTTTCGAAAAAAATTTTCAAAATTTTTAATTTTTTGAATAACTTTGTAAATAAAATTTCAAACTAGTTGAAACAAACGGCAATATACTAAGAAAGTTAAACTCTATAACATGCTAAAATTTGAACAAAATCGTATGAGCCGTTTTCGAGAAAAAAATTCAAAATTTTCAAAATTTTTAATTTTTTGAATAACTTTGTAAATTAAAATTCAAACTAGTTGAAACAAACGGCATTATACTAAGAAAATTAAACTCTATTTTATGCTAAAATTTGAACAAAATGTAACGAGCCGTTTTCGAAAAAAATTTTCAAAATTTTTAATTTTTTGAATAACTTTGTAAATAAAATTTCAAACTAGTTGAAACAAACGGCAATATACTAAGAAAGTTAAACTCTATAACATGCTAAAATTTGAACAAAATCGTATGAGCCGTTTTCGAGAAAAAAATTCAAAATTTTCAAAATTTTTAATTTTTTGAATAACTTTGTAAATTAAAATTCAAACTAGTTAAAACAAACAGCATTATACTAAGAAAATTAAACTCTATTTTATGCTAAAATTTGAACCAAATGTAACGAGCCGTTTTCGAAAAAAATTTTCAAAATTTTTAATTTTTTGAATAACTTTGTAAATAAAATTTCAAACTAGTTGAAACAAACGGCAATATACTAAGAAAGTTAAACTCTATAACATGCTAAAATTTGAACAAAATCGTATGAGCCGTTTTCGAGAAAAAAATTCAAAATTTTCAAAATTTTTAATTTTTTGAATAACTTTGTAAATAAAATTTCAAACTAGTTGAAACAAACGGCAATATACTAAGAAAGTTAAACTCTATAACATGCTAAAATTTGAACAAAATCGTATGAGCCGTTTTCGAGAAAAAAATTCAAAATTTTCAAAATTTTTAATTTTTTGAATAACTTTGTAAATTAAAATTCAAACTAGTTGAAACAAACGGCATTATACTAAGAAAATTAAACTCTATTTTATGCTAAAATTTGAACAAAATGTAACGAGCCGTTTTCGAAAAAAATTTTCAAAATTTTTAATTTTTTGAATAACTTTGTAAATAAAATTTCAAACTAGTTGAAACAAACGGCAATATACTAAGAAAGTTAAACTTTATAACATGCTAAAATTTGAACAAAATCGTATGAGCCGTTTTCGAGAAAAAAATTCAAAATTTTCAAAATTTTTAATTTTTTGAATAACTTTGTAAATTAAAATTCAAACTAGTTAAAACAAACAGCATTATACTAAGAAAATTAAACTCTATTTTATGCTAAAATTTGAACAAAATGTAACGAGCCGTTTTCGAAAAAAATTTTCAAAATTTTTAATTTTTTGAATAACTTTGTAAATTAAAATTCAAACTAGTTGAAACAAACAGCATTATACTAAGAAAGTTAAACTCTATAACATGCTAAAATTTGAACAAAATGTAACGAGCCGTTTTCGAAAAAAAATTTTAAAATTTTTAATTTTTTGAATAACTTTGTAAATTAAAATTCAAACTAGTTGAAACAAACGGCATTATACTAAGAAAGTTAAACTCTATAACATGCTAAAATTTGAACAAAATCGTATGAGCCGTTTTCGAGAAAAAAATTCAACATTTTCAAAATTTTTAATTTTTTGAATAACTTTGTAAATAAAATTTCAAACTAGTTGAAACAAACGGCAATATACTAAGAAAGTTAAACTCTATAACATGCTAAAATTTGAACAAAATCGTATGAGCCGTTTTCGAGAAAAAAATTCAAAATTTTCAAAATTTTTAATTTTTTGAATAACTTTGTAAATTAAAATTCAAACTAGTTGAAACAAACGGCATTATACTAAGAAAATTAAACTCTATTTTATGCTAAAATTTGAACAAAATGTAACGAGCCGTTTTCGAAAAAAATTTTCAAAATTTTTAATTTTTTGAATAACTTTGTAAATTAAAATTCAAACTAGTTGAAACAAACGGCATTATACTAAGAAAGTTAAACTCTATAACATGCTAAAATTTGAACAAAATCGTATGAGCCGTTTTCGAGAAAAAAATTCAAAATTTTCAAAATTTTTAATTTTTTGAATAACTTTGTAAATTAAAATTCAAACTAGTTGAAACAAACGGCAATATACTAAGAAAGTTAAACTCTATAACATGCTAAAATTTGAACAAAATCGTATGAGCCGTTTTCGAGAAAAAAATTCAAAATTTTCAAAATTTTTAATTTTTTGAATAACTTTGTAAATAAAATTTCAAACTAGTTGAAACAAACGGCATTATACTAAGAAAATTAAACTCTATTTTATGCTAAAATTTGAACAAAATGTAACGAGCCGTTTTCGAAAAAAATTTTTAAAATTTTTAATTTTTTGAATAACTTTGTAAATTAAAATTCAAACTAGTTGAAACAAACGGCATTATACTAAGAAAGGTTAACTCTATAACATGCTAAAATTTGAACAAAATCGTATGAGCCGTTTTGGAGAAAAAAATTCAAAATTTTCAAAATTTTTAATTTTTTGAATAACTTTGTAAATAAAATTTCAAACTAGTTGAAACAAACGGCAATATACTAAGAAAGTTAAACTCTATAACATGCTAAAATTTGAACAAAATCGTATGAGCCGTTTTCGAGAAAAAAATTCAAAATTTTCAAAATTTTTAATTTTTTGAATAACTTTGTAAATAAAATTTCAAACTAGTTGAAACAAACGGCAATATACTAAGAAAGTTAAACTCTATAACATGCTAAAATTTGAACAAAATCGTATGAGCCGTTTTCGAGAAAAAAATTCAAAATTTTCAAAATTTTTAATTTTTTGAATAACTTTGTAAATTAAAATTCAAACTAGTTAAAACAAACAGCATTATACTAAGAAAATTAAACTCTATTTTATGCTAAAATTTGAACCAAATGTAACGAGCCGTTTTCGAAAAAAATTTTCAAAATTTTTAATTTTTTGAATAACTTTGTAAATAAAATTTCAAACTAGTTGAAACAAACGGCAATATACTAAGAAAGTTAAACTCTATAACATGCTAAAATTTGAACAAAATCGTATGAGCCGTTTTCGAGAAAAAAATTCAAAATTTTCAAAATTTTTAATTTTTTGAATAACTTTGTAAATAAAATTTCAAACTAGTTGAAACAAACGGCAATATACTAAGAAAGTTAAACTCTATAACATGCTAAAATTTGAACAAAATCGTATGAGCCGTTTTCGAGAAAAAAATTCAAAATTTTCAAAATTTTTAATTTTTTGAATAACTTTGTAAATTAAAATTCAAACTAGTTGAAACAAACGGCATTATACTAAGAAAATTAAACTCTATTTTATGCTAAAATTTGAACAAAATGTAACGAGCCGTTTTCGAAAAAAATTTTCAAAATTTTTAATTTTTTGAATAACTTTGTAAATAAAATTTCAAACTAGTTGAAACAAACGGCATTATACTAAGAAAATTAAACTCTATTTTATGCTAAAATTTGAACAAAATGTAACGAGCCGTTTTCGAAAAAAATTTTCAAAATTTTTAATTTTTTGAATAACTTTGTAAATAAAATTTCAAACTAGTTGAAACAAACGGCAATATACTAAGAAAGTTAAACTCTATAACATGCTAAAATTTGAACAAAATCGTATGAGCCGTTTTCGAGAAAAAAATTCAAAATTTTCAAAATTTTTAATTTTTTGAATAACTTTGTAAATTAAAATTCAAACTAGTTGAAACAAACGGCATTATACTAAGAAAATTAAACTCTATTTTATGCTAAAATTTGAACAAAATGTAACGAGCCGTTTTCGAAAAAAATTTTCAAAATTTTTAATTTTTTGAATAACTTTGTAAATAAAATTTCAAACTAGTTGAAACAAACGGCAATATACTAAGAAAGTTAAACTCTATAACATGCTAAAATTTGAACAAAATCGTATGAGCCGTTTTCGAGAAAAAAATTCAAAATTTTCAAAATTTTTAATTTTTTGAATAACTTTGTAAATTAAAATTCAAACTAGTTAAAACAAACAGCATTATACTAAGAAAATTAAACTCTATTTTATGCTAAAATTTGAACCAAATGTAACGAGCCGTTTTCGAAAAAAATTTTCAAAATTTTTAATTTTTTGAATAACTTTGTAAATAAAATTTCAAACTAGTTGAAACAAACGGCAATATACTAAGAAAGTTAAACTCTATAACATGCTAAAATTTGAACAAAATCGTATGAGCCGTTTTCGAGAAAAAAATTCAAAATTTTCAAAATTTTTAATTTTTTGAATAACTTTGTAAATAAAATTTCAAACTAGTTGAAACAAACGGCAATATACTAAGAAAGTTAAACTCTATAACATGCTAAAATTTGAACAAAATCGTATGAGCCGTTTTCGAGAAAAAAATTCAAAATTTTCAAAATTTTTAATTTTTTGAATAACTTTGTAAATTAAAATTCAAACTAGTTGAAACAAACGGCATTATACTAAGAAAATTAAACTCTATTTTATGCTAAAATTTGAACAAAATGTAACGAGCCGTTTTCGAAAAAAATTTTCAAAATTTTTAATTTTTTGAATAACTTTGTAAATAAAATTTCAAACTAGTTGAAACAAACGGCAATATACTAAGAAAGTTAAACTTTATAACATGCTAAAATTTGAACAAAATCGTATGAGCCGTTTTCGAGAAAAAAATTCAAAATTTTCAAAATTTTTAATTTTTTGAATAACTTTGTAAATTAAAATTCAAACTAGTTAAAACAAACAGCATTATACTAAGAAAATTAAACTCTATTTTATGCTAAAATTTGAACAAAATGTAACGAGCCGTTTTCGAAAAAAATTTTCAAAATTTTTAATTTTTTGAATAACTTTGTAAATTAAAATTCAAACTAGTTGAAACAAACAGCATTATACTAAGAAAGTTAAACTCTATAACATGCTAAAATTTGAACAAAATGTAACGAGCCGTTTTCGAAAAAAAATTTTAAAATTTTTAATTTTTTGAATAACTTTGTAAATTAAAATTCAAACTAGTTGAAACAAACGGCATTATACTAAGAAAGTTAAACTCTATAACATGCTAAAATTTGAACAAAATCGTATGAGCCGTTTTCGAGAAAAAAATTCAACATTTTCAAAATTTTTAATTTTTTGAATAACTTTGTAAATAAAATTTCAAACTAGTTGAAACAAACGGCAATATACTAAGAAAGTTAAACTCTATAACATGCTAAAATTTGAACAAAATCGTATGAGCCGTTTTCGAGAAAAAAATTCAAAATTTTCAAAATTTTTAATTTTTTGAATAACTTTGTAAATTAAAATTCAAACTAGTTGAAACAAACGGCATTATACTAAGAAAATTAAACTCTATTTTATGCTAAAATTTGAACAAAATGTAACGAGCCGTTTTCGAAAAAAATTTTCAAAATTTTTAATTTTTTGAATAACTTTGTAAATTAAAATTCAAACTAGTTGAAACAAACGGCATTATACTAAGAAAGTTAAACTCTATAACATGCTAAAATTTGAACAAAATCGTATGAGCCGTTTTCGAGAAAAAAATTCAAAATTTTCAAAATTTTTAATTTTTTGAATAACTTTGTAAATTAAAATTCAAACTAGTTGAAACAAACGGCAATATACTAAGAAAGTTAAACTCTATAACATGCTAAAATTTGAACAAAATCGTATGAGCCGTTTTCGAGAAAAAAATTCAAAATTTTCAAAATTTTTAATTTTTTGAATAACTTTGTAAATAAAATTTCAAACTAGTTGAAACAAACGGCATTATACTAAGAAAATTAAACTCTATTTTATGCTAAAATTTGAACAAAATGTAACGAGCCGTTTTCGAAAAAAATTTTTAAAATTTTTAATTTTTTGAATAACTTTGTAAATTAAAATTCAAACTAGTTGAAACAAACGGCATTATACTAAGAAAGGTTAACTCTATAACATGCTAAAATTTGAACAAAATCGTATGAGCCGTTTTGGAGAAAAAAATTCAAAATTTTCAAAATTTTTAATTTTTTGAATAACTTTGTAAATAAAATTTCAAACTAGTTGAAACAAACGGCAATATACTAAGAAAGTTAAACTCTATAACATGCTAAAATTTGAACAAAATCGTATGAGCCGTTTTCGAGAAAAAAATTCAAAATTTTCAAAATTTTTAATTTTTTGAATAACTTTGTAAATAAAATTTCAAACTAGTTGAAACAAACGGCAATATACTAAGAAAGTTAAACTCTATAACATGCTAAAATTTGAACAAAATCGTATGAGCCGTTTTCGAGAAAAAAATTCAAAATTTTCAAAATTTTTAATTTTTTGAATAACTTTGTAAATTAAAATTCAAACTAGTTGAAACAAACGGCATTATACTAAGAAAATTAAACTCTATTTTATGCTAAAATTTGAACAAAATGTAACGAGCCGTTTTCGAAAAAAATTTTTAAAATTTTTAATTTTTTGAATAACTTTGTAAATTAAAATTCAAACTAGTTGAAACAAACGGCATTATACTAAGAAAGTTAAACTCTATAACATGCTAAAATTTGAACAAAATCGTATGAGCCGTTTTCGAGAAAAAAATTCAAAATTTTCAAAATTTTTAATTTTTTGAATAACTTTGTAAATAAAATTTCAAACTAGTTGAAACAAACGGCAATATACTAAGAAAGTTAAACTCTATAACATGCTAAAATTTGAACAAAATCGTATGAGCCGTTTTCGAGAAAAAAATTCAAAATTTTCAAAATTTTTAATTTTTTGAATAACTTTGTAAATAAAATTTCAAACTAGTTGAAACAAACGGCAATATACTAAGAAAGTTAAACTCTATAACATGCTAAAATTTGAACAAAATCGTATGAGCCGTTTTCGAGAAAAAAATTCAAAATTTTCAAAATTTTTAATTTTTTGAATAACTTTGTAAATTAAAATTCAAACTAGTTGAAACAAACGGCATTATACTAAGAAAATTAAACTCTATTTTATGCTAAAATTTGAACAAAATGTAACGAGCCGTTTTCGAAAAAAATTTTCAAAATTTTTAATTTTTTGAATAACTTTGTAAATAAAATTTCAAACTAGTTGAAACAAACGGCAATATACTAAGAAAGTTAAACTCTATAACATGCTAAAATTTGAACAAAATCGTATGAGCCGTTTTCGAGAAAAAAATTCAAAATTTTCAAAATTTTTAATTTTTTGAATTACTTTGTAAATTAAAATTCAAACTAGTTAAAACAAACAGCATTATACTAAGAAAATTAAACTCTATTTTATGCTAAAATTTGAACAAAATGTAACGAGCCGTTTTCGAAAAAAATTTTCAAAATTTTTAATTTTTTGAATAACTTTGTAAATTAAAATTCAAACTAGTTGAAACAAACAGCATTATACTAAGAAAGTTAAACTCTATAACATGCTAAAATTTGAACAAAATGTAACGAGCCGTTTTCGAAAAAAAATTTTAAAATTTTTAATTTTTTGAATAACTTTGTAAATTAAAATTCAAACTAGTTGAAACAAACGGCATTATACTAAGAAAGTTAAACTCTATAACATGCCAAAATTTGAACAAAATCGTATGAGCCGTTTTCGAGAAAAAAATTCAAAATTTTCAAAATTTTTAATTTTTTGAATAACTTTGTAAATAAAATTTCAAACTAGTTGAAACAAACGGCAATATACTAAGAAAGTTAAACTCTATAACATGCTAAAATTTGAACAAAATCGTATGAGCCGTTTTCGAGAAAAAAATTCAAAATTTTCAAAATTTTTAATTTTTTGAATAACTTTGTAAATTAAAATTCAAACTAGTTGAAACAAACGGCATTATACTAAGAAAATTAAACTCTATTTTATGCTAAAATTTGAACAAAATGTAACGAGCCGTTTTCGAAAAAAATTTTCAAAATTTTTAATTTTTTGAATAACTTTGTAAATAAAATTTCAAACTAGTTGAAACAAACGGCAATATACTAAGAAAGTTAAACTCTATAACATGCTAAAATTTGAACAAAATCGTATGAGCCGTTTTCGAGAAAAAAATTCAAAATTTTCAAAATTTTTAATTTTTTGAATAACTTTGTAAATTAAAATTCAAACTAGTTAAAACAAACAGCATTATACTAAAAAAATTAAACTCTATTTTATGCTAAAATTTGAACAAAATGTAACGAGCCGTTTTCGAAAAAAATTTTCAAAATTTTTAATTTTTTGAATAACTTTGTAAATTAAAATTCAAACTAGTTGAAACAAACAGCATTATACTAAGAAAGTTAAACTCTATAACATGCTAAAATTTGAACAAAATGTAACGAGCCGTTTTCGAAAAAAAATTTTAAAATTTTTAATTTTTTGAATAACTTTGTAAATTAAAATTCAAACTAGTTGAAACAAACGGCATTATACTAAGAAAGTTAAACTCTATAACATGCTAAAATTTGAACAAAATCGTATGAGCCGTTTTCGAGAAAAAAATTCAACATTTTCAAAATTTTTAATTTTTTGAATAACTTTGTAAATAAAATTTCAAACTAGTTGAAACAAACGGCAATATACTAAGAAAGTTAAACTCTTTAACATGCTAAAATTTGAACAAAATCGTATGAGCCGTTTTCGAGAAAAAAATTCAAAATTTTCAAAATTTTTAATTTTTTGAATAACTTTGTAAATTAAAATTCAAACTAGTTGAAACAAACGGCATTATACTAAGAAAATTAAACTCTATTTTATGCTAAAATTTGAACAAAATGTAACGAGCCGTTTTCGAAAAAAATTTTCAAAATTTTTAATTTTTTGAATAACTTTGTAAATAAAATTTCAAACTAGTTGAAACAAACGGCAATATACTAAGAAAGTTAAACTCTATAACATGCTAAAATTTGAACAAAATCGTATGAGCCGTTTTCGAGAAAAAAATTCAAAATTTTCAAAATTTTTAATTTTTTGAATAACTTTGTAAATTAAAATTCAAACTAGTTAAAACAAACAGCATTATACTAAAAAAATTAAACTCTATTTTATGCTAAAATTTGAACAAAATGTAACGAGCCGTTTTCGAAAAAAATTTTCAAAATTTTTAATTTTTTGAATAACTTTGTAAATTAAAATTCAAACTAGTTGAAACAAACAGCATTATACTAAGAAAGTTAAACTCTATAACATGCTAAAATTTGAACAAAATGTAACGAGCCGTTTTCGAAAAAAAATTTTAAAATTTTTAATTTTTTGAATAACTTTGTAAATTAAAATTCAAACTAGTTGAAACAAACGGCATTATACTAAGAAAGTTAAACTCTATAACATGCTAAAATTTGAACAAAATCGTATGAGCCGTTTTCGAGAAAAAAATTCAACATTTTCAAAATTTTTAATTTTTTGAATAACTTTGTAAATAAAATTTCAAACTAGTTGAAACAAACGGCAATATACTAAGAAAGTTAAACTCTTTAACATGCTAAAATTTGAACAAAATCGTATGAGCCGTTTTCGAGAAAAAAATTCAAAATTTTCAAAATTTTTAATTTTTTGAATAACTTTGTAAATTAAAATTCAAACTAGTTGAAACAAACGGCATTATACTAAGAAAATTAAACTCTATTTTATGCTAAAATTTGAACAAATTGTAACGAGCCGTTTTCGAAAAAAATTTTCAAAATTTTTAATTTTTTGAATAACTTTGTAAATAAAATTTCAAACTAGTTGAAACAAACGGCAATATACTAAGAAAGTTAAACTCTATAACATGCTAAAATTTGAACAAAATCGTATGAGCCGTTTTCGAGAAAAAAATTCAAAATTTTCAAAATTTTTAATTTTTTGAATAACTTTGTAAATAAAATTTCAAACTAGTTGAAACAAACGGCAATATACTAAGAAAGTTAAACTCTATAACATGCTAAAATTTGAACAAAATCGTATGAGCCGTTTTCGAGAAAAAAATTCAAAATTTTCAAAATTTTTAATTTTTTGAATAACTTTGTAAATTAAAATTCAAACTAGTTGAAACAAACGGCATTATACTAAGAAAATTAAACTCTATTTTATGCTAAAATTTGAACAAAATGTAACGAGCCGTTTTCGAAAAAAATTTTCAAAATTTTTAATTTTTTGAATAACTTTGTAAATTAAAATTCAAACTAGTTGAAACAAACGGCATTATACTAAGAAAGTTAAACTCTATAACATGCTAAAATTTGAACAAAATGTAACGAGCCGTTTTCGAAAAAAAATTTTAAAATTTTTAATTTTTTGAATAACTTTGTAAATTAAAATTCAAACTAGTTGAAACAAACGGCATTATACTAAGAAAGTTAAACTCTATAACATGCTAAAATTTGAACAAAATCGTATGAGCCGTTTTCGAGAAAAAAATTCAACATTTTCAAAATTTTTAATTTTTTGAATAACTTTGTAAATAAAATTTCAAACTAGTTGAAACAAACGGCAATATACTAAGAAAGTTAAACTCTTTAACATGCTAAAATTTGAACAAAATCGTATGAGCCGTTTTCGAGAAAAAAATTCAAAATTTTCAAAATTTTTAATTTTTTGAATAACTTTGTAAATTAAAATTCAAACTAGTTGAAACAAACGGCATTATACTAAGAAAATTAAACTCTATTTTATGCTAAAATTTGAACAAATTGTAACGAGCCGTTTTCGAAAAAAATTTTCAAAATTTTTAATTTTTTGAATAACTTTGTAAATAAAATTTCAAACTAGTTGAAACAAACGGCAATATACTAAGAAAGTTAAACTCTATAACATGCTAAAATTTGAACAAAATCGTATGAGCCGTTTTCGAGAAAAAAATTCAAAATTTTCAAAATTTTTAATTTTTTGAATAACTTTGTAAATAAAATTTCAAACTAGTTGAAACAAACGGCAATATACTAAGAAAGTTAAACTCTATAACATGCTAAAATTTGAACAAAATCGTATGAGCCGTTTTCGAGAAAAAAATTCAAAATTTTCAAAATTTTTAATTTTTTGAATAACTTTGTAAATTAAAATTCAAACTAGTTGAAACAAACGGCATTATACTAAGAAAGTTAAACTCTATAACATGCTAAAATTTGAACAAAATCGTATGAGCCGTTTTCGAGAAAAAAATTCAACATTTTCAAAATTTTTAATTTTTTGAATAACTTTGTAAATTAAAATTCAAACTAGTTGAAACAAACGGCATTATACTAAGAAAATTAAACTCTATTTTATGCTAAAATTTGAACAAATTGTAACGAGCCGTTTTCGAAAAAAATTTTCAAAATTTTTAATTTTTTGAATAACTTTGTAAATAAAATTTCAAACTAGTTGAAACAAACGGCAATATACTAAGAAAGTTAAACTCTATAACATGCTAAAATTTGAACAAAATCGTATGAGCCGTTTTCGAGAAAAAAATTCAAAATTTTCAAAATTTTTAATTTTTTGAATAACTTTGTAAATAAAATTTCAAACTAGTTGAAACAAACGGCAATATACTAAGAAAGTTAAACTCTATAACATGCTAAAATTTGAACAAAATCGTATGAGCCGTTTTCGAGAAAAAAATTCAAAATTTTCAAAATTTTTAATTTTTTGAATAACTTTGTAAATTAAAATTCAAACTAGTTGAAACAAACGGCATTATACTAAGAAAGTTAAACTCTATAACATGCTAAAATTTGAACAAAATGTAACGAGCCGTTTTCGAAAAAAAATTTTAAAATTTTTAATTTTTTGAATAACTTTGTAAATTAAAATTCAAACTAGTTGAAACAAACGGCATTATACTAAGAAAGTTAAACTCTATAACATGCTAAAATTTGAACAAAATCGTATGAGCCGTTTTCGAGAAAAAAATTCAACATTTTCAAAATTTTTAATTTTTTGAATAACTTTGTAAATAAAATTTCAAACTAGTTGAAACAAACGGCAATATACTAAGAAAGTTAAACTCTTTAACATGCTAAAATTTGAACAAAATCGTATGAGCCGTTTTCGAGAAAAAAATTCAAAATTTTCAAAATTTTTAATTTTTTGAATAACTTTGTAAATTAAAATTCAAACTAGTTGAAACAAACGGCATTATACTAAGAAAATTAAACTCTATTTTATGCTAAAATTTGAACAAATTGTAACGAGCCGTTTTCGAAAAAAATTTTCAAAATTTTTAATTTTTTGAATAACTTTGTAAATAAAATTTCAAACTAGTTGAAACAAACGGCAATATACTAAGAAAGTTAAACTCTATAACATGCTAAAATTTGAACAAAATCGTATGAGCCGTTTTCGAGAAAAAAATTCAAAATTTTCAAAATTTTTAATTTTTTGAATAACTTTGTAAATAAAATTTCAAACTAGTTGAAACAAACGGCAATATACTAAGAAAGTTAAACTCTATAACATGCTAAAATTTGAACAAAATCGTATGAGCCGTTTTCGAGAAAAAAATTCAAAATTTTCAAAATTTTTAATTTTTTGAATAACTTTGTAAATAAAATTTCAAACTAGTTGAAACAAACGGCAATATACTAAGAAAGTTAAACTCTATAACATGCTAAAATTTGAACAAAATCGTATGAGCCGTTTTCGAGAAAAAAATTCAAAATTTTCAAAATTTTTAATTTTTTGAATAACTTTGTAAATTAAAATTCAAACTAGTTGAAACAAACGGCATTATACTAAGAAAGTTAAACTCTATAACATGCTAAAATTTGAACAAAATCGTATGAGCCGTTTTCGAGAAAAAAATTCAACATTTTCAAAATTTTTAATTTTTTGAATAACTTTGTAAATTAAAATTCAAACTAGTTGAAACAAACGGCATTATACTAAGAAAATTAAACTCTATTTTATGCTAAAATTTGAACAAATTGTAACGAGCCGTTTTCGAAAAAAATTTTCAAAATTTTTAATTTTTTGAATAACTTTGTAAATAAAATTTCAAACTAGTTGAAACAAACGGCAATATACTAAGAAAGTTAAACTCTATAACATGCTAAAATTTGAACAAAATCGTATGAGCCGTTTTCGAGAAAAAAATTCAAAATTTTCAAAATTTTTAATTTTTTGAATAACTTTGTAAATAAAATTTCAAACTAGTTGAAACAAACGGCAATATACTAAGAAAGTTAAACTCTATAACATGCTAAAATTTGAACAAAATCGTATGAGCCGTTTTCGAGAAAAAAATTCAAAATTTTCAAAATTTTTAATTTTTTGAATAACTTTGTAAATTAAAATTCAAACTAGTTGAAACAAACGGCATTATACTAAGAAAATTAAACTCTATTTTATGCTAAAATTTGAACAAAATGTAACGAGCCGTTTTCGAAAAAAATTTTCAAAATTTTTAATTTTTTGAATAACTTTGTAAATTAAAATTCAAACTAGTTGAAACAAACAGCATTATACTAAGAAAGTTAAACTCTATAACATGCTAAAATTTGAACAAAATGTAACGAGCCGTTTTCGAAAAAAAATTTTAAAATTTTTAATTTTTTGAATAACTTTGTAAATTAAAATTCAAACTAGTTGAAACAAACGGCATTATACTAAGAAAGTTAAACTCTATAACATGCTAAAATTTGAACAAAATCGTATGAGCCGTTTTCGAGAAAAAAATTCAACATTTTCAAAATTTTTAATTTTTTGAATAACTTTGTAAATAAAATTTCAAACTAGTTGAAACAAACGGCAATATACTAAGAAAGTTAAACTCTTTAACATGCTAAAATTTGAACAAAATCGTATGAGCCGTTTTCGAGAAAAAAATTCAAAATTTTCAAAATTTTTAATTTTTTGAATAACTTTGTAAATTAAAATTCAAACTAGTTGAAACAAACGGCATTATACTAAGAAAATTAAACTCTATTTTATGCTAAAATTTGAACAAATTGTAACGAGCCGTTTTCGAAAAAAATTTTCAAAATTTTTAATTTTTTGAATAACTTTGTAAATAAAATTTCAAACTAGTTGAAACAAACGGCAATATACTAAGAAAGTTAAACTCTATAACATGCTAAAATTTGAACAAAATCGTATGAGCCGTTTTCGAGAAAAAAATTCAAAATTTTCAAAATTTTTAATTTTTTGAATAACTTTGTAAATAAAATTTCAAACTAGTTGAAACAAACGGCAATATACTAAGAAAGTTAAACTCTATAACATGCTAAAATTTGAACAAAATCGTATGAGCCGTTTTCGAGAAAAAAATTCAAAATTTTCAAAATTTTTAATTTTTTGAATAACTTTGTAAATTAAAATTCAAACTAGTTGAAACAAACGGCATTATACTAAGAAAGTTAAACTCTATAACATGCTAAAATTTGAACAAAATCGTATGAGCCGTTTTCGAGAAAAAAATTCAACATTTTCAAAATTTTTAATTTTTTGAATAACTTTGTAAATAAAATTTCAAACTAGTTGAAACAAACGGCAATATACTAAGAAAGTTAAACTCTTTAACATGCTAAAATTTGAACAAAATCGTATGAGCCGTTTTCGAGAAAAAAATTCAAAATTTTCAAAATTTTTAATTTTTTGAATAACTTTGTAAATTAAAATTCAAACTAGTTGAAACAAACGGCATTATACTAAGAAAATTAAACTCTATTTTATGCTAAAATTTGAACAAATTGTAACGAGCCGTTTTCGAAAAAAATTTTCAAAATTTTTAATTTTTTGAATAACTTTGTAAATAAAATTTCAAACTAGTTGAAACAAACGGCAATATACTAAGAAAGTTAAACTCTATAACATGCTAAAATTTGAACAAAATCGTATGAGCCGTTTTCGAGAAAAAAATTCAAAATTTTCAAAATTTTTAATTTTTTGAATAACTTTGTAAATAAAATTTCAAACTAGTTGAAACAAACGGCAATATACTAAGAAAGTTAAACTCTATAACATGCTAAAATTTGAACAAAATCGTATGAGCCGTTTTCGAGAAAAAAATTCAAAATTTTCAAAATTTTTAATTTTTTAAATAACTTTGTAAATTAAAATTCAAACTAGTTGAAACAAACGGCATTATACTAAGAAAATTAAACTCTATTTTATGCTAAAATTTGAACAAAATGTAACGAGCCGTTTTCGAAAAAAATTTTCAAAATTTTTAATTTTTTGAATAACTTTGTAAATACAATTTCAAACTAGTTGAAACAAACGGCAATATACTAAGAAAGTTAAACTCTATAACATGCTAAAATTTGAACAAAATCGTATGAGCCGTTTTCGAGAAAAAAATTCAAAATTTTCAAAATTTTTAATTTTTTGAATAACTTTGTAAATAAAATTTCAAACTAGTTGAAACAAACGGCAATATACTAAGAAAGTTAAACTCTATAACATGCTAAAATTTGAACAAAATCGTATGAGCCGTTTTCGAGAAAAAAATTCAACATTTTCAAAATTTTTAATTTTTTGAATAACTTTGTAAATAAAATTTCAAACTAGTTGAAACAAACGGCAATATACTAAGAAAGTTAAACTCTTTAACATGCTAAAATTTGAACAAAATCGTATGAGCCGTTTTCGAGAAAAAAATTCAAAATTTTCAAAATTTTTAATTTTTTGAATAACTTTGTAAATTAAAATTCAAACTAGTTGAAACAAACGGCATTATACTAAGAAAATTAAACTCTATTTTATGCTAAAATTTGAACAAATTGTAACGAGCCGTTTTCGAAAAAAATTTTCAAAATTTTTAATTTTTTGAATAACTTTGTAAATAAAATTTCAAACTAGTTGAAACAAACGGCAATATACTAAGAAAGTTAAACTCTATAACATGCTAAAATTTGAACAAAATCGTATGAGCCGTTTTCGAGAAAAAAATTCAAAATTTTCAAAATTTTTAATTTTTTGAATAACTTTGTAAATAAAATTTCAAACTAGTTGAAACAAACGGCAATATACTAAGAAAGTTAAACTCTATAACATGCTAAAATTTGAACAAAATCGTATGAGCCGTTTTCGAGAAAAAAATTCAAAATTTTCAAAATTTTTAATTTTTTAAATAACTTTGTAAATTAAAATTCAAACTAGTTGAAACAAACGGCATTATACTAAGAAAATTAAACTCTATTTTATGCTAAAATTTGAACAAAATGTAACGAGCCGTTTTCGAAAAAAATTTTCAAAATTTTTAATTTTTTGAATAACTTTGTAAATACAATTTCAAACTAGTTGAAACAAACGGCAATATACTAAGAAAGTTAAACTCTATAACATGCTAAAATTTGAACAAAATCGTATGAGCCGTTTTCGAGAAAAAAATTCAAAATTTTCAAAATTTTTAATTTTTTGAATAACTTTGTAAATAAAATTTCAAACTAGTTGAAACAAACGGCAATATACTAAGAAAGTTAAACTCTATAACATGCTAAAATTTGAACAAAATCGTATGAGCCGTTTTCGAGAAAAAAATTCAAAATTTTCAAAATTTTTAATTTTTTGAATAACTTTGTAAATTAAAATTCAAACTAGTTAAAACAAACAGCATTATACTAAGAAAATTAAACTCTATTTTATGCTAAAATTTGAACAAAATGTAACGAGCCGTTTTCGAAAAAAATTTTCAAAATTTTTAATTTTTTGAATAACTTTGTAAATTAAAATTCAAACTAGTTGAAACAAACAGCATTATACTAAGAAAGTTAAACTCTATAACATGCTAAAATTTGAACAAAATGTAACGAGCCGTTTTCGAAAAAAAATTTTAAAATTTTTAATTTTTTGAATAACTTTGTAAATTAAAATTCAAACTAGTTGAAACAAACGGCATTATACTAAGAAAGTTAAACTCTATAACATGCTAAAATTTGAACAAAATCGTATGAGCCGTTTTCGAGAAAAAAATTCAAAATTTTCAAAATTTTTAATTTTTTGAATAACTTTGTAAATTAAAATTCAAACTAGTTGAAACAAACGGCATTATACTAAGAAAATTAAACTCTATTTTATGCTAAAATTTGAACAAATTGTAACGAGCCGTTTTCGAAAAAAATTTTCAAAATTTTTAATTTTTTGAATAACTTTGTAAATAAAATTTCAAACTAGTTGAAACAAACGGCAATATACTAAGAAAGTTAAACTCTATAACATGCTAAAATTTGAACAAAATCGTATGAGCCGTTTTCGAGAAAAAAATTCAACATTTTCAAAATTTTTAATTTTTTGAATAACTTTGTAAATAAAATTTCAAACTAGTTGAAACAAACGGCAATATACTAAGAAAGTTAAACTCTATAACATGCTAAAATTTGAACAAAATCGTATGAGCCGTTTTCGAGAAAAAAATTCAAAATTTTCAAAATTTTTAATTTTTTGAATAACTTTGTAAATTAAAATTCAAACTAGTTGAAACAAACGGCATTATACTAAGAAAGTTAAACTCTATAACATGCTAAAATTTGAACAAAATCGTATGAGCCGTTTTCGAGAAAAAAATTCAAAATTTTCAAAATTTTTAATTTTTTGAATAACTTTGTAAATTAAAATTCAAACTAGTTGAAACTAACGGCATTATACTAAGAAAATTAAACTCTATTTTATGCTAAAATTTGAACAAAATGTAACGAGCCGTTTTCGAAAAAAATTTTCAAAATTTTTAATTTTTTGAATAACTTTGTAAATAAAATTTCAAACTAGTTGAAACAAACGGCAATATACTAAGAAAGTTAAACTCTATAACATGCTAAAATTTGAACAAAATCGTATGAGCCGTTTTCGAGAAAAAAATTCAAAATTTTCAAAATTTTTAATTTTTTGAATAACTTTGTAAATTAAAATTCAAACTAGTTAAAACAAACAGCATTATACTAAGAAAATTAAACTCTATTTTATGCTAAAATTTGAACCAAATGTAACGAGCCGTTTTCGAAAAAAATTTTCAAAATTTTTAATTTTTTGAATAACTTTGTAAATAAAATTTCAAACTAGTTGAAACAAACGGCAATATACTAAGAAAGTTAAACTCTATAACATGCTAAAATTTGAACAAAATCGTATGAGCCGTTTTCGAGAAAAAAATTCAAAATTTTCAAAATTTTTAATTTTTTGAATAACTTTGTAAATAAAATTTCAAACTAGTTGAAACAAACGGCAATATACTAAGAAAGTTAAACTCTATAACATGCTAAAATTTGAACAAAATCGTATGAGCCGTTTTCGAGAAAAAAATTCAAAATTTTCAAAATTTTTAATTTTTTGAATAACTTTGTAAATTAAAATTCAAACTAGTTGAAACAAACGGCATTATACTAAGAAAATTAAACTCTATTTTATGCTAAAATTTGAACAAAATGTAACGAGCCGTTTTCGAAAAAAATTTTCAAAATTTTTAATTTTTTGAATAACTTTGTAAATAAAATTTCAAACTAGTTGAAACAAACGGCAATATACTAAGAAAGTTAAACTCTATAACATGCTAAAATTTGAACAAAATCGTATGAGCCGTTTTCGAGAAAAAAATTCAAAATTTTCAAAATTTTTAATTTTTTGAATAACTTTGTAAATTAAAATTCAAACTAGTTAAAACAAACAGCATTATACTAAGAAAATTAAACTCTATTTTATGCTAAAATTTGAACAAAATGTAACGAGCCGTTTTCGAAAAAAATTTTCAAAATTTTTAATTTTTTGAATAACTTTGTAAATTAAAATTCAAACTAGTTGAAACAAACAGCATTATACTAAGAAAGTTAAACTCTATAACATGCTAAAATTTGAACAAAATGTAACGAGCCGTTTTCGAAAAAAAATTTTAAAATTTTTAATTTTTTGAATAACTTTGTAAATTAAAATTCAAACTAGTTGAAACAAACGGCATTATACTAAGAAAGTTAAACTCTATAACATGCTAAAATTTGAACAAAATCGTATGAGCCGTTTTCGAGAAAAAAATTCAAAATTTTCAAAATTTTTAATTTTTTGAATAACTTTGTAAATTAAAATTCAAACTAGTTAAAACAAACAGCATTATACTAAGAAAGTTAAACTCTATAACATGCTAAAATTTGAACAAAATGTAACGAGCCGTTTTCGAAAAAAAATTTTAAAATTTTTAATTTTTTGAATAACTTTGTAAATTAAAATTCAAACTAGTTGAAACAAACGGCAATATACTAAGAAAGTTAAACTCTATAACATGCTAAAATTTGAACAAAATCGTATGAGCCGTTTTCGAGAAAAAAATTCAAAATTTTCAAAATTTTTAATTTTTTGAATAACTTTGTAAATTAAAATTCAAACTAGTTAAAACAAACAGCATTATACTAAGAAAATTAAACTCTATTTTATGCTAAAATTTGAACCAAATGTAACGAGCCGTTTTCGAAAAAAATTTTCAAAATTTTTAATTTTTTGAATAACTTTGTAAATAAAATTTCAAACTAGTTGAAACAAACGGCAATATACTAAGAAAGTTAAACTCTATAACATGCTAAAATTTGAACAAAATCGTATGAGCCGTTTTCGAGAAAAAAATTCAAAATTTTCAAAATTTTTAATTTTTTGAATAACTTTGTAAATAAAATTTCAAACTAGTTGAAACAAACGGCAATATACTAAGAAAGTTAAACTCTATAACATGCTAAAATTTGAACAAAATCGTATGAGCCGTTTTCGAGAAAAAAATTCAAAATTTTCAAAATTTTTAATTTTTTGAATAACTTTGTAAATTAAAATTCAAACTAGTTGAAACAAACGGCATTATACTAAGAAAATTAAACTCTATTTTATGCTAAAATTTGAACAAAATGTAACGAGCCGTTTTCGAAAAAAATTTTCAAAATTTTTAATTTTTTGAATAACTTTGTAAATAAAATTTCAAACTAGTTGAAACAAACGGCAATATACTAAGAAAGTTAAACTCTATAACATGCTAAAATTTGAACAAAATCGTATGAGCCGTTTTCGAGAAAAAAATTCAAAATTTTCAAAATTTTTAATTTTTTGAATAACTTTGTAAATTAAAATTCAAACTAGTTAAAACAAACAGCATTATACTAAGAAAATTAAACTCTATTTTATGCTAAAATTTGAACAAAATGTAACGAGCCGTTTTCGAAAAAAATTTTCAAAATTTTTAATTTTTTGAATAACTTTGTAAATTAAAATTCAAACTAGTTGAAACAAACAGCATTATACTAAGAAAGTTAAACTCTATAACATGCTAAAATTTGAACAAAATGTAACGAGCCGTTTTCGAAAAAAAATTTTAAAATTTTTAATTTTTTGAATAACTTTGTAAATTAAAATTCAAACTAGTTGAAACAAACGGCATTATACTAAGAAAGTTAAACTCTATAACATGCTAAAATTTGAACAAAATCGTATGAGCCGTTTTCGAGAAAAAAATTCAACATTTTCAAAATTTTTAATTTTTTGAATAACTTTGTAAATAAAATTTCAAACTAGTTGAAACAAACGGCAATATACTAAGAAAGTTAAACTCTATAACATGCTAAAATTTGAACAAAATCGTATGAGCCGTTTTCGAGAAAAAAATTCAAAATTTTCAAAATTTTTAATTTTTTGAATAACTTTGTAAATTAAAATTCAAACTAGTTGAAACAAACGGCATTATACTAAGAAAATTAAACTCTATTTTATGCTAAAATTTGAACAAATTGTAACGAGCCGTTTTCGAAAAAAATTTTCAAAATTTTTAATTTTTTGAATAACTTTGTAAATAAAATTTCAAACTAGTTGAAACAAACGGCAATATACTAAGAAAGTTAAACTCTATAACATGCTAAAATTTGAACAAAATCGTATGAGCCGTTTTCGAGAAAAAAATTCAAAATTTTCAAAATTTTTAATTTTTTGAATAACTTTGTAAATAAAATTTCAAACTAGTTGAAACAAACGGCAATATACTAAGAAAGTTAAACTCTATAACATGCTAAAATTTGAACAAAATCGTATGAGCCGTTTTCGAGAAAAAAATTCAAAATTTTCAAAATTTTTAATTTTTTGAATAACTTTGTAAATTAAAATTCAAACTAGTTGAAACAAACGGCATTATACTAAGAAAATTAAACTCTATTTTATGCTAAAATTTGAACAAAATGTAACGAGCCGTTTTCGAAAAAAATTTTCAAAATTTTTAATTTTTTGAATAACTTTGTAAATAAAATTTCAAACTAGTTGAAACAAACGGCAATATACTAAGAAAGTTAAACTCTATAACATGCTAAAATTTGAACAAAATCGTATGAGCCGTTTTCGAGAAAAAAATTCAAAATTTTCAAAATTTTTAATTTTTTGAATAACTTTGTAAATAAAATTTCAAACTAGTTGAAACAAACGGCAATATACTAAGAAAGTTAAACTCTATAACATGCTAAAATTTGAACAAAATCGTATGAGCCGTTTTCGAGAAAAAAATTCAAAATTTTCAAAATTTTTAATTTTTTGAATAACTTTGTAAATTAAAATTCAAACTAGTTAAAACAAACAGCATTATACTAAGAAAATTAAACTCTATTTTATGCTAAAATTTGAACAAAATGTAACGAGCCGTTTTCGAAAAAAATTTTCAAAATTTTTAATTTTTTGAATAACTTTGTAAATTAAAATTCAAACTAGTTGAAACAAACAGCATTATACTAAGAAAGTTAAACTCTATAACATGCTAAAATTTGAACAAAATGTAACGAGCCGTTTTCGAAAAAAAATTTTAAAATTTTTAATTTTTTGAATAACTTTGTAAATTAAAATTCAAACTAGTTGAAACAAACGGCATTATACTAAGAAAGTTAAACTCTATAACATGCTAAAATTTGAACAAAATCGTATGAGCCGTTTTCGAGAAAAAAATTCAAAATTTTCAAAATTTTTAATTTTTTGAATAACTTTGTAAATTAAAATTCAAACTAGTTGAAACAAACGGCATTATACTAAGAAAATTAAACTCTATTTTATGCTAAAATTTGAACAAATTGTAACGAGCCGTTTTCGAAAAAAATTTTCAAAATTTTTAATTTTTTGAATAACTTTGTAAATAAAATTTCAAACTAGTTGAAACAAACGGCAATATACTAAGAAAGTTAAACTCTATAACATGCTAAAATTTGAACAAAATCGTATGAGCCGTTTTCGAGAAAAAAATTCAAAATTTTCAAAATTTTTAATTTTTTGAATAACTTTGTAAATTAAAATTCAAACTAGTTAAAACAAACAGCATTATACTAAGAAAATTAAACTCTATTTTATGCTAAAATTTGAACAAAATGTAACGAGCCGTTTTCGAAAAAAATTTTCAAAATTTTTAATTTTTTGAATAACTTTGTAAATTAAAATTCAAACTAGTTGAAACAAACAGCATTATACTAAGAAAGTTAAACTCTATAACATGCTAAAATTTGAACAAAATGTAACGAGCCGTTTTCGAAAAAAAATTTTAAAATTTTTAATTTTTTGAATAACTTTGTAAATTAAAATTCAAACTAGTTGAAACAAACGGCATTATACTAAGAAAGTTAAACTCTATAACATGCTAAAATTTGAACAAAATGTAACGAGCCGTTTTCGAAAAAAAATTTTAAAATTTTTAATTTTTTGAATAACTTTGTAAATTAAAATTCAAACTAGTTGAAACAAACGGCATTATACTAAGAAAGTTAAACTCTATAACATGCTAAAATTTGAACAAAATCGTATGAGCCGTTTTCGAGAAAAAAATTCAAAATTTTCAAAATTTTTAATTTTTTGAATAACTTTGTAAATTAAAATTCAAACTAGTTAAAACAAACAGCATTATACTAAGAAAGTTAAACTCTATAACATGCTAAAATTTGAACAAAATGTAACGAGCCGTTTTCGAAAAAAAATTTTAAAATTTTTAATTTTTTGAATAACTTTGTAAATTAAAATTCAAACTAGTTGAAACAAACGGCAATATACTAAGAAAGTTAAACTCTATAACATGCTAAAATTTGAACAAAATCGTATGAGCCGTTTTCGAGAAAAAAATTCAAAATTTTCAAAATTTTTAATTTTTTGAATAACTTTGTAAATTAAAATTCAAACTAGTTAAAACAAACAGCATTATACTAAGAAAATTAAACTCTATTTTATGCTAAAATTTGAACCAAATGTAACGAGCCGTTTTCGAAAAAAATTTTCAAAATTTTTAATTTTTTGAATAACTTTGTAAATAAAATTTCAAACTAGTTGAAACAAACGGCAATATACTAAGAAAGTTAAACTCTATAACATGCTAAAATTTGAACAAAATCGTATGAGCCGTTTTCGAGAAAAAAATTCAAAATTTTCAAAATTTTTAATTTTTTGAATAACTTTGTAAATAAAATTTCAAACTAGTTGAAACAAACGGCAATATACTAAGAAAGTTAAACTCTATAACATGCTAAAATTTGAACAAAATCGTATGAGCCGTTTTCGAGAAAAAAATTCAAAATTTTCAAAATTTTTAATTTTTTGAATAACTTTGTAAATTAAAATTCAAACTAGTTGAAACAAACGGCATTATACTAAGAAAATTAAACTCTATTTTATGCTAAAATTTGAACAAAATGTAACGAGCCGTTTTCGAAAAAAATTTTCAAAATTTTTAATTTTTTGAATAACTTTGTAAATAAAATTTCAAACTAGTTGAAACAAACGGCAATATACTAAGAAAGTTAAACTCTATAACATGCTAAAATTTGAACAAAATCGTATGAGCCGTTTTCGAGAAAAAAATTCAAAATTTTCAAAATTTTTAATTTTTTGAATAACTTTGTAAATTAAAATTCAAACTAGTTAAAACAAACAGCATTATACTAAGAAAATTAAACTCTATTTTATGCTAAAATTTGAACAAAATGTAACGAGCCGTTTTCGAAAAAAATTTTCAAAATTTTTAATTTTTTGAATAACTTTGTAAATTAAAATTCAAACTAGTTGAAACAAACAGCATTATACTAAGAAAGTTAAACTCTATAACATGCTAAAATTTGAACAAAATGTAACGAGCCGTTTTCGAAAAAAAATTTTAAAATTTTTAATTTTTTGAATAACTTTGTAAATTAAAATTCAAACTAGTTGAAACAAACGGCATTATACTAAGAAAGTTAAACTCTATAACATGCTAAAATTTGAACAAAATCGTATGAGCCGTTTTCGAGAAAAAAATTCAACATTTTCAAAATTTTTAATTTTTTGAATAACTTTGTAAATAAAATTTCAAACTAGTTGAAACAAACGGCAATATACTAAGAAAGTTAAACTCTATAACATGCTAAAATTTGAACAAAATCGTATGAGCCGTTTTCGAGAAAAAAATTCAAAATTTTCAAAATTTTTAATTTTTTGAATAACTTTGTAAATTAAAATTCAAACTAGTTGAAACAAACGGCATTATACTAAGAAAATTAAACTCTATTTTATGCTAAAATTTGAACAAATTGTAACGAGCCGTTTTCGAAAAAAATTTTCAAAATTTTTAATTTTTTGAATAACTTTGTAAATAAAATTTCAAACTAGTTGAAACAAACGGCAATATACTAAGAAAGTTAAACTCTATAACATGCTAAAATTTGAACAAAATCGTATGAGCCGTTTTCGAGAAAAAAATTCAAAATTTTCAAAATTTTTAATTTTTTGAATAACTTTGTAAATAAAATTTCAAACTAGTTGAAACAAACGGCAATATACTAAGAAAGTTAAACTCTATAACATGCTAAAATTTGAACAAAATCGTATGAGCCGTTTTCGAGAAAAAAATTCAAAATTTTCAAAATTTTTAATTTTTTGAATAACTTTGTAAATTAAAATTCAAACTAGTTGAAACAAACGGCATTATACTAAGAAAATTAAACTCTATTTTATGCTAAAATTTGAACAAAATGTAACGAGCCGTTTTCGAAAAAAATTTTCAAAATTTTTAATTTTTTGAATAACTTTGTAAATAAAATTTCAAACTAGTTGAAACAAACGGCAATATACTAAGAAAGTTAAACTCTATAACATGCTAAAATTTGAACAAAATCGTATGAGCCGTTTTCGAGAAAAAAATTCAAAATTTTCAAAATTTTTAATTTTTTGAATAACTTTGTAAATTAAAATTCAAACTAGTTAAAACAAACAGCATTATACTAAGAAAATTAAACTCTATTTTATGCTAAAATTTGAACAAAATGTAACGAGCCGTTTTCGAAAAAAATTTTCAAAATTTTTAATTTTTTGAATAACTTTGTAAATTAAAATTCAAACTAGTTGAAACAAACAGCATTATACTAAGAAAGTTAAACTCTATAACATGCTAAAATTTGAACAAAATGTAACGAGCCGTTTTCGAAAAAAAATTTTAAAATTTTTAATTTTTTGAATAACTTTGTAAATTAAAATTCAAACTAGTTGAAACAAACGGCATTATACTAAGAAAGTTAAACTCTATAACATGCTAAAATTTGAACAAAATCGTATGAGCCGTTTTCGAGAAAAAAATTCAACATTTTCAAAATTTTTAATTTTTTGAATAACTTTGTAAATAAAATTTCAAACTAGTTGAAACAAACGGCAATATACTAAGAAAGTTAAACTCTATAACATGCTAAAATTTGAACAAAATCGTATGAGCCGTTTTCGAGAAAAAAATTCAAAATTTTCAAAATTTTTAATTTTTTGAATAACTTTGTAAATTAAAATTCAAACTAGTTGAAACAAACGGCATTATACTAAGAAAATTAAACTCTATTTTATGCTAAAATTTGAACAAATTGTAACGAGCCGTTTTCGAAAAAAATTTTCAAAATTTTTAATTTTTTGAATAACTTTGTAAATAAAATTTCAAACTAGTTGAAACAAACGGCAATATACTAAGAAAGTTAAACTCTATAACATGCTAAAATTTGAACAAAATCGTATGAGCCGTTTTCGAGAAAAAAATTCAAAATTTTCAAAATTTTTAATTTTTTGAATAACTTTGTAAATAAAATTTCAAACTAGTTGAAACAAACGGCAATATACTAAGAAAGTTAAACTCTATAACATGCTAAAATTTGAACAAAATCGTATGAGCCGTTTTCGAGAAAAAAATTCAAAATTTTCAAAATTTTTAATTTTTTGAATAACTTTGTAAATTAAAATTCAAACTAGTTGAAACAAACGGCATTATACTAAGAAAATTAAACTCTATTTTATGCTAAAATTTGAACAAAATGTAACGAGCCGTTTTCGAAAAAAATTTTCAAAATTTTTAATTTTTTGAATAACTTTGTAAATAAAATTTCAAACTAGTTGAAACAAACGGCAATATACTAAGAAAGTTAAACTCTATAACATGCTAAAATTTGAACAAAATCGTATGAGCCGTTTTCGAGAAAAAAATTCAAAATTTTCAAAATTTTTAATTTTTTGAATAACTTTGTAAATAAAATTTCAAACTAGTTGAAACAAACGGCAATATACTAAGAAAGTTAAACTCTATAACATGCTAAAATTTGAACAAAATCGTATGAGCCGTTTTCGAGAAAAAAATTCAAAATTTTCAAAATTTTTAATTTTTTGAATAACTTTGTAAATTAAAATTCAAACTAGTTAAAACAAACAGCATTATACTAAGAAAATTAAACTCTATTTTATGCTAAAATTTGAACAAAATGTAACGAGCCGTTTTCGAAAAAAATTTTCAAAATTTTTAATTTTTTGAATAACTTTGTAAATTAAAATTCAAACTAGTTGAAACAAACAGCATTATACTAAGAAAGTTAAACTCTATAACATGCTAAAATTTGAACAAAATGTAACGAGCCGTTTTCGAAAAAAAATTTTAAAATTTTTAATTTTTTGAATAACTTTGTAAATTAAAATTCAAACTAGTTGAAACAAACGGCATTATACTAAGAAAGTTAAACTCTATAACATGCTAAAATTTGAACAAAATCGTATGAGCCGTTTTCGAGAAAAAAATTCAAAATTTTCAAAATTTTTAATTTTTTGAATAACTTTGTAAATTAAAATTCAAACTAGTTGAAACAAACGGCATTATACTAAGAAAATTAAACTCTATTTTATGCTAAAATTTGAACAAATTGTAACGAGCCGTTTTCGAAAAAAATTTTCAAAATTTTTAATTTTTTGAATAACTTTGTAAATAAAATTTCAAACTAGTTGAAACAAACGGCAATATACTAAGAAAGTTAAACTCTATAACATGCTAAAATTTGAACAAAATCGTATGAGCCGTTTTCGAGAAAAAAATTCAAAATTTTCAAAATTTTTAATTTTTTGAATAACTTTGTAAATAAAATTTCAAACTAGTTGAAACAAACGGCAATATACTAAGAAAGTTAAACTCTATAACATGCTAAAATTTGAACAAAATCGTATGAGCCGTTTTCGAGAAAAAAATTCAAAATTTTCAAAATTTTTAATTTTTTGAATAACTTTGTAAATTAAAATTCAAACTAGTTGAAACAAACGGCATTATACTAAGAAAATTAAACTCTATTTTATGCTAAAATTTGAACAAATTGTAACGAGCCGTTTTCGAAAAAAATTTTCAAAATTTTTAATTTTTTGAATAACTTTGTAAATAAAATTTCAAACTAGTTGAAACAAACGGCAATATACTAAGAAAGTTAAACTCTATAACATGCTAAAATTTGAACAAAATCGTATGAGCCGTTTTCGAGAAAAAAATTCAAAATTTTCAAAATTTTTAATTTTTTGAATAACTTTGTAAATAAAATTTCAAACTAGTTGAAACAAACGGCAATATACTAAGAAAGTTAAACTCTATAACATGCTAAAATTTGAACAAAATCGTATGAGCCGTTTTCGAGAAAAAAATTCAAAATTTTCAAAATTTTTAATTTTTTGAATAACTTTGTAAATTAAAATTCAAACTAGTTGAAACAAACGGCATTATACTAAGAAAATTAAACTCTATTTTATGCTAAAATTTGAACAAAATGTAACGAGCCGTTTTCGAAAAAAATTTTCAAAATTTTTAATTTTTTGAATAACTTTGTAAATAAAATTTCAAACTAGTTGAAACAAACGGCAATATACTAAGAAAGTTAAACTCTATAACATGCTAAAATTTGAACAAAATCGTATGAGCCGTTTTCGAGAAAAAAATTCAAAATTTTCAAAATTTTTAATTTTTTGAATAACTTTGTAAATAAAATTTCAAACTAGTTGAAACAAACGGCAATATACTAAGAAAGTTAAACTCTATAACATGCTAAAATTTGAACAAAATCGTATGAGCCGTTTTCGAGAAAAAAATTCAAAATTTTCAAAATTTTTAATTTTTTGAATAACTTTGTAAATTAAAATTCAAACTAGTTAAAACAAACAGCATTATACTAAGAAAATTAAACTCTATTTTATGCTAAAATTTGAACAAAATGTAACGAGCCGTTTTCGAAAAAAATTTTCAAAATTTTTAATTTTTTGAATAACTTTGTAAATTAAAATTCAAACTAGTTGAAACAAACAGCATTATACTAAGAAAGTTAAACTCTATAACATGCTAAAATTTGAACAAAATCGTATGAGCCGTTTTCGAGAAAAAAATTCAAAATTTTCAAAATTTTTAATTTTTTGAATAACTTTGTAAATAAAATTTCAAACTAGTTGAAACAAACGGCAATATACTAAGAAAGTTAAACTCTATAACATGCTAAAATTTGAACAAAATCGTATGAGCCGTTTTCGAGAAAAAAATTCAAAATTTTCAAAATTTTTAATTTTTTGAATAACTTTGTAAATTAAAATTCAAACTAGTTGAAACAAACGGCATTATACTAAGAAAATTAAACTCTATAACATGCTAAAATTTGAACAAAATCGTATGAGCCGTTTTCGAGAAAAAAATTCAAAATTTTCAAAATTTTTAATTTTTTGAATAACTTTGTAAATTAAAATTCAAACTAGTTGAAACAAACGGCATTATACTAAGAAAATTAAACTCTATTTTATGCTAAAATTTGAACAAATTGTAACGAGCCGTTTTCGAAAAAAATTTTCAAAATTTTTAATTTTTTGAATAACTTTGTAAATAAAATTTCAAACTAGTTGAAACAAACGGCAATATACTAAGAAAGTTAAACTCTATAACATGCTAAAATTTGAACAAAATCGTATGAGCCGTTTTCGAGAAAAAAATTCAAAATTTTCAAAATTTTTAATTTTTTGAATAACTTTGTAAATAAAATTTCAAACTAGTTGAAACAAACGGCAATATACTAAGAAAGTTAAACTCTATAACATGCTAAAATTTGAACAAAATCGTATGAGCCGTTTTCGAGAAAAAAATTCAAAATTTTCAAAATTTTTAATTTTTTGAATAACTTTGTAAATTAAAATTCAAACTAGTTGAAACAAACGGCATTATACTAAGAAAATTAAACTCTATTTTATGCTAAAATTTGAACAAAATGTAACGAGCCGTTTTCGAAAAAAATTTTCAAAACTTTTAATTTTTTGAATAACTTTGTAAATAAAATTTCAAACTAGTTGAAACAAACGGCAATATACTAAGAAAGTTAAACTCTATAACATGCTAAAATTTGAACAAAATCGTATGAGCCGTTTTCGAGAAAAAAATTCAAAATTTTCAAAATTTTTAATTTTTTGAATAACTTTGTAAATTAAAATTCAAACTAGTTGAAACAAACGGCATTATACTAAGAAAATTAAACTCTATTTTATGCTAAAATTTGAACAAAATGTAACGAGCCGTTTTCGAAAAAAATTTTCAAAATTTTTAATTTTTTGAATAACTTTGTAAATTAAAATTCAAACTAGTTGAAACAAACAGCATTATACTAAGAAAGTTAAACTCTATAACATGCTAAAATTTGAACAAAATGTAACGAGCCGTTTTCGAAAAAAAATTTTAAAATTTTTAATTTTTTGAATAACTTTGTAAATTAAAATTCAAACTAGTTGAAACAAACGGCAATATACTAAGAAAGTTAAACTCTATAACATGCTAAAATTTGAACAAAATCGTATGAGCCGTTTTCGAGAAAAAAATTCAAAATTTTCAAAATTTTTAATTTTTTGAATAACTTTGTAAATTAAAATTCAAACTAGTTAAAACAAACAGCATTATACTAAGAAAATTAAACTCTATTTTATGCTAAAATTTGAACAAAATGTAACGAGCCGTTTTCGAAAAAAATTTTCAAAATTTTTAATTTTTTGAATAACTTTGTAAATTAAAATTCAAACTAGTTGAAACAAACAGCATTATACTAAGAAAGTTAAACTCTATAACATGCTAAAATTTGAACAAAATGTAACGAGCCGTTTTCGAAAAAAAATTTTAAAATTTTTAATTTTTTGAATAACTTTGTAAATTAAAATTCAAACTAGTTGAAACAAACGGCATTATACTAAGAAAGTTAAACTCTATAACATGCTAAAATTTGAACAAAATCGTATGAGCCGTTTTCGAGAAAAAAATTCAAAATTTTCAAAATTTTTAATTTTTTGAATAACTTTGTAAATAAAATTTCAAACTAGTTGAAACAAACGGCAATATACTAAGAAAGTTAAACTCTATAACATGCTAAAATTTGAACAAAATCGTATGAGCCGTTTTCGAGAAAAAAATTCAAAATTTTCAAAATTTTTAATTTTTTGAATAACTTTGTAAATTAAAATTCAAACTAGTTGAAACAAACGGCATTATACTAAGAAAATTAAACTCTATTTTATGCTAAAATTTGAACAAAATGTAACGAGCCGTTTTCGAAAAAAATTTTCAAAATTTTTAATTTTTTGAATAACTTTGTAAATAAAATTTCAAACTAGTTGAAACAAACGGCAATATACTAAGAAAGTTAAACTCTATAACATGCTAAAATTTAAACAAAATCGTATGAGCCGTTTTCGAGAAAAAAATTCAAAATTTTCAAAATTTTTAATTTTTTGAATAACTTTGTAAATTAAAATTCAAACTAGTTAAAACAAACAGCATTATACTAAGAAAATTAAACTCTATTTTATGCTAAAATTTGAACAAAATGTAACGAGCCGTTTTCGAAAAAAATTTTCAAAATTTTTAATTTTTTGAATAACTTTGTAAATTAAAATTCAAACTAGTTGAAACAAACAGCATTATACTAAGAAAGTTAAACTCTATAACATGCTAAAATTTGAACAAAATGTAACGAGCCGTTTTCAAAAAAAAAATTTAAAATTTTTAATTTTTTGAATAACTTTGTAAATTAAAATTCAAACTAGTTGAAACAAACGGCATTATACTAAGAAAGTTAAACTCTATAACATGCTAAAATTTGAACAAAATCGTATGAGCCGTTTTCGAGAAAAAAATTCAACATTTTCAAAATTTTTAATTTTTTGAATAACTTTGTAAATAAAATTTCAAACTAGTTGAAACAAACGGCAATATACTAAGAAAGTTAAACTCTATAACATGCTAAAATTTGAACAAAATCGTATGAGCCGTTTTCGAGAAAAAAATTCAAAATTTTCAAAATTTTTAATTTTTTGAATAACTTTGTAAATTAAAATTCAAACTAGTTGAAACAAACGGCATTATACTAAGAAAATTAAACTCTATTTTATGCTAAAATTTGAACAAAATGTAACGAGCCGTTTTCGAAAAAAAATTTCAAAATTTTTAATTTTTTGAATAACTTTGTAAATAAAATTTCAAACTAGTTGAAACAAACGGCAATATACTAAGAAAGTTAAACTCTATAACATGCTAAAATTTGAACAAAATCGTATGAGCCGTTTTCGAGAAAAAAATTCAAAATTTTCAAAATTTTTAATTTTTTGAATAACTTTGTAAATAAAATTTCAAACTAGTTGAAACAAACGGCAATATACTAAGAAAGTTAAACTCTATAACATGCTAAAATTTGAACAAAATCGTATGAGCCGTTTTCGAGAAAAAAATTCAAAATTTTCAAAATTTTTAATTTTTTGAATAACTTTGTAAATAAAATTTCAAACTAGTTGAAACAAACGGCAATATACTAAGAAAGTTAAACTCTATAACATGCTAAAATTTGAACAAAATCGTATGAGCCGTTTTCGAGAAAAAAATTCAAAATTTTCAAAATTTTTAATTTTTTGAATAACTTTGTAAATTAAAATTCAAACTAGTTAAAACAAACAGCATTATACTAAGAAAATTAAACTCTATTTTATGCTAAAATTTGAACAAAATGTAACGAGCCGTTTTCGAAAAAAATTTTCAAAATTTTTAATTTTTTGAATAACTTTGTAAATTAAAATTCAAACTAGTTGAAACAAACAGCATTATACTAAGAAAGTTAAACTCTATAACATGCTAAAATTTGAACAAAATGTAACGAGCCGTTTTCGAAAAAAAATTTTAAAATTTTTAATTTTTTGAATAACTTTGTAAATTAAAATTCAAACTAGTTGAAACAAACGGCATTATACTAAGAAAGTTAAACTCTATAACATGCTAAAATTTGAACAAAATCGTATGAGCCGTTTTCGAGAAAAAAATTCAACATTTTCAAAATTTTTAATTTTTTGAATAACTTTGTAAATAAAATTTCAAACTAGTTGAAACAAACGGCATTATACTAAGAAAGTTAAACTCTATAACATGCTAAAATTTGAACAAAATCGTATGAGCCGTTTTCGAGAAAAAAATTCAACATTTTCAAAATTTTTAATTTTTTGAATAACTTTGTAAATAAAATTTCAAACTAGTTGAAACAAACGGCAATATACTAAGAAAGTTAAACTCTATAACATGCTAAAATTTGAACAAAATCGTATGAGCCGTTTTCGAGAAAAAAATTCAAAATTTTCAAAATTTTTAATTTTTTGAATAACTTTGTAAATTAAAATTCAAACTAGTTGAAACAAACGGCATTATACTAAGAAAATTAAACTCTATTTTATGCTAAAATTTGAACAAAATGTAACGAGCCGTTTTCGAAAAAAAATTTCAAAATTTTTAATTTTTTGAATAACTTTGTAAATAAAATTTCAAACTAGTTGAAACAAACGGCAATATACTAAGAAAGTTAAACTCTATAACATGCTAAAATTTGAACAAAATCGTATGAGCCGTTTTCGAGAAAAAAATTCAAAATTTTCAAAATTTTTAATTTTTTGAATAACTTTGTAAATTAAAATTCAAACTAGTTGAAACAAACGGCATTATACTAAGAAAATTAAACTCTATTTTATGCTAAAATTTGAACAAAATGTAACGAGCCGTTTTCGAAAAAAATTTTCAAAATTTTTAATTTTTTGAATAACTTTGTAAATAAAATTTCAAACTAGTTGAAACAAACGGCAATATACTAAGAAAGTTAAACTCTATAACATGCTAAAATTTAAACAAAATCGTATGAGCCGTTTTCGAGAAAAAAATTCAAAATTTTCAAAATTTTTAATTTTTTGAATAACTTTGTAAATTAAAATTCAAACTAGTTAAAACAAACAGCATTATACTAAGAAAATTAAACTCTATTTTATGCTAAAATTTGAACAAAATGTAACGAGCCGTTTTCGAAAAAAATTTTCAAAATTTTTAATTTTTTGAATAACTTTGTAAATTAAAATTCAAACTAGTTGAAACAAACAGCATTATACTAAGAAAGTTAAACTCTATAACATGCTAAAATTTGAACAAAATGTAACGAGCCGTTTTCGAAAAAAAATTTTAAAATTTTTAATTTTTTGAATAACTTTGTAAATTAAAATTCAAACTAGTTGAAACAAACGGCAATATACTAAGAAAGTTAAACTCTATAACATGCTAAAATTTGAACAAAATCGTATGAGCCGTTTTCGAGAAAAAAATTCAAAATTTTCAAAATTTTTAATTTTTTGAATAACTTTGTAAATTAAAATTCAAACTAGTTAAAACAAACAGCATTATACTAAGAAAATTAAACTCTATTTTATGCTAAAATTTGAACAAAATGTAACGAGCCGTTTTCGAAAAAAATTTTCAAAATTTTTAATTTTTTGAATAACTTTGTAAATTAAAATTCAAACTAGTTGAAACAAACAGCATTATACTAAGAAAGTTAAACTCTATAACATGCTAAAATTTGAACAAAATGTAACGAGCCGTTTTCGAAAAAAAATTTTAAAATTTTTAATTTTTTGAATAACTTTGTAAATTAAAATTCAAACTAGTTGAAACAAACGGCATTATACTAAGAAAGTTAAACTCTATAACATGCTAAAATTTGAACAAAATCGTATGAGCCGTTTTCGAGAAAAAAATTCAAAATTTTCAAAATTTTTAATTTTTTGAATAACTTTGTAAATAAAATTTCAAACTAGTTGAAACAAACGGCAATATACTAAGAAAGTTAAACTCTATAACATGCTAAAATTTGAACAAAATCGTATGAGCCGTTTTCGAGAAAAAAATTCAAAATTTTCAAAATTTTTAATTTTTTGAATAACTTTGTAAATTAAAATTCAAACTAGTTGAAACAAACGGCATTATACTAAGAAAATTAAACTCTATTTTATGCTAAAATTTGAACAAAATGTAACGAGCCGTTTTCGAAAAAAATTTTCAAAATTTTTAATTTTTTGAATAACTTTGTAAATAAAATTTCAAACTAGTTGAAACAAACGGCAATATACTAAGAAAGTTAAACTCTATAACATGCTAAAATTTAAACAAAATCGTATGAGCCGTTTTCGAGAAAAAAATTCAAAATTTTCAAAATTTTTAATTTTTTGAATAACTTTGTAAATTAAAATTCAAACTAGTTAAAACAAACAGCATTATACTAAGAAAATTAAACTCTATTTTATGCTAAAATTTGAACAAAATGTAACGAGCCGTTTTCGAAAAAAATTTTCAAAATTTTTAATTTTTTGAATAACTTTGTAAATTAAAATTCAAACTAGTTGAAACAAACAGCATTATACTAAGAAAGTTAAACTCTATAACATGCTAAAATTTGAACAAAATGTAACGAGCCGTTTTCAAAAAAAAAATTTAAAATTTTTAATTTTTTGAATAACTTTGTAAATTAAAATTCAAACTAGTTGAAACAAACGGCATTATACTAAGAAAGTTAAACTCTATAACATGCTAAAATTTGAACAAAATCGTATGAGCCGTTTTCGAGAAAAAAATTCAACATTTTCAAAATTTTTAATTTTTTGAATAACTTTGTAAATAAAATTTCAAACTAGTTGAAACAAACGGCAATATACTAAGAAAGTTAAACTCTATAACATGCTAAAATTTGAACAAAATCGTATGAGCCGTTTTCGAGAAAAAAATTCAAAATTTTCAAAATTTTTAATTTTTTGAATAACTTTGTAAATTAAAATTCAAACTAGTTGAAACAAACGGCATTATACTAAGAAAATTAAACTCTATTTTATGCTAAAATTTGAACAAAATGTAACGAGCCGTTTTCGAAAAAAATTTTCAAAATTTTTAATTTTTTGAATAACTTTGTAAATAAAATTTCAAACTAGTTGAAACAAACGGCAATATACTAAGAAAGTTAAACTCTATAACATGCTAAAATTTAAACAAAATCGTATGAGCCGTTTTCGAGAAAAAAATTCAAAATTTTCAAAATTTTTAATTTTTTGAATAACTTTGTAAATTAAAATTCAAACTAGTTAAAACAAACAGCATTATACTAAGAAAATTAAACTCTATTTTATGCTAAAATTTGAACAAAATGTAACGAGCCGTTTTCGAAAAAAATTTTCAAAATTTTTAATTTTTTGAATAACTTTGTAAATTAAAATTCAAACTAGTTGAAACAAACAGCATTATACTAAGAAAGTTAAACTCTATAACATGCTAAAATTTGAACAAAATGTAACGAGCCGTTTTCAAAAAAAAAATTTAAAATTTTTAATTTTTTGAATAACTTTGTAAATTAAAATTCAAACTAGTTGAAACAAACGGCATTATACTAAGAAAGTTAAACTCTATAACATGCTAAAATTTGAACAAAATCGTATGAGCCGTTTTCGAGAAAAAAATTCAACATTTTCAAAATTTTTAATTTTTTGAATAACTTTGTAAATAAAATTTCAAACTAGTTGAAACAAACGGCAATATACTAAGAAAGTTAAACTCTATAACATGCTAAAATTTGAACAAAATCGTATGAGCCGTTTTCGAGAAAAAAATTCAAAATTTTCAAAATTTTTAATTTTTTGAATAACTTTGTAAATTAAAATTCAAACTAGTTGAAACAAACGGCATTATACTAAGAAAATTAAACTCTATTTTATGCTAAAATTTGAACAAAATGTAACGAGCCGTTTTCGAAAAAAAATTTCAAAATTTTTAATTTTTTGAATAACTTTGTAAATAAAATTTCAAACTAGTTGAAACAAACGGCAATATACTAAGAAAGTTAAACTCTATAACATGCTAAAATTTGAACAAAATCGTATGAGCCGTTTTCGAGAAAAAAATTCAAAATTTTCAAAATTTTTAATTTTTTGAATAACTTTGTAAATAAAATTTCAAACTAGTTGAAACAAACGGCAATATACTAAGAAAGTTAAACTCTATAACATGCTAAAATTTGAACAAAATCGTATGAGCCGTTTTCGAGAAAAAAATTCAAAATTTTCAAAATTTTTAATTTTTTGAATAACTTTGTAAATAAAATTTCAAACTAGTTGAAACAAACGGCAATATACTAAGAAAGTTAAACTCTATAACATGCTAAAATTTGAACAAAATCGTATGAGCCGTTTTCGAGAAAAAAATTCAAAATTTTCAAAATTTTTAATTTTTTGAATAACTTTGTAAATTAAAATTCAAACTAGTTAAAACAAACAGCATTATACTAAGAAAATTAAACTCTATTTTATGCTAAAATTTGAACAAAATGTAACGAGCCGTTTTCGAAAAAAATTTTCAAAATTTTTAATTTTTTGAATAACTTTGTAAATTAAAATTCAAACTAGTTGAAACAAACAGCATTATACTAAGAAAGTTAAACTCTATAACATGCTAAAATTTGAACAAAATGTAACGAGCCGTTTTCGAAAAAAAATTTTAAAATTTTTAATTTTTTGAATAACTTTGTAAATTAAAATTCAAACTAGTTGAAACAAACGGCATTATACTAAGAAAGTTAAACTCTATAACATGCTAAAATTTGAACAAAATCGTATGAGCCGTTTTCGAGAAAAAAATTCAACATTTTCAAAATTTTTAATTTTTTGAATAACTTTGTAAATAAAATTTCAAACTAGTTGAAACAAACGGCATTATACTAAGAAAGTTAAACTCTATAACATGCTAAAATTTGAACAAAATCGTATGAGCCGTTTTCGAGAAAAAAATTCAACATTTTCAAAATTTTTAATTTTTTGAATAACTTTGTAAATAAAATTTCAAACTAGTTGAAACAAACGGCAATATACTAAGAAAGTTAAACTCTATAACATGCTAAAATTTGAACAAAATCGTATGAGCCGTTTTCGAGAAAAAAATTCAAAATTTTCAAAATTTTTAATTTTTTGAATAACTTTGTAAATTAAAATTCAAACTAGTTGAAACAAACGGCATTATACTAAGAAAATTAAACTCTATTTTATGCTAAAATTTGAACAAAATGTAACGAGCCGTTTTCGAAAAAAAATTTCAAAATTTTTAATTTTTTGAATAACTTTGTAAATAAAATTTCAAACTAGTTGAAACAAACGGCAATATACTAAGAAAGTTAAACTCTATAACATGCTAAAATTTGAACAAAATCGTATGAGCCGTTTTCGAGAAAAAAATTCAAAATTTTCAAAATTTTTAATTTTTTGAATAACTTTGTAAATTAAAATTCAAACTAGTTGAAACAAACGGCATTATACTAAGAAAATTAAACTCTATTTTATGCTAAAATTTGAACAAAATGTAACGAGCCGTTTTCGAAAAAAATTTTCAAAATTTTTAATTTTTTGAATAACTTTGTAAATAAAATTTCAAACTAGTTGAAACAAACGGCAATATACTAAGAAAGTTAAACTCTATAACATGCTAAAATTTAAACAAAATCGTATGAGCCGTTTTCGAGAAAAAAATTCAAAATTTTCAAAATTTTTAATTTTTTGAATAACTTTGTAAATTAAAATTCAAACTAGTTAAAACAAACAGCATTATACTAAGAAAATTAAACTCTATTTTATGCTAAAATTTGAACAAAATGTAACGAGCCGTTTTCGAAAAAAATTTTCAAAATTTTTAATTTTTTGAATAACTTTGTAAATTAAAATTCAAACTAGTTGAAACAAACAGCATTATACTAAGAAAGTTAAACTCTATAACATGCTAAAATTTGAACAAAATGTAACGAGCCGTTTTCAAAAAAAAATTTTAAAATTTTTAATTTTTTGAATAACTTTGTAAATTAAAATTCAAACTAGTTGAAACAAACGGCATTATACTAAGAAAGTTAAACTCTATAACATGCTAAAATTTGAACAAAATCGTATGAGCCGTTTTCGAGAAAAAAATTCAACATTTTCAAAATTTTTAATTTTTTGAATAACTTTGTAAATAAAATTTCAAACTAGTTGAAACAAACGGCAATATACTAAGAAAGTTAAACTCTATAACATGCTAAAATTTGAACAAAATCGTATGAGCCGTTTTCGAGAAAAAAATTCAAAATTTTCAAAATTTTTAATTTTTTGAATAACTTTGTAAATTAAAATTCAAACTAGTTGAAACAAACGGCATTATACTAAGAAAATTAAACTCTATTTTATGCTAAAATTTGAACAAAATGTAACGAGCCGTTTTCGAAAAAAAATTTCAAAATTTTTAATTTTTTGAATAACTTTGTAAATAAAATTTCAAACTAGTTGAAACAAACGGCAATATACTAAGAAAGTTAAACTCTATAACATGCTAAAATTTGAACAAAATCGTATGAGCCGTTTTCGAGAAAAAAATTCAAAATTTTCAAAATTTTTAATTTTTTGAATAACTTTGTAAATAAAATTTCAAACTAGTTGAAACAAACGGCAATATACTAAGAAAGTTAAACTCTATAACATGCTAAAATTTGAACAAAATCGTATGAGCCGTTTTCGAGAAAAAAATTCAAAATTTTCAAAATTTTTAATTTTTTGAATAACTTTGTAAATAAAATTTCAAACTAGTTGAAACAAACGGCAATATACTAAGAAAGTTAAACTCTATAACATGCTAAAATTTGAACAAAATCGTATGAGCCGTTTTCGAGAAAAAAATTCAAAATTTTCAAAATTTTTAATTTTTTGAATAACTTTGTAAATTAAAATTCAAACTAGTTAAAACAAACAGCATTATACTAAGAAAATTAAACTCTATTTTATGCTAAAATTTGAACAAAATGTAACGAGCCGTTTTCGAAAAAAATTTTCAAAATTTTTAATTTTTTGAATAACTTTGTAAATTAAAATTCAAACTAGTTGAAACAAACAGCATTATACTAAGAAAGTTAAACTCTATAACATGCTAAAATTTGAACAAAATGTAACGAGCCGTTTTCGAAAAAAAATTTTAAAATTTTTAATTTTTTGAATAACTTTGTAAATTAAAATTCAAACTAGTTGAAACAAACGGCATTATACTAAGAAAGTTAAACTCTATAACATGCTAAAATTTGAACAAAATCGTATGAGCCGTTTTTGAGAAAAAAATTCAAAATTTTCAAAATTTTTAATTTTTTGAATAACTTTGTAAATAAAATTTCAAACTAGTTGAAACAAACGGCAATATACTAAGAAAGTTAAACTCTATAACATGCTAAAATTTGAACAAAATCGTATGAGCCGTTTTCGAGAAAAAAATTCAAAATTTTCAAAATTTTTAATTTTTTGAATAACTTTGTAAATTAAAATTCAAACTAGTTGAAACAAACGGCATTATACTAAGAAAATTAAACTCTATTTTATGCTAAAATTTGAACAAAATGTAACGAGCCGTTTTCGAAAAAAATTTTCAAAATTTTTAATTTTTTGAATAACTTTGTAAATAAAATTTCAAACTAGTTGAAACAAACGGCAATATACTAAGAAAGTTAAACTCTATAACATGCTAAAATTTGAACAAAATCGTATGAGCCGTTTTCGAGAAAAAAATTCAAAATTTTCAAAATTTTTAATTTTTTAAATAACTTTGTAAATTAAAATTCAAACTAGTTAAAACAAACAGCATTATACTAAGAAAATTAAACTCTATTTTATGCTAAAATTTGAACAAAATGTAACGAGCCGTTTTCGAAAAAAATTTTCAAAATTTTTAATTTTTTGAATAACTTTGTAAATTAAAATTCAAACTAGTTGAAACAAACAGCATTATACTAAGAAAGTTAAACTCTATAACATGCTAAAATTTGAACAAAATGTAACGAGCCGTTTTCAAAAAAAAATTTTAAAATTTTTAATTTTTTGAATAACTTTGTAAATTAAAATTCAAACTAGTTGAAACAAACGGCATTATACTAAGAAAGTTAAACTCTATAACATGCTAAAATTTGAACAAAATGTAACGAGCCGTTTTCGAAAAAAAATTTTAAAATTTTTAATTTTTTGAATAACTTTGTAAATTAAAATTCAAACTAGTTGAAACAAACGGCATTATACTAAGAAAGTTAAACTCTATAACATGCTAAAATTTGAACAAAATCGTATGAGCCGTTTTTGAGAAAAAAATTCAAAATTTTCAAAATTTTTAATTTTTTGAATAACTTTGTAAATAAAATTTCAAACTAGTTGAAACAAACGGCAATATACTAAGAAAGTTAAACTCTATAACATGCTAAAATTTGAACAAAATCGTATGAGCCGTTTTCGAGAAAAAAATTCAAAATTTTCAAAATTTTTAATTTTTTGAATAACTTTGTAAATTAAAATTCAAACTAGTTGAAACAAACGGCATTATACTAAGAAAATTAAACTCTATTTTATGCTAAAATTTGAACAAAATGTAACGAGCCGTTTTCGAAAAAAATTTTTAAAATTTTTAATTTTTTGAATAACTTTGTAAATTAAAATTCAAACTAGTTGAAACAAACGGCATTATACTAAGAAAGTTAAACTCTATAACATGCTAAAATTTGAACAAAATCGTATGAGCCGTTTTCGAGAAAAAAATTCAAAATTTTCAAAATTTTTAATTTTTTGAATAACTTTGTAAATAAAATTTCAAACTAGTTGAAACAAACGGCAATATACTAAGAAAGTTAAACTCTATAACATGCTAAAATTTGAACAAAATCGTATGAGCCGTTTTCGAGAAAAAAATTCAAAATTTTCAAAATTTTTAATTTTTTGAATAACTTTGTAAATAAAATTTCAAACTAGTTGAAACAAACGGCAATATACTAAGAAAGTTAAACTCTATAACATGCTAAAATTTGAACAAAATCGTATGAGCCGTTTTCGAGAAAAAAATTCAAAATTTTCAAAATTTTTAATTTTTTGAATAACTTTGTAAATAAAATTTCAAACTAGTTGAAACAAACGGCAATATACTAAGAAAGTTAAACTCTATAACATGCTAAAATTTGAACAAAATCGTATGAGCCGTTTTCGAGAAAAAAATTCAAAATTTTCAAAATTTTTAATTTTTTGAATAACTTTGTAAATTAAAATTCAAACTAGTTGAAACAAACGGCATTATACTAAGAAAATTAAACTCTATTTTATGCTAAAATTTGAACAAAATGTAACGAGCCGTTTTCGAAAAAAATTTTCAAAATTTTTAATTTTTTGAATAACTTTGTAAATTAAAATTCAAACTAGTTGAAACAAACGGCAATATACTAAGAAAGTTAAACTCTATAACATGCTAAAATTTGAACAAAATCGTATGAGCCGTTTTCGAGAAAAAAATTCAAAATTTTCAAAATTTTTAATTTTTTGAATAACTTTGTAAATAAAATTTCAAACTAGTTGAAACAAACGGCAATATACTAAGAAAGTTAAACTCTATAACATGCTAAAATTTGAACAAAATCGTATGAGCCGTTTTCGAGAAAAAAATTCAAAATTTTCAAAATTTTTAATTTTTTGAATAACTTTGTAAATAAAATTTCAAACTAGTTGAAACAAACGGCAATATACTAAGAAAGTTAAACTCTATAACATGCTAAAATTTGAACAAAATCGTATGAGCCGTTTTCGAGAAAAAAATTCAAAATTTTCAAAATTTTTAATTTTTTGAATAACTTTGTAAATAAAATTTCAAACTAGTTGAAACAAACGGCAATATACTAAGAAAGTTAAACTCTATAACATGCTAAAATTTGAACAAAATCGTATGAGCCGTTTTCGAGAAAAAAATTCAAAATTTTCAAAATTTTTAATTTTTTGAATAACTTTGTAAATTAAAATTCAAACTAGTTGAAACAAACGGCATTATACTAAGAAAATTAAACTCTATTTTATGCTAAAATTTGAACAAAATGTAACGAGCCGTTTTCGAAAAAAATTTTCAAAATTTTTAATTTTTTGAATAACTTTGTAAATTAAAATTCAAACTAGTTGAAACAAACGGCATTATACTAAGAAAGTTAAACTCTATAACATGCTAAAATTTGAACAAAATCGTATGAGCCGTTTTCGAGAAAAAAATTCAAAATTTTCAAAATTTTTAATTTTTTGAATAACTTTGTAAATAAAATTTCAAACTAGTTGAAACAAACGGCAATATACTAAGAAAGTTAAACTCTATAACATGCTAAAATTTGAACAAAATCGTATGAGCCGTTTTCGAGAAAAAAATTCAAAATTTTCAAAATTTTTAATTTTTTGAATAACTTTGTAAATAAAATTTCAAACTAGTTGAAACAAACGGCAATATACTAAGAAAGTTAAACTCTATAACATGCTAAAATTTGAACAAAATCGTATGAGCCGTTTTCGAGAAAAAAATTCAAAATTTTCAAAATTTTTAATTTTTTGAATAACTTTGTAAATTAAAATTCAAACTAGTTGAAACAAACGGCATTATACTAAGAAAATTAAACTCTATTTTATGCTAAAATTTGAACAAAATGTAACGAGCCGTTTTCGAAAAAATTTTTTAAAATTTTTAATTTTTTGAATAACTTCGTAAATTAAAATTCAAACTAGTTGAAACAAACGGCATTATACTAAGAAAGTTAAACTCTATAACATGCTAAAATTTGAACAAAATCGTATGAGCCGTTTTCGAAAAAAATTTTCAAAATTTTTAATTTTTTGAATAACTTTGTAAATTAAAATTCAAACTAGTTGAAACAAACGGCATTATACTAAGAAAGTTAAACTCTATAACATGCTAAAATTTGAACAAAATCGTATGAGCCGTTTTCGAGAAAAAAATTCAAAATTTTCAAAATTTTTAATTTTTTGAATAACTTTGTAAATTAAAATTCAAACTAGTTGAAACAAACGGCATTATACTAAGAAAATTAAACTCTATTTTATGCTAAAATTTGAACAAAATGTAACGAGCCGTTTTCGAAAAAATTTTTTAAAATTTTTAATTTTTTGAATAACTTCGTAAATTAAAATTCAAACTAGTTGAAACAAACGGCATTATACTAAGAAAGTTAAACTCTATAACATGCTAAAATTTGAACAAAATCGTATGAGCCGTTTTCGAAAAAAATTTTCAAAATTTTTAATTTTTTGAATAACTTTGTAAATTAAAATTCAAACTAGTTGAAACAAACGGCATTATACTAAGAAAGTTAAACTCTATAACATGCTAAAATTTGAACAAAATCGTATGAGCCGTTTTCGAGAAAAAAATTCAAAATTTTCAAAATTTTTAATTTTTTGAATAACTTTGTAAATAAAATTTCAAACTAGTTGAAACAAACGGCAATATACTAAGAAAGTTAAACTCTATAACATGCTAAAATTTGAACAAAATCGTATGAGCCGTTTTCGAGAAAAAAATTCAAAATTTTCAAAATTTTTAATTTTTTGAATAACTTTGTAAATTAAAATTCAAACTAGTTGAAACAAACGGCATTATACTAAGAAAATTAAACTCTATTTTATGCTAAAATTTGAACAAAATGTAACGAGCCGTTTTCGAAAAAAAATTTTAAAATTTTTAATTTTTTGAATAACTTCGTAAATTAAAATTCAAACTAGTTGAAACAAACGGCATTATACTAAGAAAGTTAAACTCTATAACATGCTAAAATTTGAACAAAATCGTATGAGCCGTTTTCGAAAAAAATTTTCAAAATTTTTAATTTTTTGAATAACTTTGTAAATTAAAATTCAAACTAGTTGAAACAAACGGCATTATACTAAGAAAGTTAAACTCTATAACATGCTAAAATTTGAACAAAATCGTATGAGCCGTTTTCGAGAAAAAAATTCAAAATTTTCAAAATTTTTAATTTTTTGAATAACTTTGTAAATTAAAATTCAAACTAGTTGAAACAAACGGCATTATACTAAGAAAATTAAACTCTATTTTATGCTAAAATTTGAACAAAATGTAACGAGCCGTTTTCGAGAAAAAAATTCAAAATTTTCAAAATTTTTAATTTTTTGAATAACTTTGTAAATAAAATTTCAAACTAGTTGAAACAAACGGCAATATACTAAGAAAGTTAAACTCTATAACATGCTAAAATTTGAACAAAATCGTATGAGCCGTTTTCGAGAAAAAAATTCAAAATTTTCAAAATTTTTAATTTTTTGAATAACTTTGTAAATAAAATTTCAAACTAGTTGAAACAAACGGCAATATACTAAGAAAGTTAAACTCTATAACATGCTAAAATTTGAACAAAATCGTATGAGCCGTTTTCGAGAAAAAAATTCAAAATTTTCAAAATTTTTAATTTTTTGAATAACTTTGTAAATAAAATTTCAAACTAGTTGAAACAAACGGCAATATACTAAGAAAGTTAAACTCTATAACATGCTAAAATTTGAACAAAATCGTATGAGCCGTTTTCGAGAAAAAAATTCAAAATTTTCAAAATTTTTAATTTTTTGAATAACTTTGTAAATTAAAATTCAAACTAGTTGAAACAAACGGCATTATACTAAGAAAATTAAACTCTATTTTATGCTAAAATTTGAACAAAATGTAACGAGCCGTTTTCGAAAAAAATTTTTAAAATTTTTAATTTTTTGAATAACTTCGTAAATTAAAATTCAAACTAGTTGAAACAAACGGCATTATACTAAGAAAGTTAAACTCTATAACATGCTAAAATTTGAACAAAATCGTATGAGCCGTTTTCGAAAAAAATTTTCAAAATTTTTAATTTTTTGAATAACTTTGTAAATTAAAATTCTATTTTATGCTAAAATTTGAACAAAATGTAACGAGCCGTTTTCGAAAAAAATTTTTAAAATTTTTAATTTTTTGAATAACTTCGTAAATTAAAATTCAAACTAGTTGAAACAAACGGCATTATACTAAGAAAGTTAAACTCTATAACATGCTAAAATTTGAACAAAATCGTATGAGCCGTTTTCGAGAAAAAAATTCAAAATTTTCAAAATTTTTAATTTTTTGAATAACTTTGTAAATAAAATTTCAAACTAGTTGAAACAAACGGCAATATACTAAGAAAGTTAAACTCTATAACATGCTAAAATTTGAACAAAATCGTATGAGCCGTTTTCGAGAAAAAAATTCAAAATTTTCAAAATTTTTAATTTTTTGAATAACTTTGTAAATAAAATTTCAAACTAGTTGAAACAAACGGCAATATACTAAGAAAGTTAAACTCTATAACATGCTAAAATTTGAACAAAATCGTATGAGCCGTTTTCGAGAAAAAAATTCAAAATTTTCAAAATTTTTAATTTTTTGAATAACTTTGTAAATTAAAATTCAAACTAGTTGAAACAAACGGCATTATACTAAGAAAATTAAACTCTATTTTATGCTAAAATTTGAACAAAATGTAACGAGCCGTTTTCGAAAAAAATTTTTAAAATTTTTAATTTTTTGAATAACTTCGTAAATTAAAATTCAAACTAGTTGAAACAAACGGCATTATACTAAGAAAGTTAAACTCTATAACATGCTAAAATTTGAACAAAATCGTATGAGCCGTTTTCGAAAAAAATTTTCAAAATTTTTAATTTTTTGAATAACTTTGTAAATTAAAATTCAAACTAGTTGAAACAAACGGCATTATACTAAGAAAGTTAAACTCTATAACATGCTAAAATTTGAACAAAATCGTATGAGCCGTTTTCGAGAAAAAAATTCAAAATTTTCAAAATTTTTAATTTTTTGAATAACTTTGTAAATAAAATTTCAAACTAGTTGAAACAAACGGCAATATACTAAGAAAGTTAAACTCTATAACATGCTAAAATTTGAACAAAATCGTATGAGCCGTTTTCGAGAAAAAAATTCAAAATTTTCAAAATTTTTAATTTTTTGAATAACTTTGTAAATTAAAATTCAAACTAGTTGAAACAAACGGCATTATACTAAGAAAATTAAACTCTATTTTATGCTAAAATTTGAACAAAATGTAACGAGCCGTTTTCGAAAAAAAATTTCAAAATTTTTAATTTTTTGAATAACTTTGTAAATTGAAATTCAAACTAGTTGAAACAAACGGCATTATACTAAGAAAGTTAAACTCTATAACATGCTAAAATTTGAACAAAATCGTATGAGCCGTTTTCGAGAAAAAAATTCAAAATTTTCAAAATTTTTAATTTTTTGAATAACTTTGTAAATAAAATTTCAAACTAGTTGAAACAAACGGCAATATACTAAGAAAGTTAAACTCTATAACATGCTAAAATTTGAACAAAATCGTATGAGCCGTTTTCGAGAAAAAAATTCAAAATTTTCAAAATTTTTAATTTTTTGAATAACTTTGTAAATTAAAATTCAAACTAGTTGAAACAAACGGCATTATACTAAGAAAATTAAACTCTATTTTATGCTAAAATTTGAACAAAATGTAACGAGCCGTTTTCGAAAAAAATTTTTAAAATTTTTAATTTTTTGAATAACTTTGTAAATTAAAATTCAAACTAGTTGAAACAAACGGCATTATACTAAGAAAGTTAAACTCTATAACATGCTAAAATTTGAACAAAATCGTATGAGCCGTTTTCGAGAAAAAAATTCAAAATTTTCAAAATTTTTAATTTTTTGAATAACTTTGTAAATTAAAATTCAAACTAGTTGAAACAAACAACATTATACTAAGAAAATTAAACTCTATTTTATGCTAAAATTTGAACAAAATGTAACGAGCCGTTTTCGAAAAAAATTTTTAAAATTTTTAATTTTTTGAATAACTTTGTAAATTAAAATTCAAACTAGTTAAAACAAACGGCATTATACTAAGAAAGTTAAACTCTATAACATGCTAAAATTTGAACAAAATCGTATGAGCCGTTTTCGAGAAAAAAATTCAAAATTTTCAAAATTTTTAATTTTTTGAATAACTTTGTAAATAAAATTTCAAACTAGTTGAAACAAACGGCAATATACTAAGAAAGTTAAACTCTATAACATGCTAAAATTTGAACAAAATCGTATGAGCCGTTTTCGAGAAAAAAATTCAAAATTTTCAAAATTTTTAATTTTTTGAATAACTTTGTAAATAAAATTTCAAACTAGTTGAAACAAACGGCAATATACTAAGAAAGTTAAACTCTATAACATGCTAAAATTTGAACAAAATCGTATGAGCCGTTTTCGAGAAAAAAATTCAAAATTTTCAAAATTTTTAATTTTTTGAATAACTTTGTAAATAAAATTTCAAACTAGTTGAAACAAACGGCAATATACTAAGAAAGTTAAACTCTATAACATGCTAAAATTTGAACAAAATCGTATGAGCCGTTTTCGAGAAAAAAATTCAAAATTTTCAAAATTTTTAATTTTTTGAATAACTTTGTAAATAAAATTTCAAACTAGTTGAAACAAACGGCAATATACTAAGAAAGTTAAACTCTATAACATGCTAAAATTTGAACAAAATCGTATGAGCCGTTTTCGAGAAAAAAATTCAAAATTTTCAAAATTTTTAATTTTTTGAATAACTTTGTAAATAAAATTTCAAACTAGTTGAAACAAACGGCAATATACTAAGAAAGTTAAACTCTATAACATGCTAAAATTTGAACAAAATCGTATGAGCCGTTTTCGAGAAAAAAATTCAAAATTTTCAAAATTTTTAATTTTTTGAATAACTTTGTAAATTAAAATTCAAACTAGTTGAAACAAACGGCATTATACTAAGAAAATTAAACTCTATTTTATGCTAAAATTTGAACAAAATGTAACGAGCCGTTTTCGAAAAAAATTTTTAAAATTTTTAATTTTTTGAATAACTTCGTAAATTAAAATTCAAACTAGTTGAAACAAACGGCATTATACTAAGAAAGTTAAACTCTATAACATGCTAAAATTTGAACAAAATCGTATGAGCCGTTTTCGAGAAAAAAATTCAAAATTTTCAAAATTTTTAATTTTTTGAATAACTTTGTAAATAAAATTTCAAACTAGTTGAAACAAACGGCAATATACTAAGAAAGTTAAACTCTATAACATGCTAAAATTTGAACAAAATGTAACGAGCCGTTTTCGAAAAAAAATTTCAAAATTTTGATAATTTTTAATTTTTCGAATAACTTTGTAAATAAAATTTCAAACTAGTTGAAACAAACGGCATTATACTAAGAAAGTTAAACTCTATAACATGCTAAAATTTGAACAAAATCGTATGAGCCGTTTTCGAGAAAAAAATTCAAAATTTTCAAAATTTTTAATTTTTTGAATAACTTTGTAAATAAAATTTCAAACTAGTTGAAACAAACGGCAATATACTAAGAAAGTTAAACTCTATAACATGCTAAAATTTGAACAAAATCGTATGAGCCGTTTTCGAGAAAAAAATTCAAAATTTTCAAAATTTTTAATTTTTTGAATAACTTTGTAAATAAAATTTCAAACTAGTTGAAACAAACGGCAATATACTAAGAAAGTTAAACTCTATAACATGCTAAAATTTGAACAAAATCGTATGAGCCGTTTTCGAGAAAAAAATTCAAAATTTTCAAAATTTTTAATTTTTTGAATAACTTTGTAAATTAAAATTCAAACTAGTTGAAACAAACGGCATTATACTAAGAAAATTAAACTCTATTTTATGCTAAAATTTGAACAAAATGTAACGAGCCGTTTTCGAAAAAATTTTTTAAAATTTTTAATTTTTTGAATAACTTCGTAAATTAAAATTCAAACTAGTTGAAACAAACGGCATTATACTAAGAAAGTTAAACTCTATAACATGCTAAAATTTGAACAAAATCGTATGAGCCGTTTTCGAAAAAAATTTTCAAAATTTTTAATTTTTTGAATAACTTTGTAAATTAAAATTCAAACTAGTTGAAACAAACGGCATTATACTAAGAAAGTTAAACTCTATAACATGCTAAAATTTGAACAAAATCGTATGAGCCGTTTTCGAGAAAAAAATTCAAAATTTTCAAAATTTTTAATTTTTTGAATAACTTTGTAAATAAAATTTCAAACTAGTTGAAACAAACGGCAATATACTAAGAAAGTTAAACTCTATAACATGCTAAAATTTGAACAAAATCGTATGAGCCGTTTTCGAGAAAAAAATTCAAAATTTTCAAAATTTTTAATTTTTTGAATAACTTTGTAAATTAAAATTCAAACTAGTTGAAACAAACGGCATTATACTAAGAAAATTAAACTCTATTTTATGCTAAAATTTGAACAAAATGTAACGAGCCGTTTTCGAAAAAAATTTTTAAAATTTTTAATTTTTTGAATAACTTCGTAAATTAAAATTCAAACTAGTTGAAACAAACGGCATTATACTAAGAAAGTTAAACTCTATAACATGCTAAAATTTGAACAAAATCGTATGAGCCGTTTTCGAGAAAAAAATTCAAAATTTTCAAAATTTTTAATTTTTTGAATAACTTTGTAAATAAAATTTCAAACTAGTTGAAACAAACGGCAATATACTAAGAAAGTTAAACTCTATAACATGCTAAAATTTGAACAAAATGTAACGAGCCGTTTTCGAAAAAAAATTTCAAAATTTTGATAATTTTTAATTTTTCGAATAACTTTGTAAATAAAATTTCAAACTAGTTGAAACAAACGGCATTATACTAAGAAAGTTAAACTCTATAACATGCTAAAATTTGAACAAAATCGTATGAGCCGTTTTCGAGAAAAAAATTCAAAATTTTCAAAATTTTTAATTTTTTGAATAACTTTGTAAATAAAATTTCAAACTAGTTGAAACAAACGGCAATATACTAAGAAAGTTAAACTCTATAACATGCTAAAATTTGAACAAAATCGTATGAGCCGTTTTCGAGAAAAAAATTCAAAATTTTCAAAATTTTTAATTTTTTGAATAACTTTGTAAATAAAATTTCAAACTAGTTGAAACAAACGGCAATATACTAAGAAAGTTAAACTCTATAACATGCTAAAATTTGAACAAAATCGTATGAGCCGTTTTCGAGAAAAAAATTCAAAATTTTCAAAATTTTTAATTTTTTGAATAACTTTGTAAATTAAAATTCAAACTAGTTGAAACAAACGGCATTATACTAAGAAAATTAAACTCTATTTTATGCTAAAATTTGAACAAAATGTAACGAGCCGTTTTCGAAAAAATTTTTTAAAATTTTTAATTTTTTGAATAACTTCGTAAATTAAAATTCAAACTAGTTGAAACAAACGGCATTATACTAAGAAAGTTAAACTCTATAACATGCTAAAATTTGAACAAAATCGTATGAGCCGTTTTCGAAAAAAATTTTCAAAATTTTTAATTTTTTGAATAACTTTGTAAATTAAAATTCAAACTAGTTGAAACAAACGGCATTATACTAAGAAAGTTAAACTCTATAACATGCTAAAATTTGAACAAAATCGTATGAGCCGTTTTCGAGAAAAAAATTCAAAATTTTCAAAATTTTTAATTTTTTGAATAACTTTGTAAATAAAATTTCAAACTAGTTGAAACAAACGGCAATATACTAAGAAAGTTAAACTCTATAACATGCTAAAATTTGAACAAAATCGTATGAGCCGTTTTCGAGAAAAAAATTCAAAATTTTCAAAATTTTTAATTTTTTGAATAACTTTGTAAATTAAAATTCAAACTAGTTAAAACAAACGGCATTATACTAAGAAAATTAAACTCTATTTTATGCTAAAATTTGAACAAAATGTAACGAGCCGTTTTCGAAAAAAAATTTCAAAATTTTTAATTTTTTGAATAACTTTGTAAATTAAAATTCAAACTAGTTGAAACAAACGGCATTATACTAAGAAAATTAAACTCTATTTTATGCTAAAATTTGAACAAAATGTAACGAGCCGTTTTCGAAAAAAATTTTTAAAATTTTTAATTTTTTGAATAACTTTGTAAATTAAAATTCAAACTAGTTGAAACAAACGGCATTATACTAAGAAAGTTAAACTCTATAACATGCTAAAATTTGAACAAAATCGTATGAGCCGTTTTCGAGAAAAAAATTCAAAATTTTCAAAATTTTTAATTTTTTGAATAACTTTGTAAATAAAATTTCAAACTAGTTGAAACAAACGGCAATATACTAAGAAAGTTAAACTCTATAACATGCTAAAATTTGAACAAAATCGTATGAGCCGTTTTCGAGAAAAAAATTCAAAATTTTCAAAATTTTTAATTTTTTGAATAACTTTGTAAATAAAATTTCAAACTAGTTGAAACAAACGGCAATATACTAAGAAAGTTAAACTCTATAACATGCTAAAATTTGAACAAAATCGTATGAGCCGTTTTCGAGAAAAAAATTCAAAATTTTCAAAATTTTTAATTTTTTGAATAACTTTGTAAATAAAATTTCAAACTAGTTGAAACAAACGGCAATATACTAAGAAAGTTAAACTCTATAACATGCTAAAATTTGAACAAAATCGTATGAGCCGTTTTCGAGAAAAAAATTCAAAATTTTCAAAATTTTTAATTTTTTGAATAACTTTGTAAATTAAAATTCAAACTAGTTGAAACAAACGGCATTATACTAAGGAAATTAAACTCTATTTTATGCTAAAATTTGAACAAAATGTAACGAGCCGTTTTCGAAAAAAATTTTTAAAATTTTTAATTTTTTGAATAACTTCGTAAATTAAAATTCAAACTAGTTGAAACAAACGGCATTATACTAAGAAAGTTAAACTCTATAACATGCTAAAATTTGAACAAAATCGTATGAGCCGTTTTCGAAAAAAATTTTCAAAATTTTTAATTTTTTGAATAACTTTGTAAATTAAAATTCAAACTAGTTGAAACAAACGGCATTATACTAAGAAAGTTAAACTCTATAACATGCTAAAATTTGAACAAAATCGTATGAGCCGTTTTCGAGAAAAAAATTCAAAATTTTCAAAATTTTTAATTTTTTGAATAACTTTGTAAATAAAATTTCAAACTAGTTGAAACAAACGGCAATATACTAAGAAAGTTAAACTCTATAACATGCTAAAATTTGAACAAAATCGTATGAGCCGTTTTCGAGAAAAAAATTCAAAATTTTCAAAATTTTTAATTTTTTGAATAACTTTGTAAATAAAATTTCAAACTAGTTGAAACAAACGGCAATATACTAAGAAAGTTAAACTCTATAACATGCTAAAATTTGAACAAAATCGTATGAGCCGTTTTCGAGAAAAAAATTCAAAATTTTCAAAATTTTTAATTTTTTGAATAACTTTGTAAATAAAATTTCAAACTAGTTGAAACAAACGGCAATATACTAAGAAAGTTAAACTCTATAACATGCTAAAATTTGAACAAAATCGTATGAGCCGTTTTCGAGAAAAAAATTCAAAATTTTCAAAATTTTTAATTTTTTGAATAACTTTGTAAATTAAAATTCAAACTAGTTGAAACAAACGGCATTATACTAAGAAAATTAAACTCTATTTTATGCTAAAATTTGAACAAAATGTAACGAGCCGTTTTCGAAAAAAATTTTTAAAATTTTTAATTTTTTGAATAACTTCGTAAATTAAAATTCAAACTAGTTGAAACAAACGGCATTATACTAAGAAAGTTAAACTCTATAACATGCTAAAATTTGAACAAAATCGTATGAGCCGTTTTCGAGAAAAAAATTCAAAATTTTCAAAATTTTTAATTTTTTGAATAACTTTGTAAATTAAAATTCAAACTAGTTGAAACAAACGGCATTATACTAAAAAAGTTAAACTCTATAACATGCTAAAATTTGAACAAAATCGTATGAGCCGTTTTCGAGAAAAAAATTCAAAATTTTCAAAATTTTTAATTTTTTGAATAACTTTGTAAATAAAATTTCAAACTAGTTGAAACAAACGGCAATATACTAAGAAAGTTAAACTCTATAACATGCTAAAATTTGAACAAAATCGTATGAGCCGTTTTCGAGAAAAAAATTCAAAATTTTCAAAATTTTTAATTTTTTGAATAACTTTGTAAATTAAAATTCAAACTAGTTGAAACAAACGGCATTATACTAAGAAAATTAAACTCTATTTTATGCTAAAATTTGAACAAAATGTAACGAGCCGTTTTCGAAAAAAAATTTCAAAATTTTTAATTTTTTGAATAACTTTGTAAATTAAAATTCAAACTAGTTGAAACAAACGGCATTATACTAAGAAAGTTAAACTCTATAACATGCTAAAATTTGAACAAATTCGTATGAGCCGTTTTCGAGAAAAAAATTCAAAATTTTCAAAATTTTTAATTTTTTGAATAACTTTGTAAATAAAATTTCAAACTAGTTGAAACAAACGGCATTATACTAAGAAAGTTAAACTCTATAACATGCTAAAATTTGAACAAAATCGTATGAGCCGTTTTCGAGAAAAAAATTCAAAATTTTCAAAATTTTTAATTTTTTGAATAACTTTGTAAATTAAAATTCAAACTAGTTGAAACAAACGGCATTATACTAAGAAAGTTAAACTCTATAACATGCTAAAATTTGAACAAAATCGTATGAGCCGTTTTCGAGAAAAAAATTCAAAATTTTCAAAATTTTTAATTTTTTGAATAACTTTGTAAATAAAATTTCAAACTAGTTGAAACAAACGGCAATATACTAAGAAAGTTAAACTCTATAACATGCTAAAATTTGAACAAAATCGTATGAGCCGTTTTCGAGAAAAAAATTCAAAATTTTCAAAATTTTTAATTTTTTGAATAACTTTGTAAATAAAATTTCAAACTAGTTGAAACAAACGGCAATATACTAAGAAAGTTAAACTCTATAACATGCTAAAATTTGAACAAAATCGTATGAGCCGTTTTCGAGAAAAAAATTCAAAATTTTCAAAATTTTTAATTTTTTGAATAACTTTGTAAATAAAATTTCAAACTAGTTGAAACAAACGGCAATATACTAAGAAAGTTAAACTCTATAACATGCTAAAATTTGAACAAAATCGTATGAGCCGTTTTCGAGAAAAAAATTCAAAATTTTCAAAATTTTTAATTTTTTGAATAACTTTGTAAATAAAATTTCAAACTAGTTGAAACAAACGGCAATATACTAAGAAAGTTAAACTCTATAACATGCTAAAATTTGAACAAAATCGTATGAGCCGTTTTCGAGAAAAAAATTCAAAATTTTCAAAATTTTTAATTTTTTGAATAACTTTGTAAATTAAAATTCAAACTAGTTGAAACAAACGGCATTATACTAAGAAAATTAAACTCTATTTTATGCTAAAATTTGAACAAAATGTAACGAGCCGTTTTCGAAAAAAATTTTTAAAATTTTTAATTTTTTGAATAACTTCGTAAATTAAAATTCAAACTAGTTGAAACAAACGGCATTATACTAAGAAAGTTAAACTCTATAACATGCTAAAATTTGAACAAAATCGTATGAGCCGTTTTCGAGAAAAAAATTCAAAATTTTCAAAATTTTTAATTTTTTGAATAACTTTGTAAATTAAAATTCAAACTAGTTGAAACAAACGGCATTATACTAAAAAAGTTAAACTCTATAACATGCTAAAATTTGAACAAAATCGTATGAGCCGTTTTCGAGAAAAAAATTCAAAATTTTCAAAATTTTTAATTTTTTGAATAACTTTGTAAATAAAATTTCAAACTAGTTGAAACAAACGGCAATATACTAAGAAAGTTAAACTCTATAACATGCTAAAATTTGAACAAAATCGTATGAGCCGTTTTCGAGAAAAAAATTCAAAATTTTCAAAATTTTTAATTTTTTGAATAACTTTGTAAATTAAAATTCAAACTAGTTGAAACAAACGGCATTATACTAAGAAAATTAAACTCTATTTTATGCTAAAATTTGAACAAAATGTAACGAGCCGTTTTCGAAAAAAAATTTCAAAATTTTTAATTTTTTGAATAACTTTGTAAATTAAAATTCAAACTAGTTGAAACAAACGGCATTATACTAAGAAAGTTAAACTCTATAACATGCTAAAATTTGAACAAATTCGTATGAGCCGTTTTCGAGAAAAAAATTCAAAATTTTCAAAATTTTTAATTTTTTGAATAACTTTGTAAATAAAATTTCAAACTAGTTGAAACAAACGGCATTATACTAAGAAAGTTAAACTCTATAACATGCTAAAATTTGAACAAAATCGTATGAGCCGTTTTCGAGAAAAAAATTCAAAATTTTCAAAATTTTTAATTTTTTGAATAACTTTGTAAATTAAAATTCAAACTAGTTGAAACAAACGGCATTATACTAAGAAAGTTAAACTCTATAACATGCTAAAATTTGAACAAAATCGTATGAGCCGTTTTCGAGAAAAAAATTCAAAATTTTCAAAATTTTTAATTTTTTGAATAACTTTGTAAATAAAATTTCAAACTAGTTGAAACAAACGGCAATATACTAAGAAAGTTAAACTCTATAACATGCTAAAATTTGAACAAAATCGTATGAGCCGTTTTCGAGAAAAAAATTCAAAATTTTCAAAATTTTTAATTTTTTGAATAACTTTGTAAATTAAAATTCAAACTAGTTGAAACAAACGGCATTATACTAAGAAAATTAAACTCTATTTTATGCTAAAATTTGAACAAAATGTAACGAGCCGTTTTCGAAAAAAAATTTCAAAATTTTTAATTTTTTGAATAACTTTGTAAATTAAAATTCAAACTAGTTGAAACAAACGGCATTATACTAAGAAAGTTAAACTCTATAACATGCTAAAATTTGAACAAATTCGTATGAGCCGTTTTCGAGAAAAAAATTCAAAATTTTCAAAATTTTTAATTTTTTGAATAACTTTGTAAATAAAATTTCAAACTAGTTGAAACAAACGGCAATATACTAAGAAAGTTAAACTCTATAACATGCTAAAATTTGAACAAAATCGTATGAGCCGTTTTCGAGAAAAAAATTCAAAATTTTCAAAATTTTTAATTTTTTGAATAACTTTGTAAATTAAAATTCAAACTAGTTGAAACAAACGGCATTATACTAAGAAAATTAAACTCTATTTTATGCTAAAATTTGAACAAAATGTAACGAGCCGTTTTCGAAAAAAATTTTTAAAATTTTTAATTTTTTGAATAACTTTGTAAATTAAAATTCAAACTAGTTGAAACAAACGGCATTATACTAAGAAAGTTAAACTCTATAACATGCTAAAATTTGAACAAAATCGTATGAGCCGTTTTCGAGAAAAAAATTCAAAATTTTCAAAATTTTTAATTTTTTGAATAACTTTGTAAATAAAATTTCAAACTAGTTGAAACAAACGGCAATATACTAAGAAAGTTAAACTCTATAACATGCTAAAATTTGAACAAAATCGTATGAGCCGTTTTCGAGAAAAAAATTCAAAATTTTCAAAATTTTTAATTTTTTGAATAACTTTGTAAATAAAATTTCAAACTAGTTGAAACAAACGGCAATATACTAAGAAAGTTAAACTCTATAACATGCTAAAATTTGAACAAAATCGTATGAGCCGTTTTCGAGAAAAAAATTCAAAATTTTCAAAATTTTTAATTTTTTGAATAACTTTGTAAATTAAAATTCAAACTAGTTGAAACAAACGGCATTATACTAAGAAAATTAAACTCTATTTTATGCTAAAATTTGAACAAAATGTAACGAGCCGTTTTCGAAAAAAATTTTTAAAATTTTTAATTTTTTGAATAACTTCGTAAATTAAAATTCAAACTAGTTGAAACAAACGGCATTATACTAAGAAAGTTAAACTCTATAACATGCTAAAATTTGAACAAAATCGTATGAGCCGTTTTCGAAAAAAATTTTCAAAATTTTTAATTTTTTGAATAACTTTGTAAATTAAAATTCTATTTTATGCTAAAATTTGAACAAAATGTAACGAGCCGTTTTCGAAAAAAATTTTTAAAATTTTTAATTTTTTGAATAACTTCGTAAATTAAAATTCAAACTAGTTGAAACAAACGGCATTATACTAAGAAAGTTAAACTCTATAACATGCTAAAATTTGAACAAAATCGTATGAGCCGTTTTCGAGAAAAAAATTCAAAATTTTCAAAATTTTTAATTTTTTGAATAACTTTGTAAATAAAATTTCAAACTAGTTGAAACAAACGGCAATATACTAAGAAAGTTAAACTCTATAACATGCTAAAATTTGAACAAAATCGTATGAGCCGTTTTCGAGAAAAAAATTCAAAATTTTCAAAATTTTTAATTTTTTGAATAACTTTGTAAATAAAATTTCAAACTAGTTGAAACAAACGGCAATATACTAAGAAAGTTAAACTCTATAACATGCTAAAATTTGAACAAAATCGTATGAGCCGTTTTCGAGAAAAAAATTCAAAATTTTCAAAATTTTTAATTTTTTGAATAACTTTGTAAATTAAAATTCAAACTAGTTGAAACAAACGGCATTATACTAAGAAAATTAAACTCTATTTTATGCTAAAATTTGAACAAAATGTAACGAGCCGTTTTCGAAAAAAATTTTTAAAATTTTTAATTTTTTGAATAACTTCGTAAATTAAAATTCAAACTAGTTGAAACAAACGGCATTATACTAAGAAAGTTAAACTCTATAACATGCTAAAATTTGAACAAAATCGTATGAGCCGTTTTCGAAAAAAATTTTCAAAATTTTTAATTTTTTGAATAACTTTGTAAATTAAAATTCAAACTAGTTGAAACAAACGGCATTATACTAAGAAAGTTAAACTCTATAACATGCTAAAATTTGAACAAAATCGTATGAGCCGTTTTCGAGAAAAAAATTCAAAATTTTCAAAATTTTTAATTTTTTGAATAACTTTGTAAATAAAATTTCAAACTAGTTGAAACAAACGGCAATATACTAAGAAAGTTAAACTCTATAACATGCTAAAATTTGAACAAAATCGTATGAGCCGTTTTCGAGAAAAAAATTCAAAATTTTCAAAATTTTTAATTTTTTGAATAACTTTGTAAATTAAAATTCAAACTAGTTGAAACAAACGGCATTATACTAAGAAAATTAAACTCTATTTTATGCTAAAATTTGAACAAAATGTAACGAGCCGTTTTCGAAAAAAATTTTTAAAATTTTTAATTTTTTGAATAACTTCGTAAATTAAAATTCAAACTAGTTGAAACAAACGGCATTATACTAAGAAAGTTAAACTCTATAACATGCTAAAATTTGAACAAAATCGTATGAGCCGTTTTCGAAAAAAATTTTCAAAATTTTTAATTTTTTGAATAACTTTGTAAATTAAAATTCTATTTTATGCTAAAATTTGAACAAAATGTAACGAGCCGTTTTCGAAAAAAATTTTTAAAATTTTTAATTTTTTGAATAACTTCGTAAATTAAAATTCAAACTAGTTGAAACAAACGGCATTATACTAAGAAAGTTAAACTCTATAACATGCTAAAATTTGAACAAAATCGTATGAGCCGTTTTCGAGAAAAAAATTCAAAATTTTCAAAATTTTTAATTTTTTGAATAACTTTGTAAATAAAATTTCAAACTAGTTGAAACAAACGGCAATATACTAAGAAAGTTAAACTCTATAACATGCTAAAATTTGAACAAAATCGTATGAGCCGTTTTCGAGAAAAAAATTCAAAATTTTCAAAATTTTTAATTTTTTGAATAACTTTGTAAATAAAATTTCAAACTAGTTGAAACAAACGGCAATATACTAAGAAAGTTAAACTCTATAACATGCTAAAATTTGAACAAAATCGTATGAGCCGTTTTCGAGAAAAAAATTCAAAATTTTCAAAATTTTTAATTTTTTGAATAACTTTGTAAATTAAAATTCAAACTAGTTGAAACAAACGGCATTATACTAAGAAAATTAAACTCTATTTTATGCTAAAATTTGAACAAAATGTAACGAGCCGTTTTCGAAAAAAATTTTTAAAATTTTTAATTTTTTGAATAACTTCGTAAATTAAAATTCAAACTAGTTGAAACAAACGGCATTATACTAAGAAAGTTAAACTCTATAACATGCTAAAATTTGAACAAAATCGTATGAGCCGTTTTCGAAAAAAATTTTCAAAATTTTTAATTTTTTGAATAACTTTGTAAATTAAAATTCAAACTAGTTGAAACAAACGGCATTATACTAAGAAAGTTAAACTCTATAACATGCTAAAATTTGAACAAAATCGTATGAGCCGTTTTCGAGAAAAAAATTCAAAATTTTCAAAATTTTTAATTTTTTGAATAACTTTGTAAATAAAATTTCAAACTAGTTGAAACAAACGGCAATATACTAAGAAAGTTAAACTCTATAACATGCTAAAATTTGAACAAAATCGTATGAGCCGTTTTCGAGAAAAAAATTCAAAATTTTCAAAATTTTTAATTTTTTGAATAACTTTGTAAATTAAAATTCAAACTAGTTGAAACAAACGGCATTATACTAAGAAAATTAAACTCTATTTTATGCTAAAATTTGAACAAAATGTAACGAGCCGTTTTCGAAAAAAAATTTCAAAATTTTTAATTTTTTGAATAACTTTGTAAATTGAAATTCAAACTAGTTGAAACAAACGGCATTATACTAAGAAAGTTAAACTCTATAACATGCTAAAATTTGAACAAAATCGTATGAGCCGTTTTCGAGAAAAAAATTCAAAATTTTCAAAATTTTTAATTTTTTGAATAACTTTGTAAATAAAATTTCAAACTAGTTGAAACAAACGGCAATATACTAAGAAAGTTAAACTCTATAACATGCTAAAATTTGAACAAAATCGTATGAGCCGTTTTCGAGAAAAAAATTCAAAATTTTCAAAATTTTTAATTTTTTGAATAACTTTGTAAATTAAAATTCAAACTAGTTGAAACAAACGGCATTATACTAAGAAAATTAAACTCTATTTTATGCTAAAATTTGAACAAAATGTAACGAGCCGTTTTCGAAAAAAATTTTTAAAATTTTTAATTTTTTGAATAACTTTGTAAATTAAAATTCAAACTAGTTGAAACAAACGGCATTATACTAAGAAAGTTAAACTCTATAACATGCTAAAATTTGAACAAAATCGTATGAGCCGTTTTCGAGAAAAAAATTCAAAATTTTCAAAATTTTTAATTTTTTGAATAACTTTGTAAATAAAATTTCAAACTAGTTGAAACAAACGGCAATATACTAAGAAAGTTAAACTCTATTTTATGCTAAAATTTGAACAAAATGTAACGAGCCGTTTTCGAAAAAAATTTTCAAAATTTTTAATTTTTTGAATAACTTTGTAAATTAAAATTCAAACTAGTTGAAACAAACGGCATTATACTAAGAAAGTTAAACTCTATAACATGCTAAAATTTGAACAAAATCGTATGAGCCGTTTTCGAGAAAAAAATTCAAAATTTTCAAAATTTTTAATTTTTTGAATAACTTTGTAAATTAAAATTCAAACTAGTTGAAACAAACAACATTATACTAAGAAAATTAAACTCTATTTTATGCTAAAATTTGAACAAAATGTAACGAGCCGTTTTCGAAAAAAAATTTTAAAATTTTTAATTTTTTGAATAACTTTGTAAATTAAAATTCAAACTAGTTGAAACAAACGGCATTATACTAAGAAAATTAAACTCTATTTTATGCTAAAATTTGAACAAAATGTAACGAGCCGTTTTCGAAAAAAATTTTTAAAATTTTTAATTTTTTGAATAACTTCGTAAATTAAAATTCAAACTAGTTGAAACAAACGGCATTATACTAAGAAAGTTAAACTCTATAACATGCTAAAATTTGAACAAAATCGTATGAGCCGTTTTCAAAAAAAATTTTCAAAATTTTTAATTTTTTGAATAACTTTGTAAATTAAAATTCAAACTAGTTGAAACAAACGGCATTATACTAAGAAAGTTAAACTCTATAACATGCTAAAATTTGAACAAAATCGTATGAGCCGTTTTCGAGAAAAAAATTCAAAATTTTCAAAATTTTTAATTTTTTGAATAACTTTGTAAATAAAATTTCAAACTAGTTGAAACAAACGGCAATATACTAAGAAAGTTAAACTCTATAACATGCTAAAATTTGAACAAAATCGTATGAGCCGTTTTCGAGAAAAAAATTCAAAATTTTCAAAATTTTTAATTTTTTGAATAACTTTGTAAATAAAATTTCAAACTAGTTGAAACAAACGGCAATATACTAAGAAAGTTAAACTCTATAACATGCTAAAATTTGAACAAAATCGTATGAGCCGTTTTCGAGAAAAAAATTCAAAATTTTCAAAATTTTTAATTTTTTGAATAACTTTGTAAATAAAATTTCAAACTAGTTGAAACAAACGGCAATATACTAAGAAAGTTAAACTCTATAACATGCTAAAATTTGAACAAAATCGTATGAGCCGTTTTCGAGAAAAAAATTCAAAATTTTCAAAATTTTTAATTTTTTGAATAACTTTGTAAATTAAAATTCAAACTAGTTGAAACAAACGGCATTATACTAAGAAAATTAAACTCTATTTTATGCTAAAATTTGAACAAAATGTAACGAGCCGTTTTCGAAAAAAATTTTTAAAATTTTTAATTTTTTGAATAACTTTGTAAATTAAAATTCAAACTAGTTGAAACAAACGGCATTATACTAAGAAAGTTAAACTCTATAACATGCTAAAATTTGAACAAAATCGTATGAGCCGTTTTCGAGAAAAAAATTCAAAATTTTCAAAATTTTTAATTTTTTGAATAACTTTGTAAATAAAATTTCAAACTAGTTGAAACAAACGGCAATATACTAAGAAAGTTAAACTCTATAACATGCTAAAATTTGAACAAAATCGTATGAGCCGTTTTCGAGAAAAAAATTCAAAATTTTCAAAATTTTTAATTTTTTGAATAACTTTGTAAATAAAATTTCAAACTAGTTGAAACAAACGGCAATATACTAAGAAAGTTAAACTCTATAACATGCTAAAATTTGAACAAAATCGTATGAGCCGTTTTCGAGAAAAAAATTCAAAATTTTCAAAATTTTTAATTTTTTGAATAACTTTGTAAATAAAATTTCAAACTAGTTGAAACAAACGGCAATATACTAAGAAAGTTAAACTCTATAACATGCTAAAATTTGAACAAAATCGTATGAGCCGTTTTCGAGAAAAAAATTCAAAATTTTCAAAATTTTTAATTTTTTGAATAACTTTGTAAATTAAAATTCAAACTAGTTGAAACAAACGGCATTATACTAAGAAAATTAAACTCTATTTTATGCTAAAATTTGAACAAAATGTAACGAGCCGTTTTCGAAAAAAATTTTTAAAATTTTTAATTTTTTGAATAACTTTGTAAATTAAAATTCAAACTAGTTGAAACAAACGGCATTATACTAAGAAAGTTAAACTCTATAACATGCTAAAATTTGAACAAAATCGTATGAGCCGTTTTCGAGAAAAAAATTCAAAATTTTCAAAATTTTTAATTTTTTGAATAACTTTGTAAATAAAATTTCAAACTAGTTGAAACAAACGGCAATATACTAAGAAAGTTAAACTCTATAACATGCTAAAATTTGAACAAAATCGTATGAGCCGTTTTCGAGAAAAAAATTCAAAATTTTCAAAATTTTTAATTTTTTGAATAACTTTGTAAATAAAATTTCAAACTAGTTGAAACAAACGGCAATATACTAAGAAAGTTAAACTCTATAACATGCTAAAATTTGAACAAAATCGTATGAGCCGTTTTCGAGAAAAAAATTCAAAATTTTCAAAATTTTTAATTTTTTGAATAACTTTGTAAATAAAATTTCAAACTAGTTGAAACAAACGGCAATATACTAAGAAAGTTAAACTCTATAACATGCTAAAATTTGAACAAAATCGTATGAGCCGTTTTCGAGAAAAAAATTCAAAATTTTCAAAATTTTTAATTTTTTGAATAACTTTGTAAATTAAAATTCAAACTAGTTGAAACAAACGGCATTATACTAAGAAAATTAAACTCTATTTTATGCTAAAATTTGAACAAAATGTAACGAGCCGTTTTCGAAAAAAATTTTTAAAATTTTTAATTTTTTGAATAACTTTGTAAATTAAAATTCAAACTAGTTGAAACAAACGGCATTATACTAAGAAAGTTAAACTCTATAACATGCTAAAATTTGAACAAAATCGTATGAGCCGTTTTCGAGAAAAAAATTCAAAATTTTCAAAATTTTTAATTTTTTGAATAACTTTGTAAATAAAATTTCAAACTAGTTGAAACAAACGGCAATATACTAAGAAAGTTAAACTCTATAACATGCTAAAATTTGAACAAAATCGTATGAGCCGTTTTCGAGAAAAAAATTCAAAATTTTCAAAATTTTTAATTTTTTGAATAACTTTGTAAATAAAATTTCAAACTAGTTGAAACAAACGGCAATATACTAAGAAAGTTAAACTCTATAACATGCTAAAATTTGAACAAAATCGTATGAGCCGTTTTCGAGAAAAAAATTCAAAATTTTCAAAATTTTTAATTTTTTGAATAACTTTGTAAATAAAATTTCAAACTAGTTGAAACAAACGGCAATATACTAAGAAAGTTAAACTCTATAACATGCTAAAATTTGAACAAAATCGTATGAGCCGTTTTCGAGAAAAAAATTCAAAATTTTCAAAATTTTTAATTTTTTGAATAACTTTGTAAATTAAAATTCAAACTAGTTGAAACAAACGGCATTATACTAAGAAAATTAAACTCTATTTTATGCTAAAATTTGAACAAAATGTAACGAGCCGTTTTCGAAAAAAATTTTCAAAATTTTTAATTTTTTGAATAACTTTGTAAATTAAAATTTCAAACTAGTTGAAACAAACGGCAATATACTAAGAAAGTTAAACTCTATAACATGCTAAAATTTGAACAAAATCGTATGAGCCGTTTTCGAGAAAAAAATTCAAAATTTTCAAAATTTTTAATTTTTTGAATAACTTTGTAAATAAAATTTCAAACTAGTTGAAACAAACGGCAATATACTAAGAAAGTTAAACTCTATAACATGCTAAAATTTGAACAAAATCGTATGAGCCGTTTTCGAGAAAAAAATTCAAAATTTTCAAAATTTTTAATTTTTTGAATAACTTTGTAAATAAAATTTCAAACTAGTTGAAACAAACGGCAATATACTAAGAAAGTTAAACTCTATAACATGCTAAAATTTGAACAAAATCGTATGAGCCGTTTTCGAGAAAAAAATTCAAAATTTTCAAAATTTTTAATTTTTTGAATAACTTTGTAAATAAAATTTCAAACTAGTTGAAACAAACGGCAATATACTAAGAAAGTTAAACTCTATAACATGCTAAAATTTGAACAAAATCGTATGAGCCGTTTTCGAGAAAAAAATTCAAAATTTTCAAAATTTTTAATTTTTTGAATAACTTTGTAAATTAAAATTCAAACTAGTTGAAACAAACGGCATTATACTAAGAAAATTAAACTCTATTTTATGCTAAAATTTGAACAAAATGTAACGAGCCGTTTTCGAAAAAAATTTTTAAAATTTTTAATTTTTTGAATAACTTTGTAAATTAAAATTCAAACTAGTTGAAACAAACGGCATTATACTAAGAAAGTTAAACTCTATAACATGCTAAAATTTGAACAAAATCGTATGAGCCGTTTTCGAGAAAAAAATTCAAAATTTTCAAAATTTTTAATTTTTTGAATAACTTTGTAAATAAAATTTCAAACTAGTTGAAACAAACGGCAATATACTAAGAAAGTTAAACTCTATAACATGCTAAAATTTGAACAAAATCGTATGAGCCGTTTTCGAGAAAAAAATTCAAAATTTTCAAAATTTTTAATTTTTTGAATAACTTTGTAAATAAAATTTCAAACTAGTTGAAACAAACGGCAATATACTAAGAAAGTTAAACTCTATAACATGCTAAAATTTGAACAAAATCGTATGAGCCGTTTTCGAGAAAAAAATTCAAAATTTTCAAAATTTTTAATTTTTTGAATAACTTTGTAAATAAAATTTCAAACTAGTTGAAACAAACGGCAATATACTAAGAAAGTTAAACTCTATAACATGCTAAAATTTGAACAAAATCGTATGAGCCGTTTTCGAGAAAAAAATTCAAAATTTTCAAAATTTTTAATTTTTTGAATAACTTTGTAAATTAAAATTCAAACTAGTTGAAACAAACGGCATTATACTAAGAAAATTAAACTCTATTTTATGCTAAAATTTGAACAAAATGTAACGAGCCGTTTTCGAAAAAAATTTTTAAAATTTTTAATTTTTTGAATAACTTTGTAAATTAAAATTCAAACTAGTTGAAACAAACGGCATTATACTAAGAAAGTTAAACTCTATAACATGCTAAAATTTGAACAAAATCGTATGAGCCGTTTTCGAGAAAAAAATTCAAAATTTTCAAAATTTTTAATTTTTTGAATAACTTTGTAAATAAAATTTCAAACTAGTTGAAACAAACGGCAATATACTAAGAAAGTTAAACTCTATAACATGCTAAAATTTGAACAAAATCGTATGAGCCGTTTTCGAGAAAAAAATTCAAAATTTTCAAAATTTTTAATTTTTTGAATAACTTTGTAAATAAAATTTCAAACTAGTTGAAACAAACGGCAATATACTAAGAAAGTTAAACTCTATAACATGCTAAAATTTGAACAAAATCGTATGAGCCGTTTTCGAGAAAAAAATTCAAAATTTTCAAAATTTTTAATTTTTTGAATAACTTTGTAAATAAAATTTCAAACTAGTTGAAACAAACGGCAATATACTAAGAAAGTTAAACTCTATAACATGCTAAAATTTGAACAAAATCGTATGAGCCGTTTTCGAGAAAAAAATTCAAAATTTTCAAAATTTTTAATTTTTTGAATAACTTTGTAAATAAAATTTCAAACTAGTTGAAACAAATGGCAATATACTAAGAAAGTTAAACTCTATAACATGCTAAAATTTGAACAAAATCGTATGAGCCGTTTTCGAGAAAAAAATTCAAAATTTTCAAAATTTTTAATTTTTTGAATAACTTTGTAAATAAAATTTCAAACTAGTTGAAACAAACGGCAATATACTAAGAAAGTTAAACTCTATAACATGCTAAAATTTGAACAAAATCGTATGAGCCGTTTTCGAGAAAAAAATTCAAAATTTTCAAAATTTTTAATTTTTTGAATAACTTTGTAAATAAAATTTCAAACTAGTTGAAACAAACGGCAATATACTAAGAAAGTTAAACTCTATAACATGCTAAAATTTGAACAAAATCGTATGAGCCGTTTTCGAGAAAAAAATTCAAAATTTTCAAAATTTTTAATTTTTTGAATAACTTTGTAAATAAAATTTCAAACTAGTTGAAACAAACGGCAATATACTAAGAAAGTTAAACTCTATAACATGCTAAAATTTGAACAAAATCGTATGAGCCGTTTTCGAGAAAAAAATTCAAAATTTTCAAAATTTTTAATTTTTTGAATAACTTTGTAAATTAAAATTCAAACTAGTTGAAACAAACGGCATTATACTAAGAAAATTAAACTCTATTTTATGCTAAAATTTGAACAAAATGTAACGAGCCGTTTTCGAAAAAAATTTTTAAAATTTTTAATTTTTTGAATAACTTTGTAAATTAAAATTCAAACTAGTTGAAACAAACGGCATTATACTAAGAAAGTTAAACTCTATAACATGCTAAAATTTGAACAAAATCGTATGAGCCGTTTTCGAGAAAAAAATTCAAAATTTTCAAAATTTTTAATTTTTTGAATAACTTTGTAAATAAAATTTCAAACTAGTTGAAACAAACGGCAATATACTAAGAAAGTTAAACTCTATAACATGCTAAAATTTGAACAAAATCGTATGAGCCGTTTTCGAGAAAAAAATTCAAAATTTTCAAAATTTTTAATTTTTTGAATAACTTTGTAAATAAAATTTCAAACTAGTTGAAACAAACGGCAATATACTAAGAAAGTTAAACTCTATAACATGCTAAAATTTGAACAAAATCGTATGAGCCGTTTTCGAGAAAAAAATTCAAAATTTTCAAAATTTTTAATTTTTTGAATAACTTTGTAAATAAAATTTCAAACTAGTTGAAACAAACGGCAATATACTAAGAAAGTTAAACTCTATAACATGCTAAAATTTGAACAAAATCGTATGAGCCGTTTTCGAGAAAAAAATTCAAAATTTTCAAAATTTTTAATTTTTTGAATAACTTTGTAAATTAAAATTCAAACTAGTTGAAACAAACGGCATTATACTAAGAAAATTAAACTCTATTTTATGCTAAAATTTGAACAAAATGTAACGAGCCGTTTTCGAAAAAAATTTTTAAAATTTTTAATTTTTTGAATAACTTTGTAAATTAAAATTCAAACTAGTTGAAACAAACGGCATTATACTAAGAAAGTTAAACTCTATAACATGCTAAAATTTGAACAAAATCGTATGAGCCGTTTTCGAGAAAAAAATTCAAAATTTTCAAAATTTTTAATTTTTTGAATAACTTTGTAAATAAAATTTCAAACTAGTTGAAACAAACGGCAATATACTAAGAAAGTTAAACTCTATAACATGCTAAAATTTGAACAAAATCGTATGAGCCGTTTTCGAGAAAAAAATTCAAAATTTTCAAAATTTTTAATTTTTTGAATAACTTTGTAAATAAAATTTCAAACTAGTTGAAACAAACGGCAATATACTAAGAAAGTTAAACTCTATAACATGCTAAAATTTGAACAAAATCGTATGAGCCGTTTTCGAGAAAAAAATTCAAAATTTTCAAAATTTTTAATTTTTTGAATAACTTTGTAAATTAAAATTCAAACTAGTTGAAACAAACGGCATTATACTAAGAAAATTAAACTCTATTTTATGCTAAAATTTGAACAAAATGTAACGAGCCGTTTTCGAAAAAAATTTTTAAAATTTTTAATTTTTTGAATAACTTTGTAAATTAAAATTCAAACTAGTTGAAACAAACGGCATTATACTAAGAAAGTTAAACTCTATAACATGCTAAAATTTGAACAAAATCGTATGAGCCGTTTTCGAGAAAAAAATTCAAAATTTTCAAAATTTTTAATTTTTTGAATAACTTTGTAAATAAAATTTCAAACTAGTTGAAACAAACGGCAATATACTAAGAAAGTTAAACTCTATAACATGCTAAAATTTGAACAAAATCGTATGAGCCGTTTTCGAGAAAAAAATTCAAAATTTTCAAAATTTTTAATTTTTTGAATAACTTTGTAAATAAAATTTCAAACTAGTTGAAACAAACGGCAATATACTAAGAAAGTTAAACTCTATAACATGCTAAAATTTGAACAAAATCGTATGAGCCGTTTTCGAGAAAAAAATTCAAAATTTTCAAAATTTTTAATTTTTTGAATAACTTTGTAAATTAAAATTCAAACTAGTTGAAACAAACGGCATTATACTAAGAAAATTAAACTCTATTTTATGCTAAAATTTGAACAAAATGTAACGAGCCGTTTTCGAAAAAAAATTTTAAAATTTTTAATTTTTTGAATAACTTTGTAAATTAAAATTCAAACTAGTTGAAACAAACGGCATTATACTAAGAAAGTTAAACTCTATAACATGCTAAAATTTGAACAAAATCGTATGAGCCGTTTTCGAGAAAAAAATTCAAAATTTTCAAAATTTTTAATTTTTTGAATAACTTTGTAAATAAAATTTCAAACTAGTTGAAACAAACGGCAATATACTAAGAAAGTTAAACTCTATAACATGCTAAAATTTGAACAAAATCGTATGAGCCGTTTTCGAGAAAAAAATTCAAAATTTTCAAAATTTTTAATTTTTTGAATAACTTTGTAAATAAAATTTCAAACTAGTTGAAACAAACGGCAATATACTAAGAAAGTTAAACTCTATAACATGCTAAAATTTGAACAAAATCGTATGAGCCGTTTTCGAGAAAAAAATTCAAAATTTTCAAAATTTTTAATTTTTTGAATAACTTTGTAAATAAAATTTCAAACTAGTTGAAACAAACGGCAATATACTAAGAAAGTTAAACTCTATAACATGCTAAAATTTGAACAAAATCGTATGAGCCGTTTTCGAGAAAAAAATTCAAAATTTTCAAAATTTTTAATTTTTTGAATAACTTTGTAAATTAAAATTCAAACTAGTTGAAACAAACGGCATTATACTAAGAAAATTAAACTCTATTTTATGCTAAAATTTGAACAAAATGTAACGAGCCGTTTTCGAAAAAAATTTTTAAAATTTTTAATTTTTTGAATAACTTTGTAAATTAAAATTCAAACTAGTTGAAACAAACGGCATTATACTAAGAAAGTTAAACTCTATAACATGCTAAAATTTGAACAAAATCGTATGAGCCGTTTTCGAGAAAAAAATTCAAAATTTTCAAAATTTTTAATTTTTTGAATAACTTTGTAAATAAAATTTCAAACTAGTTGAAACAAACGGCAATATACTAAGAAAGTTAAACTCTATAACATGCTAAAATTTGAACAAAATCGTATGAGCCGTTTTCGAGAAAAAAATTCAAAATTTTCAAAATTTTTAATTTTTTGAATAACTTTGTAAATAAAATTTCAAACTAGTTGAAACAAACGGCAATATACTAAGAAAGTTAAACTCTATAACATGCTAAAATTTGAACAAAATCGTATGAGCCGTTTTCGAGAAAAAAATTCAAAATTTTCAAAATTTTTAATTTTTTGAATAACTTTGTAAATAAAATTTCAAACTAGTTGAAACAAACGGCAATATACTAAGAAAGTTAAACTCTATAACATGCTAAAATTTGAACAAAATCGTATGAGCCGTTTTCGAGAAAAAAATTCAAAATTTTCAAAATTTTTAATTTTTTGAATAACTTTGTAAATTAAAATTCAAACTAGTTGAAACAAACGGCATTATACTAAGAAAATTAAACTCTATTTTATGCTAAAATTTGAACAAAATGTAACGAGCCGTTTTCGAAAAAAAATTTCAAAATTTTTAATTTTTTGAATAACTTTGTAAATTAAAATTCAAACTAGTTGAAACAAACGGCATTATACTAAGAAAGTTAAACTCTATAACATGCTAAAATTTGAACAAAATCGTATGAGCCGTTTTCGAGAAAAAAATTCAAAATTTTCAAAATTTTTAATTTTTTGAATAACTTTGTAAATAAAATTTCAAACTAGTTGAAACAAACGGCAATATACTAAGAAAGTTAAACTCTATAACATGCTAAAATTTGAACAAAATCGTATGAGCCGTTTTCGAGAAAAAAATTCAAAATTTTCAAAATTTTTAATTTTTTGAATAACTTTGTAAATAAAATTTCAAACTAGTTGAAACAAACGGCAATATACTAAGAAAGTTAAACTCTATAACATGCTAAAATTTGAACAAAATCGTATGAGCCGTTTTCGAGAAAAAAATTCAAAATTTTCAAAATTTTTAATTTTTTGAATAACTTTGTAAATAAAATTTCAAACTAGTTGAAACAAACGGCAATATACTAAGAAAGTTAAACTCTATAACATGCTAAAATTTGAACAAAATCGTATGAGCCGTTTTCGAGAAAAAAATTCAAAATTTTCAAAATTTTTAATTTTTTGAATAACTTTGTAAATAAAATTTCAAACTAGTTGAAACAAACGGCATTATACTAAGAAAATTAAACTCTATTTTATGCTAAAATTTGAACAAAATGTAACGAGCCGTTTTCGAAAAAAATTTTTAAAATTTTTAATTTTTTGAATAACTTTGTAAATTAAAATTCAAACTAGTTGAAACAAACGGCATTATACTAAGAAAGTTAAACTCTATAACATGCTAAAATTTGAACAAAATCGTATGAGCCGTTTTCGAGAAAAAAATTCAAAATTTTCAAAATTTTTAATTTTTTGAATAACTTTGTAAATAAAATTTCAAACTAGTTGAAACAAACGGCAATATACTAAGAAAGTTAAACTCTATAACATGCTAAAATTTGAACAAAATCGTATGAGCCGTTTTCGAGAAAAAAATTCAAAATTTTCAAAATTTTTAATTTTTTGAATAACTTTGTAAATAAAATTTCAAACTAGTTGAAACAAACGGCAATATACTAAGAAAGTTAAACTCTATAACATGCTAAAATTTGAACAAAATCGTATGAGCCGTTTTCGAGAAAAAAATTCAAAATTTTCAAAATTTTTAATTTTTTGAATAACTTTGTAAATAAAATTTCAAACTAGTTGAAACAAACGGCAATATACTAAGAAAGTTAAACTCTATAACATGCTAAAATTTGAACAAAATCGTATGAGCCGTTTTCGAGAAAAAAATTCAAAATTTTCAAAATTTTTAATTTTTTGAATAACTTTGTAAATTAAAATTCAAACTAGTTGAAACAAACGGCATTATACTAAGAAAATTAAACTCTATTTTATGCTAAAATTTGAACAAAATGTAACGAGCCGTTTTCGAAAAAAATTTTCAAAATTTTTAATTTTTTGAATAACTTTGTAAATTAAAATTCAAACTAGTTGAAACAAACGGCATTATACTAAGAAAGTTAAACTCTATAACATGCTAAAATTTGAACAAAATCGTATGAGCCGTTTTCGAGAAAAAAATTCAAAATTTTCAAAATTTTTAATTTTTTGAATAACTTTGTAAATAAAATTTCAAACTAGTTGAAACAAACGGCAATATACTAAGAAAGTTAAACTCTATAACATGCTAAAATTTGAACAAAATCGTATGAGCCGTTTTCGAGAAAAAAATTCAAAATTTTCAAAATTTTTAATTTTTTGAATAACTTTGTAAATAAAATTTCAAACTAGTTGAAACAAACGGCAATATACTAAGAAAGTTAAACTCTATAACATGCTAAAATTTGAACAAAATCGTATGAGCCGTTTTCGAGAAAAAAATTCAAAATTTTCAAAATTTTTAATTTTTTGAATAACTTTGTAAATAAAATTTCAAACTAGTTGAAACAAACGGCAATATACTAAGAAAGTTAAACTCTATAACATGCTAAAATTTGAACAAAATCGTATGAGCCGTTTTCGAGAAAAAAATTCAAAATTTTCAAAATTTTTAATTTTTTGAATAACTTTGTAAATTAAAATTCAAACTAGTTGAAACAAACGGCATTATACTAAGAAAATTAAACTCTATTTTATGCTAAAATTTGAACAAAATGTAACGAGCCGTTTTCGAAAAAAATTTTTAAAATTTTTAATTTTTTGAATAACTTTGTAAATTAAAATTCAAACTAGTTGAAACAAACGGCATTATACTAAGAAAGTTAAACTCTATAACATGCTAAAATTTGAACAAAATCGTATGAGCCGTTTTCGAGAAAAAAATTCAAAATTTTCAAAATTTTTAATTTTTTGAATAACTTTGTAAATAAAATTTCAAACTAGTTGAAACAAACGGCAATATACTAAGAAAGTTAAACTCTATAACATGCTAAAATTTGAACAAAATCGTATGAGCCGTTTTCGAGAAAAAAATTCAAAATTTTCAAAATTTTTAATTTTTTGAATAACTTTGTAAATAAAATTTCAAACTAGTTGAAACAAACGGCAATATACTAAGAAAGTTAAACTCTATAACATGCTAAAATTTGAACAAAATCGTATGAGCCGTTTTCGAGAAAAAAATTCAAAATTTTCAAAATTTTTAATTTTTTGAATAACTTTGTAAATAAAATTTCAAACTAGTTGAAACAAACGGCAATATACTAAGAAAGTTAAACTCTATAACATGCTAAAATTTGAACAAAATCGTATGAGCCGTTTTCGAGAAAAAAATTCAAAATTTTCAAAATTTTTAATTTTTTGAATAACTTTGTAAATAAAATTTCAAACTAGTTGAAACAAACGGCAATATACTAAGAAAGTTAAACTCTATAACATGCTAAAATTTGAACAAAATCGTATGAGCCGTTTTCGAGAAAAAAATTCAAAATTTTCAAAATTTTTAATTTTTTGAATAACTTTGTAAATTAAAATTCAAACTAGTTGAAACAAACGGCATTATACTAAGAAAATTAAACTCTATTTTATGCTAAAATTTGAACAAAATGTAACGAGCCGTTTTCGAAAAAAATTTTCAAAATTTTTAATTTTTTGAATAACTTTGTAAATTAAAATTCAAACTAGTTGAAACAAACGGCATTATACTAAGAAAGTTAAACTCTATAACATGCTAAAATTTGAACAAAATCGTATGAGCCGTTTTCGAGAAAAAAATTCAAAATTTTCAAAATTTTTAATTTTTTGAATAACTTTGTAAATAAAATTTCAAACTAGTTGAAACAAACGGCAATATACTAAGAAAGTTAAACTCTATAACATGCTAAAATTTGAACAAAATCGTATGAGCCGTTTTCGAGAAAAAAATTCAAAATTTTCAAAATTTTTAATTTTTTGAATAACTTTGTAAATAAAATTTCAAACTAGTTGAAACAAACGGCAATATACTAAGAAAGTTAAACTCTATAACATGCTAAAATTTGAACAAAATCGTATGAGCCGTTTTCGAGAAAAAAATTCAAAATTTTCAAAATTTTTAATTTTTTGAATAACTTTGTAAATAAAATTTCAAACTAGTTGAAACAAACGGCAATATACTAAGAAAGTTAAACTCTATAACATGCTAAAATTTGAACAAAATCGTATGAGCCGTTTTCGAGAAAAAAATTCAAAATTTTCAAAATTTTTAATTTTTTGAATAACTTTGTAAATTAAAATTCAAACTAGTTGAAACAAACGGCATTATACTAAGAAAATTAAACTCTATTTTATGCTAAAATTTGAACAAAATGTAACGAGCCGTTTTCGAAAAAAATTTTTAAAATTTTTAATTTTTTGAATAACTTTGTAAATTAAAATTCAAACTAGTTGAAACAAACGGCATTATACTAAGAAAGTTAAACTCTATAACATGCTAAAATTTGAACAAAATCGTATGAGCCGTTTTCGAGAAAAAAATTCAAAATTTTCAAAATTTTTAATTTTTTGAATAACTTTGTAAATAAAATTTCAAACTAGTTGAAACAAACGGCAATATACTAAGAAAGTTAAACTCTATAACATGCTAAAATTTGAACAAAATCGTATGAGCCGTTTTCGAGAAAAAAATTCAAAATTTTCAAAATTTTTAATTTTTTGAATAACTTTGTAAATAAAATTTCAAACTAGTTGAAACAAACGGCAATATACTAAGAAAGTTAAACTCTATAACATGCTAAAATTTGAACAAAATCGTATGAGCCGTTTTCGAGAAAAAAATTCAAAATTTTCAAAATTTTTAATTTTTTGAATAACTTTGTAAATAAAATTTCAAACTAGTTGAAACAAACGGCAATATACTAAGAAAGTTAAACTCTATAACATGCTAAAATTTGAACAAAATCGTATGAGCCGTTTTCGAGAAAAAAATTCAAAATTTTCAAAATTTTTAATTTTTTGAATAACTTTGTAAATTAAAATTCAAACTAGTTGAAACAAACGGCATTATACTAAGAAAATTAAACTCTATTTTATGCTAAAATTTGAACAAAATGTAACGAGCCGTTTTCGAAAAAAAATTTCAAAATTTTTAATTTTTTGAATAACTTTGTAAATTAAAATTCAAACTAGTTGAAACAAACGGCATTATACTAAGAAAGTTAAACTCTATAACATGCTAAAATTTGAACAAAATCGTATGAGCCGTTTTCGAGAAAAAAATTCAAAATTTTCAAAATTTTTAATTTTTTGAATAACTTTGTAAATAAAATTTCAAACTAGTTGAAACAAACGGCAATATACTAAGAAAGTTAAACTCTATAACATGCTAAAATTTGAACAAAATCGTATGAGCCGTTTTCGAGAAAAAAATTCAAAATTTTCAAAATTTTTAATTTTTTGAATAACTTTGTAAATAAAATTTCAAACTAGTTGAAACAAACGGCAATATACTAAGAAAGTTAAACTCTATAACATGCTAAAATTTGAACAAAATCGTATGAGCCGTTTTCGAGAAAAAAATTCAAAATTTTCAAAATTTTTAATTTTTTGAATAACTTTGTAAATAAAATTTCAAACTAGTTGAAACAAACGGCATTATACTAAGAAAGTTAAACTCTATAACATGCTAAAATTTGAACAAAATCGTATGAGCCGTTTTCGAGAAAAAAATTCAAAATTTTCAAAATTTTTAATTTTTTGAATAACTTTGTAAATAAAATTTCAAACTAGTTGAAACAAACGGCAATATACTAAGAAAGTTAAACTCTATAACATGCTAAAATTTGAACAAAATCGTATGAGCCGTTTTCGAGAAAAAAATTCAAAATTTTCAAAATTTTTAATTTTTTGAATAACTTTGTAAATAAAATTTCAAACTAGTTGAAACAAACGGCATTATACTAAGAAAATTAAACTCTATTTTATGCTAAAATTTGAACTAAATGTAACGAGCCGTTTTCGAGAAAAAAATTCAAAATTTTCAAAATTTTTAATTTTTTGAATAACTTTGTATATTAAAATTCAAACTAGTTGAAACAAACGGCATTATACTAAGAAAGTTAAACTCTATAACATGCTAAAATTTGAACAAAATGTAACGAGCCGTTTTCGAGAAAAAAATTCAAATATTTTAAAATTTTTAATTTTTTGAATAACTTTGTAAATTAAAATTCAAACTAGTTGAAAGTAGTAAAGATGAGTTCCTTTGAAATCACACAATGAAAAAATCGGGTGGAGATGCGTACCTCGTAACAAATAAAACAATAAAACTTTGTAGTTCATATAGAGGTGAATATCTGAATGATACGTAAGTTGACTTGCAGAACCTACCTGTCTACCCCGAAGCGTTTATGCAAACACCTGCTTCGCACGCTAGACTAGCGTCAACGTTTGCCGACTAGAGAAAGTTGTTGTTCAGACGAAACATAGCGTTTTTTTTTTAAAAACCGCTTTTTATATCTATGTAGCTATGTAAATATTTAAATTTTAAAAACAGTCTTGTAACATTTAGTTTTAATTATTTATGATGTGTTGTAAACAATGATGAAGTAGCAAAAACTAGTCTATTGACAAGAATTAGATTTTAAATGTGCAAATTAATGACAACTAATTATTTACAACTCTGGATGTTCAGGTGAAATTAAGGACAACTAATTATTTATGAGGTAACTATGGATGTCATCTACGTATACATTTATTTTCGGTGTCAAAAATATCACAACCAATTATTTGGCTTACAAATTGCATGATGCAATATCCTGTTTTACATTTTATCCTTGTAAAGACGTTTGGGACTTGCTTGAAAGGTTATTGTTAAGTATCTGGATACTATGTTTACTGACTGGGTTACTATGTTACAATGCAGTTTTGACTAACCTTTAGACGGTGTTGTAAACAAGATGCAGTTATAACGATAAATTCTGCAGTGCGTTTTAAATGATACGATGGATAACAATTTAAAATTGTTTTCAAAGCTGAATGCAAAATTAGATGCAAACATTTAGTTGTTACGTTCTCTCTTGATAATAAAATAGATAGTCAATAATGACAACTAATTATTTATGATGTAACTATGGATGTCACTTTGTTCTGTATACAAAAACTAAAGGTTATTAGTTGTAGTTTTTGTCAACAAAACCGAATCTTGCTTGAAGGTCATTGTCGAATGAATACCTGGACTGGGTTACTATGTTACCAAAATACATGTAAACAAGACAAGGCGAACTTAATGACAATGCTAAAAATGGGAAACAACTTTTATATGCAAATTACCGAATCTGTTGGAAAAATACATTAGGTATGCAATTAGCGATTGGATTACTATGTAACGCAAACAACAGTCTTGCAGCAAATTAGTTTTAAAATGTCAACTAATAATCTTGATAAGAAATAGATTTTTAACCTATGCAAACGGACTGCAAATTAGACATTTAGTTTTAAATGACAACTAATTATTTCTACTAATTATTTAGCATTCGCTCTTTCTCTTAACAATAACTATCGGTTATGACTAGCTTACAAGTTTTAATTGTTTTCAAATCCAAATGCAAATTAGATGCAAACATTTTGGGGAATGCAGTTTTGACTAACCTTTAGACTGTGTTATAAACAAGATGCAGTTATAACGATCAATTCTGCAGGGCGTTTTAAATGGTACGATGGATAACAATTTAAAATTGTTTTCAAAGCTAAGTAATAAACAGTTCCTTTTACTTTACACAATGAAAAAAAAAAATCGGGCTGAGATGTGTACCTCATAACAATAAAAATCGCTTTTTATATCAACGTAGCTATGTAAATATTTAAATTTTAAAGATAACAATGTATTCTCTCTCTCTTTATCATATCAATTTCAATTGACTTTGTTCTGTATACAATACATTTCCGTATAGTAAATGATTGACTGTTAAGTTAGGTACTGTGTATTAATTAGATATGCAACTGAGTCTAATAGAACTGGTTGTTTTCGTTTTTATGTAGACTTGGAAATAACTCATAACAAGATGAAGTATTAACAATCAATTATGCGGTGCGTTTTAAAATGTTACAATGGATTTCTTCTAACTTCTAAATAAAAAGAATGCTTGGAAGGTCATTATCGAATACCTGCCGAGTTGGGTTACTATGTTAGAAAAATGCATGTATGCAAATTACGGAATTTGCTTGAAAATGTATGCAAATTAGTAAAATTAACGTTAAAAGCGGTCTTGTAGCAACTTGGACATTTAGTTTTAATTATTTAGGATGTCATGGATTTACGGATGTTACTTTGTTGTAACCTTTAGACTGAGAATCTGATGATCTGGATGTCCAGGTGAAATTAATGACAACTAATTATTTAGGAGGTAACTATGGATGTCATTCTATGTAAAACATTTATTTTTGGTGTGAAAAATATCACAACCAATTATTTGGCTTACAACTTGCATGATGCAATTTCCTGTTTTGCATTTTATCCTTGTAGACGTTTGGGAATGCAGTTTTGACTAACCTTTAGAGACCACTGCATATATGCAGTTGTAAGTACCATTTCCGTATCGTATTTTAGTATAAAAGCCAACCAAGTTTTGGCTAGATAGTCAAATTCCGATATGTCGTTACCATATATAACACTGGTTAGCTTGAGCGTTGAAGAGTTTATATCCTACAACCCTCTGGACTTTCTGAGCGAACTCTTGGAACGGCTTGAGTTAACCAGTTACGTTGGCAACGTTAAAATTTTTACGGAACTGGAAATTTTGGAGTATCATGAGTCAGATTTACACGTCGTCAGGGTAAGAAATATTCTACACTCTGAACTGACCGCTCCAAAAAACGTTTGGTTCCACGAGAAAGTCGCAACACCGATATTGGCTCTCGTGGAACAATTAAGTTCTGCAGGTTCCGTAGAAATAAACTCTATGGTAATCAAACGCTGGTAAAAACCTTTTTTCCACGTAAATTGACTGTTTTTTTTTACTTCTATTTTTGTTTTTAAATCAGGAGCGGATGAAACGGTGATGTTCGGTTTTTGTTGATTTAAAATTAATCAAAAAGGAACGCGTCCGTCTGCGTCACCATGAAATAATGGTAAGAACCTTTTTTTATACTATGTAAGCGCGTTCCAATCTCTTTAATGTTTATGATTTTTTTGTTCTGTTATCAGAAACGATTAAAAATTGTTCGTCTACACTCTGATGAAACGGTACTGTTCGGTTTTCCGTTTGATTTAAAATTAAAGAACGCATCCATCTGCATCACCATGAAATAATGGTAAGAACCCTTTTTTTTTCTATAATACGTAAAATAAGCGTGTTCCAATCTCTCATGTTTATGAATTTTTATTCTGTTACCAGAAACGATTAAAAATTGTTCGTCGTTACTGAATCGCCTCCGTCCGCCTCACCATGAATCTCCTAGAACGTTAAAGCTACTACAAAGCGGTTTGAGGAAAAAGAAGGTCTACCTAAGAAGCGGCCATCTTTGATCCACCATGTTGAAATTGTTTTCTAAGTAAGCTTTTATTATATCTAGTGTGTATCTGTAATTTTATATCGTTAATAAATAAATAAGACTACCTCCTAATTGTAAGTACATCGAATTAAATAATAAATATCTTTACTGAAAACCATACCTATGTGAATAAAATGAATACAAAAGTTATTTTTTTTTTTTTTTTTTCGTTATATTGTAATATATATATTTTTACAGTGCTTACGTTAATCAGTAGCTTGATAGCTTCTTAAATAAAAACAATGAGTGATGTAACAATAACTGAGGTTCAGTTGGAATCTATATTTCAACAGAATTGCTGTAATTATCACCGTCTCCTTATAATCCAGATTATTTGGCCCAATCTCTCAGAACATCAACGAAAAAAATGGAGTCAATATCAACCGTGTTTAAAACATTTTAATACGGATACGAATATGGATCATGTGGACGGACCTAATATTTTAAAAATTAATTGCAAGACTTGTCAAAACTCAAAGTAATTGTTAAAACTTCTACAGTTGCTTGACGCATCTGAGCCAGGCGTCATGTTACCAGCTTTAGTCATTTTGTCTGCAATATCTCTGAACGTTTTGTACGTAAGTCGACCGTTTAATACTGAATATGCTTTGATCACCTTTGATTTCAATACCAGCAAACCCGTAAATTGGTATCACATGTCTAAGGATTATTCGATTTATAATATCCGACTTTATAAAATTGATGTTTCGAATTTTACTTCAAATAATAGTTATATTTACTATAGACTAAATTATGTTTACAAAAATTTTACACGACTGTCCAATTGGCAACTTCTTTATTTTAATAATTCTTCTTCAATTACTGATTCCGTGATAGATGAAAAAGTACGTAGTTATACTTTTGTTGATTGGATTTTATTATTAAACAGTTATCTATGTTTCCTGTTTTACATACTGGTTGCAGTATTTGTAATAAAGCATAAAAGATTTAAACTATAAGTAAAAATAACAAGAATGATGATATCATGTTTTTTTTTTCAATCATGCGACTGGACAAGTTTTTTTATTGTTGTGAAACACGATTGTAGAAGGATAGGTACATTTTAAGTATATATACTGAGAGTTTATTTCATTTCGGTCGACTTTATTATCGTTTATATCAAAATTATTTTTGAATACTAAGTTTGTTTTTTTTTTTTCAACTTTTCCATTAAAATGAATTCGGGTAGTAGTAGCGTAGAGTTAACACATACTAAATTTATTTCTAGACCTTTTGATAAGAGAACAAATTCTGTTGAAATAAATAAGTTTTTGGAGCAATTAACTGAATATTTTGGTCAGGTTTGCGTCGCCGGTGGTTTTCCCACTTTTCTGTTAAATAAAACCTTACAGTATAGTGATGTTGACATATACGTGAATTGTGCTTTTCTTGATGAAACAGCTATAGAAAAATTTGGTGTCTGTAAGAAGGTTTATTCAGATTACTATCGCTGGGGATCCTTTATTCTTTACCAAAAACGTATTGCTGATGTACTTTTCGAAATTATTTGTATACCTTTTTTTAATACTTTAACCACTGAAATGTATGCATTGCGAGTTATACATTCATTTGATCTTGAAATATGTAAAAACGCGTTGTATATGGATTACCCTTCTTCAAATAATTATTTTACTATTGAGACGCCGCTTTCGAAACCCATTAGTGCTAACAGTGCCAAAGAAAACCGAAAACTAAAATATACAACGAGAATCAACAAACATTATTGCTCAACTTATCAACCCTACAGTTTAAAGTTGGCTGCATATATTGCTCTTGTGATATGTTCGTGATTTTAAAAACTGTAAACAAAAAAAAATCATGTAATACACATTTAAGTTTTTAGCTGATAGGAAAATTATTAAACCACTACGTAACAAAGTCTTCTTGAAAGTCGTGTCCCACCAGACTGGTTAACCTTTCCAAGTGAAGGTCGTACGTCACCAGACTAGTGAACGTTTCCAAGTGAAGGTCTTACCTCTCCATACTGGTTAACCTTTCGAATTGAAGGTCTTACATCGTCAGACTGGTTAACCTTACAACTAAGATTGTAAACATGTTGTTATGTTTTTCATTGTTAACATGATACCTTGCGAAACGGGTTTTGAGCTATATATAGGGATATGAATTTATACTACATCAACAGTTGACAGTTATATATCCTTCAAGATGCAACAGCTCGAAGAAATAAATTCGATTGGTTTAGCTTCCAACTTTAAACCACAATTGAAAGTTAAAGAGATGGAGATCGACAAGTTCTACAACGTGCTTGGTATAGATACTGCGACTACGAAATTCGGCAAAGCAGTAGTCGTGGAAACGGACGAGCATTCCATTTTTTTACCGAAACGGATGGTCGACAAATTCGACGCAGTCACGCTTGAAAGGATGAGAAGTTCGCAGTATGCTTTGGTTTTTCGTGGACTCAAACCCACCGGTCAAGCAAAACCTGCATCGTTGGTGGAATTCGTGAAATTGTAATTAGTGGTAAGTTAAATTTAAAATAAACTAGTTAATTTGCTAAGTCGATTAAATTTACAGTAAATAAAAATGGAGCATTTTAGTGAAACGGCGAATGGCATGCATTTAACATTAAAAGCAGCTTATGTAAACTTACAAAGTAGTCGCGATCCCAAAGAACTTACAATTCAGACTTGGATTCGTTATAGTGGTAAAACTATTCGTTTACTTTTGCGAGCATTGCGATTGTCAAACTTAAGTTTTGGTGAAAAGCGAAATTTAGAATCATTGTTGGGTAATGTAAAAAGATATCAATTATTATTAAAAAATTTATTATATAATAAAAAAAAAAAAAAACATGGTGGTAAACTTAAAAGTCATAGAGGTGATCGTGTTGCTTGGGTGGATATAAAGAGTGCATTTAAATCTAGAATCCGTTCAGGACTCATTATAAATTTTAAACATAAATTATTAACATCATTTTTGGATGATTGTTTCTATTTGTTTGCAAGTCGTATAAAAAATGAACACCAAAAATATCAATGTCCTTTTAAAATTAACGTTGTGTTTTGTGCTGAATTTGTTAAACAAACGGGAAGCAATCAAGTTTTTGATGAAAAACATTTTAGTTCAAAAAACCAAATGTTAATTTTTAGTCAACTCTCTAATGACGATTTAAAAAATTGGTTTTCTGATAATGTTATCGATTTCGTTAACACTAAATTAGATAAATTTCAAGAGTCAGATAGTGGGTGGTCGCTTTCCAATATAATATCGTTAGCTATCAACATTAATCATTGTGATCAGTTATTTAATTTTGGATCATCCTATATCGAATTACCGAAGGAAATAAAATCGAAAAGGGCTATTGTTAACGTTAAGAACATGGATAATGCATGTTTTGGTCACGCTGTGATTTCGGGATTGTTTCCTGTTAAACAAAATCCTTCTCGTGTTTCATCCTATCCACCGTATGAAACCGTATTAAATTTAACGAATATCACTTTCCCCATGACCATAAGTCAGGTTTCAACGTTTGAAAAAAATAACGATATATCAGTCAACGTGTACATTTTAAAATTTAAAAAACGTAAATATATAACTTACCCGGTCTACTTAACTTCAAATAAAAAAGATACTCACGTAAATTTATTAATGATACAAGAAAATTACAAAGATGGTAACGTTGAAAACAATCAACATTTTTGTTGGATTAAACATTTCTCGAGATTAGTGCGTTCCCAGTTAACGAGTCATACGGCTAAAATATTTATTTGTGATAGATGTTTACAATATTTTACTAGTGATTTAAAATTAAATTTACATTCAAATGATTGTAAAACGATTAATAATTGTAAAATAACGCTACCTACAGAGGGAACGTTGTTGGAATTTACAAATTTTTCTTACAAAGAATATTTACCTGTTGTGGTGTACGCTGATTTTGAATGTTTGTTAAAAAATGTTGATAGTACTAGCGAACAGTCTACAGTAAAATATCAAGAACATGAACCATATAGTGTTGCTTATTACGTTCATTGTCGATTCAATAAAAATTTATCATTTTTTAACTTGCATAGAGGATCTGATTGTTGCACTTGGTTTGCAAACCAACTTGAAAAAATATTAGTGGACTTTCAAAGTTATTACGACACTGTCGTACCAATGCATCCACTAACACCAACCCAACAAAAAGAGTTTTATGAAACCACCATTTGCCATATGTGTGAAAAACAAATTCAAAATGAAACAGGTGTTAAAGATCATGATCATTTTACGGGAAATTATAGGGGAAAAGCGCATTATACTTGCAATCTTAATTATGATAAATCAAAATATGTTATTCCTGTAATATTTCACAACTTCTCCGGTTACGATTCCCATTTTCTTGTCAAAGATTTAGCTCACGCGTTCCCAGGTAAATTATCTCTTTTACCACTCAATAAAGAACGTTATATTTCGTTTACAAAAGAACGCATTGGTTCACGTTTAAAATTACGATTTATAGATTCGTACAGATTTTTGAGTGCATCTCTCGATACACTTGTATCATATTTGAATCGAGATCAGTTTAAAATTTTGGATTCTATTTATCCACATCTTTCTGATACCGAAAAATTGTTGTTAACGAGGAAAGGTATTTTTCCGTATGAATATTTGGACAGTTGGGAAAAATTAAATGACAATGAATTACCAACAAAAGAATTATTTTTTAGTAAACTTAAAAACAGTCACATATCAGATGTTGAATACCTGCATGCTCAGAATGTTTGGAATACTTTTAACATTAAAGACTTGGGTTCCTACAGCGATTTATATTTGAAAACAGATGTAATTTTGTTGGCGGATGTGTTTGAAAATTTTCGAATAGGTTGTAAAGATAGTTACGATCTTGATCCAAGTAACTACTATACAATAGCAGGATACACATTCGATGCCATGCTAAAATATACCAAAGTTAAATTAGAATTACTCTCTGATATTGATATGTTATTGTTTTGGGAGAGGGGTTTAAGGGGTGGTGTCAGTCAATGTTCGACTCGACATGCTGTTGCAAATAATAAATTTTTATCGGGGTACAATCAAAATTTACCGTCTAATTATTTAATGTACTTCGATGTTAATAATTTATATGGTCATGCAATGTCGCAATTTTTACCATATGGTGGTTTTCAATGGTTATCACAATCGGAAATTGATGAGTTAAACGTACTTGACGTTAGTGATCAATCTCCAGTCGGTTATTTATTTGAAGTCGATTTAGAGTATCCTGCACACTTACATAATTTACATAAGTACCTACCCTACGCATCTGAACATCGCGTACCCCCAAACAGTAAATGTCAGAAATTATTATTAACGTTATATAATAAAGAAAAATATGTTTTACATTACCGAAGTTTGAAACAATGTTTACAAGCTAGTCTAGTCCTTAAAAAGATACATAGAGTATTAAAATTTCAACAAAAACCGTTTTTAAAAAATTATATTGATTTTAATACAAACAAACGTCAACATGCAAAAAACGAGTTTGACAAGCATTTCTATAAACTATTAAACAACGCTGTATTTGGAAAAACTATTGAGAACGTTCGTAAACATAGAAATGTAAAGCTAGTTACCAAATGGGATGGTCGGTTTGGAGCATTGTATTACATAAATAAACCAAACTTTCATAGTAGAGCAATCTTTGATGAAAATTTAGTTGCTATTGAGTTACGTAAACTTGAAATTAACTATAAAAAACCAGTTTACGTCGGAGTGTCCATTTTAGATATCTCGAAACTTTGTTTGTACGATTTTCATTATAATTATATGTTGACTAAGTTTACCACTGACGAATGTAAATTATTATATACCGATACTGATAGTTTAATATATTCAATAATTTGTGACAACTTTTATGATAATCTGAAAACGGATATTCATCTTTTTGATACAAGTGACTACCGAGAGAATAACGTTTTTAATATTCCTCGTGTGAATAAAAAAGTTCCAGGTTTGATGAAAGATGAAAATAACGGTTGTATTATGACAGAATTTGTTGGATTGAAATCAAAAATGTATAGTTTTACTATAGATGGAGGTGGTGTGGTTAAAAAAGCTAAGGGTGTGAATGAATCAGTTGTAAAAAAAATGATTTCTTTTGAAGATTATCTTAAATGTTTAAAAACCAACATTGTTCTAACCGCTTCTCAATTTCATATTCAGTCTGAGTTACACAAAGTATTCAGTGTACAACAAATGAAAATAGCTCTCAGTGCAAATGACGATAAACGTTACATATTGACTAATGGTGTAGACACTTTACCTTGGGGACATTGCGCAGCTGCAGAATAAATAAATGTTAAATGTATAAAATGCTCCATAGCACGATTAGTACTTCACAAACGTCTCGATAATCTTAACGTGCTTAACTGCGAAAATGAGTGTACCCGACATCAACGCTATTATCTCTGAAGATTCTATAACAGAAGATGACATCGATCCCACACAAATTGAAGAAATCATCATACCTATAAACGTTAACTGTGAAAATGTGGTACACAGACATTTGTGGAGTCAACATTATCAACGCAAAGTTGTTCACGATGACTACGCCAAAGAAGATGAGTGTTATACCTTCTATTCGTTAAATTCATTTACGCATAAAAAAATTAATTTCGTATGTCTTCACTGTTTTGATTTAGCAAGGTACGTTTGGTATAATAGCGTACCAAACGCATTTTCCAAAAGACATCATTGTCATACTTCTTACAAATTGTATTGTGATAAGTGCAAAAATCTTTGTAATCTTCCACCTCAAAATAAGTGTGCAACTTTGACATTTTATCATCAAATAAAAACAGAACCCGTTTCTGCAAATAATTATGTTAACGTTCCTTCGTTGGAATAAACGATTAAACTATCTACTTTTAAAATTTCACTTTTTTTTGTTAGGATTAAGATAATGTTTTAGTTATATGTAAACTTTAGATTTAAATGGTTTGTGGTTTATGTGAATATTTGTAATCTTTTGTCTTAATAAATACATATTTTTAATTGCTTCTTTTATTTACGTTACTCCTTTGATACCAGATTAAACGATTTAGGTTCAGTCTTAAACTTAAAAAAAAACAACAAAAAAAATAGTTTATTAAAATTTTATTTTCTTAAAATAAAGTACAAAACAATTAAAATAAAGTACAAAAACAATTAAAATATTAATGTATTACATTTTCCTCTCGCAATTCTTCAATTATTGAAAGTATTTCATTTTCATGGTTGTTATTACCGGCTGTTTTTGAAGCCCATAATAAGCGCAAACGACTTATGAGCTCAGCAGGTTTGTTCCAGTAAACGTATTCTAAAGGTCTATCGTTGTACGTCTTTTTGGAAGTAGAAATTCCTTCGCCACCCCAAGTTTGAAGACGTCTTGCTCTTGTTTCATAGGGCGTCCTTCTAGATGATGACGATGTTTTTGGAGTTTCGTCAAGTAGTGGTTTTATAATAAAAGAATATTTATAACCTCTATTGCTTTTAACTCGATTAGTGGGATGAAAACCTTGTTTATGTAAATTAGTTTGATCCATTATTTGCTTATAGATCTTCCTATCATTGTCTTTAACAAGACGGTACGAGGGTCTATCCATGAAAAGTAATTCGTAAAGACCCTGCGTGCCTTTGTGTAAAACATTGTTAATTTTTATGTCAGCACCGATAATTTCGATAGGTGTGTTACCTATCGACCAGGAATCAGTCACCTGATCATAATGAACTCCGTAAGTATAATCGATTTCTTTTTTATCATCTTTCAGTAATTTTTCCAAATACTGACGAGGTAACGGATCGTATTGCTCGAGGAAGAGGTTGAAAACATCCTGACTGGTTTGTAACGTATCACTAAACACGTTCTCTTCTTCTTCTTCGTCTTCATAAGGTGGTGAGTCAGCAATGACGTCAGTTGTTAAAAATCTGGGCGTAGCTTGCTGTCGCATGGATTTGCTAACTTCATTATCATCATCATGAGTTTTAAAACTATGTTTTAATGGTGATTTAACTGAATCACCTTTTTCTAGTTTGATTTCACGTTTTACATCTGCCCTTGTTTGTTTTATAATTTCCTTCAGAGGTTCCGTTATAGGTTTATACGTTTGCTCACGTTGAAATGTTTCCTCAGCTTGACCTAGTTTTAAATCTCTATATTTTTTTCTTATGGCTTTGCTTGTCTTAATTAATTCACGTTTTAATTTTTCATCTTTTTTATTCATGTTGTATACTTAACGAATACCAACATACTGAGATCATAACATAAACCCAACAAATTAATATAGCGATAACAATCTTATTACGCGCAACGTACGTCAACCCCTACAAATGTATATAGAAATCAAAATTCTTACGGTATCGACCATTTTCCAAATCACTGTCTTTATCTATCACTAACACACTATATTTATCATCTTTCCAACAAGCATTGCAAATATTTTTGAATTGTGTAAAAGTCATGTCACTATTAACATGTTCATTATAGACATGTTGTAAATTAACGTAGTCCTGTTTAAAAAGAACAATTAAGTTAGCGTTATCGCGAATCAATTGTTTTGGAATTTTTGAATATGTCTGACAAAGATAAAAGCTATCAACGTTGTTATGTCGACCCATACAAAAGTATTCGCGCATTCTATTTTGTTTGTCGCAAATTATATCATCAAAAATAAATATTGAATTACGTTTAGCCTCTCTCGGATCACAAATAGCCTCGTTGTCTGTGAAAGTATAATAACCTATTTCCTTTACATGCCCGAGAGCATGTTTTAAGAACAGATATTTGGGTTGATTTAAAAATTTTGAATAGATGTATACGTTTTCGAATCGTAAACCATTTAAATCGGTAAGCAAGGTTATAAGGAGGTTTGTTTTACCAGAATTACTTGGTCCACATACTAGAGCACGAATTGATGACGGAAGCAGCGGACCATGTTTACGTTCATCGTTTACAACTTCTAATTTATCATCAAAATTATTTATCGGTAACGTTGCTTGTTGCTTTATTAACCGCATGCTTACACTTTACCCTCTAATGTTTTCAATTTTTCTTCTATATTTCGTATTTTATCGTTTATAGCCACAAGTTCAGACTGTATTTCTCTTTGCAAGAGCGGAAAAATATTATCAACGTATGCTTTGGTGGATGCATCTTGCGCTTCGGTGGGATTGCGAACATTACTCAGTCTTTTGTTTTCAATGTTAAAATCACCTGATTGTGTTAACGTAAATCCTTGTCCAGGTATGCCACGTAAAAGTTTCGTTTTGATTGCTGTCGACGTGTGTCTACCGAACTTGTCAACACTCATTACGAAATTAACAACTTCCTACCTTAAACTAAGCTTATATAAAACAAACAAAGACAATCCATTAAAGTTATTTTATTTTATTTTATTAAGTTTTATCAATAATACATTTAACATTTATATATTTAACCTTATTGCACTACGTTCGTTTTGTCTATCCAAGATCGTTCATCAAGTCCAAGCCATTTTACATACAACTTGTTTCCTTTTCGACGCAATACTTTTTCAACGAGATAAATGTCAGGGTTCAAGGTTTTTTGCAATTCATACTCGTAAAATCCACCTTCAATAGGACGTCCTTGCATATCTTCCAGTTTATACGTCACGGGGTTGGTTAATTGAACTTTAGTAATTTTAAATAACTCCGTTGACCAAGATGGTGTGTAACCTTTTTCGAAGATGCTTTTAAATTTACTGATTCTAACGACCTCGTTAATTTTATAGCGACCTTTACCAGCCACTTTTAAATGACTGTACACATTCAATTTTGTACGACTACGAACGTCACCCGGTTTCATGTTAGTTGTGCTGTGCTTACGATTATTGTAATTTTTAACGACTTCATTTAATATATCAATCCATTTATAGTTACCACGTAAACTAAAGCGTTTATATAAATCATTTTTTATCGTTCTTATTGCACGTTCCGCAATTGCTGCTTTTTTAACGCTATAAGTTGAATAATGATTAATATTATATTTTTGCATAAGTAGTGCAAAAGATCGGTTGTAAAATTCAGTACCGTTGTCAGTTTGCAAATTGTCGGGAATATTACCTCGTTTTAGTATTGCACTTTCAAACATTTGCACTACCTCTTTGGCATTTTTTGATTTTAACGGTACAGCCCAAATATATTTTGAATAACAGTCTATGACTAACAACATATACTTGAATCCTTTATTTTCTCTGGCATACAATCCAAATTCCGCCAAATCAGCTTGATACAAATCTTTTAACTTTTTGATAACAGTTCGCCGTCGCGGAAAGTTTTTACGAGCTGGTTTGTGCAATTCATTAACCACTTGTTGTTTCGTCATTTTCAATTATTTATGAAAGATTTCTTTACTGAATTGACTTTTATAAAGTTTGCTTATACACTGATGGTTTGCAACAGAAGGGGTGAAGAATGTAATCGTAAATTAATTTTACGTTTTCCACAGCACACACACCACTATCATGATAATAACACTTAGCATTCCATTGTGATTTATTCAACTGCGGTATATTTTTCAAATTAACAATTTGATCCAAATCTTTTACGATTACATCACCGTAAAAATATTTTCGAAGGAAATCACATTTTATTTCACCTTTACAGTATATTACGGTAGCATACTTTTTAATATCACTTAATATATGTGGTATTCGTGATAACTCGACATCACCGTCGGACCACTTCAGTTTGTGATGATTTTTGGTTAACCAATTTGCCTGACGTTGAAGAGAATTTGAGAGATATTTAAATGGAAATGGTTCTTTAAACACATAGTGTGCAATTCGTTCACCATCCCATATTGCAAGCTCTTTTGGTACAAACTCTGGCGTTTTAAAACCTTGCACGTCGATTACGATACAACTCATAATTTACGAACATCTCCGTTCAGGGGTCTATACTGCACCAAACAATCATGTAGAATAAGAGCGTACGCGGTAGTATCTGCTGTAAATACTCCTGTCGCTTCGAATTCCAAACGGATATCCACAGTGGACGATTTGAGAGACTCGTTTTGTTTTGAACAATCAATCACGTAGACCATAGAATTATGAAATTCTGTATACGTTAACAAAGGCTGATCAGGACGATTATAATAACTCTTTTGAAAGTTAGCATAACTGTGATATGCTAACGCATACCGATTTTTTGTAATATCCAAATTCCATTGTTCGTATGGGTATACTTCATGTAAATGTAATTTTATATTTGACAGGAAATTATGATCAAAACGACTGGAATCTTCAAGCTTATTATTTTTACGATTTTTCTGAAATGCAAAAATTATGTAACGTGGTTTTTCTAAATGTCTCGAAGTTTTGACCGGCCAAACGTCTGCTTGAGCTTGACGCAAGGATGGTAGTTCATATAGATCCCATTTTCGAAAAGCGATATTAATAGGAACATTTTTATTCAACTGTTTTAATAAATCCAATTTTGCTTCTTCGTTTAACTTAATATGAGGTACTTTCCATTGAACTTTAAGCAAGTCTAACGTAACGTTATTATTGGCGGACTGATAACAATTTTCATCACTCTTAGATCGAATCAATATCAATTCCAAACTGGTATTAATAAAAACCTTTTTATAATCCTCGGCTGATCCTAATAAATGTTTTAACGGTATGCAGGCACTGAAATTATCAGTAAGATTAGCACTTTTTTCATTTTTGAAATCCAAAAACCATCCAGCAGACTGAAGAGCTCTACTTTCAAAATCGTTGTAAGATACGAGTCCTTTTAAGGTACTAGTAATGCCCGGTTGTTTCGTAGAGTCTATTTCTTGACCGTTCAATTCTAACCGAATTTCATCGAAAAGAAAAGCTAAGGAGTTATTCGTTAACTTATATTCATTCTTAAGATCAGGATCTGTTTTAGTAACCACACCTTCAATGTATAAAAAACTATCACAAACAGCCGATAATAAGTCCTGTCGTTGTATGCGTATACGAATTTCATCTGTATTGGCGAACTTAACGGATCCATACGGTTGATATGTATGAAGTTCTTCACTCGAAATTAATTCATCGAACACAACACCATCAAAAACATTTAATTTTTCGAACGACGCCATTGATGTTTTTTAACTCGAAGCCCGATAGACTGTAAGAATAGTAAATCACTACGTGTTAACGGATTCACGGATTGTGATTTAATAGGTTTAGTTCGCTTCGGAAATCCTCTTTTATTGCTAAAATCTATCCCCATCTGTTAGTTGTTTTAGTTCTAGTCGTACTGTTAGTTTTTCGTTGGCAAAATTTACCAAATCACCGTCCTGGTCAACGATTGTCAAGGTAATGTTATTGATACTTTTTGTTAAAACAGGTAAATATATAATATTTGCAGGTTCCTTAGTTAATCGGTAACCTGGTTCAACGTCAACGTCAAATTCAAAAATTGTATGTGACAAATCGTTATTATAATAAGCTCCACTTGTAATGTTACACTCGATTCTGATATTTATTATTTTCACAATTTCCACAGCTTTGTCAGACGAATGTAATTTATTCGGTTCCAATGATTGAGAAAATCCTAACAATTGTCCGATTGATTTTTTAGCACTAAAATCAAGAGTGAAGGTACTCTGAATTTCACACTTCAAGGTATTGTCATTCGGTCGAAGCAGAAAATTATTACTCCCCAGTTTACTCTGAATATAAGTATTTATTTCTGTAACTTCGTAAGCTCCAGGTGGTATGACGATCGTTTGTAGTAATTTTTCCTCAGGTTTTTTTTCATCAGGTATAAAATACGTTAAGATGTTATTAGCTTCATGTACATTTGGAATTGAATTATAACTGTAAAAACCAACCAAACCAAGTCCATACGAAAACTTCGGATTCAATTCTATCGGTGGAAAGTATGTACTAGTGAGGACGTTGCTATTACCTGTCAAGGTGAATGTTCGAAACATTCTAACCACTTTTAGACGAATAACTACTACTTATTTGTCACAAAATTTGAGTGCTTGAAAAACTTTAGTTAAACTTTTCACCTTTTCATATTCGCAAACCAGTTGTTGTAACTGTTTTATATTTTTTAATAAACAATCAATTCTTGTTCTCAGTTCTTCGTTTTTCTGCTCAACGATTGCATTCATTGTACAAATCTTGAACGCTACTAAACTATTCGTTTATACAATATCATTATATAGAAATTTTAAACATAAATGACCACAATTATAAGTATTATATTTTTGATGTACTTCGTAGTTGTATATGATTTTACTACCTCGAAAATAATCTACAACTTCTTTAGGTGGTCTTAAATTACCGAAACTATCAAAATAGTCTACACTCGAGTTTCGTTTTCTATATGCAACCCAATGTGTTCCGGGACCGTCATCATCATCCAAATTTACTATTGCACTTTCATTTTTATACGGTTTATTGGGTAGCATATTTTTCATGAAGACTCCGCGAAAGTAAGGAGCATTTTTAGCATATTTTAACAAATCAGCGTCGGTAAGTGGTCTACGAGGTAGTTGCTCAATTAGTTTTTTGAAGATTTCATGTATAAACCCAACCCTTTTTTGTACGGTTTCAAATATAAAGCACTTCCTTTTGTTTTACCTAAAGCAACAGCTTCCATCGTTTTATTATGTCGTTCTGATTCTTGAAGTTGTTTCGTTGCATCTTTCGCCTCATTCACTGCTTTTGCGTTGACTCTCCGCCAAGCCTTTTCTTGTAATAAAAGATCTGCCTCATGTCTTTTCTTTATATCCTCTTTATGAATAAAATATGATATATCGTGTTCTCTACACGCAGCATCTAATGGGTTTACACCAACTTCACCTCGAAGCAAACGTTTCTCTAATTTAGTACCTGGCCCACAAAACTGAAATCCCGGCAAATGAATTTCGAAGGGTAATTTATTTATAACGTCGTTAACAAACGACATTTTTTTTAAATTTTTTAATATGCTTGTTTGTGAACACTTTTTTTCAAGTTTTATTGACTTCAGAGGTATCAGTTAGTTGAAGGTTAGATATAACCAACAAGTTGACTCACGATCAAATACGTTGAGACTTGTTCAAGGTTATAACTAACAAACAAACAGGTCGACTCACGATCAAATACGTTGAGACTTGTTCAAGGTTAAAAACAACAAACAAACAGGTAGACAATCAAATACGTCTCCACTTAACAAAACCACTTTCGCTTGGCATCAAACGCCTGACCTCGAACCGCCTGACCTCGACTCGGGAGCGCGCTGCGACGTTCGGTACCTGCATGAGAGCCTCGGGGCGGACGGGTTGTTCAAGCGGGTTATACCCATGAGATAGTTAAACAACGAATATTTTTCGTTTTAATTACGCAACCCCAGCAAATTGTGTACTCGTGTTTTTGAACAACCTCATCCCTTCTACTATGAGCTGGTTTTATTTTTTAATAATTTCCTAAAAATACCGTGCTTTAGTTAATACATATGTTCCTTGAGCGACTATTTCTAAACAATTTTAATTATTGATTTGTATATCACAGGAACAGTTTATCCATCGCCTCTTTACATGAATACAATTGTTTTGCATATGTCTTTCAATGAGCTGGTTTTAATTTTTAATAATTTCCTAAAAATGCCGTGCTTTAGTTAATACATGTGTTCTTTGAGCGACTATTTCGAAACAATTTTAATTATTGATTTGTATATCACAGGAACAGTTTATCCATCGCCTCTTTACATGAATACAATTGTTTTACATATGTTTTTCAATGAGCTGGTTTTAATTTTTAATAATTTCCTAAAAATACCGTGCTTTAGTTAATACATATGTTCCTTGAGCGACTATTTCGAAACAATTTTAATTATTGATTTGTATATCACAGGAACAGTTTATCCATCGCCACTTTACATGAATACAATTGTTTTGCATATGTCTTTCAATGAGCTGATTTTAATTTTTAATAATTTCCTAAAAATACCGTGCTTTAGTTAATACATATGTTCCTTGAGCGACTATTTCGAAACAATTTTAATTATTGATTTGTATATCACAGAAACAGTTTATCCATCGCCTCTTTACATGAATACAATTGTTTTGCATATGTCTTTCAATGAGCTGGTTTTAATTTTTAATAATTTCCTAATAATACCGTGCTTTAGTTAATACATATGTTCCTTGAGCGACTATTTCTAAACAATTTTAATTATTAATTTGTATATCACAGGAACAATTAATCCATCGCTTCTTTACATGAATACAATTGTTTTGCATATGTCTTTCAATGAGCTGGTTTTAATTTTTAATAATTTCCTAAAAATACCTTGCTTTAGTTAATACATATGTTCCTTGAGCGACTATTTCTACACAATTTTAATTATTGATTTGTATATCACAGGAACAGTTTATCCATCGCCTCTTTACATGAATACAATTGTTTTGCATATGTCTTTCAATGAGCTGGTTTTAATTTTTAATAATTTCCTAAAAATACCGTGCTTTAGTTAATACATATGTTCCTTGAGCGACTATTTCGAAACAATTTTAATTATTGATTTGTATATCACAGGAACAGTTTATCCATCGCCTCTTTACATGAATACAATTGTTTTGCATATGTCTTTCAATGAGCTGGTTTTAATTTTTAATAATTTCCTAAAAATACCGTGCTTTAGTTAATACATATGTTCCTTGAGCGACTATTTCTGAACAACTTTAATTATTGATTTGTATATCACAGGAACAGTTTATCCATCGCCTCTTTACATGAATACAATTGTTTTGCATATGTCTTTCAATGAGCTGGTTTTAATTTTTAATAATTTCCTAAAAATACTGTGCTTTAGTTAATACATATGTTCCTTGAGCGACTATTTCTAAACAATTTTAATTATTAATTTGTATATCACAGGAACAATTTATCCATCGCTTCTTTACATGAATACAATTTTTTTGCATATGTCTTTCAATGAGCTGGTTTTAATTTTTAATAATTTCCTAAAAATACCGTGCTTTAGTTAATACATATGTTTCTTGAGCGACTATTTCGAAACAATTTTAATTATTGATTTGTATATCACAGGAACAGTTTATCCATCGCCTCTTTACATGAATACAATTGTTTTGCATATGTCTTTTAATGAGCTGGTTTTAATTTTTAATAATTTCCTAAAAATGCCGTGCTTTAGTTAATACATGTGTTCCTTGAGCGACTATTTCGAAACAATTTTATTATTGATTTGTATATCACAGGAACAGTTTATCCATCGCCTCTTTACATGAATACAATTGTTTTGCATATGTCTTTCAATGAGCTGGTTTTAATTTTTAATAATTTCCTAAAAATACCGTGCTTTAGTTAATACATATGTTCCTTGAGCGACTATTTCTAAACAATTTTAATTATTAATTTGTATATCACAGGAACAATTTATCCATCGCTTCTTTACATGAATACAATTGTTTTGCATATGTCTTTCAATGAGCTGGTTTTAATTTTTAATAATTTCCTAAAAATACCGTGCTTTAGTTAATACATACATATGTTCATTGAGCGACTATTTCGAAACAATTTTAATTATTGATTTGTATATCACAGGAACAGTTTATCCATCGCCTCTTTACATGAATACAATTGTTTTGCATATGTCTTTCAATGAGCGGGTTTTAATTTTTAATAATTTCCTAAAAATACCGTGCTTTAGTTAATACATATGTTCCTTGAGCGACTATTTCTAAACAATTTTAATTATTGATTTGTATATCACAGGAACAATTTATCCGTCGCTTCTTTACATGAATACAATTGTTTTGCATATGTCTTTCAATGAGCTGGTTTTAATTTTTAATAATTTCCTAAAAATACCGTGCTTTAGTTAATACATATGTTCCTTGAGCGACTATTTCGAAACAATTTTAATTATTGATTTGTATATCACAGGAACAGTTTATCCATCGCCTCTTTACATGAATACAATTGTTTTGCATATGTCTTTCAATGAGCTGGTTTTAATTTTTAATGATTTCCTAAAAATACCGTGCTTTAGTTAATACATATGTTCCTTGAGCGACTATTTCAAAACAATTTTAATTATTGATTTGTATATCACAGGAACAGTTTATCCATCGCCTCTTTACATGAATACAATTGTTTTGCATATGTCTTTCAATGAGCTGGTTTTAATTTTTAATAATTTCCTAAAAATACCGTGCTTTAGTTAATACTTATGTTCCTTGAGCGACTATTTCGAAACAATTTTAATTATTGATTTGTATATCACAGGAACAGTTTATCCATCGCCTCTTTACATGAATACAATTGTTTTGCATATGTCTTTCAATGAGCTGGTTTTAATTTTTAATAATTTCCTAAAAATACCGTGCTTTAGTTAATACATATGTTCCTTGAGCGACTATTTCTGAACAATTTTAATTATTGATTTGTATATCACAGAAACAGTTTATCCATCGCCTCTTTACATGAATACAATTGTTTTGCATATGTCTTTCAATGAGCTGGTTTTAATTTTTAATAATTTCCTAAAAATACCGTGCTTTAGTTAATACATATGTTCCTTGAGCGACTATTTCTAAACAATTTTAATTATTGATTTGTATATCACAGGAACAGTTTATCCATCGCCACTTTACATGAATACAATTGTTTTGCATATGTCTTTCAATGAGCTGATTTTAATTTTTAATAATTTCCTAAAAATACCGTGCTTTAGTTAATACATATGTTCCTTGAGCGACTATTTCGAAACAATTTTAATTATTGATTTGTATATCACAGAAACAGTTTATCCATCGCCTCTTTACATGAATACAATTGTTTTGCATATGTCTTTCAATGAGCTGGTTTTAATTTTTAATAATTTCCTAATAATACCGTGCTTTAGTTAATACATATGTTCCTTGAGCGACTATTTCTAAACAATTTTAATTATTAATTTGTATATCACAGGAACAATTAATCCATCGCTTCTTTACATGAATACAATTGTTTTGCATATGTCTTTCAATGAGCTGGTTTTAATTTTTAATAATTTCCTAAAAATACCTTGCTTTAGTTAATACATATGTTCCTTGAGCGACTATTTCTACACAATTTTAATTATTGATTTGTATATCACAGGAACAGTTTATCCATCGCCTCTTTACATGAATACAATTGTTTTGCATATGTCTTTCAATGAGCTGGTTTTAATTTTTAATAATTTCCTAAAAATACCGTGCTTTAGTTAATACATATGTTCCTTGAGCGACTATTTCGAAACAATTTTAATTATCGATTTGTATATCACAGGAACAGTTTATCCATCGCCTCTTTACATGAATACAATTGTTTTGCATATGTCTTTCAATGAGCTGGTTTTAATTTTTAATAATTTCCTAAAAATACCGTGCTTTAGTTAATACATATGTTCCTTGAGCGACTATTTCTGAACAACTTTAATTATTGATTTGTATATCACAGGAACAGTTTATCCATCGCCTCTTTACATGAATACAATTGTTTTGCATATGTCTTTCAATGAGCTGGTTTTAATTTTTAATAATTTCCTAAAAATACTGTGCTTTAGTTAATACATATGTTCCTTGAGCGACTATTTCTAAACAATTTTAATTATTAATTTGTATATCACAGGAACAATTTATCCATCGCTTCTTTACATGAATACAATTTTTTTGCATATGTCTTTCAATGAGCTGGTTTTAATTTTTAATAATTTCCTAAAAATACCGTGCTTTAGTTAATACATATGTTTCTTGAGCGACTATTTCGAAACAATTTTAATTATTGATTTGTATATCACAGGAACAGTTTATCCATCGCCTCTTTACATGAATACAATTGTTTTGCATATGTCTTTTAATGAGCTGGTTTTAATTTTTAATAATTTCCTAAAAATGCCGTGCTTTAGTTAATACATGTGTTCCTTGAGCGACTATTTCGAAACAATTTTATTATTGATTTGTATATCACAGGAACAGTTTATCCATCGCCTCTTTACATGAATACAATTGTTTTGCATATGTCTTTCAATGAGCTGGTTTTAATTTTTAATAATTTCCTAAAAATACCGTGCTTTAGTTAATACATATGTTCCTTGAGCGACTATTTCTAAACAATTTTAATTATTAATTTGTATATCACAGGAACAATTTATCCATCGCTTCTTTACATGAATACAATTGTTTTGCATATGTCTTTCAATGAGCTGGTTTTAATTTTTAATAATTTCCTAAAAATACCGTGCTTTAGTTAATACATATGTTCCTTGAGCGACTATTTCGAAACCATTTTAATTATTGATTTGTATATCACAGAAACAGTTTATCCATCGCCACTTTACATGAATACAATTGTTTTGCATATGTCTTTTAATGAGCTGGTTTAAATTTTTAATAATTTCCTAAAAATACCGTGCTTTAGTTGATACATATGTTCCTTGAGCGACTATTTCTAAACAATTTTAATTATTGATTTGTATATCACAGGAACAGTTTATCCATCGCCTCTTTACATGAATACAATTGTTTTGCATATGTCTTTCAATGAGCTGGTTTTAATTTTTAATAATTTCCTAAAAATACCGTGCTTTAGTTAATACATATGTTCCTTGAGCGACTATTTCGAAACAATTTTAATTATTGATTTGTATATCACAGAAACAGTTTATCCATCGCCTCTTTAAATGAATACAATTGTTTTGCATATGTCTTTCAATGAGCTGGTTTTAATTTTTAATAATTTCCTAAAAATACCGCGCTTTAGTTAATACATATGTTCCTTGAGCGACTATTTCAAAACAATTTTAATTATTGATTTGTATATCACAGAAACAGTTTATCCATCGCCACTTTACATGAATACAATTGTTTTGCATATGTCTTTTAATGAGCTGGTTTAAATTTTTAATACTTTCCTAAAAATACCGTGCTTTAGTTAATACATATGTTCCTTGAGCGACTATTTCGAAACAATTTTAATTATTGATTTGTATATCACAGAAACAGTTTATCCATCGCCTCTTTACATGAATACAATTGTTTTGCATATGTCTTTCAATGAGCTGGTTTTAATTTTTAATAATTTCCTAAAAATACCGTGCTTTAGTTAATACATATGTTCCTTGAGCGACTATTTCTAAACAATTTTAATTATTGATTTGTATATCACAGGAACAGTTTATCCATCGCCTCTTTACATGAATACAATTGTTTTGCATATGTCTTTCAATGAGCTGGTTTTAATTTTTAATAATTTCCTAAAAATACCGTGCTTTAGTTAATACATATGTTCCTTGAGCGAATATTTCGAAACAATTTCAATTATTGATTTGTATATCACAGGAACAGTTTATCCATCGCCTCTTTACATTACTACAATTGTTTTGCATATGTCTTTCAAAGAGCTGGTTTTAATTTTTAATAATTTCCTAAAAATACCGTGCTTTAGTTAATACATATGTTCCTTGAGCGAATATTTCGAAACAATTTCATTTATTGATTTGTATATCACAGGAACAGTTTATCCATCGCCTCTTTACATGAATACAATTGTTTTGCATATGTCTTTCAACGAGCTGGTTTTAATTTTTAATAATTTCCTAAAAATACCGTGCTTTAGTTAATACATATGTTCCTTGAGCGACTATTTCGAAACAATTTTAATTATTGATTTGTATATCACAGAAACAGTTTATCCATCGCCTCTTTACATGAATACAATTGTTTTGCATATGTCTTTCAATGAGCTGGTTTTAATTTTTAATAATTTCCTAAAACTACCGTGCTTTAGTTAATACATATGTTCCTTGAGCGACTATTTCGAAACAATTTCTATTATTGATTTGTATATCACAGAAACAGTTTATCCATCGCCTCTTTACATGAATACAATTGTTTTGCATATGTCTTTCAATGAGCTGGTTTTATTTTTTAATAATTTCCTAAAAATACCGTGCTTTAGTTAATACATATGTTCCTTGAGCGACTATTTCTAAACAATTTTAATTATTGATTTGTATATCACAGGAACAGTTTATCCATCGCCTCTTTACATGAATACAATTGTTTTGCATATGTCTTTCAATGAGCTGGTTTTAATTTTTAATAATTTCCTAAAAATGCCGTGCTTTAGTTAATACATGTGTTCTTTGAGCGACTATTTCGAAACAATTTTAATTATTGATTTGTATATCACAGGAACAGTTTATCCATCGCCTCTTTACATGAATACAATTGTTTTACATATGTTTTTCAATGAGCTGGTTTTAATTTTTAATAATTTCCTAAAAATACCGTGCTTTAGTTAATACATATGTTCCTTGAGCGACTATTTCGAAACAATTTTAAATATTGATTTGTATATCACAGGAACAGTTTATCCATCGCCACTTTACATGAATACAATTGTTTTGCATATGTCTTTCAATGAGCTGATTTTAATTTTTAATAATTTCCTAAAAATACCGTGCTTTAGTTAATACATATGTTCCTTGAGCGACTATTTCGAAACAATTTTAATTATTGATTTGTATATCACAGAAACAGTTTATCCATCGCCTCTTTACATGAATACAATTGTTTTGCATATGTCTTTCAATGAGCTGGTTTTAATTTTTAATAATTTCCTAATAATACCGTGCTTTAGTTAATACATATGTTCCTTGAGCGACTATTTCTAAACAATTTTAATTATTAATTTGTATATCACAGGAACAATTAATCCATCGCTTCTTTACATGAATACAATTGTTTTGCATATGTCTTTCAATGAGCTGGTTTTAATTTTTAATAATTTCCTAAAAATACCTTGCTTTAGTTAATACATATGTTCCTTGAGCGACTATTTCTACACAATTTTAATTATTGATTTGTATATCACAGGAACAGTTTATCCATCGCCTCTTTACATGAATACAATTGTTTTGCATATGTCTTTCAATGAGCTGGTTTTAATTTTTAATAATTTCCTAAAAATACCGTGCTTTAGTTAATACATATGTTCCTTGAGCGACTATTTCGAAACAATTTTAATTATTGATTTGTATATCACAGGAACAGTTTATCCATCGCCTCTTTACATGAATACAATTGTTTTGCATATGTCTTTCAATGAGCTGGTTTTAATTTTTAATAATTTCCTAAAAATACCGTGCTTTAGTTAATACATATGTTCCTTGAGCGACTATTTCTGAACAACTTTAATTATTGATTTGTATATCACAGGAACAGTTTATCCATCGCCTCTTTACATGAATACAATTGTTTTGCATATGTCTTTCAATGAGCTGGTTTTAATTTTTAATAATTTCCTAAAAATACTGTGCTTTAGTTAATACATATGTTCCTTGAGCGACTATTTCTAAACAATTTTAATTATTAATTTGTATATCACAGGAACAATTTATCCATCGCTTCTTTACATGAATACAATTTTTTTGCATATGTCTTTCAATGAGCTGGTTTTAATTTTTAATAATTTCCTAAAAATACCGTGCTTTAGTTAATACATATGTTTCTTGAGCGACTATTTCGAAACAATTTTAATTATTGATTTGTATATCACAGGAACAGTTTATCCATCGCCTCTTTACATGAATACAATTGTTTTGCATATGTCTTTTAATGAGCTGGTTTTAATTTTTAATAATTTCCTAAAAATGCCGTGCTTTAGTTAATACATGTGTTCCTTGAGCGACTATTTCGAAACAATTTTATTATTGATTTGTATATCACAGGAACAGTTTATCCATCGCCTCTTTACATGAATACAATTGTTTTGCATATGTCTTTCAATGAGCTGGTTTTAATTTTTAATAATTTCCTAAAAATACCGTGCTTTAGTTAATACATATGTTCCTTGAGCGACTATTTCTAAACAATTTTAATTATTAATTTGTATATCACAGGAACAATTTATCCATCGCTTCTTTACATGAATACAATTGTTTTGCATATGTCTTTCAATGAGCTGGTTTTAATTTTTAATAATTTCCTAAAAATACCGTGCTTTAGTTAATACATACATATGTTCATTGAGCGACTATTTCGAAACAATTTTAATTATTGATTTGTATATCACAGGAACAGTTTATCCATCGCCTCTTTACATGAATACAATTGTTTTGCATATGTCTTTCAATGAGCGGGTTTTAATTTTTAATAATTTCCTAAAAATACCGTGCTTTAGTTAATACATATGTTCCTTGAGCGACTATTTCTAAACAATTTTAATTATTGATTTGTATATCACAGGAACAATTTATCCGTCGCTTCTTTACATGAATACAATTGTTTTGCATATGTCTTTCAATGAGCTGGTTTTAATTTTTAATAATTTCCTAAAAATACCGTGCTTTAGTTAATACATATGTTCCTTGAGCGACTATTTCGAAACAATTTTAATTATTGATTTGTATATCACAGGAACAGTTTATCCATCGCCTCTTTACATGAATACAATTGTTTTGCATATGTCTTTCAATGAGCTGGTTTTAATTTTTAATGATTTCCTAAAAATACCGTGCTTTAGTTAATACATATGTTCCTTGAGCGACTATTTCAAAACAATTTTAATTATTGATTTGTATATCACAGGAACAGTTTATCCATCGCCTCTTTACATGAATACAATTGTTTTGCATATGTCTTTCAATGAGCTGGTTTTAATTTTTAATAATTTCCTAAAAATACCGTGCTTTAGTTAATACTTATGTTCCTTGAGCGACTATTTCGAAACAATTTTAATTATTGATTTGTATATCACAGGAACAGTTTATCCATCGCCTCTTTACATGAATACAATTGTTTTGCATATGTCTTTCAATGAGCTGGTTTTAATTTTTAATAATTTCCTAAAAATACCGTGCTTTAGTTAATACATATGTTCCTTGAGCGACTATTTCTGAACAATTTTAATTATTGATTTGTATATCACAGAAACAGTTTATCCATCGCCTCTTTACATGAATACAATTGTTTTGCATATGTCTTTCAATGAGCTGGTTTTAATTTTTAATAATTTCCTAAAAATACCGTGCTTTATTTAATACATATGTTCCTTGAGCGACTATTTCTAAACAATTTTAATTATTGATTTGTATATCACAGGAACAGTTTATCCATCGCCTCTTTACATGAATACAATTGTTTTGCATATGTCTTTCAATGAGCTGGTTTTAATTTTTAATAATTTTCTAAAAATACCGTGCTTTAGTTACTACATATGTTCCTTGAGCGACTATTTCTAAACAATTTTAATTATTGATTTGTATATCACAGGAACAGTTTATCCATCGCCTCTTTACATGAATACAATTGTTTTGCATATGTCTTTCAATGAGCTGGTTTTAATTTTTAATAATTTCCTAAAAATACCGTGCTTTAGTTAATACATATGTTCCTTGAGCGACTATTTCTGAACAATTTTAATTATTGATTTGTATATCACAGGAACAGTTTATCCATCACCTCTTTACATGAATACAATTGTTTTGCATATGTCTTTCAAAGAGATGGTTTTAATTTTTAATAATTTCCTAAAAATACCGTGCTTTAGTTAATACATATGTTCCTTGAGCGACTATTTCGAAACAATTTCAATTATTGATTTGTATATCACAGGAACAGTTTATCCATCGCCTCTTTACATGAATACAATTGTTTTGCATATGTCTTTCAATGAGCTGGTTTTAATTTTTAATAATTTCCTAAAAATACCGTGCTTTAGTTAATACATATGTTCCTTGAGCGACTATTTCGAAACAATTTTAATTATTGATTTGTATATCACAGGAACAGTTTATCCATCGCCTCTTTACATGAATAAAAATGTTTTGCATATGTCTTTCAATGAGCTGGTTTTAATTTTTAATAATTTCCTAAAAATACCGTGCTTTAGTTAATACATATGTTCCTTGAGCGACTATTTCTGAACAATTTTAATTATTGATTTGTATATCACAGGAACAGTTTATCCATCACCTCTTTACATGAATACAATTGTTTTGCATATGTCTTTCAAAGAGATGGTTTTAATTTTTAATAATTTCCTAAAAATACCGTGCTTTAGTTAATACATATGTTCCTTGAGCGACTATTTCGAAACAATTTCAATTATTGATTTGTATATCACAGGAACAGTTTATCCATCGCCTCTTTACATGAATACAATTGTTTTGCATATGTCTTTCAATGAGCTGGTTTTAATTTTTAATGATTTCCTAAAAATACCGTGCTTTAGTTAATACATATGTTCCTTGAGCGACTATTTCAAAACAATTTTAATTATTGATTTGTATATCACAGGAACAGTTTATCCATCGCCTCTTTACATGAATACAATTGTTTTGCATATGTCTTTCAATGAGCTGGTTTTAATTTTTAATAATTTCCTAAAAATACCGTGCTTTAGTTAATACTTATGTTCCTTGAGCGACTATTTCGAAACAATTTTAATTATTGATTTGTATATCACAGGAACAGTTTATCCATCGCCTCTTTACATGAATACAATTGTTTTGCATATGTCTTTCAATGAGCTGGTTTTAATTTTTAATAATTTCCTAAAAATACCGTGCTTTAGTTAATACATATGTTCCTTGAGCGACTATTTCTGAACAATTTTAATTATTGATTTGTATATCACAGAAACAGTTTATCCATCGCCTCTTTACATGAATACAATTGTTTTGCATATGTCTTTCAATGAGCTGGTTTTAATTTTTAATAATTTCCTAAAAATACCGTGCTTTAGTTACTACATATGTTCCTTGAGCGACTATTTCTAAACAATTTTAATTATTGATTTGTATATCACAGGAACAGTTTATCCATCGCCTCTTTACATGAATACAATTGTTTTGCATATGTCTTTCAATGAGCTGGTTTTAATTTTTAATAATTTCCTAAAAATACCGTGCTTTAGTTAATACATATGTTCCTTGAGCGACTATTTCTGAACAATTTTAATTATTGATTTGTATATCAGAGGAACAGTTTATCCATCACCTCTTTACATGAATACAATTGTTTTGCATATGTCTTTCAAAGAGATGGTTTTAATTTTTAATAATTTCCTAAAAATACCGTGCTTTAGTTAATACATATGTTCCTTGAGCGACTATTTCGAAACAATTTCAATTATTGATTTGTATATCACAGGAACAGTTTATCCATCGCCTCTTTACATGAATACAATTGTTTTGCATATGTCTTTCAATGAGCTGGTTTTAATTTTTAATGATTTCCTAAAAATACCGTGCTTTAGTTAATACATATGTTCCTTGAGCGACTATTTCAAAACAATTTTAATTATTGATTTGTATATCACAGGAACAGTTTATCCATCGCCTCTTTACATGAATACAATTGTTTTGCATATGTCTTTCAATGAGCTGGTTTTAATTTTTAATAATTTCCTAAAAATACCGTGCTTTAGTTAATACTTATGTTCCTTGAGCGACTATTTCGAAACAATTTTAATTATTGATTTGTATATCACAGGAACAGTTTATCCATCGCCTCTTTACATGAATACAATTGTTTTGCATATGTCTTTCAATGAGCTGGTTTTAATTTTTAATAATTTCCTAAAAATACCGTGCTTTAGTTAATACATATGTTCCTTGAGCGACTATTTCTGAACAATTTTAATTATTGATTTGTATATCACAGAAACAGTTTATCCATCGCCTCTTTACATGAATACAATTGTTTTGCATATGTCTTTCAATGAGCTGGTTTTAATTTTTAATAATTTCCTAAAAATACCGTGCTTTATTTAATACATATGTTCCTTGAGCGACTATTTCTAAACAATTTTAATTATTGATTTGTATATCACAGGAACAGTTTATCCATCGCCTCTTTACATGAATACAATTGTTTTGCATGTCTTTCAATGAGCTGGTTTTAATTTTTAATAATTTTCTAAAAATACCGTGCTTTAGTTACTACATATGTTCCTTGAGCGACTATTTCTAAACAATTTTAATTATTGATTTGTATATCACAGGAACAGTTTATCCATCGCCTCTTTACATGAATACAATTGTTTTGCATATGTCTTTCAATGAGCTGGTTTTAATTTTTAATAATTTCCTAAAAATACCGTGCTTTAGTTAATACATATGTTCCTTGAGCGACTATTTCTGAACAATTTTAATTATTGATTTGTATATCAGAGGAACAGTTTATCCATCACCTCTTTACATGAATACAATTGTTTTGCATATGTCTTTCAAAGAGATGGTTTTAATTTTTAATAATTTCCTAAAAATACCGTGCTTTAGTTAATACGTATGTTCCTTGAGCGACTATTTCGAAACAATTTCAATTATTGATTTGTATATCACAGGAACAGTTTATCCATCGCCTCTTTACATGAATACAATTGTTTTGCATATGTCTTTCAATGAGCTGGTTTTAATTTTTAATAATTTCCTAAAAATACCGTGCTTTAGTTAATACATATGTTCCTTGAGCGACTATTTCGAAACAATTTTAATTATTGATTTGTATATCACAGGAACAGTTTATCCATCGCCTCTTTACATGAATACAAATGTTTTGCATATGTCTTTCAATGAGCTGGTTTTAATTTTTAATAATTTCCTAAAAATACCGTGCTTTAGTTAATACATATGTTCCTTGAGCGACTATTTCTGAACAATTTTAATTATTGATTTGTATATCACAGGAACAATTTATCCATCGCTTCTTTACATGAATACAATTGTTTTGCATATGTCTTTCAATGAGCTGGTTTTAATTTTTAATAATTTCCTAAAAATACCGTGCTTTAGTTAATACATACATATGTTCATTGAGCGACTATTTCGAAACAATTTTAATTATTGATTTGTATATCACAGGAACAGTTTATCCATCGCCTCTTTACATGAATACAATTGTTTTGCATATGTCTTTCAATGAGCGGGTTTTAATTTTTAATAATTTCCTAAAAATACCGTGCTTTAGTTAATACATATGTTCCTTGAGCGACTATTTCTAAACAATTTTAATTATTGATTTGTATATCACAGGAACAATTTATCCATCGCTTCTTTACATGAATACAATTGTTTTGCATATGTCTTTTAATGAGCTGGTTTTAATTTTTAATAATTTCCTAAAAATGCCGTGCTTTAGTTAATACATATGTTCCTTGAGCGACTATTTCGAAACAATTTTAATTATTGATTTGTATATCACAGGAACAGTTTATCCATCGCCTCTTTACATGAATACAATTGTTTTGCATATGTCTTTCAATGAGCTGGTTTTAATTTTTAATAATTTCCTAAAAATACCGTGCTTTAGTTACTACATATGTTCCTTGAGCGACTATTTCAAAACAATTTTAATTATTGATTTGTATATCACAGGAACAGTTTATCCATCGCCTCTTTACATGAATACAATTGTTTTGCATATGTCTTTCAATGAGCTGGTTTTAATTTTTAATAATTTCCTAAAAATACCGTGCTTTAGTTAATACTTATGTTCCTTGAGCGACTATTTCGAAACAATTTTAATTATTGATTTGTATATCACAGGAACAGTTTATCCATCGCCTCTTTACATGAATACAATTGTTTTGCATATGTCTTTCAATGAGCTGGTTTTAATTTTTAATAATTTCCTAAAAATACCGTGCTTTAGTTAATACATATGTTCCTTGAGCGACTATTTCTGAACAATTTTAATTATTGATTTGTATATCACAGAAACAGTTTATCCATCGCCTCTTTACATGAATACAATTGTTTTGCATATGTCTTTCAATGAGCTGGTTTTAATTTTTAATAATTTCCTAAAAATACCGTGCTTTATTTAATACATATGTTCCTTGAGCGACTATTTCTAAACAATTTTAATTATTGATTTGTATATAACAGGAACAGTTTATCCATTGCCTCTTTACATGAATACAATTGTTTTGCATATGTCTTTCAATGAGCTGGTTTTAATTTTTAATAATTTTCTAAAAATACCGTGCTTTAGTTACTACATATGTTCCTTGAGCGACTATTTCTAAACAATTTTAATTATTGATTTGTATATCACAGGAACAGTTTATCCATCGCCTCTTTACATGAATACAATTGTTTTGCATATGTCTTTCAATGAGCTGGTTTTAATTTTTAATAATTTCCTAAAAATACCGTGCTTTAGTTAATACATATGTTCCTTGAGCGACTATTTCTGAACAATTTTAATTATTGATTTGTATATCACAGGAACAGTTTATCCATCACCTCTTTACATGAATACAATTGTTTTGCATATGTCTTTCAAAGAAATGGTTTTAATTTTTAATAATTTCCTAAAAATACCGTGCTTTAGTTAATACATATGTTCCTTGAGCGACTATTTCGAAACAATTTCAATTATTGATTTGTATATCACAGGAACAGTTTATCCATCGCCTCTTTACATGAATACAATTGTTTTGCATATGTCTTTCAATGAGCTGGTTTTAATTTTTAATAATTTCCTAAAAATACCGTGCTTTAGTTAATACATATGTTCCTTGAGCGACTATTTCGAAACAATTTTAATTATTGATTTGTATATCACAGGAACAGTTTATCCATCGCCTCTTTACATGAATACAAATGTTTTGCATATGTCTTTCAATGAGCTGGTTTAAATTTTTAATAATTTCCTAAAAATACTGTGCTTTAGTTAATACATATGTTCCTTGAGCGACTATTTCTGAACAATTTTAATTATTGATTTGTATATCACAGGAACAGTTTATCCATCACCTCTTTACATGAATACAATTGTTTTGCATATGTCTTTCAAAGAGATGGTTTTAATTTTTAATAATTTCCTAAAAATACCGTGCTTTAGTTAATACATATGTTCCTTGAGCGACTATTTCGAAACAATTTCAATTATTGATTTGTATATCACAGGAACAGTTTATCCATCGCCTCTTTACATGAATACAATTGTTTTGCATATGTCTTTCAATGAGCTGGTTTTAATTTTTAATGATTTCCTAAAAATACCGTGCTTTAGTTAATACATATGTTCCTTGAGCGACTATTTCAAAACAATTTTAATTATTGATTTGTATATCACAGGAACAGTTTATCCATCGCCTCTTTACATGAATACAATTGTTTTGCATATGTCTTTCAATGAGCTGGTTTTAATTTTTAATAATTTCCTAAAAATACCGTGCTTTAGTTAATACTTATGTTCCTTGAGCGACTATTTCGAAACAATTTTAATTATTGATTTGTATATCACAGGAACAGTTTATCCATCGCCTCTTTACATGAATACAATTGTTTTGCATATGTCTTTCAATGAGCTGGTTTTAATTTTTAATAATTTCCTAAAAATACCGTGCTTTAGTTAATACATATGTTCCTTGAGCGACTATTTCTAAACAATTTTAATTATTGATTTGTATATCACAGAAACAGTTTATCCATCGCCTCTTTACATGAATACAATTGTTTTGCATATGTCTTTCAATGAGCTGGTTTTAATTTTTAATAATTTCCTAAAAATACCGTGCTTTATTTAATACATATGTTCCTTGAGCGACTATTTCTAAACAATTTTAATTATTGATTTGTATATCACAGGAACAGTTTATCCATCGCCTCTTTACATGAATACAATTGTTTTGCATATGTCTTTCAATGAGCTGGTTTTAATTTTTAATAATTTTCTAAAAATACCGTGCTTTAGTTACTACATATGTTCCTTGAGCGACTATTTCTAAACAATTTTAATTATTGATTTGTATATCACAGGAACAGTTTATCTATCGCCTCTTTACATGAATACAATTGTTTTGCATATGTCTTTCAATGAGCTGGTTTTAATTTTTAATAATTTCCTAAAAATACCGTGCTTTAGTTAATACATATGTTCCTTGAGCGACTATTTCTGAACAATTTTAATTATTGATTTGTATATCACAGGAACAGTTTATCCATCACCTCTTTACATGAATACAATTGTTTTGCATATGTCTTTCAAAGAGATGGTTTTAATTTTTAATAATTTCCTAAAAATACCGTGCTTTAGTTAATACATATGTTCCTTGAGCGACTATTTCGAAACAATTTCAATTATTGATTTGTATATCACAGGAACAGTTTATCCATCGCCTCTTTACATGAATACAATTGTTTTGCATATGTCTTTCAATGAGCTGGTTTTAATTTTTAATAATTTCCTAAAAATACCGTGCTTTAGTTAATACATATGTTCCTTGAGCGACTATTTCGAAACAATTTTAATTATTGATTTGTATATCACAGGAACAGTTTATCCATCGCCTCTTTACATGAATACAAATGTTTTGCATATGTCTTTCAATGAGCTGGTTTTAATTTTTAATAATTTCCTAAAAATACCGTGCTTTAGTTAATACATATGTTCCTTGAGCGACTATTTCTGAACAATTTTAATTATTGATTTGTATATCACAGGAACAGTTTATCCATCACCTCTTTACATGAATACAATTGTTTTGCATATGTCTTTCAAAGAGATGGTTTTAATTTTTAATAATTTCCTAAAAATACCGTGCTTTAGTTAATACATATGTTCCTTGAGCGACTATTTCGAAACAATTTCAATTATTGATTTGTATATCACAGGAACAGTTTATCCATCGCCTCTTTACATGAATACAATTGTTTTGCATATGTCTTTCAATGAGCTGGTTTTAATTTTTAATAATTTCCTAAAAATACCGTGCTTTAGTTAATACATATGTTCCTTGAGCGACTATTTCGAAACAATTTCAATTATTGATTTGTATATCACAGGAACAGTTTATCCATCGCTTCTTTACATGAATACAATTGTTTTGCATATGTCTTTCAATGAGCTGGTTTTAATTTTTAATAATTTCCTAAAAATACCGTGCTTTAGTTAATACATATGTTCCTTGAGCGACTATTTTGAAACAATTTTAATTATTGATTTGTATATCACAAAAACAGTTTATCCATCGCCTCTTTACATGAATACAATTGTTTTGCATATGTCTTTCAATGAGCTGGTTTTAATTTTTAATAATTTCCTAAAAATACCGTGCTTTAGTTAATACATATGTTCCTTGAGCGACTATTTCTAAACAATTTTAATTATTGATTTGTATATCACAGGAACAGTTTATCCATCGCTTCTTTACATGAATACAATTGTTTTGCATATGTCTTTCAATGAGCTGGTTTTAATTTTTAATAATTTCCTAAAAATACCGTGCTTTAGTTAATACATATGTTCCTTGAGCGACTATTTCTAAACAATTTTAATTATTGATTTGTATATCACAGGAACAGTTTATCCATCGCCTCTTTACATGAATACAATTGTTTTGCATATGTCTTTCAATGAGCTGGTTTTAATTTTTAATAATTTCCTAAAAATACCGTGCTTTAGTTAATACATATGTTCCTTGAGCGACTATTTCGAAACAATTTTAATTATTGATTTGTATATCACAGGAACAGTTTATCCATCGCCTCTTTACATGAATACAAATGTTTTGCATATGTCTTTCAATGAGCTGGTTTTAATTTTTAATAATTTCCTAAAAATACCGTGCTTTAGTTAATACATATGTTCCTTGAGCGACTATTTCGAAACAATTTTAATTATTGATTTGTATATCACAGGAACAGATTATCCATCGCTTCTTTACATGAATACAATTGTTTTGCATATGTCTTTCAATGAGCTGGTTTTAATTTTTAATAATTTCCTAAAAATATCGTGCTTTAGTTAATACATATGTTTCTTGAGCGACTATTTCGAAACAATTTCAATTATTGATTTGTATATCACAGGAACAGTTTATCCATCGCCTCTTTACATGAATACAATTGTTTTGCATATGTCTTTCAATGAGCTGGTTTTAATTTTTAATAATTTCCTAAAAATACCGTGCTTTAGTTAATACATATGTTCCTTGAGCGACTATTTCGAAACAATTTCAATTACTGATTTGTATATCACAGGAACAGTTTATCCATCGCCTCTTTACATGAATACAATTGTTTTGCATATGTCTTTCAATGAGCTGGTTTTAATTTTTAATAATTTCCTAAAAATACCGTGCTTTAGTTAATACATATGTTCCTTGAGCGACTATTTCGAAACAATTTTAATTATTGATTTGTATATCACAGGAACAGTTTATCCATCGCCTCTTTACATGAATACAATTGTTTTGCATATGTCTTTCAATGAGCTGGTTTTAATTTTTAATAATTTCCTAAAAATACCGTGCTTTAGTTAATACATATGTTCCTTGAGCGACTATTTCTAAACAATTTTAATTATTGATTTGTATATCACAGGAACAGTTTATCCATCGCCTCTTTACATGAATACAATTGTTTTGCATATGTCTTTCAATGAGCTGGTTTTAATTTTTAATAATTTCCTAAAAATACCGTGCTTTAGTTAATACATATGTTTCTTGAGCGACTATTTCGAAACAATTTTAATTATTGATTTGTATATCACAGAAACAGTTTATCCATCGCCTCTTTACATGAATACAATTGTTTTGCATATGTCTTTCAATGAGCTGGTTTTAATTTTTAATAATTTCCTAAATATACCGTGCTTTAGTTAATACATATGTTCCTTGAGCGACTATTTCGAAACAATTTTAATTATTGATTTGTATATCACAGGAACAGTTTATCCATCGCCTCTTTACATGAATACAATTGTTTTGCATATGTCTTTCAATGAGCTGGTTTTAATTTTTAATAATTTCCTAAAAATACCGTGCTTTAGTTAATACATATGTTCCTTGAGCGACTATTTCTGAACAATTTTAATTATTGATTTGTATATCACAGGAACAGTTTATCCATCGCCTCTTTACATTACTACAATTGTTTTGCATATGTCTTTCAATGAGCTGGTTTTAATTTTTAATAATTTCCTAAAAATACCGTGCTTTAGTTAATACATATGTTCCTTGAGCGACTATTTCGAAACAATTTTAATTATTAATTTGTATATCACAGGAACAGTTTATCCATCGCCTCTTTACATGAATACAATTGTTTTGCATATGTCTTTCAATGAGCTGGTTTTAATTTTTAATAATTTCCTAAAAATACCGTGCTTTAGTTAATACATATGTTCCTTGAGCGACTATTTCAAAACAATTTTAATTATTGATTTGTATATCACAGGAACAGTTTATCCATCGCCTCTTTACATGAATACAATTGTTTTGCATATGTCTTTCAATGAGCTGGTTTTAATTTTTAATAATTTCCTAAAAATACCGTGCTTTAGTTAATACATATGTTCCTTGAGCTACTATTTCTAAACAATTTTAATTATTGATTTGTATATCACAGGAACAGTTTATCCATCGCCTCTTTACATGAATACAATTGTTTTGCATATGTCTTTCAATGAGCTGGTTTTAATTTTTAATAATTTCCTAAAAATACCGTGCTTTAGTTAATACATATGTTTCTTGAGCGACTATTTCGAAACAATTTTAATTATTGATTTGTATATCACAGAAACAGTTTATCCATCGCCTCTTTACATGAATACAATTGTTTTGCATATGTCTTACAATGAGCTGGTTTTAATTTTTAATAATTTCCTAAAAATACCGTGCTTTAGTTAATACATATGTTCCTTGAGCGACTATTTCTACACAATTTTAATTATTGATTTGTATATCACAGGAACAGTTTATCCATCGCCTCTTTACTTGAATACAATTGTTTTGCATATGTCTTTCAATGAGCTGGTTTTAATTTTTAATAATTTCCTAAAAATACCGTGCTTTAGTTAATACATATGTTCCTTGAGCGACTATTTCGAAACAATTTCAATTATTGATTTGTATATCACAGAAACAGTTTATCCATCGCCTCTTTACATGAATACAATTGTTTTGCATATGTCTTTCAATGAGCTGGTTTTAATTTTTAATAATTTCCTAAAAATACCGTGCTTTAGTTAATACATATGTTCCTTGAGCGACTATTTCTAAACAATTTTAATTATTGATTTGTATATCACAGGAACAGTTTATCCATCGCCTCTTTACATGAATACAATTGTTTTGCATATGTCTTTCAATGAGCTGGTTTTAATTTTTAATAATTTCCCAAAAATGCCGTGCTTTAGTTAATACATGTGTTCCTTGAGCGACTATTTCGAAACAATTTTAATTATTGATTTGTATATCACAGGAACAGTTTATCCATCGCCTCTTTACATGAATACAATTGTTTTGCATATGTCTTTCAATGAGCTGGTTTTAATTTTTAATAATTTCCTAAAAATACCGTGCTTTAGTTAATACATATGTTCCTTGAGCGACTATTTCTAAACAATTTTAATTATTGATTTGTATATCACAGGAACAGTTTATCCATCGCCACTTTACATGAATAAAATTGTTTTGCATATGTCTTTCAATGAGCTGGTTTTAATTTTTAATAATTTCCTAAAAATACCGTGCTTTAGTTAATACATATGTTCCTTGAGCGACTATTTCGAAACAATTTTAATTATTGATTTGTATATCACAGAAACAGTTTATCCATCGCCACTTTACATGAATACAATTGTTTTGCATATGTCTTTTAATGAGCTGGTTTAAATTTTTAATAATTTCCTAAAAATACCGTGCTTTAGTTAATACATATGTTCCTTGAGCGACTATTTCGAAACAATTTTAATTATTGATTTGTATATTACAGAAACAGTTTATCCATCGCCTCTTTACATGAATACAATTGTTTTGCATATGTCTTTCAATGAGCTGGTTTTAATTTTTAATAATTTCCTAAAAATACCGTGCTTTAGTTAATACATATGTTCCTTGAGCGACTATTTCTAAACAATTTTAATTATTGATTTGTATATCACAGGAACAGTTTATCCATCGCTTTTTTACATGAATACAATTGTTTTGCATATGTCTTTCAATGAGCTGGTTTTAATTTTTAATAATTTCCTAAATATACCGTGCTTTAGTTAATACATATGTTCCTTGAGCGACTATTTCTAAACAATTTTAATTATTGATTTGTATATCACAGGAACAGTTTATCCATCGCCTCTTTACATGAATACAATTGTTTTGCATATGTCTTTCAATGAGCTGGTTTTAATTTTTAATAATTTTCTAAAAATACCGTGCTTTAGTTAATACATATGTTCCTTGAGCGACTATTTCTAAACAATTTTAATTATTGATTTGTATATCACAGGAACAGTTTATCCATCGCCTCTTTACATGAATACAATTGTTTTGCATATGTCTTTTAAAGAGCTGGTTTTAATTTTTAATAGTTTCCTAAAAATACCGTGCTTTAGTTAATACATATGTTTCTTGAGCGACTATTTCGAAACAATTTCTATTATTGATTTGTATATCACAGGAACAGTTTATCCATCGCCTCTTTACATGAATACAATTGTTTTGCATATGTCTTTCAATGAGCTGGTTTTAATTTTTAATAATTTCCTAAAAATACCGTGCTTTAGTTAATACATATGTTCCTTGAGCGACTATTTCGAAACAATTTTAATTATTGATTTGTATATCACAGAAACAGTTTATCCATCGCCTCTTTACATGAATACAATTGTTTTGCGTATGTCTTTCAATGGGCTGGTTTTAATTTTTAATAATTTCCTAAAAATACCGTGCTTTAGTTAATACATATGTTCCTTGAGCGACTATTTCTAAACAAGTTTAATTATTGATTTGCATATCACAGGAACAGTTTATCCATCGCCTCTTTACATGAATACAATTGTTTTGCATATGTCTTTCAATGAGCTGGTTTTAATTTTTAATAATTTCCTAAAAATGCCGTGCTTTAGTTAATACATGTGTTCCTTGAGCGACTATTTCGAAACAATTTTAATTATTGATTTATATATCACAGGAACAGTTTATCCATCGCCTCTTTACATGAATACAATTGTTTTGCATATGTCTTTCAATGAGCTGGTTTTAATTTTTAATAATTTCCTAAAAATACCGTGCTTTAGTTAATACATATGTTCCTTGAGCTACTATTTCTAAACAATTTTAATTATTGATTTGTATATCACAGGAACAGTTTATCCATCGCCTCTTTACATGAATACAATTGTTTTGCATATGTCTTTCAATGAGCTGGTTTTAATTTTTAATAATTTCCTAAAAATACCGTGCTTTAGTTAATACATATGTTTCTTGAGCGACTATTTCGAAAAAATTTTAATTATTGATTTGTATATCACAGAAACAGTTTATCCATCGCCTCTTTACATGAATACAATTGTTTTGCATATGTCTTACAATGAGCTGGTTTTAATTTTTAATAATTTCCTAAAAATACCGTGCTTTAGTTAATACATATGTTCCTTGAGCGACTATTTCTACACAATTTTAATTATTGATTTGTATATCACAGGAACAGTTTATCCATCGCCTCTTTACATGAATACAATTGTTTTGCATATGTCTTTCAATGAGCTGGTTTTAATTTTTAATAATTTCCTAAAAATACCGTGCTTTAGTTAATACATATGTTCCTTGAGCGACTATTTCGAAACAATTTCAATTATTGATTTGTATATCACAGAAACAGTTTATCTATCGCCTCTTTACATGAATACAATTGTTTTGCATATGTCTTTCAATGAGCTGGTTTTAATTTTTAATAATTTCCTAAAAATACCGTGCTTTAGTTAATACATATGTTCCTTGAGCGACTATTTCTAAACAATTTTAATTATTGATTTGTATATCACAGGAACAGTTTATCCATCGCCTCTTTACATGAATACAATTGTTTTGCATATGTCTTTCAATGAGCTGGTTTTAATTTTTAATAATTTCCTAAAAATGCCGTGCTTTAGTTAATACATGTGTTCCTTGAGCGACTATTTCGAAACAATTTTAATTATTGATTTGTATATCACAGGAACAGTTTATCCATTGCCTCTTTACATGAATACAATTGTTTTGCATATGTCTTTCAATGAGCTGGTTTTAATTTTTAATAATTTCCTAAAAATACCGTGCTTTAGTTAATACATATGTTCCTTGAGCGACTATTTCGAAACAATTTTAATTATTGATTTGTATATCACAGAAACAGTTTATCCATCGCCACTTTACATGAATACAATTGTTTTGCATATGTCTTTTAATGAGCTGGTTTAAATTTTTAATAATTTCCTAAAAATACCGTGCTTTAGTTAATACATATGTTCCTTGAGCGACTATTTCGAAACAATTTTAATTATTGATTTGTATATTACAGAAACAGTTTATCCATCGCCTCTTTACATGAATACAATTGTTTTGCATATGTCTTTCAATGAGCTGGTTTTAATTTTTAATAATTTCCTAAAAATACCGTGCTTTAGTTAATACATATGTTCCTTGAGCGACTATTTCTAAACAATTTTAATTATTGATTTGTATATCACAGGAACAATTTATCCATCGCTTCTTTACATGAATACAATTGTTTTGCATATGTCTTTCAATGAGCTGGTTTTAATTTTTAATAATTTCCTAAAAATACCATGCTTTAGTTAATACATATGTTCCTTGAGCGACTATTTCTAAACAATTTTAATTATTGATTTGTATATCACAGGAACAGTTTATCCATCGCTTTTTTACATGAATACAATTGTTTTGCATATGTCTTTCAATGAGCTGGTTTAAATTTTTAATAATTTCCTAAAAATACCGTGCTTTAGTTAATACATATGTTCCTTGAGCGACTATTTCGAAACAATTTTAATTATTGATTTGTATATTACAGAAACAGTTTATCCATCGCCTCTTTACATGAATACAATTGTTTTGCATATGTCTTTCAATGAGCTGGTTTTAATTTTTAATAATTTCCTAAAAATACCGTGCTTTAGTTAATACATATGTTCCTTGAGCGACTATTTCTAAACAATTTTAATTATTGATTTGTATATCACAGGAACAATTTATCCATCGCTTCTTTACATGAATACAATTGTTTTGCATATGTCTTTCAATGAGCTGGTTTTAATTTTTAATAATTTCCTAAATATACCGTGCTTTAGTTAATATATATGTTCCTTGAGCGACTATTTCTAAACAATTTTAATTATTGATTTGTATATCACAGGAACAGTTTATCCATCGCCTCTTTTCATGAATACAATTGTTTTGCATATGTCTTTCAATGAGCTGGTTTTAATTTTTAATAATTTCCTAAAAATACCGTGCTTTAGTTAATACATATGTTCCTTGAGCGACTATTTCTGAACAATTTTAATTATTGATTTGTATATCACAGGAACAGTTTATCCATCGCCTCTTTACATTACTACAATTGTTTTGCATATGTCTTTCAATGAGCTGGTTTTAATTTTTAATAATTTCCTAAAAATACCGTGCTTTAGTTAATACATATGTTCCTTGAGCGACTATTTCGAAACAATTTTAATTATTAATTTGTATATCACAGGAACAGTTTATCCATCGCCTCTTTACATGAATACAATTGTTTTGCATATGTCTTTCAATGAGCTGGTTTTAATTTTTAATAATTTCCTAAAAATACCGTGCTTTAGTTAATACATATGTTCCTTGAGCGACTATTTTAAAACAATTTTAATTATTGATTTGTATATCACAGGAACAGTTTATCCATCGCCTCTTTACATGAATACAATTGTTTTGCATATGTCTTTCAATGAGCTGGTTTTAATTTTTAATAATTTCCTAAAAATACCGTGCTTTAGTTAATACATATGTTCCTTGAGCGACTATTTCGAAACAATTTTAATTATTGATTTGTATATCACAGGAACAGTTTATCCATCGCCTCTTTACATGAATACAATTGTTTTGCATATGTCTTTCAATGAGCTGGTTTTAATTTTTAATAATTTCCTAAAAATACCGTGCTTTAGTTAATACATATGTTTCTTGAGCGACTATTTCGAAACAATTTTAATTATTGATTTGTATATCACAGAAACAGTTTATCCATCGCCTCTTTACATGAATACAATTGTTTTGCATATGTCTTACAATGAGCTGGTTTTAATTTTTAATAATTTCCTAAAAATACCGTGCTTTAGTTAATACATATGTTCCTTGAGCGACTATTTCTACACAATTTTAATTATTGATTTGTATATCACAGGAACAGTTTATCCATCGCCTCTTTACATGAATACAATTGTTTTGCATATGTCTTTCAATGAGCTGGTTTTAATTTTTAATAATTTCCTAAAAATACCGTGCTTTAGTTAATACATATGTTCCTTGAGCGACTATTTCGAAACAATTTCAATTATTGATTTGTATATCACAGAAACAGTTTATCCATCGCCTCTTTACATGAATACAATTGTTTTGCATATGTCTTTCAATGAGCTGGTTTTAATTTTTAATAATTTCCTAAAAATACCGTGCTTTAGTTAATACATATGTTCCTTGAGCGACTATTTCTAAACAATTTTAATTATTGGTTTGTATATCACAGGAACAGTTTATCCATCGCCTCTTTACATGAATACAATTGTTTTGCATATGTCTTTCAATGAGCTGGTTTTAATTTTTAATAATTTCCCAAAAATGCCGTGCTTTAGTTAATACATGTGTTCCTTGAGCGACTATTTCGAAACAATTTTAATTATTGATTTGTATATCACAGGAACAGTTTATCCATCGCCTCTTTACATGAATACAATTGTTTTGCATATGTCTTTCAATGAGCTGGTTTTAATTTTTAATAATTTCCTAAAAATACCGTGCTTTAGTTAATACATATGTTCCTTGAGCGACTATTTCTAAACAATTTTAATTATTGATTTGTATATCACAGGAACAGTTTATCCATCGCCACTTTACATGAATAAAATAGTTTTGCATATGTCTTTCAATGAGCTGGTTTTAATTTTTAATAATTTCCTAAAAATACCGTGCTTTAGTTAATACATATGTTCCTTGAGCGACTATTTCGAAACAATTTTAATTATTAATTTGTATATCACAGAAACAGTTTATCCATCGCCACTTTACATGAATACAATTGTTTTGCATATGTCTTTTAATGAGCTGGTTTAAATTTTTAATAATTTCCTAAAAATACCGTGCTTTAGTTAATACATATGTTCCTTGAGCGACTATTTCGAAACAATTTTAATTATTGATTTGTATATTACAGAAACAGTTTATCCATCGCCTCTTTACATGAATACAATTGTTTTGCATATGTCTTTCAATGAGCTGGTTTTAATTTTTAATAATTTCCTAAAAATACCGTGCTTTAGTTAATACATATGTTCCTTGAGCGACTATTTCTAAACAATTTTAATTATTGATTTGTATATCACAGGAACAGTTTATCCATCGCTTTTTTACATGAATACAATTGTTTTGCATATGTCTTTCAATGAGCTGGTTTTAATTTTTAATAATTTCCTAAATATACCGTGCTTTAGTTAATACATATGTTCCTTGAGCGACTATTTCTAAACAATTTTAATTATTGATTTGTATATCACAGGAACAGTTTATCCATCGCCTCTTTACATGAATACAATTGTTTTGCATATGTCTTTCAATGAGCTGGTTTTAATTTTTAATAATTTTCTAAAAATACCGTGCTTTAGTTAATACATATGTTCCTTGAGCGACTATTTCTAAACAATTTTAATTATTGATTTGTATATCACAGGAACAGTTTATCCATCGCCTCTTTACATGAATACAATTGTTTTGCATATGTCTTTTAAAGAGCTGGTTTTAATTTTTAATAGTTTCCTAAAAATACCGTGCTTTAGTTAATACATATGTTTCTTGAGCGACTATTTCGAAACAATTTCTATTATTGATTTGTATATCACAGGAACAGTTTATCCATCGCCTCTTTACATGAATACAATTGTTTTGCATATGTCTTTCAATGAGCTGGTTTTAATTTTTAATAATTTCCTAAAAATACCGTGCTTTAGTTAATACATATGTTCCTTGAGCGACTATTTCGAAACAATTTTAATTATTGATTTGTATATCACAGAAACAGTTTATCCATCGCCTCTTTACATGAATACAATTGTTTTGCGTATGTCTTTCAATGGGCTGGTTTTAATTTTTAATAATTTCCTAAAAATACCGTGCTTTAGTTAATACATATGTTCCTTGAGCGACTATTTCTAAACAAGTTTAATTATTGATTTGTATATCACAGGAACAGTTTATCCATCGCCTCTTTACATGAATACAATTGTTTTGCATATGTCTTTCAATGAGCTGGTTTTAATTTTTAATAATTTCCTAAAAATGCCGTGCTTTAGTTAATACATGTGTTCCTTGAGCGACTATTTCGAAACAATTTTAATTATTGATTTATATATCACAGGAACAGTTTATCCATCGCCTCTTTACATGAATACAATTGTTTTGCATATGTCTTTCAATGAGCTGGTTTTAATTTTTAATAATTTCCTAAAAATACCGTGCTTTAGTTAATACATATATTCCTTGAGCTACTATTTCTAAACAATTTTAATTATTGATTTGTATATCACAGGAACAGTTTATCCATCGCCTCTTTACATGAATACAATTGTTTTGCATATGTCTTTCAATGAGCTGGTTTTAATTTTTAATAATTTCCTAAAAATACCGTGCTTTAGTTAATACATATGTTTCTTGAGCGACTATTTCGAAAAAATTTTAATTATTGATTTGTATATCACAGAAACAGTTTATCCATCGCCTCTTTACATGAATACAATTGTTTTGCATATGTCTTACAATGAGCTGGTTTTAATTTTTAATAATTTCCTAAAAATACCGTGCTTTAGTTAATACATATGTTCCTTGAGCGACTATTTCTACACAATTTTAATTATTGATTTGTATATCACAGGAACAGTTTATCCATCGCCTCTTTACATGAATACAATTGTTTTGCATATGTCTTTCAATGAGCTGGTTTTAATTTTTAATAATTTCCTAAAAATACCGTGCTTTAGTTAATACATATGTTCCTTGAGCGACTATTTCGAAACAATTTCAATTATTGATTTGTATATCACAGAAACAGTTTATCTATCGCCTCTTTACATGAATACAATTGTTTTGCATATGTCTTTCAATGAGCTGGTTTTAATTTTTAATAATTTCCTAAAAATACCGTGCTTTAGTTAATACATATGTTCCTTGAGCGACTATTTCTAAACAATTTTAATTATTGATTTGTATATCACAGGAACAGTTTATCCATCGCCTCTTTACATGAATACAATTGTTTTGCATATGTCTTTCAATGAGCTGGTTTTAATTTTTAATAATTTCCTAAAAATGCCGTGCTTTAGTTAATACATGTGTTCCTTGAGCGACTATTTCGAAACAATTTTAATTATTGATTTGTATATCACAGGAACAGTTTATCCATTGCCTCTTTACATGAATACAATTGTTTTGCATATGTCTTTCAATGAGCTGGTTTTAATTTTTAATAATTTCCTAAAAATACCGTGCTTTAGTTAATACATATGTTCCTTGAGCGACTATTTCGAAACAATTTTAATTATTGATTTGTATATTACAGAAACAGTTTATCCATCGCCTCTTTACATGAATACAATTGTTTTGCATATGTCTTTCAATGAGCTGGTTTTAATTTTTAATAATTTCCTAAAAATACCGTGCTTTAGTTAATACATATGTTCCTTGAGCGACTATTTCTAAACAATTTTAATTATTGATTTGTATATCACAGGAACAATTTATCCATCGCCACTTTACATGAATACAATTGTTTTGCATATGTCTTTCAATGAGCTGGTTTTAATTTTTAATAATTTCCTAAAAATACCGTGCTTTAGTTAATACATATGTTCCTTGAGCGACTATTTCTAAACAATTTTAATTATTGATTTGTATATCACAGGAACAGTTTATCCATCGCTTTTTTACATGAATACAATTGTTTTGCATATGTCTTTCAATGAGCTGGTTTTAATTTTTAATAATTTCCTAAATATACCGTGCTTTAGTTAATATATATGTTCCTTGAGCGACTATTTCTAAACAATTTTATTTATTGATTTGTATATCACAGGAACAGTTTATCCATCGCCTCTTTTCATGAATACAATTGTTTTGCATATGTCTTTCAATGAGCTGGTTTTAATTTTTAATAATTTCCTAAAAATACCGTGCTTTAGTTAATACATATGTTCCTTGAGCGACTATTTCTGAACAATTTTAATTATTGATTTGTATATCACAGGAACAGTTTATCCATCGCCTCTTTACATTACTACAATTGTTTTGCATATGTCTTTCAATGAGCTGGTTTTAATTTTTAATAATTTCCTAAAAATACCGTGCTTTAGTTAATACATATGTTCCTTGAGCGACTATTTCGAAACAATTTTAATTATTAATTTGTATATCACAGGAACAGTTTATCCATCGCCCCTTTACATGAATACAATTGTTTTGCATATGTCTTTCAATGAGCTGGTTTTAATTTTTAATAATTTCCTAAAAATACCGTGCTTTAGTTAATACATATGTTCCTTGAGCGACTATTTCAAAACAATTTTAATTATTGATTTGTATATCACAGGAACAGTTTATCCATCGCCTCTTTACATGAATACAATTGTTTTGCATATGTCTTTCAATGAGCTGGTTTTAATTTTTAATAATTTCCTAAAAATACCGTGCTTTAGTTAATACATATGTTCCTTGAGCTACTATTTCTAAACAATTTTAATTATTGATTTGTATATCACAGGAACAGTTTATCCATCGCCTCTTTACATGAATACAATTGTTTTGCATATGTCTTTCAATGAGCTGGTTTTAATTTTTAATAATTTCCTAAAAATACCGTGCTTTAGTTAATACATATGTTTCTTGAGCGACTATTTCGAAACAATTTTAATTATTGATTTGTATATCACAGAAACAGTTTATCCATCGCCTCTTTACATGAATACAATTGTTTTGCATATGTCTTACAATGAGCTGGTTTTAATTTTTAATAATTTCCTAAAAATACCGTGCTTTAGTTAATACATATGTTCCTTGAGCGACTATTTCTACACAATTTTAATTATTGATTTGTATATCACAGGAACAGTTTATCCATCGCCTCTTTACATGAATACAATTGTTTTGCATATGTCTTTCAATGAGCTGGTTTTAATTTTTAATAATTTCCTAAAAATACCGTGCTTTAGTTAATACATATGTTCCTTGAGCGACTATTTCGAAACAATTTCAATTATTGATTTGTATATCACAGAAACAGTTTATCCATCGCCTCTTTACATGAATACAATTGTTTTGCATATGTCTTTCAATGAGCTGGTTTTAATTTTTAATAATTTCCTAAAAATACCGTGCTTTAGTTAATACATATGTTCCTTGAGCGACTATTTCTAAACAATTTTAATTATTGATTTGTATATCACAGGAACAGTTTATCCATCGCCTCTTTACATGAATACAATTGTTTTGCATATGTCTTTCAATGAGCTGGTTTTAATTTTTAATAATTTCCCAAAAATGCCGTGCTTTAGTTAATACATGTGTTCCTTGAGCGACTATTTCGAAACAATTTTAATTATTGATTTGTATATCACAGGAACAGTTTATCCATCGCCTCTTTACATGAATACAATTGTTTTGCATATGTCTTTCAATGAGCTGGTTTTAATTTTTAATAATTTCCTAAAAATACCGTGCTTTAGTTAATACATATGTTCCTTGAGCGACTATTTCTAAACAATTTTAATTATTGATTTGTATATCACAGGAACAGTTTATCCATCGCCACTTTACATGAATAAAATTGTTTTGCATATGTCTTTCAATGAGCTGGTTTTAATTTTTAATAATTTCCTAAAAATACCATGCTTTAGTTAATACATATGTTCCTTGAGCGACTATTTCGAAACAATTTTAATTATTAATTTGTATATCACAGAAACAGTTTATCCATCGCCACTTTACATGAATACAATTGTTTTGCATATGTCTTTTAATGAGCTGGTTTAAATTTTTAATAATTTCCTAAAAATACCGTGCTTTAGTTAATACATATGTTCCTTGAGCGACTATTTCTACACAATTTTAATTATTGATTTGTATGTTACAGAAACAGTTTATCCATCGCCTCTTTACATGAATACAATTGTTTTGCATATGTCTTTCAATGAGCTGGTTTTAATTTTTAATAATTTCCTAAAAATACCGTGCTTTAGTTAATACATATGTTCCTTGAGCGACTATTTCTAAACAATTTTAATTATTGATTTGTATATCACAGGAACAGTTTATCCATCGCTTTTTTACATGAATACAATTGTTTTGCATATGTCTTTCAATGAGCTGGTTTTAATTTTTAATAATTTCCTAAATATACCGTGCTTTAGTTAATACATATGTTCCTTGAGCGACTATTTCTAAACAATTTTAATTATTGATTTGTATATCACAGGAACAGTTTATCCATCGCCTCTTTACATGAATACAATTGTTTTGCATATGTCTTTCAATGAGCTGGTTTTAATTTTTAATAATTTTCTAAAAATACCGTGCTTTAGTTAATACATATGTTCCTTGAGCGACTATTTCTAAACAATTTTAATTATTGATTTGTATATCACAGGAACAGTTTATCCATCGCCTCTTTACATGAATACAATTGTTTTGCATATGTCTTTTAAAGAGCTGGTTTGAATTTTTAATAGTTTCCTAAAAATACCGTGCTTTAGTTAATACATATGTTTCTTGAGCGACTATTTCGAAACAATTTCTATTATTGATTTGTATATCACAGGAACAGTTTATCCATCGCCTCTTTACATGAATACAATTGTTTTGCATATGTCTTTTAATGAGCTGGTTTTAATTTTTAATAATTTCCTAAAAATACCGTGCTTTAGTTAATACATATGTTCCTTGAGCGACTATTTCGAAACAATTTTAATTATTGATTTGTATATCACAGAAACAGTTTATCCATCGCCTCTTTACATGAATACAATTGTTTTGCGTATGTCTTTCAATGGGCTGGTTTTAATTTTTAATAATTTCCTAAAAATACCGTGCTTTAGTTAATACATATGTTCCTTGAGCGACTATTTCTAAACAAGTTTAATTATTGATTTGTATATCACAGGAACAGTTTATCCATCGCCTCTTTACATGAATACAATTGTTTTGCATATGTCTTTCAATGAGCGGGTTTTAATTTTTAATAATTTCCTAAAAATGCCGTGCTTTAGTTAATACATGTGTTCCTTGAGCGACTATTTCGAAACAATTTTAATTATTGATTTATATATCACAGGAACAGTTTATCCATCGCCTCTTTACATGAATACAATTGTTTTGCATATGTCTTTCAATGAGCTGGTTTTAATTTTTAATAATTTCCTAAAAATACCGTGCTTTAGTTAATACATATGTTCCTTGAGCTACTATTTCTAAACAATTTTAATTATTGATTTGTATATCACAGGAACAGTTTATCCATCGCCTCTTTACATGAATACAATTGTTTTGCATATGTCTTTCAATGAGCTGGTTTTAATTTTTAATAATTTCCTAAAAATACCGTGCTTTAGTTAATACATATGTTTCTTGAGCGACTATTTCGAAAAAATTTTAATTATTGATTTGTATATCACAGAAACAGTTTATCCATCGCCTCTTTACATGAATACAATTGTTTTGCATATGTCTTACAATGAGCTGGTTTTAATTTTTAATAATTTCCTAAAAATACCGTGCTTTAGTTAATACATATGTTCCTTGAGCGACTATTTCTACACAATTTTAATTATTGATTTGTATATCACAGGAACAGTTTATCCATCGCCTCTTTACATGAATACAATTGTTTTGCATATGTTTTTCAATGAGCTGGTTTTAATTTTTAATAATTTCCTAAAAATACCGTGCTTTAGTTAATACATATGTTCCTTGAGCGACTATTTCGAAACAATTTCAATTATTGATTTGTATATCACAGAAACAGTTTATCTATCGCCTCTTTACATGAATACAATTGTTTTGCATATGTCTTTCAATGAGCTGGTTTTAATTTTTAATAATTTCCTAAAAATACCGTGCTTTAGTTAATACATATGTTCCTTGAGCGACTATTTCTAAACAATTTTAATTATTGATTTGTATATCACAGGAACAGTTTATCCATCGCCTCTTTACATGAATACAATTGTTTTGCATATGTCTTTCAATGAGCTGGTTTTAATTTTTAATAATTTCCTAAAAATGCCGTGCTTTAGTTAATACATGTGTTCCTTGAGCGACTATTTCGAAACAATTTTAATTATTGATTTGTATATCACAGAAACAGTTTATCCATCGCCACTTTACATGAATACAATTGTTTTGCATATGTCTTTTAATAAGCTGGTTTAAATTTTTAATAATTTCCTAAAAATACCGTGCTTTAGTTAATACATATGTTCCTTGAGCGACTATTTCGAAACAATTTTAATTATTGATTTGTATATTACAGAAACAGTTTATCCATCGCCTCTTTACATGAATACAATTGTTATGCATATGTCTTTCAATGAGCTGGTTTTAATTTTTAATAATTTCCTAAAAATACCGTGCTTTAGTTAATACATATGTTCCTTGAGCGACTATTTCTAAACAATTTTAATTATTGATTTGTATATCACAGGAACAATTTATCCATCGCTTCTTTACATGAATACAATTGTTTTGCATATGTCTTTCAATGAGCTGGTTTTAATTTTTAATAATTTCCTAAAAATACCGTGCTTTAGTTAATACATATGTTCCTTGAGCGACTATTTCTAAACAATTTTAATTATTGATTTGTATATCACAGGAACAGTTTATCCATCGCTTTTTTACATGAATACAATTGTTTTGCATATGTCTTTCAATGAGCGGGTTTTAATTTTTAATAATTTCCTAAATATACCGTGCTTTAGTTAATATATATGTTCCTTGAGCGACTATTTCTAAACAATTTTAATTATTGATTTGTATATCACAGGAACAGTTTATCCATCGCCTCTTTACATGAATACAATTGTTTTGCATATGTCTTTCAATGAGCTGGTTTTAATTTTTAATAATTTTCTAAAAATACCGTGCTTTAGTTAATACATATGTTCCTTGAGCGACTATTTCTAAACAATTTTAATTATTGATTTGTATATCACAGGAACAGTTTATCCATCGCCTCTTTACATGAATACAATTGTTTTGCATATGTCTTTCAAAGAGCTGGTTTTAATTTTTAATAGTTTCCCAAAAATACCGTGCTTTAGTTAATACATATGTTTCTTGAGCGACTATTTCGAAACAATTTCAATTATTGATTTGTATATCACAGGAACAGTTTATCCATCGCCTCTTTACATGAATACAATTGTTTTGCATATGTCTTTCAATGAGCTGGTTTTAATTTTTAATAATTTCCTAAAAATACCGTGCTTTAGTTAATACATATGTTTCTTGAGCGACTATTTCGAAACAATTTTAATTATTGATTTGTATATCACAGAAACAGTTTATCCATCGCCTCTTTACATGAATACAATTGTTTTGCGTATGTCTTTCAATGGGCTGGTTTTAATTTTTAATAATTTCCTAAAAATACCGTGCTTTAGTTAATACATATGTTCCTTGAGCGACTATTTCTAAACAATTTTAATTATTGATTTGTATATCACAGGAACAGTTTATCCATCGCCACTTTACATGAATACAATTGTTTTGCATATGTCTTTCAATGAGCTGGTTTTAATTTTTAATAATTTCCTAAAAATGCCGTGCTTTAGTTAATACATATGTTCCTTGAGCGACTATTTCTAAACAATTTTAATTATTGATTTGTATATCACAGGAACAGTTTATCCATCGCTTTTTTACATGAATACAATTGTTTTGCGTATGTCTTTCAATGGGCTGGTTTTAATTTTTAATAATTTCCTAAAAATACCGTGCTTTAGTTAATACATGTGTTCCTTGAGCGACTATTTCGAAACAATTTTAATTATTGATTTGTATATCACAGGAACAGTTTATCCATTGCCTCTTTACATGAATACAATTGTTTTGCATATGTCTTTCAATGAGCTGGTTTTAATTTTTAATAATTTCCTAAAAATACCGTGCTTTAGTTAATACATATGTTCCTTGAGCGACTATTTCGAAACAATTTTAATTATTGATTTGTATATCACAGAAACAGTTTATCCATCGCCACTTTACATGAATACAATTGTTTTGCATATGTCTTTTAATAAGCTGGTTTAAATTTTTAATAATTTCCTAAAAATACCGTGCTTTAGTTAATACATATGTTCCTTGAGCGACTATTTCGAAACAATTTTAATTATTGATTTGTATATTACAGAAACAGTTTATCCATCGCCTCTTTACATGAATACAATTGTTTTGCATATGTCTTTCAATGAGCTGGTTTTAATTTTTAATAATTTCCTAAAAATACCGTGCTTTAGTTAATACATATGTTCCTTGAGCGACTATTTCTAAACAATTTTAATTATTGATTTGTATATCACAGGAACAATTTATCCATCGCTTCTTTACATGAATACAATTGTTTTGCATATGTCTTTCAATGAGCTGGTTTTAATTTTTAATAATTTCCTAAAAATACCGTGCTTTAGTTAATACATATGTTCCTTGAGCGACTATTTCTAAACAATTTTAATTATTGATTTGTATATCACAGGAACAGTTTATCCATCGCTTTTTTACATGAATACAATTGTTTTGCATATGTCTTTCAATGAGCTGGTTTTAATTTTTAATAATTTCCTAAATATACCGTGCTTTAGTTAATATATATGTTCCTTGAGCGACTATTTCTAAACAATTTTAATTATTGATTTGTATATCACAGGAACAGTTTATCCATCGCCTCTTTACATGAATACAATTGTTTTGCATATGTCTTTCAATGAGCTGGTTTTAATTTTTAATAATTTTCTAAAAATACCGTGCTTTAGTTAATACATATGTTCCTTGAGCGACTATTTCTAAACAATTTTAATTATTGATTTGTATATCACAGAAACAGTTTATCCATCGCCTCTTTACATGAATACAATTGTTTTGCATATGTCTTTCAAAGAGCTGGTTTTAATTTTTAATAGTTTCCCAAAAATACCGTGCTTTAGTTATTACATATGTTTCTTGAGCGACTATTTCGAAACAATTTCAATTATTGATTTGTATATCACAGGAACAGTTTATCCATCGCCTCTTTACATGAATACAATTGTTTTGCATATGTCTTTCAATGAGCTGGTTTTAATTTTTAATAATTTCCTAAAAATACCGTGCTTTAGTTAATACATATGTTTCTTGAGCGACTATTTCGAAACAATTTTAATTATTGATTTGTATATCACAGAAACAGTTTATCCATCGCCTCTTTACATGAATACAATTGTTTTGCGTATGTCTTTCAATGGGCTGGTTTTAATTTTTAATAATTTCCTAAAAATACCGTGCTTTAGTTAATACATATATGTTCCTTGAGCGACTATTTCTAAACAATTTTAATTATTGATTTGTATATCACAGGAACAGTTTATCCATCGCCTCTTTACATGAATACAATTGTTTTGCATATGTCTTTCAATGAGCTGGTTTTAATTTTTAATAATTTCCTAAATATACCGTGCTTTAGTTAATACATATGTTCCTTGAGCGACTATTTCTAAACAATTTTAATTATTGATTTGTATATCACAGGAACAGTTTATCCATCGCCTCTTTACATGAATACAATTGTTTTGCATATGTCTTTCAATGAGCTGGTTTTAATTTTTATTAATTTTCTAAAAATACCGTGCTTTAGTTAATACATATGTTCCTTGAGCGACTATTTCTAAACAATTTTAATTATTGATTTGTATATCACAGGAACAGTTTATCCATCGCCTCTTTACATGAATACAATTGTTTTGCATATGTCTTTCAAAGAGCTGGTTTTAATTTTTAATAGTTTCCTAAAAATACCGTGCTTTAGTTAATACATATGTTTCTTGAGCGACTATTTCGAAACAATTTCAATTATTGATTTGTATATCACAGGAACAGTTTATCCATCGCCTCTTTACATGAATACAATTGTTTTGCATATGTCTTTCAATGAGCTGGTTTTAATTTTTAATAATTTCCTAAAAATACCGTGCTTTAGTTAATACATATGTTCCTTGAGCGACTATTTCGAAACAATTTTAATTATTGATTTGTATATCACAGAAACAGTTTATCCATCGCCTCTTTACATGAATACAATTGTTATGCGTATGTCTTTCAATGGGCTGGTTTTAATTTTTAATAATTTCCTAAAAATACCGTGCTTTAGTTAATACATATGTTCCTTGAGCGACTATTTCTAAACAATTTTAATAATTGATTTGTATATCACAGGAACAGTTTATCCATCGCCTCTTTACATGAATACAATTGTTTTGCATATGTCTTTCAATGAGCTGGTTTTAATTTTTAATAATTTCCTAAAAATGCCGTGCTTTAGTTAATACATGTGTTCCTTGAGCGACTATTTCGAAACAATTTTAATAATTGATTTATATATCACAGGAACAGTTTATCCATCGCCTCTTTACATGAATACAATTGTTTTGCATATGTCTTTCAATGAGCTGGTTTTAATTTTTAATAATTTCCTAAAAATACCGTGCTTTAGTTAATACATATATGTTCCTTGAGCGACTATTTCGAAACAATTTCAATTATTGATTTGTATACCACAGGAACAGTTTATCCATCGCCTCTTTACATGAATACATTTGTTTTGCATATGTCTTTCAATGAGCTGGTTTTAATTTTTAATAATTTCCTAAAAATGCCGTGCTTTAGTTAATACATGTGTTCCTTGAGCGACTATTTCGAAACAATTTTAATTATTGATTTGTATATCACAGGAACAGTTTATCCATCGCCTCTTTACATGAATACAATTGTTTTGCATATGTCTTTCAATGAGCTGGTTTTAATTTTTAATAATTTCCTAAAAATACCGTGCTTTAGTTAATACATATGTTCCTTGAGCGACTATTTCGAAACAATTTTAATTATTGATTTGTATATCACAGGAACAGTTTATCCATCGCCTCTTTACATGAATACAATTGTTTTGCATATGTCTTTTAATGAGCTAGTTTTAATTTTTAATAATTTCCTAAAAATGCCGTGCTTTAGTTAATACATGTGTTCCTTGAGCGACTATTTCAAAACAATTTTAATTATTGATTTGTATATCACAGGAACAGTTTATCCATCGCCTCTTTACATGAATACAATTGTTTTGCATATGTCTTTCAATGAGCTGGTTTTAATTTTTAATAATTTCCTAAAAATACCGTACTTTAGTTAATACATACATATGTTCCTTGAGCGACTATTTCGAAACAATTTTAATTATTGATTTGTATATCACAGGAACAGTTTATCCATCGCCTCTTTACATGAATACAATTGTTTTGCATATGTCTTTCAATGAGCGGGTTTTAATTTTTAATAATTTCCTAAAAATACCGTGCTTTAGTTAATACATATGTTCCTTGAGCGACTATTTCTAAACAATTTTAATTATTGATTTGTATATCACAGGAACAGTTTATCCATCGCCTCTTTACATGAATACAATTGTTTTGCATATGTCTTTCAATGAGCTGGTTTTAATTTTTAATAATTTCCTAAAAATACCGTGCTTTAGTTAATACATATGTTCCTTGAGCGACTATTTCTAAACAATTTTAATTATTGATTTGTATATCACAGGAACAGTTTATCCATCGCCTCTTTACATGAATACAATTGTTTTGCATATGTCTTTCAATGAGCTGGTTTTAATTTTTAATAATTTCCTAAAAATGCCGTGCTTTAGTTAATACATGTGTTCCTTGAGCGACTATTTCGAAACAATTTTAATTATTGATTTGTATATCACAGGAACAGTTTATCCATCGCCTCTTTACATGAATACAATTGTTTTGCATATGTCTTTCAATGAGCTGGTTTTAATTTTTAATAATTTCCTAAAAATACCGTGCTTTAGTTAATACATATGTTCCTTGAGCGGCTATTTCGAAACAATTTTAATTATTCATTTGTATATCACAGAAACAGTTTATCCATCGCCACTTTACATGAATACAATTGTTTTGCATATGTCTTTTAATGAGCTGGTTTAAATTTTTAATAATTTCCTAAAAATACCGTGCTTTAGTTAATACATATGTTCCTTGAGCGACTATTTCGAAACAATTTTAATTATTGATTTGTATATCACAGAAACAGTTTATCCATCGCCTGTTTACATGAATACAATTGTTTTGCATATGTCTTTCAATGAGTTGGTTTTAATTTTTAATAATTTCCTAAAAATACCGTGCTTTAGTTAATACATGTGTTCCTTGAGCGACTATTTCGAAACAATTTTAATTATTGATTTGTATATCACAGGAACAGTTTATCCATCGCCTCTTTACATGAATACAATTGTTTTGCATATGTCTTTCAATGAGCTGGTTTTAATTTTTAATAATTTCCTAAAAATACCGTGCTTTAGTTAATACATACATATGTTCCTTGAGCGACTATTTCGAAACAATTTTAATTATTGATTTGTATATCACAGGAACAGTTTATCCATCGCCTCTTTACATGAATACAATTGTTTTGCATATGTCTTTCAATGAGCGGGTTTTAATTTTTAATAATTTCCTAAAAATACCGTGCTTTAGTTAATACATATGTTCCTTGAGCGAATATTTCGAAACAATTTTAATTATTGATTTGTATATCACAGGAACAATTTATCCATCGCTTCTTTACATGAATACAATTGTTTTGCATATGTCTTTCAATGAGCTGGTTTTAATTTTTAATAATTTCCTAAAAATACCGTGCTTTAGTTAATACATATGTTCCTTGAGCGACTATTTCTAAACAATTTTAATTATTGATTTGTATATCACAGGAACAGTTTATCCATCGCCTCTTTACATGAATACAATTGTTTTGCATATGTCTTTCAATGAGCTGGTTTTAATTTTTAATAATTTCCTAAAAATACCGTGCTTTAGTTAATACATATGTTCCTTGAGCGACTATTTCTAAACAATTTTAATTATTGATTTGTATATCACAGGAACAGTTTATCCATCGCCTCTTTACATGAATACAATTGTTTTGCATATGTCTTTCAATGAGCTGGTTTTAATTTTTAATAATTTCCTAAAAATGCCGTGCTTTAGTTAATACATGTGTTCCTTGAGCGACTATTTCGAAACAATTTTAATTATTGATTTGTATATCACAGGAACAGTTTATCCATCGCCTCTTTACATGAATACAATTGTTTTGCATATGTCTTTCAATGAGCTGGTTTTAATTTTTAATAATTTCCTAAAAATACCGTGCTTTAGTTAATACATATGTTCCTTGAGCGACTATTTCGAAACAATTTTAATTATTGATTTGTATATCACAGAAACAGTTTATCCATCGCCACTTTACATGAATACAATTGTTTTGCATATGTCTTTTAATGAGCTGGTTTTAATTTTTAATAATTTCCTAAAAATACCGTGCTTTAGTTAATACATATGTTCCTTGAGCGACTATTTCGAAACAATTTTAATTATTGATTTGTATATCACAGAAACAGTTTATCCATCGCCTCTTTACATGAATACAATTGTTTTGCATATGTCTTTCAATGAGTTGGTTTTAATTTTTAATAATTTCCTAAAAATACCGTGCTTTAGTTAATACATGTGTTCCTGGAGCGACTATTTCGAAACAATTTTAATTATTGATTTGTATATCACAGGAACAGTTTATCCATCGCCTCTTTACATGAATACAATTGTTTTGCATATGTCTTTCAATGAGCTGGTTTTAATTTTTAATAATTTCCTAAAAATGCCGTGCTTTAGTTAATACATGTGTTCCTTGAGCGACTATTTCGAAACAATTTTAATTATTGATTTGTATATCACAGGAACAGTTTATCCATCGCCTCTTTACATGAATACAATTGTTTTGCATATGTCTTTCAATGAGCTGGTTTTAATTTTTAATAATTTCCTAAAAATGCCGTGCTTTAGTTAATACATGTGTTCCTTGAGCGACTATTTCGAAACAATTTTAATTATTGATTTGTATATCACAGGAACAGTTTATCCATCGCCTCTTTACATGAATACAATTGTTTTGCATATGTCTTTCAATGAGCTGGTTTTAATTTTTAATAATTTCCTAAAAATACCGTGCTTTAGTTAATACATATGTTCCTTGAGCGACTATTTCTAAACAATTTTAATTATTGATTTGTATATCACAGGAACAGTTTATCCATCGCCTCTTTACATGAATACAATTGTTTTGCATATGTCTTTCAATGAGCTGGTTTTAATTTTTAATAATTTCCTAAAAATACCGTGCTTTAGTTAATACATGTGTTCCTTGAGCGACTATTTCGAAACAATTTTAATTATTGATTTGTATATCACAGGAACAGTTTATCCATCGCCTCTTTACATGAATACAATTGTTTTGCATATGTCTTTCAATGAGCTGGTTTTAATTTTTAATAATTTCCTAAAAATACCGTGCTTTAGTTAATACATATGTTCCTTGAGCGACTATTTCGAAACAATTTTAATTATTGATTTGTATATCACAGAAACAGTTTATCCATCGCCACTTTACATGAATACAATTGTTTTGCATATGTCTTTTAATGAGCTGGTTTTAATTTTTAATAATTTCCTAAAAATACCGTGCTTTAGTTAATACATATGTTCCTTGAGCGACTATTTCGAAACAATTTTAATTATTGATTTTTATATCACAGAAACAGTTTATCCATCGCCTCTTTACATAAATACAATTGTTTTGCATATGTCTTTCAATGAGCTGGTTTTAATTTTTAATAATTTCCTAAAAATACCGTGCTTTAGTTAATACATATGTTTCTTGAGCGACTATTTCGAAACAATTTTAATTATTGATTTGTATATCACAGGAACAGTTTATCCATCGCCTCTTTACATGAATACAATTGTTTTGCATATGTCTTTCAATGAGCTGGTTTTAATTTTTAATAATTTCCTAAAAATACCGTGCTTTAGTTAATACATACATATGTTCCTTGAGCGACTATTTCTAAACAATTTTAATTATTGATTTGTATATCACAGGAACAGTTTATCCATCGCCTCTTTACATGAATACAATTGTTTTGCATATGTCTTTCAATGAGCGGGTTTTAATTTTTAATAATTTCCTAAAAATACCGTGCTTTAGTTAATACATATGTTCCTTGAGCGACTATTTCTAAACAATTTTAATTATTGATTTGTATATCACAGGAACAGTTTATCCATCGCTTCTTTACATGAATACAATTGTTTTGCATATGTCTTTCAATGAGCTGGTTTTAATTTTTAATAATTTCCTAAAAATACCGTGCTTTAGTTAATACATATGTTCCTTGAGCGACTATTTCTAAACAATTTTAATTATTGATTTGTATATCACAGGAACAGTTTATCCATCGCCTCTTTACATGAATACAATTGTTTTGCATATGTCTTTCAATGAGCTGGTTTTAATTTTTAATAATTTCCTAAAAATACCGAGCTTTAGTTAATACATATGTTCCTTGAGCGACTATTTCGAAACAATTTCAATTATTGATTTGTATATCACAGAAACAGTTTATCCATCGCCTCTTTACATGAATACAATTGTTTTGCATATGTCTTTCAATGAGCTGGTTTTAATTTTTAATAATTTCCTAAAAATACCGTGCTTTAGTTAATACATATGTTCCTTGAGCGACTATTTCTAAACAATTTTAATTATTGATTTGTATATCACAGGAACAGTTTATCCATCGCCTCTTTACATGAATACAATTGTTTTGCATATGTCTTTCAATGAGCTGGTTTTAATTTTTAATAATTTCCCAAAAATGCCGTGCTTTAGTTAATACATGTGTTCCTTGAGCGACTATTTCGAAACAATTTTAATTATTGATTTGTATATCACAGGAACAGTTTATCCATCGCCTCTTTACATGAATACAATTGTTTTGCATATGTCTTTCAATGAGCGGGTTTTAATTTTTAATAATTTCCTAAAAATACCGTGCTTTAGTTAATACATATGTTCCTTGAGCGACTATTTCTAAACAATTTTAATTATTGATTTGTATATCACAGGAACAGTTTATCCATCGCTTCTTTACATGAATACAATTGTTTTGCATATGTCTTTCAATGAGCTGGTTTTAATTTTTAATAATTTCCTAAAAATACCGTGCTTTAGTTAATACATATGTTCCTTGAGCGACTATTTCTAAACAATTTTAATTATTGATTTGTATATCACAGGAACAGTTTATCCATCGCCTCTTTACATGAATACAATTGTTTTGCATATGTCTTTCAATGAGCTGGTCTTAATTTTTAATAATTTCCTAAAAATACCGAGCTTTAGTTAATACATATGTTCCTTGAGCGACTATTTCGAAACAATTTCAATTATTGATTTGTATATCACAGAAACAGTTTATCCATCGCCTCTTTACATGAATACAATTGTTTTGCATATGTCTTTCAATGAGCTGGTTTTAATTTTTAATAATTTCCTAAAAATACCGAGCTTTAGTTAATACATATGTTCCTTGAGCGACTATTTCGAAACAATTTCAATTATTGATTTGTATATCACAGAAACAGTTTATCCATCGCCTCTTTACATGAATACAATTGTTTTGCATATGTCTTTCAATGAGCTGGTTTTAATTTTTAATAATTTCCTAAAAATACCGTGCTTTAGTTAATACATATGTTCCTTGAGCGACTATTTCGAAACAATTTTAATTATTGATTTGTATATCACAGAAACAGTTTATCCATCGCCACTTTACATGAATACAATTGTTTTGCATATGTCTTTTAATGAGCTGGTTTAAATTTTTAATAATTTCCTAAAAATACCGAGCTTTAGTTAATACATATGTTCCTTGAGCGACTATTTCGAAACAATTTTAATTATTGATTTGTATATCACAGAAACAGTTTATCCATCGCCTCTTTACATGAATACAATTGTTTTGCATATGTCTTTCAATGAGTTGGTTTTAATTTTTAATAATTTCCTAAAAATACCGTGCTTTAGTTAATACATGTGTTCCTTGAGCGACTATTTCGAAACAATTTTAATTATTGATTTGTATATCACAGGAACAGTTTATCCATCGCCTCTTTACATGAATACAATTGTTTTGCATATGTCTTTCAATGAGCTGGTTTTAATTTTTAATAATTTCCTAAAAATGCCGTGCTTTAGTTAATACATGTGTTCCTTGAGCGACTATTTCGAAACAATTTTAATTATTGATTTGTATATCACAGGAACAGTTTATCCATCGCCTCTTTACATGAATACAATTGTTTTGCATATGTCTTTCAATGAGCTGGTTTTAATTTTTAATAATTTCCTAAAAATACCGTGCTTTAGTTAATACATATGTTCTTTGAGCGACTATTTCTACACAATTTTAATTATTGATTTGTATATCACAGGAACAGTTTATCCATCGCCTCTTTACATGAATACAATTGTTTTGCATATGTCTTTCAATGAGCTGGTTTTAATTTTTAATAATTTCCTAAAAATACCGTGCTTTAGTTAATACATATGTTCCTTGAGCGACTATTTCTAAACAATTTTAATTATTGATTTGTATATCACAGGAACAGTTTATCCATCGCCTCTTTACATGAATACAATTGTTTTGCATATGTCTTTCAATGAGCTGGTTTTAATTTTTAATAATTTCCTAAAAATGCCGTGCTTTAGTTAATACATGTGTTCCTTGAGCGACTATTTCGAAACAATTTTAATTATTGATTTGTATATCACAGGAACAGTTTATCCATCGCCTCTTTACATGAATACAATTGTTTTGCATATGTCTTTCAATGAGCTGGTTTTAATTTTTAATAATTTCCTAAAAATACCGTGCTTTAGTTAATACATATGTTCCTTGAGCGACTATTTCGAAACAATTTTAATTATTGATTTGTATATCACAGGAACAGTTTATCCATCGCCTCTTTACATGAATACAATTGTTTTGCATATGTCTTTTAATGAGCTGGTTTAAATTTTTAATAATTTCCTAAAAATACCGTGCTTTAGTTAATACATATGTTCCTTGAGCGACTATTTCGAAACAATTTTAATTATTGATTTGTATATTACAGAAACAGTTTATCCATCGCCTCTTTACATGAATACAATTGTTTTGCATATGTCTTTCAATGAGCTGGTTTTAATTTTTAATAATTTCCTAAAAATACCGTGCTTTAGTTAATACATATGTTCCTTGAGCGACTATTTCTAAACAATTTTAATTATTGATTTGTATATCACAGGCTCAATTTATCCATCGCTTCTTTACATGAATACAATTGTTTTGCATATGTCTTTCAATGAGCTGGTTTTAATTTTTAATAATTTCCTAAAAATACCGTGCTTTAGTTAATACATATGTTCCTTGAGCGACTATTTCTAAACAATTTTAATTATTGATTTGTATATCACAGGAACAGTTTATCCATCGCTTTTTTACATGAATACAATTGTTTTGCATATGTCTTTCAATGAGTTGGTTTTAATTTTTAATAATTTCCTAAAAATACCGTGCTTTAGTTAATACATGTGTTCCTTGAGCGACTATTTCGAAACAATTTTAATTATTGATTTGTATATCACAGGAACAGTTTATCCATCGCCTCTTTACATGAATACAATTGTTTTGCAAGGTCCGTCACCTTAGCAGCACCACTTTCTTCAATCATAATAAAACTTATGCCATAATTTTGTGCTAATTTTGTGCTATTTTGTGCCGTAAAAATAAAATTTTGTGCCAACTTCAGAAAAAAGTTATAAACAATTTTCACTCGAGGTTGCTAAGGTGACGCGTAAGCACCACCTTGTCTGAATTAAAATTTGTTTATGCCATAATTTTGTGCTAATTTTGTGCTATTTTGTGCCGTAAAAATAAAATTTTGTGCCAACTCCATAACGAAGTTATAAACAATTTTCACCCGGTGCTGCTAAGGTGACGCGTAAGCACCACTTTGTCTGAATTAAAATTTGTTTATGCCATAATTTTGTGCTCATTTTGTGCTATTTTGTGCCGTAAAAATAAAATTTTGTGCCAACTCCATAACGAAGTTATAAACAATTTTCACCTGGTGCTGCTAAGGTGACGCGTAAGCACCACCTTGTCTGAATTAAAATTTGTTTATGCCATAATTTTGTGCTAATTTTGTGCTATTTTGTGCTGTAAAAATAAAATTTTGTGCCAATTCCATAACGAAGTTATAAACAATTTTCACCCGGTGCTGCCAAGGTGACGCGTAAGCACAATCTTAGGTATCTAAATTAAATTAATTGTTATAATGTTGTACCTACTCTTTATTGTCAACTCCAGAACGAAGTTATAAACAATTGTTTAATTGCAGAACCAAAATTATGATATTTTATTGTTATTGTCAGTAAGTTTTAAATTGTTTAATAATTGTATAAATATTTAATAACATTCTACAATGTAAAACTATACGAGTCAACTATACAAGACAATAATCTGTGACATACCCCACTGGTAATATACGAGTAATTAGATGCTTATTACCTTAGATCTAGTTTTTTTATCTACGGTAAGCGCCTTATTTGATGTTTGGGCTCGTGATCGTCAAATCTTTGTGAAGGACTACTTCACGTCGTTTTGCGTAGAACTCTAGGTTTAGATCAGCTGTTAAGGGTGTAGAAAGTAAATAAAACAACACGCGTTATGTATAAAATGGTATTTATTGTGAATTCTTGTTAGGTACCATTTATATATTTCATACTTTGAACAGATTATCATTCAGATATTGTTGAAAATGCGACGTAGCATGGTTGAGGTTGAGTGTATCGATGTTTGTGTGTAAGATGGTGGAAATGATGATCCTACGGATCATACCTGACAGCGATCTCTCGCCCAGGTTAGACTTCTATGACAGAACCGGGAAGGACCAACCTAGTGTGCCTTCGCCTTCTGCTAGCGATAACTCGCTCAAAAAGCGAATGCACTAGGTCAGAATAGGAGGTAAGCCGCCGGAACACCCTCAAAGCAAATACTCGCCAAGGAGCTTCCAAACAGATTCACCAGGAGGACTAATATCTGGAGTAGCTCTGACAGCGATAACTCGCCCAAAGTTTTGGAAAAAAGGAAAAAGAAAGGTCACGTGTTTGTTCCGCTATTTTCTCCCACCCTAAACTTGCAAAATCTATCATTTCTAATCTACTATAACAAATATACAGGTATTATTCAAAGTAATCCAAAATTTCTTTAATTAATTAACAGAGTATTGAGATACAGAGTTGGTTAACTGGGCCAAAACAAAACTATCTGTGATTGAAGAACAACTATTCTGCGGAAATAAAATGCTTATTTGAAATCATACTCAAAATATTTTTTAATATTATAAGGACACTTTTTAGCGTAGATTTGAAATTTGTTATTAGTTTTTACCTATCTTCATTTGTTTTTATTATTTTAACATGAACTTTTTATTTTAAATACGAGTTGTAGTTGGCTGTGACACCATTAAAAAGGCAATTCTCTAAAACTACGTAAGTTATTACAATAATATTGTATTTATTAAGTTTAATCAAATAACCATTGAACAACAAAACCAAACATCACATAACCATAACCATAACCATCTGTACTTAATTAAATACACAAAAATAATTTAAGATATTTGTTACATTGCATAATAATTTATGATTTTTTAATTTCCATTACTATTGTATCTAAATTATAACATGCTTTTTTATGAATAGTACAAACACTTTCGTTTTTAAGATTATTTTCACAAAATAGTTGCTCTTTATTCACAAATCATTTTGGCCCATTTAACTAACTCTGTATCTCATACCGTGTACGAAATCTCCATGCTGTTCACGATAACTGTGACACCCTGTATACAAACTCTCCCAGAAAGGCTCACATCAGTACCTATCATATTATACAGGGTGCACCACGACCCTGAGATTCTTCGATAGCTCCTTTATTAATGAAAATATCAAAAAATGTTTAATACAAATATTGTGCGAACTTATTTTCTACATAACCTAAAATTATTTTCAAATATACAGGGTGTTTCGTTTGACCGGCACATATAAAAATTTAATTTTTTTAAATAGAACACCCTGTACATTTTTACATTTTTGGATTCTTCTTAAAATTTACTTTAAAAAATGTAAAAAGTTATATGGGTCTTAAGTCAACCGTTTTCGTAAAATTTACATTTTTTGAAATTTTTGAGCAATACAGCACTTTCAATTTTTTTTAACATTAAAGTTGTTTAAAATAGCGGTAAAATTTCGTTTAAAATTTAAATTGACAATAGATTAATTAACAAATTGCGCTAGCTACATTTTAAAAATATTATACAGGGTGTTTTTTACGCTTGGTCAAACTTGTGAAACTTTAAACATCGATAAGTCATTTTTCTTAAATGCAACACCCTGTATATTTTTACATTTTCTTGTAGAGAATTTAATTGTGTTTCGAAATTATTAAGCATGTCCTATACCTAAAGTTAATATTTTTCGGGCTATCTCGATTTTTATTAGTATTACTAAGGCAATTAAAATATTTTAAAGTGGTCCATGGACGTGTCGTAATTTTTCAAAGAATTTTTAAACAAAAGAATAAAAAGAGCTGCAACTTTAATTTTAGTCCAATAATGTACCCCTTTTCCCCGAAATTTATCATATAAATTGTTTAAAATTATATCCTTGTTCATGTTCTACGCACAGCCGTAGATGTTGTCTCAAAGACTCTAGCACTCTTGATAACATTTCGGGGGTTATACCATTAAAAGCAACACAGCAAGTAATGCAGTTGCCGAACACAAAATATCCTAATAGATGGATAGGGCGAGGTAGACCAATCTCCTGGCCACCTAGGTCACCTGATCTTACCCCTATAGATTTATTTTTGTGGGGACCCATAAAACAAGTGTATCAAGACCCCCCAACAACTGCTGAAGATGTGCAGAACAGGATTCGTGATGCTTTTGATGGTATAACCCCCGAAATGTTATAAAGGGAGCTAGAGTCTTTCAGACAAGGTCTACGGCTGGGCGTAGAACAAGGACATAATCTTTAACAATTTATACGATAAATTTCGGTAAAATGGGTTACATTATTAGCCTAAAATTAAAGTTGCACCTCTTTTTATTCTTTTGTTTAAAAATTCTTTGAAAAATTACGACTTACGTCCATGGCCCACTTTAAAATATTTTAATTGCCTTAGTAATACTAATAAAAATCGAGATAGCTCGAAAAATATTAACTTTAGGTATAGGACTTGCTGAATAATTTCGAAACACAATTAAATTCTCTACAAGAAAATGTAAAAATATACAGGGTGTTGCATTTAAGAAAAATTACTTATCGATGTTTAAAGTTTCAGAAGTTTGACCAAGCGTAAAAAACACCCTGTATAATATTTTTAAAATGTAGCTAGCGCAAAGTGTTAATTAATCTATTGTCAATTTAAATTTTAAACGAAATTTTAACACTTTTTTAAATAACTTTAATGTAAAAAAAAATTGAAAGTGCTGTATTGCTCAAAAATTTCAAAAAATGTAAATTTCACGAAAACGGTTGACTTAAGACCCATATACTCTTTTACATTTTTTAAAGTAAATTTAAAGAGGAATCCAAAAATGTAAAAATGTACAGGGTGTTCTATTTAAAAAAATTAAATTTTTATATGTGCCGGTCAAACGAAACACCCTGTATATTTGAAAATAATTTTAGGTTATGTAGAAAATAGGTTCGCACAATATTTGTATTAAACATTTTTTGATATTTTCATTAATAAAGGAGCTATCGAAAAATCTCAGGGTCGTGGTGCACCCTGTATACCTAATATAAAAGTATAATCTCAAATTTTACAGGATGTCCACCTATTGTGTATTTCCTTTATATCTGGTTTAAAAAATTAAAATGAATATTTAGCAACAACATTTGTCGGAGAGTTTGAGTTCCATAACTTTTTACTTTAAATACAATACGCTGCATGAACTTTAATTTTTGATTCTAAAAGAAATGGTTTATCAAAAATGTATGATGTTCATCATATCAAAAATCAATCGTTTTGGCGTTAAGTTTTTTTAGTCCATTAAGCAACATCTTAAACATAAATGAAGTTTTTAAATAAAAATCCCTGTATTTGTTACATATTGTTGTAGATAATTTAATCCTACTTAGAAAACTATACGGTCATTTATTTAAAACCATTATTTGTTGATTATTTGCTTTTTTACACATGTTTATTGTATTAAAAATTGTCTTGTATAGTTGTCTCGTATAGTTTTGCATTGTAAAATGTTATTTAATATTTATAAAATTATTAAAGAATTTATAACTTACTTGCAATGACAATAAAATATTAACTAAAAATATCATAATTTTTGTCCTACAATTAAACAATTGTTTATAACATCGTTCTGGAGTTAAAAAAGAGTACAACATTATAACAACTAATTTAATTTAGAAAAGATGGGGCTTACGCTTGATCTTGAAAGCAACGGGAGAAAATCGTTTACTTTTAGTTTTTTCCATCAATCTATCGTTGTGGCGTTTGTTTTGTTTAGTCCATTAAGCAACATTTTAACCATAAATAAAGTGTTTAAATAAAAAAGCCTGTATTTGTTACATATTGTTGTAGATAATTTAATCTTACTTAGAAAACTATACGGGTGTTGTTATTTGACTTAAATTAATATTTGTCTAGTGGACAATGTAATAGAGTATTTTTTACTGCAGTATTTTTCGTTTAAGAATTACACTTTTTTTAGCAAATATAATTTGTTGATTTGTAACATCTGCACACTGCACAGTTAAATAATAATCATTTATTGTGTTAATCACAAGATATAGAGTATGTGTTGTAAATGCGTGCTTAACGTATTATTCCCAAACGTTTACTTTAAGCTTTTGCCATAAATCTATCAAAAAATATTGATAAGTTACTATAACCTTGCTTCTGAAACGTATTTGCATTTTTGATTGACAAAGGAAGTAAAGTATAAATGAAACATTAATGGTAACAAGAATTCACAATAAATACCATTTTATACATAACGCGTGTTGTTTTATTTACTTTCTACACCCTTAACAGCTGATCTAAACCTAGAGTTTTACGCAAAACGACGTGAAGTAGTCCTCCACAAAGATTTGACGATCACGAGCCCAAACATCAAATAAGCCGCTTACCGTAGATAAAAAACTAGATCTAAGGTAATAAGCATCTAATTACTCGTATATTACCAGTGGGGTATGTCACAGATTATTGTCTTGTATAGTTGACTCGTATAGTTTTGCACTGTAGAACGTTATTAAATATTTATAAAATTATTAAACAATTTAAAACTTACTGACAATAACAATAAAATATCATAATTTTTGTTCTGCAATTAAACAATTGTTTATAACTTCGTTCTGGAGTTAACAATAAAGAGTAGGTACAACATTATAACAATTAATTTAATTTAGATACCTAAGATGGTGCTTACGTGTCACCTTGGCAGCACCGGGTGAAAATTGTTTATAACTTCGTAATGGAGTTGGCACAAAATTTTATTTTTACAGCACAAAATAGCACAAAATTAGCACAAAATTATGGCATAAACAAATTTTAATTCAGACAAGGTGGTGCTTACGCGTCACCTTAGCAGCACCGGGTAAAAATTGTTTATAACTTCGTTATGGAGTTGGCACAAAATTTTATTTTTACGGCACAAAATAGCACAAAATTAGCACAAAAATATGGCATAAACAAATTTTAATTCAGACAAGGTGGTGCTTACGCGTCACCTTAGCAGCACCGGGTGAAAATTGTTTATAACTTCGTTATGGAGTTGGCACAAAATTTTATTTTTACGGCACAAAATAGCACAAAATTAGCACAAAATTATGGCATAAACAAATTTTAATTCAGACAAGGTGGTGCTTACGCGTCACCTTAGCAACCTCGAGTGAAAATTGTTTATAACTTTTTTCTGGAGTTGGCACAAAATTTTATTTTTACGGCACAAAATAGCACAAAATTAGCACAAAATTATGGCATAAGTTTTATTATGATTGGAGAAAGTGGTGCTGCCAAGGTGACGGACCTGCATATACGGTGTTCATAAATAGGTGGCAACTTTCCTGATTTTCAAAAGTTCGTAATTCAATTTTTTCAAATACAAACCCCTGTATTTTCTTATGTCATCGAGTTCGTCTTTAAGAAAGCTTCATTTTTTGTTGAGTAGGTATGTCCTATACCCAAAACTCATACTTTTCGATTCGACTTTTTTTCTCTAATCGTTATTAAAGCAAATAGTATGCCGTGGAAATCGAAAAAGCTGACTGTTCACTTCACTAACGTCAAAAACTTGTCATTTATTTCTTGAATTATAGCATTTCCACAATTAATTTCACTTTACAAGAGCAAATTGATGATATGGTTTATTCACCGTTTCGTATATTTAATTACTAATAGTAAGTAGATACCTACTTAGTCTTGTGGATTCACTTATAAGCAATAGATAAATTGGCAACCAAATCAATTTTTTTGTTGTTATGAACTTTACTAGTGTTTCTAAACTTTAAAAGGAGCGCGAAGAAAAATTGAAAAGGAAAGACAAATTATTTGTTGAAACCACAAAAAAAAAACATTAAATAAATTCTGTACATAAAATAATAGAACATAAAAAAATCATTGCTATATGAAATTGAATAAACTAGTTAGCCTATAAGTGCATATTAATCAAAATGTGCGTAAATCCTTGCCGCCTTCTCTCAAGCAATAAACCATATCATCAATTTGCTCTTGTAAAGTGAAATTAATTGTGGAAATGCTATAATTCAAGAAATAAATGACAAGTTTTTGACGTTAGTGAAGTGAACAGTCAGCTTTTTCGATTTCCACGGCATCCTATTTGCTTTAATAACGATTAGAGAAAAAAAGTCGAATGGAAAAGTATGAGTTTTGGGTATAGGACATACCTACTTAACAAAAAATGAAGCTCTCTTAAAGACGAACTCGATGACATAAGAAAATACAGGGGTTTGTATTTGAAAAAACTGAATTACGAGCTTTTGAAAATCAGGAAAGTTGCCACCTATTTATGAACACCCTATATGCGTGATTCAAACTTTTCGACTACTGTCAACGGCACTACTGAACAAGCGATGATCCACAGCAATCTTGAATTATTTTGAATTATTTTGAATTATTTTGGCGGCTAATACAAGTTACGTAGCTAATACCAAAACGCGTTGTACACCTAATTAAGCAATAATATACATTGAAATACTGCTTTTAGCGTAAATTAAGAACAATTTAGCGATTGAAAAATAAATATTACTTGTCATTACACCAAAATTTGCCTACATTTGCTAAATTTTGATACTGTTCTGCGGTTTCCTACACGATTGAAGCAACATATCGCGCAATAACCAAATTTTAAGCATTAACAATAGATTTGTTGATTAAAAATTCGAGTTTTCGGTTTGGGAAAATTCATATAAATGTTAAACAAAAAATATTTAACAAGAAACTGGACTTAAGGCAATTTAAACATTTCAAAACAATCATTAACTTGAAAATGGTTGCAGATAGGTATAGGAAACGCTAATACAGATTGTTGCAGAATTTAATTTTGCAACAGAAAATGAAAAAAAAAATGAGCATTGTGTTTGAAAAAGACGAGTTTTAGAGGTCTGAAGCTGTATTAAAAGAAAATTAAATTTTGAATACCCTGTAGGTAGCGCATCGATTGCAAAAATTCCAGGATGAACTTCAAAGTTTCTTCTATGAATGGTTTAAATTTGAGGGTTTTCTCTTCAAAAATAGCGGCGGTAGATAATATTAAGCATCACGATGAAAATCAAAAAATTTTGAAAAAAGTCAATAAATCTAAAAAAACGACTGCACTTAGGTATAAAAAATGCAATAACAAGTCCCTCTAAAAAAAAAGTGGAAAATCCAAAAATGCAATAAAAAATAGACCATTGTATTTGAAATAAGACAGTAGACCTCTTGACTGTAGCTTCTACTATACTAAATAATAATTAATCTAATATAATAATAAGAGAGATCTCTATGCTGGAAATGTTTTTTTTTTTAATGTATTAATTTTTTATTAAAACTTAATAGGTTATTGTTAATTGTCCCTTTGAACATACTATAGAAATATTTTTTGCTAATAACTAGTAGTTTTTCTTTTATTATTTCCGCGGAGGTGGTCCCCTTTCGGGTTCCTGTACTGCGACCTATTGGTCTATTGTACCCTCTGGTGATAGCCCCTTAAAGAAGTCCTGTGTTTTTGAAAACTCCAGGATTTTCTTTAAAGGTGTTTTCCTTAACTCAGCTTGGTTGGCTTTTTCCATCCCTAGAAGTGTACGCCGATAGGATGTGAATCCTTCACACTGGCATATTACGTGAAGAGGAGTTTCTTCTTCTTCACCACATCCTCTGCATCGATCTCTGAGAGCCCTATTATGTACGTGTTTGTTCAGCCCACAGTGTCCTGTGACGAGTCCTGTGGCTGCTCTGATGCCTACTTTGCTCATCCTGAGCATTTCTTTTGTCTTTTCTTTGGAGACCATTGACAGGATAGCCTTAGAATGGGTTTGTCCTGCAACTTTTTTCCAGTGAGCATTTTTCCCCTGTATTAATATGTCACTGAGGCACCACTCGGCTGTTCCATAGGATGTACCAACTGCGGGGTCTTGCCCGAAGAAAGGTGTCTCACTGCCAATTTTCGCGAGGCGGTCTGCCTTTTCGTTTCCTGGTATATTAGTGTGCCCTGGACACCAAACCAGAGTAAGATTATTCCTGCTACCCAGCACGTTTAGTGCCCGTATGCAGTTCAGCTCAAGTCCTGAGTTTACTTCCGACAATAAGTAATAGTACTATCACACGAAATTTTCAGTTAAAACAAAAACCGGTAATTCACCGGTTAACTGGTTTTACTTAAAACATTTGCCGTTTACCGGTAAAAAAAAAAAACGGTAATTTTGGATGCCCTAATAACAACTCACCTCTACATAATTCCGCTAAGCAAAATAACATTTTGAGGGCCATGACCAGATTACAAAGTGAAACATTTAATATCAGACAATTATTGTTAAACATTTGTAGACGTCAAACGCGTAAATAATGTTTAGTTTTATCTAAATATTAACGAACAGCAAATTATTATTTTTCTGAAAAGGGATATTTCTATTAGTTTCGAATATTATTGGAAATGTGCAATACTTTTTAATACAAGAAACGACCAAAACATATATTTTCCAGTCAAATATCTTACACTTTCTCAAATATGTCAAGAAACTACCATACTTGATGGGTCCATGTGTCAGTTTTGAAGTTAACGACTTGACAATCGATTTTGTTATGTGAATCGCCCTAAATTACGAGGAAATGAATGTTTCGTTTAATTTCGCGCAATTTTATAATTTTTTTTAAATTATGGGGAACACTGAGTTGTTTATGCCTAGAAGATCTCAGCGAACAATCAAACGGCCATGGCCTATATGTTACATCTGCACTGACGAATGCCACCAACGTATACCAAGATGGAAACCGACAAGTGCATGCGAAATACCATGTGAAAAAAACCCTAGTAAAAACGCGGACAATGACTACTTAAAATTTTTGAAAAATGTTTTATCGGATATAGCTATAAAAGAAGATGTTACTAAAGCAAAAATTAAAGTTGAAAAAAGTTGTTCAAAAACTAGTAGGACAGTAAGAAGGGTACAGGATTGTAATAAATGTTCCAAGAACAACAGGTAACAATACTTTCTTTAGATTACGTATGGTGAAAGTAACAATAATGTAGCATTTTTATGAAAGTATAAACAGTCTGACAATAAAGTTCGAAGACTTTTTTAAATTTAAACCCTTATAGGGTTTATAACAATGCAATCTGGTCTTTGATACCAATGAGCAGTTTAATTCTAGCCTAAATTAATAATGTTCAAACTTAGTGTGAGGTTTACCCAATAGTAGTTAGTCCTTAGTTTGCTATTATTATAAGTACACTAATTATTAACGTGCACACTACTGCACAGTCTCTGCTTTTAAACATTTTCTTAAAGGTTTAACCCTATTAAGTCTTCTTACTAATCCTGCAGTGTCCAGGAGCTGGATTGCCTCGACATTTACATGTTGATGGAGCCTTTCTTCGTGGCTCTTGGCAAACTTCTTAATTGTGTTGGTGACAGTGTCCATGTTGAGGTACCATGTATGTCACTTTTTCTACAATCCCAAGGTGCATCAGCGATGTTCCTTAGTGTTTTGTTCTGTAATCTCTGGATGATCTGAATGTTACTCTGTTTGATGCATCCCCATAGCTGTGTCCCATAAGTCCAAACAGGCTTTAAAATTTGCTTGTAAAGCAAAAGTTTATTATGTAGGGACAAGGAAAATTTCCTCCCGATTAGCCAGTACTTTTTTTATATTTGATATCTATTTATTCCCTTTTTTTCTTGACATGAGCCTTCCAGCGTAGCTTAGCGTCCAGTGTAATACCTAAGTATTTTGCTGTGTTGGAGTATGAAATTTGTTTATTATTTAAGTTGATTGGTACATGTACAATTCTCTTGTTGGTAAAATTGACATGTACTGACGTAGCTTCGTTTAACTTTATACGCCATGTTTTTGTCCAGTTGTTGATCTGATTGGCAGCTGCTTGTAATTTCTCGGCTGATTCTATATTGTTTCTTCCTACTGCTAAAATAGCCGTGTCGTCGGCAAAGGTAGCTATAGTATTGTTTTCTAACTTTGGAATATCACAAGTATACAACAGGTATAGGACAACCCATATAAAAATTGAAGAGGAAAAAAAAGCTATCAAATAGCGAAATAAAATAGAAGTGGTTACATTTGAAAAAAATGAGTTATGTCACTTTGAAGTTTGGAAATTTTGACATTTTTTGTGAACACCCTGTTTCACTAAATTTAAGTGTTTTATTATTAAAATGTTGCTCCCTAACCGGACTAACATTATTGCTAAAACTTATTTCTTAACTTCCAGAAACGAGGTCGCTACGATTTTTTAAAATTAAGCCTGCTTAGGTATGTGAAATTTTTCGGAAAAAAATTTATAAGTTGGCAACACTGACACAAAATCAAAAAGTGAACAGACATTCATGTAGAGGTCAAAAAATAACATCCGAAGACCTAAAAATATACAGGGTGTTGATTTTAAAAAAAAATTGTTTTTGTTATAGCGCAAAAATGGGACACCCTATATATTTAAAAATAATACAATAAATTTAAGACGCAGATCTTTTCAAACCAATAATTTTATGTATCTACTTAAGTTTTTTTTCTATCTCCTACCGGCCGGGTGCTATGAAAGCCCGACGCACTAATGAAGGAGCCTGTATATAACGTTTTAATTAATTATTTCATTTCCATAACGGCACCACTACACTGACATTGACATAAATAAAGTAATAACTTGCAAACGAAACATATTTAATATTAATTTTGTACCATTCTTAGGCTTTTATATAAAATGCTACATTAAAATTAAATTATTTGATTATAATATTAACGCACATTCAATTAATTATGAGTTTAAGCTTTAAAAAATTGTGAATTTTACAATTAGATATCGGCATTGACATTGAAAAATTAATTTTCGCCATAGAGACAGTGGCAGTGAGAAAATCACAACTTTCATAAAATACAGGGTGTCCCCATTATACACGGCAAAAAAGTATGTGCATATTCCTGAGTGAAAATGATGACCATTTGTCAAATATTTTGTTATCCGAAAATGCTTCCTTTCAAAGCTAGAGACCTCCAAAGTTGCAAGAAAAAAAATTCAAAAAATCGATTACGTCCTAGCCGTTTAAGCTAGGGCTATCAAACTTGGCCGAAATGTTTGGGTGTTTCCCATTGACTTTGTGGGATAATTAGAAAGAAAACACGTAATTGGAAGTATGATTTACAGGCAGGTCATCCGCTTACCATCTTCAGAATTTTTTTCTCTGGGATAAAATAGCCTTAAGTCAAGCATGACATTAGCCAACTGAGTTTAGTAAAAAAAAAATATTTGAGGTGTATAAACAGAGTTTGTCGATGCATCTTTAGCGCTAATTTTCTCGAAAACGGCTACGTTTACAGCAAAAAACAAAGAGGCACGAATTTTTTCCTCTTAAGTCGTATTTTCTTATGGACGAATGACATTTTCTATTTTATTCCAGAGAAAAAAATTCTGAAGATGGTAAGCGGATGACCTGACTATAAATCATACTTCCAATTACGTGTTTTTTTTCTAATTATCCCACAAAGTCAATGGGAAACACCCAAACATTTCGGCCAAGTTTGATAGCTCTAGCTTAAACGGCTAGGACGTAATCGATTTTTTGAATTTTTTTTCTTGCAACTTTGGAGGTCTCTAACTTTGAAAGGAAGCATTTTCGGATAACAAAATATTTGACAAATGGTCATCATTTTCACTCAGGAATATGCACATACTTATTTGCCGTGTATAATGGGGACACCCTGTATACATGAGTAGAAAAACAATTTAGTATCTCTCCATGGTGATTGTGTTTTAGTTTTATTCCCAACGTCAAAATTTTTCGTGTACCTACTTATATAACTGATATCTCCAAACAATTCCAAATAATACAATTTTAATGCAACTTACACAACTTTTAGAATGGGAAAGTGCAGAAGAAGAAGAAGAAAGGGAGGTTCCAGTAGATTTAAAAAAGCCTGTCGCAACCCATACTTCATGTTTTTAAGCGAATTTATGTTCCAACTTGCAAGGCAAGGAGCTGCTACGTGTACACGCAAAAGAACTTCTACAAACAGTAGAAAAAAACGTTGCAAAAAACGTAGGGGAGTGTAGCAGTTTTATGTCAGTTGTAAGTCATCCATTTTTTATTTATGCTTTGAAAATGTTGCCACGGGCTTAAATTATAATAATTAATTAAGTTTCGATTGAATTAAGGATTATTATCGCTACGATGAACATATCCTCAAATACATCATGTAATTTTTAAGTTGTTTAGTTGCTAATTTTCAAAGCGTTATGCCGAATTTTCATGTATTTACTTTTATTATACATCATGGTAGGCTGTGTTTTAGTTTTGTAATGATGGCATTTCCGAAAGTCAATATGAATGACATTTTAGTTACATTTTAAAGCTGTGTTGCAAATTAAAATTGCCAAAATTATCTGAAGAAAAATTTAATGAAAAGTATTGTAAAATTTTATAAAGAATATAAAAAAGATAATTCAGAGTTTACAAATGACCTAATTTATTCCAAATTGTCGAATATATTTAATGTAAAGTATTATATTAAATTTTGGCTACATAAACAAAACTTTTATAAAATTATATTTTAGGTTTGAAAAAAATTTTAAATCAAGGAAAAGACAATTTAGAAAATTTTAAATACAAACGAGGTAAATTTTTATCCTCTTCGTACCATACATTTAGAAAAGAGCTGCAACAACATATTTGGCAATATAATTCAAAAATAAAGATTTTACTTTACGAAATTTATTCAATGACGCAAAAAATGTTTAGAGTTTAAACTTTGTATAAAATTAATTAATTTTCCTTTGCAAAAATATTGAATATCACTTATATATTGTTGGTCTCTTATGGGTCACGAGTTGGTTCATTTTATAGTTTTAAAATTGAAAAGAGAGCAGATTTTAAATATTTGAGATCGTTTGGTTAGGAGGAAAAAAATGGAAATCATAACAAGAAACACCTAGAAAGACGAATTGCAAAATACATTACAGTATTTGCCATCTTACCTTGATATAAATACTAGTTTTATAAAACGCAGTTTTTTATTATTAAACATTATATTAAAAAAATCCTTATTTAAGATGAAAATATTAATCTGCTTTAATTTACCCCAAAAATATTTTATTATAAAGTTTTCCTTAACATTTACATTGCAGTTAGAATTTATTTCACACTTCTGGTCACTGTGGTGAGTGCAGAACGCTCGTCAAGTAAATTAAAATTATTTAAAACACCTCAGATATACAATGTCTCAGAGAACCGTAATGTATTAGCAATATTATCCATCGAAAAAAAAAGTTACAATGAGAAACTTTGAAGATATAATGCCCAATATAAAACTTATGTCTCATAGAATTAAGAAAAATAAATTATTGTGGTTTTGTTGTGTTGTAATAAAAACTCATTATTGTTAATGAACTTATTATGTACTGCAGTAAATACCGACCCGAAATATTGGAACGTATTATATATGATAATTCAAATTTTATTAGTTCAATGTAAAAATTTTCAAAATAAAATTTTTGCACCCGGGCCCCGACATATAGATGACCGGCCCTGCTAAAATGCTTAAAGTGACAATGTCAAAATATATACAGAGTGAAATCTGTCTCCCTAACATAGCCAACTTTAAGGTATAACAAAAGTAAACAGTATAGTTTTATTTTCATTTGGCTTGAAAATTTTTGTACAGAATATTTTAATCAGAACTTAATTATAACAAATAAACAACCAATGGAACCTAAATCTCGTCAAATTAACATTTTTTTGATCCTCGAACCTGTGATACATTTCCAAAACTTTCATAGCATTTATATAAATAAGGATGATTACAAATTACTTATCTTCCTGTCTAAAGAATCTCTTGGAAAAATATTAGACCAGTTTCGAGACAAGAGGTTGGATACGTCGAATTTCTTTAAGAGATTTTTGGTGTTAATTGATGGGTGCTTTATAAATAAAGTTACTTACATTACATAAATGTATCACGCAAATAATTTAAGTCCCGTTTCCATAATACCATAACAAAACAAATTCTGGCTATTTTATTTTCGCTCTTTGCTCTAACCTCAAAATATAATATTACATTTATATGAGGCTGTAAAACATATAAACCACATTAAAGTAGTTGTATTATATTCTGATATTCCTTTTTATTTCCAGATATAAGCTGATAGGAACTTTTCTCTTTAGTGATGAGTCGTGTGCTGATTTTTAATTTTAACGTGACAAGTTTAAAAATGTTTAACCTATCAAAATTTACCATACTCTAATCTAGATGGTTATCATTTGCGACTTTTCAAAACTTTGTCTTGGGTTCAAGGACACTAAATAATTAAGTAATATTATGTTGACGATAAAAATAACATTATATTTTTTAAATTACAACAATATATATGCTATAGTAAAGTGTGTACCTTTGTTTAAATGTCAAGCGGTGTTTTACAAAAACAAAATAGTGACAAGGAAAATAATAATTTTGTTGATTATGGAACAGTTAATTACCGTGTAGGGAAGACCGGGGATAAAAGTAACATTTTTTTGTTTTTATTTAATTTCTCATAGATTATTACAAATTTTTTACATCCAAATTGGTTTAATGATAGATTGGACATTTGTCTTGCTTCCAAGATATTTATTTTGTGTGTTTCGTAAAGCAACTGTTAAAAGAAAAAAAATTTCTTTAGTAAGACAGCTGTTACTTTCAACCTCAACGTTGGGGCTAAAAGTAACAATGATTGGGGTAATTTACACAGCGCATAAGTAGTGAGTAAATATATTAGTATTCATCAACAAAATTAATATTTTATTCAAAAATACACATTAGCAAAATGAAAAAATAAAAAAATATATCTTTGGTACAATACAAAATGATAAGTGAACAGTATGGCATACCAGGTGAGGGCGGTCCCAAATTATTAAATTTATACTGGATCATAATAACTGTTTGTTTTATTTTTAAAAAATCTAACCGCCCTTAAACTGACCGTCATTCATTAAATCAGTAAAAGAGGAACAGGTTAAGTTGGGTTGGTTAAAGCTTTGTTTATATTAAGTTATAAATATTAAGGTAATAGAATAAAAACAATGGCGGCTGGTAGGAAAACCAAAAGTACCAGATCTTACCAATTTACATAGGTTTTATAATTTAAAATGCTTTTTAAGAAATGATTTAGCTTTACATACATTTCCATCATTAAACCGATATTATATACTGAGTTTTATAATTTAATAATTTAGGACTGCAGTTACCAGGTTTGCCAAGATTATAAGTACCTACATATTTAAAAATGTGAATCAAAAAGATACAACAAACTGGAAAATTATTCCGACAACTCTTGTATATTCTCATCTACGAAGAAAGCCACCAATTATGTGCTAAGAGTGAACATTTACAAGTGAAAACATTAATTGGGGTGGGTTGTAACACTTTGTTACTTTTGACCCCAAGTGTACACAAAAAAAAATTCAGGGAATCCACAATTAACCACGATTCTAACGTCAAATTGTATTGCATCCACCAATAGCCAACTAAATATAGAACAAAATAATATAGGTACTTTTTTGTTCCTATTTTAGAGATCGCCTTAAAGTTACTCGACGGATGAGACAACGCAGTAACTTTTAGGCGGAAAATAGTGACTCTGGCTGGCAAAAAGTTAACCTCTATGACAGATGAAAACTAGCGATGTAGGTAGGGAGCTGGATGTAACTTAACATTGCAAAAGCGTTTAGGGCGATATAAAACAAAAATTAAAGAAACTATAGGCACTGTTACAGCCTACCCGTGTTACTTTTATCCCCGGTCTCCCCTATTACAAAATTTTATGTAAATGGATTTTTTTTACAAAACAAATTTCGTTGAAATTTGTGCCAAAACTTATAGGACATACGTTATATTATTAAAGACTTTGGTTTTATAAAAATGAAATGCTCTATTACGATAATTAATACAATGGCAGCATTTGCAATACTGAAATAATTTAACTACGAACAGGGTTAATATCACTGAAACCTATAAAAGTAATATAATGTGGTACGTTGTATAAATCAAATAAAGGACATTGTGTGGTAGACATATTTAAGCCGTTTCTTTTCGAACTGAAAGTGTGTAAAGCAGGAAATTTATCCTGCGGCGCACCAGTTCTTTCCTGCTGACCAAATCCACCAACATATAAACACATGCTGAGCTAATACAAACCGATTTTCACTGAAGCGGCAATATTCCATTAGATAAGTTATTAGGTTACAAAGTAACAAGACTGTAAATAATAGCCACTGTATTTTAAAGCGGAAAAATAAGGGAACAGTATCCAATAGCCTACGTTCGCGATTATCAGGAACACTTAACGAATTATAGAATATTTTTTATACGCACTCAATTTTAAGCAATTATCAAGGTAAAAAAAACAAACAATTGTTTTCGTTCAATAAACATTTTACTATGACGCTAATTAAAACAACAATGGTATTTAAAAAACTAATTAAAATTACATAGTTTGGAACTGTCTCGATTAATAGGAATTGGTTTCTTGTCTTCATGTTATAAATAAGGTCATCATTTAGAAAATTGCTTTTCAAAAACTTTATTTACAAAAACCATACCCTTTCACATTTTTATTCTGCTCTAAGAAAAATTTTGTTCTAGACGCTTGCAGTAAAATTACCATTGGATATTAAGAGAGCTAACAAATGATTTGCAGGCCTTATCTTATTTTTAAATAGCCAAAGTTGCTGATCCAGCATCTATTTTTAAATGTACTATACAGGGTGCACCACGACCCTGATATTCTTCGATAACTCCTTTATTAATGATAATATCAAAAAATGTTTAATACAAATATTGTGCGAACCTATTTTCTACATGACCTAAAATTATTTTCAAATATACAGGGTGTTTCGTTTGACCGGCACATATAAAAATGTAATTTTTTTAAATAAAACACCCTGTATGTTTTTACATTTTTGGATTCCTCTTAAAATTTACTTTAAAAAATGTTTAAGGTTATATGGTTTGTAAGTTAACTGTTTTCGTAAAATTTACATTTTTATGAAAATTTTGAGCAATACAGCACTTTCAATTTTTTTTTACATTTAAGTTATTTAAAAAAGCAGTAAAATTTCGTTTAAAATTGAGATTGACAATAGATTAATTAACACTTTGCGCTAGCTACATTTTAAAAATATTATACAGGGTGTTTTTTACATTTGGTCAAACTTGTGAAACTTTAAACATCGATAAGTCATTTTTCTTAAATGCAACACCCTGTATATTTTTACATTTTCTTGTAGAGAATTTAATTGTCTTTCGAAATTATTAAGCATGTCCTATACCTAAAGTTAATATTTTTCGAGCTATCTCTATTTTTATTAGTATTACTAAGGCAATTAAAATATTTTAAAGTCGGCCATTTATTCTTTTGTTTAAAAATTCTTTGAAAAATTACGACTTGTCCATGGCCGACTTTAAAATATTTTAATTGCCTTAGTAATACTAATAAAAATCGAGATAGCTCGAAAAATATTAACTTTAGGTACCTATAGGACATGCTTAATAATTTCGAAAGACAATTAAATTATCTACAAGAAAATGTAAAAATATACAGGGTGTTGCATTTAAGAAAAATGACTTATCGATGTTTAAAGTTTCACAAGTTTGACCAAATGTAAAAAACACCCTGTATAATATTTTTAAATTGTAGCCTGCGCAAATTGTTATTAATCTATTGTCAATCTAAATTTTAAACAAAATTTTACCGCTTTTTTAAATAACTTTAATGTAAAAAAAATTGAAAGTGCTGTATCGCTCAAAATTTTCATAAAAATGTAAATTTTACGAAAACGGTTAACTTAAGACCCATATAACTTGATACATTTTTTAAAGTAAATTTTAAGAGAAATCCAAAAATGGAAAAATATACAGAGTGTTCTATTCAAAAAAATTACATTTTTATATGTGCCGGTCAAACGAAACACCCTGTATATTTGAAAATAATTTTAGGTTATGTAGAAAATAGGTTCGCACAATATTTGTATTAAACATTTTTTGATATTTTCATTAATAAAGGAGCTATCGAAGAATCTCAGGGTCGTGGTGCACACTGTATTTTGATTTTTGATTTAATTTTGTTTGTTATGGCTGTATTACACTAAACAATTTCTTGTACAATTTCTTGTACAATTTGCTGTCAAATTTTTTTATACTAGATTGTACAGCTGTTGCCAAGTTACAACACGTCTTAGGTCGTAAACTGACACTTCGCGTATGTCAATTGACGACATTGTAACTTGGCAACAGCTGTACAATCTAGTATAAAATTTTTTGACAGCAAATTGTACAAGAAATTGTACAAGAAATTGTGTAGTGTAATACAGCTTTTAGAAATATTAAAAATAAATATCATGTTAAAAAAACGAAAATGCTTTTTGTCCTAGCTAATATCTGATATCAGATACGACAAAAATAATTTTTGCCCTACCCCTTTTTGCTTTTGCCTCATATCGCGAATATAAAAAACATCCCTAGTGTTACTAATTCTAAATGAAAATCGCCAAAGCAAAACCAAGGTTAATCTTTGAAAAAGTTTTAGAAATTGCAATTCCTTCTCACTTTTGTACCAATATTTTTATGCCAAACATATTGGTAAACAAAAACAAGAATTTGCAACTACCAAGCATCACAGCGCCATCGAAAGAAAGACCTGTAAAGCATTGAAAAACTAAACGAAATTACAAATAGCCAAAATTATCGCCTGCCACTAACGTCACAGTTAGTAAAACGCACGACTTCCTAGGTAGACGCATTCTTTTTTTGCGTACATGCTGAATGTCATCGACTCCAACTCTTACTCTAACCTTGCAGTCTGAAAACTTTTTCAACCTCCTATAAAGTGAAGGGGTGATAACAGTTTACAAAACGCAAACCACATCTGGATTATTAAAAGAAACTTGGGCTATTTAATGTTTAATAAGTTGAAGTGAGTATAATAGAACAGCAACAACAGTTTTTCTTAAAGGCTTTAAAAGTATAATTGCAAAAAGCGACAAATGCACTGAGAACGAAGAGAACTTAATCAATAAAAATATTATTGTTTGTACATAAATTCTCACATAAAAAGTAAATGCTTAAGCAAAATAAACTGGAAAATAAAACATTGTTAGACTGGACTTTGGTTTGTTGTATAAAATCTTTTTACTGGTTCTAATATTTAGAAAATATTTTTGTAGAATTGAAACTAAAATAAAAATGACAACTTTTAATCTTTGTCCACCTTAAATGGTTGGGATCTTTGTTAATTAATTTTTAATTAAAACAATATGAAATAGGATAACCTTTGTAAATAGATGTGTATTTCACTATTTCCTTAATTGATTCATCCATAGTCATTGTACTTTTTTAATTAATATCCGAATTAAAGACCAGTGAAAACTGAAATATCTTCAAAACTGATGTCTGTTATGTATTTTTTTACAAATCATTAATTAGTGAGATTTGTTTAGATTCTGATTACTTGTGTAAATGCAAATCAATTTAATTGCAAATACTACAATAAAACCTTAAGATCCTAACAAGTATTAAAGGTTTTATGTCCATTTTATGGTAGTGATAGTGTAACAGACAATTATTATTTATTTTATAATCATAATTAACCGTTACAGTACACATGTCGGACATTGTGGCAAAAATCAACAAAGTTCGTTTATGGTATTCCGGCGCATCCACCAATTTTCTCGACAATACTACAAAATGAATTAGGCTAAGACTTTATTAACCTCATTCGAACCCAGAAACTTAAGTACTCAAAATACGCAATCAATAAACTGTTAATTATTATACATAATGATATTGTCAAGTCTCGATCATTACAAGTCACCTCTAACCCTTTATAAGGCCTTATTAATTGTTCGTAAGTCAAAGTACAATCTAAATATAAACACATCTTATATGAGCTTTCAATATTTGATTATCGTTGTAACTGTTTGATTATTTTACAAATTCAATTTAATAATGTTCTTTTAGCTTTTTTGTAAATGAAATATTCCCCCGATAATGCGATTCAAAAAAGTTTTTGTTTATTTGATGGGTTATAAAGTACACCAATTTTATGAAATTTAATGAAGTAACGCTGTGCCTAGATCGCAAAAGACTCTGTGTATTCCTTCAGTATTATTTTAATTTCCAATTAAGTCCGTTGTAATTCAAAAATCTGTGGTATCGTCCTTATTTATGTGTAATTATTTTCTATAAGAGCATACTTTAAGACCAGTGTGCCCTATTTATGATGTACAAATTTATTAGCATATCGTTTGTTGATGTACAAAATCCAAACACTGATAAAAGTTGTACACTCCAAGTTTTGGCCGTAATATTTTTACGTTAATGTGTTTTACTTAAATTAAAATCCTCATAACTTGGCCCTTTTGAAGTGTTACATGTTTTAGTAACTAATGCGTCAGTATTTGTTCCATGTTATTCATTCAAAAAATAATAATTAAATAGCACTGAAGTAAAATTAAAATAATTGATGCTAGGCGGGTTGTCAGAATATATGTTACAAATAAATATCTTATTAAAACTTTACACTTTTGGTTTGCTTAATTCAATTACAACTATTTCCTTGTTATTAAAATTCTGCAAGTTTCTCGAAAGTAAATCAAGGTATAAAGAACCAACTTCTGTTATCAACACCCTGTGTTCCTCGTAGATCTAGCACTTTATAGAAATAACATGGTGTTCATACTTGCAGTCATGACGTACAATATTTTAGTCTAGCTTCCACAGCTGTATGAAATGATTGTGTCAAATGTGCAGGAGCACTTATATGTTCGTATGTTCTCAACTTTACAAGTACACGTAAATTAATTAAATCCTCTTAGAACAGAGGCAAAACTTCAATCCCCTATGTTGCATTTCAGCTATTCTAAGAACTGGCTGCCTTCTAGTTCTTAATGAACTTGGTAGTAATGTAACTTTTAAAGGTATGGAGAGTTCCTTGACTGTTATTAAAAGTCTTGGCAAAATCAAGAAAGAGTATGAAGCGAGGTCAAAAACCACTTGATTTTTGTTTAACTTGTTATTTATTTTTGTTACAATTAAAGTTTGTAGTGTTAATTTTAGCTTTATTCGAAATCTTTAATGATAATTGATCTACGTACCGTTTCAAAAAAAAATGTATACTACTAAAAAGTTAAATTTTTGCGAAACTGTGTCATACTGCCTCTTAATATTACGAGCAGGTAGTGTCAAACGGAAGTAAATTTCATAATTATTTAAGATTTATTCCACTTACAGCAGGCATTTTGTGGGACGTCCCTTAAACGGACCACGAACGAAGAGAATTTCGCAATAATGTTATAACTCCATTATCTGACGTCATCGCGCTAGAATTATTATGCTCTAGTATGCTTTGGATACGTAAGTGATGCAAATGACGCCGAAAATTTTGCGTCATTAGTTATGATGTCACTTTTATGCTCCGTATAATTTTATGTGACATGCTTGTTTGTGTAACACATTTTATTTGGGAATTTTTATGACACCAAGTCGCGTTGTACGATACAAGGAATGCGGAGATTATTAAAACTTGAAAAAAATATATTTAACTTATTGTCACAGTAAAAAATGTAGAAATTTTATATAAGGATATGACAAAATTTAGATGCCAGCAATTTTTTTGTAAATGGAGTCTACTTTCAAAATCGAACTTGGAATTAATTTAGGATGGATTCCTCCTCGCCAGTTTAGCTTCAAGGAAAGGTAACAGTACCAATAGGAAGATAAAATTATTCCGCATCTAATGATAGCAGTAATAACCCAAAAGGTACGATTTTTAATTAAGATATTAATATAAAATTCAATAATTTTCAGAGTTGAAAGGCTAGCATTTTCATAAAACTCCAATTCTGATAGTAGTTGCCCATCAATTTAATTATTTCTTAACGTCACGTTGGGTACATGTTTTTTATAATTGAACAAAATGAACACCGTTTCGTCCAGCTTTGATGGCTGTTTGTAGCTTGTTTGCTGTTTCTTCGTTGCTTTTGTCGACAGCTAGGATGGCAGTATCGTCAGCAAAAGTAGCTATGGTGTTGTTTTCTAGTACTGGAAGATCACAAGTAAACAGTAGGCAAAGAAATGGACCCAAGACACTACCCTGTGGCACTCCGGCTTTAATTTTTTTAAGATTGGAGTAGGCATCTTCCTGCTTGATCCTAAAATATCTCTCTAATAAATAAGACATTAGAATCTCTGTTTATTGTTTGGGAAGGATATGTTTTAATTTATAATGCAGTCCTTCGTGCCAAACTCTACCAAATACTTACGCCACATCCAGAAATACTGCGGAACAAACTCTTGTCTCTTCTAATGCTCTTTCAATTATGGACTTGGTCAACTGTGGAGTGTTTCTGTCTGAATCCAAATTGGTGATTTGGGATTGGGTTTTTTCTTTCGATGATGGGTTGCATTCTCTTGATAAGTTTCTCGAAAAGTTTAGACATGATAGGTTACAGTGAAATTGGTCTATAGGATGTGGTTTCGTGTGGGGATTTACCTGGTTTCGGTATCATAACTATCTCCGCCACTTTCCACAGTTTAGGCACGTATTTTAGTCTAAATGCGGCTTTGATGAGGTTGGTAAGCTTGACTAGTGCTTTTCTTGGAAGCTGCTTTATGACTTCTCTTGTACAGTTTAAAGCCAGGATTCGGAATAATGTTTTTGATTTCATTAATAACATCCTTAGAAAAGATATGCGTAATTTTCTTATTGGCGTTATCATTAAATATTTGCTCTTCTTATATACTATGTGGTTGAAAGATGTTTTCCAGGTGTTCGAAAAAGCTTTTCGTTCATTAATTCTGGCCCAGCTCCCATCCTCGTTTTTAATTGGCGGTATTTGCATGATCGGTCTTTGTATTCTTTTCGTTGCTATTAAAATAATAAAAATTTAGTCTTACCCTCGTCATTTTTTCTTACAGTTGTTTCTAATAAAATTCAACAAAAAGTTAAGTCATTAAGCCCTAAAATCACTTACAAAAAAAGATTTTTTATTATTGTTCAGTAAATAACAAAACACCAAATATAACTTATTTAGGTTCATCAAATTTTAATTAAGTTTATACAAAATTTCAATAAAACACTTTGCAATCTTTAACCTGAAATTTAAACAACTTACTACAAAAGATTGCGCTACAATTAAAGCGAGTTTGAAGTTGGGCATATTTAAATTAATTATTGGGTTCTCGTCTACGTCGTCTTGCCAACCATTAAAACAGAAATTTCTCTTGCACTGATAGCAAAACCAATTTCAAATAACAGTAAATCAAATTACTTAAGCATTACAAAAGAATAAGTTCCTTTGCTCAAATATACAACTCCACTAAAATTAAAAAATAACTTTAGATGACACCGATACTTCGCTAAAGAAGTATTTGATTGTCACAGATGTAAATAAAAATTTAAGACAAGAGCCAGATTTTATTTCGGCAAATTAAAATTTTACTCGTTTGCGTTATATTTTCATCGATTTTTTAAAAAGACACATCATTCAAACAAAACACACTCGTGCAATTGGGCTAATCACCGATCTCAAGGGACGGTGTGCCATGCCCACGTCAATTTAACTGATCCCGGTTTAAAATTTATCAGGAAAAAGTCCTGCAGAGTACAATACCATCACAGGATCCCGAATTTTCTTCCTACTGGTCCAGTTATTCATTGCAAACCAACGTTACGAAAATCAATACGGTTCATGTTCAACATCATTGCAGACTTCAACATGATTTTCGTTATTGATTTATGATTGTAAAAGAGTCATAAAACTTGAAAAAAAACTTACAAAATATATAACTTGGTAAAGGAGCGAGTTAAAAATATTTCACTTCACATTTTACATCTAAAAATTATTACATTCGATTAATTACTAAAATATATGCGTTAAACTATATTTTAAATTATTTAAATTTTAGCAAAAAAACATTAAACAAATCCAGTCTTTGTATATTCATATGAAATCGATGTGTATTTGCAAAGCCTGGACCTTTAAATCTTATCAATAAACCATTGAAATGAATGTCAGTGTCAAACTGCCAGAAGTTTTTTGAATTCTGCTTTATCGAAGCTACAATAAAATGAAAGTAGGAGTAAATAGGCGTAGAAAACAAATATTACAGAAAAGGCACTTCATAGAAAGATCGAAATTAATATTGGACTACACCAACAATCGAATAACTTTAAACTTGTCGTTCACGTATTGATTAGCATTATTATCAAGCAAATGTCATCATGATTAGTGTTTAGATATGTACGTACACACATGTATAGATTATTTCTTGTAAGATAATGTCACTTTAAATAATTCTTAGTAATATAAAATTATGATAGGTTTTCATCGAATTGCATTTAAAGAAATGTCAGCACTTTTATAAACGCGTTTCGATAGAATCCTCAATTATTTTCAATAAAATATCTTTCTGACAGCCAATTATGTAAGCGTTATGAAAGTTATAAAATCCTCGAGATATTATAAGTGTTCCAGGAAATTTGGGTGTCTATAAACTTTCATCTTGCGCCTACCAAAAAGTTGGAAACTTTGAAATGAAATATTTCTTGTGAAAGTACTTTCGATGAGAAATTTTGTGTCATTTAAATGTTATTAAAACTAAAAATAGCCAAGAAACCCTTAAAGTTAAATTTGCGATTGTTAACCGACACAGCCGTTAAAGATTTTATTTATTTGAAGTGAAAATAGTACAGTCACTACCGTTAAACGAGTTGGGTAGTAATTTTTTTGTGGAACCACTATTTTCGTTGCGTTTTCAGCTGTGTTTTTCTACCCTATATGCAAATCTATTTTGATCAATACTTAGAACGAATCAGTTCTTAATCGACACCAATATGCCTATCAGTCAGGAAAATCTTGCGAGCTAGCCATACATGAAATAGCTAGCAAGATCGAGCGTGGTCTAAAGAACAAAGATACCACACTTGGAGTGTTTCTAGATATCGAGGGAGCGTTTGATAATGCCTCCCCGAGATCAATACAAAATGCAGTGGAAAGCAGAGGAATACATTTTACAATTTGTAAATGGATATCCGAAATGCTTAAACACAGAAACATTTATGCTTCTGCTTTTGGACAGACTGCAGGAGTCAAGGCTGTCCGAGGGTGTCCACAGGGGGGAGTTCTTTCTCCCCTCTTATGGTGCCTAGTGGCAGACGAGCTCCTGTGGAGACTGGAGAAAGCAGGGCACTTTGCGGTAGGCTATGCCGATGACATAGCCATACTAACAACAGGCAAGTTCGGGGGCGTAGTATCAGACATGATGCAAGGCGCCCTACGAATTGTCGAAAGGTGGTGCACAGCTGAGGGATTAACGGTGAATCCGTCCAAAACCTCACTAGTACACTTCACTAGAAAAACAAAACCATGTGGGACTAAAACAGTGTATCTGTTCGAAGAACCATTGACAACAGTAGGAGAAGTTAAATATTTAGGAGTGATTCTAGATAGCAAACTTAACTTCAAACTACACGTAGAGAAAACCACCAAGAAAGCCACTGTAGCTCTATGGACTTGCAGGAGGATGCTTGGGAAAAACTGGGGATTAACACCCAGAATGATGCATTGGATATACACCAAGATGGTTATACCCATCGTAACCTACGCAAGTCTGATCTGGTGGACTAGAACACAGATAAAAGACTGCAGGAACAAACTAGACAAGCTACAGCGATTGGCTTGCCTAAGTATTACAGGGGCCATTACAACAACGCCCACGGCGGCAATGGAAGTGTTGCTGAACTTACGTCCTCTTTACCTTGTGGTCAACTCACAAGCACTAAGAGGGGGGTATAGACTGAAAATCTTCTCCAAGGAGGGGAGACGTAGAGAAGGGCACTTAGCTATTCTCAACGAGATCGACACGCATCCGACATTAAATATGATCTCGGATAGAATAAACAGGACGCTAGCCATTGAGAAAACCTTTGGAATTACAATTCCAACACGGGACCAATGGGAGCGTCAAGAAATAGAGCTAAATGGCCTAGTCTGGTATACGGACGGGTCAAAAACGCAAAATGGCACAGGCTGCGGAATATGGGGAGCAGCACAACTGAGACAAGGCACATCCGTAAGCCTTGGACAGTGTGCAACCATATTTCAAGCCGAGGTGTACGCTATGCACTTATGTGCAGAAACACTATTAGAAAGAGGTTTTAATAATAAAAGAATCTTCATAGTGTCCGACAGCCAAGCAGCGCTAAAAGCTCTTGGCTCGTCGGAAGTAAACTCAGGACTTGTTCTGAACTGCATACGGGCACTAAACGTGCTGGGAAGCAGGAATAATCTTAAACTGGTATGGTGCCCAGGGCACACAAACATACCAGGAAACGAGAAGGCAGATCGCCTAGCCAAAGTTGGTAGCGAGACACCTTTCTTCGGACCAGAACCCGCAGTTGGCATATCCTATGGAACAGTCAAGCGGTGTCTTAATGACATATTAACACAAGGGCATAATGCTTATTGGAAAAAAGTGGCAGGACAAGCCCATTCTAAGGCTATCCTGTCAATGGTCTCTAAAGAAAAGACAGAAGAAATGCTCAGGATGAGCAGAGCAGACATCAGAGCAACCACAGGACTCGTTACAGGACACTGTGGCCTAAACAAACACTTCTACATAATAGGGCTCTCAGAGACCGACATATGTAGAGGATGTGGTGAGGAAGAAGAAACTCCTCTTCACGTAAAATGCCAGTGTGAAGGATTCACTCCATATCGGCGTACACTTCTAGGGATGGAAAAAGCCAACCAAGAAGAGTTAAGAAAGACACCCTTAACGAAAATCCTGGAGTTTTTTAAAAACACAGGACTCCTTTAAGGGACATCACCAGAGGGTACAATAGACCAATAGGTCGCAGTACAGGAACCCGTAAGGGGACCACCTCCGCGGAAATAATAGAACGAATCAGTTACTCCCACATAATAAGTTATTTATACAATTTTTTGTTATCCGCCAGAACGATTTAATGATGCGTTGCTTCCTTCGAAATGGTCATAGCTAATTAATAACCACAACACACCTCAGTAGGTCATTTCTTGGGTTAAAATAACTTTGACAGAAATATTATTTTAAATAAATAATTTAACTTTTATCACACTTTCGATTAACAAATGTTTCTAAGAATAAGTACGAGTGGCATGAAATTATTTGATTAGGAATGATTCAGCTGCAAGATAATATGGCTTGAATTACTTATTTTGGTTTTTCGTTGAACTACGTTTGATGTAATTTCTAATGTCTTAATAAACTGCGATGTAAAATTGCAGAAAATCTAGATAAAGTGGCAAAACAATAAATATTTTGTCTTCTACTGTTAGGTGTAGGACTGTTGAGTTGTGTTGTCCTGACTTTTTTTCATGTTTTCTAGTCTTGTGCTAGCTTGTTGTGTCTTTCCATTTGATGTTTCTGTCGGTTGCTGCTTTTTTAAGTTCGTCTTGCCAGGTTTTTCTCGATCTGCCTCTTTCGTTTTTGCCCTGTGATCTTGCTTCATAGGTTTTTCTGGTTAGCCTTTACTCTTTCATCCTATAAATGTGTCCCATTCATCCCAGCTGTCTTTCTTGTATTTTTGTTTCAACTGATTTAATCCACTTGTTCGTTTTGGGACTTCGCTATTTCCAAAAATGTTGTTCTTAAACTATTAAATATTCTTTCCACATTTCCTGGCGTTTGCTTATTTCTTGTTCATTCCTCCATTTTTCTTTATGATCACTCCTAAATATTTCTACCTGTTCCAATCTAAGCCCATTTAAAGTGATGTTGTGCCCTTTGTTTTCTGTTGTAACGATTATAGTTTTAGTTTTTTCGGTATTTATTTTCATATTAATTTTTTCCAATTCCTGGTTTAGAGTTTCTAGATTATGTGGCAGATTCTATTTTATTTCCGCGACTAAGACCATGTCGTCTGCGAACATTAACTCAGTTATGTTTATTTTTTTCATTTTCCATTGCCTAGGTGAAACGGTCTCATTTTTGGTTTTACTTCTTTAATTACCCCATTTATAACTACTGAGAATAATAATGGACTGATCACGCATCCTTGTATTAAGCCCTCTTTTGTTTCAAACTCTACCGAATTTTCATTTTGAGTACTTTTATTGATTTTATTACTTCGTTCAATAGAGCCCCAAAACGATAATAGCTATTCCTAATTGCATTTTTGCTTAAAATATAATCCTATAACTTGTTTCTTATATGTTTTTACATGAAGGAAAGCAAAAACTTCAGAAATTATTAATATAAATTCCTGCTGCACTCATATCTTGAAAATTTATACCACAATTTACCTATAAAGAATGTTATTGTTCCCTATGCATGCCAACATAATTCTACTACACACACACAAAGAATATTGCGGGTTTAGTAAAAAAAAAAAACTGCGCCTAGCATTCTTATGTAAAGTTTCTAGTATCCGCATACGTTCCCCTCTCGTATAATACAAACTTTAGTTTAGGTTTTTGCGATTCATGCCACAAGCACGAGCACTCAACTATGCTACTTGATGACAGATTAAATCAGCTCCTTCATTTTAATTACTAGCTCATGTCTACGACTAACAATTATTACACTATAACTGCATTCTTTCAGACAACAAATAATTTTGAAGTATTTATTAATAAACCACTTTGTGCTAACATTGTATTTATGTGTTATAACAATAGTCAACAGTGTTTTAGTAACATGGAAAAAATATGTGCTTCTTTTAGTGTTTTTTAAGTTAAATTCAAAAACAGTTTTTATCACTTACGATTTTAGAGTTGAATATACATATTACGTGTATAAAATTTGGTTTGTTTAGATTTTTTTAAACTATGGTTTCCCTGAATTAGTTTTCACTTGGTATGTTAGTTAGTTAGTTAGTTAGCTTTATTTAGCAATTGCTATTACATTGTAACATAATTAATAGTAATAGTAAATATAATAAAAATAAAAATATAATGAAATAAAATAGAAATCTAAAAATCTTCTAAATTCTAAATATTTAAAATAAGTAATAGTGTTCTAATACGTACTCATTAATTAATTTAATACCCTTCTTATAATTATTACATATTTTAACTTGATGCGGCAAATTATTCAATATTTCAAAACCTTGATAAAATAACGAACGAGCAGTTTGACTTTTAGTACATTTCTCTATAACAAAATCAAGCCTATTTCTACTTTTATAACTGGATCTCATGGACTAATTTTACATTTTCATACAGATATTTTGGTGTTTTTTGTAGTTTAATTTTTAAAATTAGCTCTAATGTTCTAAATATTATTCTCTGATTAATACTCATAAATTGAAGTGTATTTAACATAACCTTGATAGGGGAATGAATTGAACACTTTAAAATAGTGCGCATGGCGCGATTTTGTATTTTTTGTAATTGTTGAAGCTCATTTTTATTTAAATTAATAAGTAATGAAGCGCAAAACTCAAAATGAGGGGCTATTATTGTTTTATACAGTTAAACTCTAGTGTACATACTCATGTGTTTGCTACATCTTTTGAAGAGAAAAATCTTTTTGGAAATTTTGTTCATCATGTATTTTGCGTGTAACTTAAACGTCAAATTTTCATCTAATATAACACCAAGGTATTTAATTTCAGTTACTCTTTCTAACTTAGTGTTGCAAATTTTTATATTCAGATTAGCATTATAAATATTTGTTTTATATATACTTAATGTGTTTGGTTCCCAAAATCATAAATTTGGATTGATCAACATTAATACATAAATTATTATCGCATAGCCATTTATAAATATTACTTAGATCTAAATTCATCTTATCTACTAATTCAATTGTTTTAAATCCACTAACAAACAACATTGTATCGTCCGCAAACATTTTTATTTCACAATGTTTGGCGTATTTAACCATATCGTTTATATAAACAACAAAAACAGAGGACCCAGAACGGTTCCTTGTGGTACACCATGTGAGATTTTTAAACAAGATGATATAGTTCTATTATATTTAACTTTTTGATATCTATTTTGTAAGTATGATTTAAACCAAGACAATGCTACCTCACTTATCCCTATTTTACCTAATTTTTTAATTAATAATTCTCTATTAATCGTCTCAAAGGCTCTACGAAAATCCAAAAATAGAGCTAGTGTTATTTCACCATTTTCCATATTTCTAAACCACAGATCACAAATATTCTGAAGCACTGTTTCACAAGAATGTCCACTGCGAAAACCCAACTGGTTATCCATTATCACATCATTAATCTGTAAATATTCTAGAATTTGCCTTTTAACAATTAGCTCTAAAACTTTTTCGTAAACGGGCATTGTATTGATTGGTCTAAAGTTTTGACATAATTTAGTGTTAGGTACTTTCTGAATAGGTATAATAGTTGATGTTTTTCAGTTTTCTGGGAAGATCCCTTTTCTCAGTCTAATAACCTATTACCGATTACACACATCTTTAAATACTTTAGCTTTAGATGATATTCCCTCCCCATTTGGTCCTGTAATAGATAGACAAATGCAAATATTTACCCACCTTTTTTTTTAGATGCATAGTTCCATAGGATGATGATCTTGAAGCACGAGTTTGAAAAAAAGTATATTACAATTTTATTAAGAGTTTATGTCCCTGCATAGGTAGGTAAATTACATAAAAAAAACTTCTTTCATATAAACACTAACACGAAAGTTATATAACAACCATAAAACATAGTTGGCAACCATGTGTCTCACGAGACTTCTAAAAAGAGGACAAGATTTAGCTTTCAAGCGACTTAAAGTGACAAATTACAGTTTAAAAACGCGTTAAAGCCCGAGTCTTGCACCCAAAAACTCAACAATACCTATTACAGAACATCGTTAACTTAAGCTTAGATGAATTTGATTAAAACACGAAAACTTGTATAAAAGTACTCCTGAAAGTAACTAAGTCAAACTTATTTATATGTTTCACGCTCATATCATAAACTGCAATTTGAACCAAAGAAACATAATAAAAATTTCTTAATGGCCATAAAGACTTCCGCACTTAATAGCCAAAAATTTACTAGGTAATAAATATTGTAGCATATTGTGCAGTGGCTGTCTCAGATGCACCACATATTTCGTTCACCCATTTAATGTTCTTATTTTGGCTAAAACCACAAGTTTCTAAAAGGTAATGCATGCTTCAAAACGATTTATTGCTCACACAGTTGCTACGTTAGGAAATAAATAAAATCCAGTGAAAGTAGATGCATTTCCACATTGCGTTACTTATAGTGTAGTTTATCACCGTGTTTTAAAACATAAAAATACACAAAAAGATAGTAAAAACGCATAAAAAGCAGCTGATATGTCGTATGTTATTTATACATATGTTATTTTGCATAGAAAATAATGAAAAGAACAGCAATTTACAAAGTTTTCTCTATTACTGTAGGGTTTTGTTATCATTGTATGCTGTAAAACTTTTATATTAGGTTACAAAGCCAAAACCATAATTCAATGGAAAATAGAATTCTATGTAGCAAAAATCTTTCTATAGCTATAAAACTGTGCAAAAAAATCGAACATTATTCATAACAGGTTTTACTAAAGATGAGGAACATAATCTTGACATAAATTTAAAATTACCACACTTTTTGTACGTGAAATTGTAAAGAAGAATTTTAAAGAACTTTACAAATGTAAAGTTAAAAAAATAATCACACTAGTTGAACGACTATAGTAATTAAATAAAAACCACTTATGACAAAAAACAAAAACGCCTAGAAACTGATCTGGCAATTCTTCTACAAGAGGATTTTCATTAAGAAAGTTATTTTTAATTTAACTTATTGATGTTACCTACATTTATAATTTTATTATATCATATGAAGTGTTGGTTGTTGGTTCCATGTGAGTGCAAAACTACCAAATAATTAAATTAGTAAAGATTCTTTGCATCAAACCTTATCAAGTTATCTATGAAAATAAAAACAATTACTACAAAGACTATCGAATAACACAACAACAATATAAATGATACCGCAGACAAATGGTAACTGTCATTTGATATTTAATTTGTTGTTTTTTGTTTTTCTTTTCATAGATAGCTTGATAAGTGATGTGTAAATTAGTAATATCTCATTAAAAAAAAGGAGAAAAAGCACATTTAAATTTAACTAATCCCTAGCAGGGACTGAGAACGGAACGAAAACGAAAACGTTAAACGAAATTAACCGAATATTTTTTAAGAACGAAAACGAAACCGAAAACGAAATTATTATTTTTCGTTCAAGAACGAAAACGAAATAAATATTTTCCAAAACCGGTTTTAACCGGTTTTAAAAAGTTTTGTCGCTATTTCAACTTTATTTGTTAAACACAAACGCGAATTTACTTTCTGTGCTGGGGAGACTCCACGAGGCAGTAAAAAATCTCACTTGAAATAAGTGAGCTTCACTTTTCTCCATATATTTACGTGAATATGTATTAACAACTTTATTGTTTATACTTGCAATTTCGTGTAACACAATTAACGGTACAGATATTCTTTATTTCTAATTTGTTTTTTAGATCATCAATATAGAATATACACTTGATTGGATATATATAATCAATGTGTATGTTTTATTTGCGTTTAGACACAATAATAGTAAAATTTATTCTTACTTCGAAAAGGACTAAAGTAAAAGAAGATTTATTGGAAGATGTGTTGCTAGTAAGATTTAAGGAATGTGAAAATGTATATTGTATGGTATGTATAAACTATAAAGTTAAAGTATATTTCAAGTTAATATAAGTATTTTTTTAAATATCTTTTTTATTTATAACATTTAGTAAATTATCCACTTGAATTCATTCTTTCGTCTTTTTAAATAATTACAGCAGGATCTTATTTAATTCAAATGCATAGATTTTTAGTACTAAAACAAATTTAAAACAGCACTTGCTATATTTTCATATTTTTAGATAAAGATCGTGTGTCTAATTTAACCTAATCACGTTGTGTTTTTGCACCTTACGGGTATTAAACTTAATAAAATGGTTATTTGTTAATGTGTTTAACGATTTGGTAAATTTAATATGGCGATGGTTTGCCAGTCTAAAATATGCTGTCCGTGAGCATCAAACCCCTTCGTCATCGTTTATATTTTAGTTGAGACGCAAATATTGTTATCGTATTTATAGAGGGTTGTGGTGACTAGAAAAAAAAATGATTTTTTGATGACAAAAAAATATTGTAAAACCGGTTTTAACCGTTATTATTTCGGTTCACGAAAACGAAAAAAGAATTTTTTCGGTTAGAACGAAAAGAACGAAAACGATATATTTCGTTTTCGTTCCGAACAGAAACGAACGGAATTTTTTTCGTTTTTAGTCCCTGATCCCTAGCCAACTTCGCGGCCCATAAAAAAACGAAATTAGGAGTAATATCTCAAAAATGAAAAGTGATAAAAAAAATCTAAAATACTTGTTACATTCTCCATTAAAAAGTACCTTTAGAAAGTACTAATGAAACTGATCTAATGAATAAAATTAAAAAGTTACAAGAGAAAAAAAAAACCACATTTTCATATTTTTTGTTATAGCATCTGAATATGAAAAATTTTGTACTTTTAAAAATTGATTGTAGCTCCTCTCACACATGGGAATAATTCATCTAATTTAAACAAACATATATCTCCTATAATAAGCGGGATCCCAATGTTGTGCGTTCTTATCTTCGACACAGTGTATACCTCCTGAAAAATGTTTATTGAAATATTTAAAAAGTATTTGCATTAACTTAAATTAAGTGTTATGCAAAATTTTAAACAGATGCAGAGTGTTTCACTATATTTTCTTAATATTTTGTTAGTAACTATAGAAGTTATAAATAAAGTTAAATAAGAAAAACTTTGTAGAAATCATCACATATAAAACAGTTTCAATTTTGAATGATAAATCAGTTTTTTTAAATAAAATTTATTAAAATTAAGAATTTTATAAAACAAAACAATGTTTTTAACTTCATAGAGTACAAACATGACGAAGAAATGGAAACATTCCAAAAGATGGGTATTGGAAAATGAAATGATATTACAACCCCAGTTGTGACCAAATTCTGCACATATAAGAACTTTAGTCATTTTATATTTTTAATCATTAAAATCTTTTTTAAGAAATCCAACCCAGTAAAGGTATTGTATAAAACAGCAGCAAAACATATAAATAAGATTAAAGTTAGGGTAATTTTCAAAAATTAAGGAAGCTATTGGTATTTATATGTCATGTAAAATGTGTGATGGCAATATCATCTCTTTTAATTATTGTGAGTGTAAATTTTGTTCATATTTTAAAATCTAGTGTAATTGCTTAGGTAACTAATTGCGATTTAAATATGTAAATTTACCAATGAAGCTTAAATGCACACACGATCACGTACCATACGAATGCTGCCCTAACTTTCTTAATCCATGTTGATGTAAATTGGAAAACGTTTCACTTATCTAACTCGCTTTAATCTTTATAAATGTTAATGCCATATAGCACACGTGTTTGTCCTGAATTATGGCCTATATCGGTTTGTGGCAACCGCCCTATTTTCAGAAGAAGGTTGTGCTGTACAGGGAATATAGAAAAAGTTTTGAGAGAGACGCTAGAAATAAATTTACTATGAACTGGAGGCTCCTTTAAAAATTACATGCGCAAGGTGTTGTGATCTATATGGGGTTACTTAACTTTGAATATTTATGAGGGCTAGGAAATTGATAAAATCAAGTGATTTTGTATTGCACAATTTTTAATTTGCTTAAGTAAATAATTTATAATTTAAAGAATAGACCCATCGTTCGCTATTTAATAACTCAAACACGAAGTTCATTATTGCTCTAAGGTTTTTGTTCCAAAATTTGTATTATTTTCTCAGAAAATAACTTAGTGTGCTGTTTGTACATCATTTTCACAGAATATACTTTAAAATAGTTATGAAATTTATAGTGATAGTGAATGCAAAATTTAATTTGTTAAACAACGGTATATTCGAAAATACATAATTTTATATTGTTTCTAAGATGTTTTGCCAATTCCATAAATTTTCTTTAAATAGTCGACAAAAACCTTCTAAATAGTAATTTTTAATACTTTTAAGATTATTTATGAGGTTTTAATTGTTTTTGTAACAATTCAGGAAGACTTCTACAATATTTTTTTTCGAATAAATCAGTAAAATAGTTGTATTAATTTACATTGGGCAACACGATGAAGAAAAGCTTGGCGAATAATCCGAAATATGAGAACAGAAAAAAAAAAGAAGAACCTAGATTACAAATGATAAGCCTAGAAACTGGGTACCTACAACACTATGAAAAGCTATTTATAGAAGACAGACCTCAATTTATGGAAAGGGAAGAGAAAACTTTTGACGATGTAAAAATAATACAGCATGTGAAGAAGAAATAACGCAAAAAGAGTTAAAAATGGCCTTACAAAACATGAAAAATGGCCAAGCAGCGGATCAGGAGAAGTACCGATGGGGTTTATAATATGTATATCATGATGATATTAGCACCATTTTTTACATTATATTATACGTTGCAATAAGTCTCAACAACTTTCTTGTAAGAAAAGGTTGGCCCCCTGTTAGAAAGGAAATTAAATAATTAATTAAAAAGTTTGGAGTTTGTTTGAAACACTTATAAAAAAAAATTAAGAAACCTAAGCTTGATATAAAATATTAAACTCCAGCACTGATTGAAATTATTGTTTTCTTGTTTCTTTATTTTCAAAACAAAGACAAACATTCGATAATAAACTACACAGACTCTTTTATTTGCCGTTTATTTACTCTCAACTTGCAGTGATGATACTACAAATGAAGAAAGGGACGGAGATAGAATGCGTGCGGGGTCCTTCACCCTAACCAGCAACATCCTAGTGCAGCTTAAATTCTGCCGGAGCACGTTGCAATCCTTCTACATCCTTAGTCTGAGGCATGCGTGCGTATCAATTTTATCTTTGTTTTGACCTAAAAACCCGATACGTTCATTAGAGTTTGGCCATTCGTCCCGAGAACTGATTCACTCTGACACAATAACTTAAGGGATTAACGTTAGCTAACGTAACAGTCAATATTTTTCTTTTATCACTTGCGTTTTACAATCTATGAACATAAAGTGGCACCAGGGAAGTTAACAGTACTGTCCATTAATTTTAAAGTGTGCCGTTACTTTTATGAAAAGTTTAGAACGGGGACTGTTTTAAGCCTACTTTAGAAAATTAACGCAATAAGAATTAATCGTCGAACTAATTTCTCTGCCTCATGAAAATTTTACAGTACCGTGCGCATTCAGTGACATATTTGTAACTGAAAATTACACTAAATGGGGTTTATTTTACACAGTATACGGAATGTTTTAGCCAAAACTCTCCAGTCCTGTTACTTCATTATTTTAGAGCTTCGAAAATTATTATATTTATCTGAAATGTCTAGGTACAGATAGAAGCTAATAAAGCATAGCAGCAGTAGTTTCCACGAATTTAAAACGACAGTGAGAGTGCTTTTTATAATACTTATGAATAAAATAATCAAGGAGTACTAAGAAAATACAAACGATACCTTATAGGGATGGAATAAATTCAAACTAATATCTTTAACAGAACTGGTCTTTGCAGATGATGTGGTGCTGTTAGCCTAAAACTAAATGGCTTTGCATCATCTAGGGTTATGGGCAGATACATTAAGAAGAAACAATGTGAGCATCAATATAAAAAAAGACAAAAACTATGGTTATAACGTCAAATCAATCAGGCTAGACCAAGCAAGGATGGGGCAGGTATCAAATTTTAAATATATAAGAACTCTAATTACAAAGAAATTGGAAGAAGAACTGAATAAAAGAATAGCCAGAGCCACTAATAAATGCTTGATAAGTTTCTTTTTTTTAAACTAAAACTGGTCTAAGAAATAAGACCAACTATTAGTATGTATCTGTTAAATCTTAAATCTAGATTAGCTACTTAGCAACGTCTTTTAGTTGTCTTTGTTATCCTTAAAGAAATAAATACACTAACACTTGCACAATGCTCTGCTTTTACACAAACCACTGGGCAAGTTCGAACGGCTTGGTTCTCTTCAGTCTTCGATAGGGTTTGTCGGTTTTTAAAAATCGGTTTTGAAAAACCGGTTTTTTTGAAAAAAATTATGTATTCGAAAAACCGGTTTTTTAAAAAACCAGTTTTTAAGCCTAGATTTAACACGTAAAAAATAAATATCTACATAAAAATCTGTACATTTCTGCTTCATTTGCAAAATCCAAAAAACATTGTTACAAAAAAATCAAACGTATTTCCGCTGGCTTCAAGAACCGATGGATATAATCAAGTTATCGGAAAAAATATTATCTAGAATTTACCCAAATTCTGCTATAGAATTGGAAACAAATTTCGATGAAGATGAAGATATTATTAAGGGTTTTTGGATTTGCTGTTTTTGTTAAAGGTTCCTCGATAAATCTAAGAATTGATTTCTCCATCTCTTCTTTCAAGACATTGTTTTTTTCATTAAAGGCAGAATTTGCAGTATTTGAATCAACTAATAAAAGAATAAAGAATTTGGGCACACTGTTTAAAGCTTTAAAAATAGTAAGACTCAGCTCAATAGTCAGCGAACCAGTGTTTTTTATGTCAAAACTTTAGACCAATCAATACAGTGCCCGTTTACGAAAAAGTTTTAGAGCTAATTGTTAAAAAGCAAATCCTAGAATATTTACAGATTAATGATGTGATAGTGGATAACCAGTCGGGTTTTCGCAGTGGACATTCTTGTGAAACAGTGCTTCAGAATATTTGTGATTTGTGGTTTAGAAATATGGAAAATGGTGAAATAACACTAGCCGTATTTTTGGATTTTCGTAGAGCCTTTGAGACGATCAATAGAGAATTATTAATAAAAAAATTAGAAAAAATAGAGATAAGTGAGGTAGCATTGTCTTGGTTTAAATCATACTTACAAAATAGACATCAACAAGTTAAATATAATAGAACTATATCATCTTGTTTAAAAACCACACATGGTGTACCACAAGGAACCGTTCTGGGTCCTCTGCTTTTTGTTGTTTATATAAACGATATGGTTAAATACGCCAAACATTGTGAAATAAAAATGTTTGCGGACGATACAATGTTGTTTGTTAGTGGATTTAAAACAAGTGAATTAGTAGACAAGATGAATTTAGATCTAAGTAATATTTATAAATGGCTATGCGATAATAATTTATGTATTAATGTTGATAAATCCAAATTCATGATTTTGGGAACTAAACACATTATCTATAAAACAAATATTTATAATGCTAATCTGGATGTAAAAATTAGCAACACTAATTTAGAAAGAGTAACCGAAATTAAATACCTTGGTGTTATATTAGATGAAAATTTAACGTTTAAGTTGAACGCAAAATACATGATGAACAAAATTTCTAAAAAGATTTTTCTCTTTAAAAGATGTAGCAAACACATGAGTATGTACACTAGAGTTTTACTGTATAAAACAATAATAGCTCCTCATTTTGAGTTTTGCGCTTCATTACTTATTAATTTAAATAAAAATGAACTTCAACAATTACAGAAATTGCAAAATCGCGCCATGCGCACTATTTTAAAGTGTTCAATTCTTTCCCCTATCAAGGTTATGTTAAATACACTTCAATTTATGAGTATTAATCAGAGAATAATATTTAGAACATTAGAGCTAGTTTTAAAAATTAAACTACAAAAAACACCAAAATATCTGTATGAAAATGTAAAATTAGTCCATGAGATACACAGTTATAAAACTAGAAATAGGCTTAATTTCGTTATAGAGAAGTGTACTAAAAGTCAAACTGCTCGTTCATTATTTTATCAAGGTTTTAAAATATTTAATAATATGCCGCATCAAATCAAAATATGTAATAATTATAAGAAGGGTATTAAATCAATTAAGGAGTACGTATTAGAACGCTATTAAACTGTTATCTTAGATACTTAGAAGATTTTTTAGATTTTTATTTTATTTCATTCTATTTTTATTTTTATTATATTTACTATTATTAAATTATGTTACAATGTAATAGCAATTGCTAAAATAAAGCTAACTTACTTTTCTGTATCTGGTAAATTTGCATCTCAAATACGAACCAGATTAAGTCATGATTCCGTAAATGTTTTGTGTTTTTAAAATCATGTTTTCTAAAGAAAAAAGCAAATAAAAAAAATGCTATTTATGGTTTGTTGGAAGTTTATAATTTTATTTTTATTTGTTATCTTATTATTTGGTTTTATTTGAAATTTGTTTTATATTTTATAAAATTATGAAATTTTATAAAATTATGAAAATTTTAACCGGTTTTTTCGAAAAACTGGTATTCGAAAACCGGTTTTTCAAAAGTCGGTTTTTGTATAAACCCTAGTCTTCGACATAGGTTCTGGTTGTCTAGCAGCTGGAGAGCTTTTGCATTTTCGTGTAGTTGAAGCCTATCTTCATGCTTCTTTGCAAATCTTTTAATTCCTCCTTCAACGGTTAAAATGCCCAGATCTCGATGAAGGTCGGCATTTCTGACAAACCAAGGAGCGTTAGGCATTTTGAACAGTTTGTATCTTATGTAGATTTGCAATTTTTGACACCCCCATGGAGTTGTATTCCACACAGCCCCACATGGCTAATAATTTGTTTGTAAATCAAATTTTATTATATCATGACAATTTGAAATATTTAACAATAAGCCATCTGTATTGTGCGATTTTAATTTTAAACTCCTTATACTTTTCTCTTAAAATGTTCTTTTCCCCTCAATTTGGCATTTAGAGCCATTCCAAGATATTTTGCAATGTTTGCGTATGGGAAAATGGTTTCATTGATTCTTATTGCTGGAGAGTTTCTCAGTCTTTTATTTGTAAAGTTGATATGAACTAATTTCGTTTCATTTAGTTTAATTTTCCACTTTTTTGTCAAGCTGTTTGTAGTTTTTGGGTGGAAATTGTATATTTTACCTGTTGCCAGCAATGCTATATCAACCGCGAATGTAGCTAATTAAGAAGTAAGAAGGAGATTTCAAAAGAAACTAAAAACTAAGACCCAAATATTTTATCCAGCGTACGTACCAGTTCTTACTTATAGTTCAGAAACTTGGACATCAACAAGAAAGCAAAAACAAAAGTCTGTTTATAAATCTCTCACTGACATTCCAGAAGAAGTATTGAATACATCAAAATATCCGATTGTTTCAAATCTAGTGCGAATAATTTCTAATGAACTTCAAGTTATCTCCTTAATTGAAAAAGTTACAGGACCGGGTTGGTCTAGCTGGGGCACTCTGTATCACACAATTTTCAAAATTGCTATCAAGTACTTCTCATATTTAGACTAAACAATATGATAATAACGTTTGAATAAATAAAATCAAAAAGATTAATGCAGTTGTAAATATTTTCACCCTTATTATTCCTTTGTGGTTCTACATTTTCAAGTTAAAAATAACAAATTTTGCATTATCGTGTCCTGAACACTTTGTCTATTTAAAGTGTCCACTTACCAGCGAATTTGTTTGAAAATAGTTTGTTTTGTAAGAGCTTACAAGCAACAATCCTTTTGATATTCTAGCGCAAACTCTGGACATTATCTGCTTATCGTTATTAGCTACATGTAAAGCCAAGACTTTTATGAAACAATTTGCTAGGAATAAAATTTCTATCGCTTGCTTCACTAAGTAAATTAAAATGCCATATACATAATTTGATTGCACTTTTTTCGCTAAGCGTCTTGAAACTTTTAGGCTCTTGGACGTGCTAGGCATAATTTAATAGGGTGTTCCGGATCGTCCCGCAGTACTTTTAATGTACATTAGTATGGTCAGCTGTGTTCTTAACCTAATCCTTTGAAAAGGGTGAAAAGCCATATTGTTAATATACGACTGCCTATTTCCGCTCAACTTCTGTCTGCAGTGGATGATGCTACGTAACCAACGAAATTATAATCAATTTACCCTTCAATATATCAATAAAATTCTAACCGAATTTTGGAAAAAATAATAGTTACGAAATTTTAAAAATTTGTCTTGAACACATAAAAAAAAAATTACAGCATTGATCAGGAATTATTTTTCTTAAAATATTTTACCAAACAAAAATACTTAAACAACTTGGATCTTTAAAATACATACCGCATAATATTTCTAATGAAATTTAAATTTTTAAAAGATTGTATTAACAGATAGCAGCTAATGGCGACCTCTTAAATATGCAAGTGGTAGAAGAATTCAACCAGCAGCGATTGTAACGAAATATTGTAATAACTAAAGCAACTAGCACTTAACATAAAGCTTAATGGACCGGGAAAATGGTTTGCTCTAAGGGAATTTGTAAGACTTTATGTTTCTTGAACAAATTCCTGAAAATCAAAGGTTCACTTACCTTTGAGCTAAATTAAACAAATATTTAAGGTATCAATTTGCTTATCCGACGGAAAGTTTGCAAAATTTAATATCTAAGTATACACTTGGAGACATAAATTTGCACGTATAAATTTAATTACTTCTGGGCATATTAAAGTTGAGCTTTTTAAATACTAACGAAGTAAGAACGTACGTCTTTAACATTTATTTTATGTGAAATCGCTTAAGAAATGTTTAAAATTGGGAATATTTTTATTCATACGATAATAAAATGAAACTTTGTTGTAAATTAACAATCAGGAAATCATAGAAAACCCGATTTTTAAAAATTTTATGTATATACTGTGACGTGCGCTTATGCAACGTCGTTATTTACTTAAAGGTTTTGTTGCTTTTGATGTGGCTCGTGTCGTCGGATGCTCTGGAGGACTCCTTCACGTCGTTTAGCGTAGTGCACCAGGTCTAGAGTAGCTGTAAGGTAGTGAGGTTGGCGAAATTAAACAACATTTACTTTGTGATCGGTGTTTATTATTCATATTTTGTTCAATATTTTGTAGTTGGAGTTTTAACGTAGATTCGTGAATATGTGTGTGGATGCGTATGTATGAAATTACGTGTGATTGTGTGTGCAATCGAATGTTGGTGTCTGTATGAAATTATGTGTTTTATGTGTACAATTAAATGTTGGTGTAGGTGTAAATATTGTGTTTGTGTATGCGTGTATCTGTTTAAACTCCAACTAGGTCTGTCGAATAGCGAAAGCTCGCCCATCAGACCTCTTTGTTGGAGTTGGTAGGAAGACTTTATGGGGTCGATCGATAAGCGATAATTCGCCCGCAGACCCCGCTCTAAAGTCCATAAAATAATTGAGCCGTGTGCTCTCGTAGCGAAAACTCGCCCAAACTGCACGTGCAATGGCCCAAAGGGTTACAAGATAACAGGAGCTTCAGAATCTAGCGAAAACTCGCCGCAGAAGCTGGCTCTGTATATCAGGTGGAATGTGTATGATTGTGTCGTGTGGTTCTGTGTTGAACCCCTTTGTTTTGGGTCACGTGTTTTTTCCGCTCGCGCGGAGACTGCTTTAGGGAGTTTGACCCCCTCTTCAGTCGTTAGAGGTACAAGGATAATGGGTAGGGATGTGGATACTCAAAGATGGGTAAGGATAGGTGGAAGTACTGCCACAGCATTTGCCTTAACTATAGAGGAAACCACCTGAAACCTCTACAATGACAGTCGGCCCTAGGAATCGAACCCAGGACCTTCCGATTACAAGTTAGGTTGTTTTCCTTTGTTTTGACATACATATCTTTTTATACATGTTTTTGGAAGCGTGGGGTGAAAAATAGCTAAACTACGCCTATTAAGTAGTCGCTCTGAACTAATTACAATCCTAGTATTGAATAAAAAAGGCGTAAAACAAAGTTTAGTCGTTTGTTAATTCGTTATTTAGTTGTGTGCACAGAGAGGGGGTGCAATCCGGATGTTTTAGTTTGTTACTGACTGTGCCCCTCCAAAACTAGATTATCTAAACAAAACTGATTCCTGTTTTCACCCCACCAAAATTCCTAAATAAAGTTGTACACGCTAAAATATGTTAAACTGCATTCAAGTTACATCAAATAATAATAAAATTACATCTATGCTAATATTTTACAAGAATAAACATTGTCATTAAAAACGATACAAATTACATACACTGAAAGAGGTCATGGCCCTTTTAGTAAACTAACAGGTGTTCCCTTAGGAATGTTGAGTTTGTGGTTCACATACAATATTTCAGTCATCAAGTCATTCCATACTTTCTTTAGCCGACCTAGCTAGCATACCATCGGTCCAAGTACCGATAATTTACGATGTCATTTACTATTAGTCAGGCCATATGCCCACGAAACAACCCCAAACACCCTGACCTTATTTTTGAGTGTATTATTTACGTATTTAATAACGTAACCCTTCCATGGCTAAGCTAATGTTTTTTAAGAAATAGTTGATAAAAAACAGACTAAACAAACTTAAGTTTAAAAATATTCTTTAATTTTAAAATTCCCACGATAGTTTTGGAAGCCAGAACAATTATTGAAGGTGCATAACTTGAAAATATTGATTTTATTTAAAATTATTTCTATTACTAATGCAGCCGTCACAATACTAATCCTGTAGTTAACAACCTTAAAAGCTTAAAGACATTGTCATTAATAGGAGTGACGAAGTCTTCGGACATTTCATTTAGTTTAAAATTTTTAAAGTAGATATGTGTGGTAAATTGGGGTATACAGGGTGTTTCCGGAGGAATAGTAAATGTTTTTGGAGCAGGTAGTATGGACCATTTTGAGTTAAAAAGCTCAAATAATCATGTGTCCCATTCTCAGTGGTTAGGTTAATTTGTACTCAGAAACATAAACTTAAATTAAAGCAAATTGTTTTCAATTTTATGTTAAGATTAAATAAATAAAACAACAATTACACCTTAAGAGTGTTTATTTAAAGAAGAATTAAAGGTGGCAATGTTAGACCATATTAAAACGTTGAAAGTTTTCAATGTTGGATAAGTTAAGAAAATACTCAAAAACTGTTTTAAATTTCATGAAAAAGTTCCTGTTTTCATAATCTCAGTTTTCATTTTATCATAGTTTCATTACGAAATTAAAAAACTTAGCAGATTATAACCGATGCTTTATATTTAATGATAAGGGAGGTATTTTTTAAAATTGTAATATAGGTTACTTGCTGAATTTTTTTAAAAGTCCATGATACCTATAAGTGTTCTTTATATTATTTCCTACAGCACTCATTTATTATTGATTATTATCTAGCTTTATACCATCTTAAACCTTCTTTAAGCCTGCAGTGGCTTAAAAGTTTGTGATGATATTGGGATGCTTCTTTGGGTTCTATGGCGTGTTATTTTCACAGTTTTATTTCTCTAGAACACAAGCTTTTTGATATATGAGTGTACAATATATTTTCTTGAATTAAAAATATGTTTTTACATTAGGTTGAATGTCTGCTTTTTGAAGTCATATTCCTCTAAGTTAATTTTCTTTGCATAAGTAAAATTAATTAAATTAGTCTTTGAATTTAAAGTTACTAACATGAAATTAATGGACAGTCATTCTGTTACGAAAAAACACGGATCTAATTTATCTTCCTGTCAGTGACACGAGATATTAAAAATTATGCATGGAAGTACTAAAGCACTTTAAACAAATTACACCTCATGTTATCTGTCTCGTTAACTGGAATTCATGATAGCATCAGAAGTGCAAACGACTGGCGATCTAATATTCCAGATGCTCATTTGAAAAATGAAGGAGATGTATCAAGACGACAGGGTGTCAACGATTTTGTTCATGCAGGAAAGTTTACAGTTTATGTAGAAGTATACATACACTCAGCTACTTCCGTAAGTGGCTTTTAAGTATCATATAAATTAACAATGTTTGAAAGAGTCGCCAATTTATATAAAAACACATGTTCGCTTATTATCCCCAGTCCCCCAAATTTGTAATAAAATAGATGGGTGTTGATCTATTATTGTTGAGAAAAAGTGAAACAAAATTAAAAATTATGTTCTTTGTGATCAAAATGTATTGTGCTAAAGATAAAAAAATGTTTAAAATAACAGAATATAAACAAAAGCATTTACAAACATTATGTATTTAAAAATGGACAAGTTTTATTTCATAATTTCCTTTCTTCTTTTTATTATTACGCCTCTTTACTGTTAGGTGTGGCGTTTTTGTAACTTTTCATGAATGTGACCTCTTTTGTATGCTTTCCTCCATCCTTTTCTGTCTCTTGTTAGTTGTTTAACCTTACATCTTTTGATCTTTCTATTTGTTGCAGCTTCTTTTACCTCTTTATTCCAAGTTTTATTTAACACTTAATGGTCATTGCGGTCAGTGCAGAACGCTCGTCTAGTGGATTAAAATTATTTAAAACATACATCAGATATACAATGTCTCAAGAGAGACTTAATTCTTTAGCAATATTATCCATCGAAAATACAGAAGTTGAAATGACAGAGTTTGAAGATTTAATTGAAAAATGAGCTGTACAATGCCCAACTTTAAAACTGATAAAAGTCTTACAAAATGAAAAAATATTCAATTATTGTGTGTTTGTTGTGTTATTTTTGTTTATAAACTTATTATGTAAGTCCTACACCTAACAGTAGCAGGACTCATGACTAAATAAATAAATAATGTACTGCAGTAAATACCAACCCAAAATATTGGATATAAAAATAACTGTGAGTTGTTTGTTTGTTTAATCTTAATTTATTGCAATTTCATATGATTTACGTATCTATATATTTAATTATACAAATATCATTAATTCAATGTAAAAATTTTCCAAATAAAATTTTTATAGGGGACCCCAACACAGTTTTTGCATCCGAGCCCCTACATACGAGGGGGGACCCAAAAATGACCGGAATTATTTTCTGAAGGGCGAGCCCCTTTTAGTTCGAGCTTCTCATGCTAGGAGAATATTCTAGAAACCCTTCTGCATCAGCGTGCCTACTGGCGTTGCTGTGTGTTGCTGCGTTCGGCTTCAGTGAATTTTTTTCGAAGACTCTTTCAACGCATCTGTCTATTTTGTGATGGCTGATTTACAACAACTTGCGGCAGTGAAATTTGACTGCTTCGTTTCGGGGTCGTAACCATAGCACCAAGATTCGTCTTCGATCATGATTTGGGGGGGAGGGGGATCTGGTTAGCTCAGCCTTCAACTGCTCCTTCATAGCACGGCACGCGATTGTCTCTTTGTTGAGGTGTGATCAAGCGAGGCACACATTTTGCTGCAACTCGTTTCATACCCAAATCTTCCGATAAAATTCGCCGATAGGAACTCCACGACACTCCAGTCAACGTCACAAGTTCATAAATGGTCCGACGACGGTCTTATAAGATGGCTAGACGAATTCGTATCACATTTTCTTCAGTTGGTCAAAGGACGCCCGGGCCGAGGTTGATCGTCAGTCGACATTTCGCCTTGTTTAAAACGGAAAAACCATTTTTAAATTTGCGAGCAACTTCTTTGTAAGTTGTCTGTTGTGTAACAATTGTTCCTTTTTATTTTCCATAGCAGGAAACAAAATGTCACTGCCGCAAGTTCTTGTAAATCAGCCATCACAAAATAGACAGATGCGTTGAAAGAGTCTTCGAAAAAAATTCACTGAAGCCGAACGCAGCAACACACAGCAACGCCAGTAGGCACGCTGATGCAGAAGGGTTTCTAGAATATTCTCCTAGCACGAGAAGCTCGAACTAAAAGGGGCTCGCCCTTCAGAAAATAATTCCGGTTATTTTTGGGTCCCCCCTCGTATAGATGACCGGCCCTGAGTTTTTCTTCGTATTCTCCTAGTAACTGTAGTAACGCCATATCGTCTGCAAAAGTCAAGTCATTAAATACTATTTTATCCATTTTCCAGTATGCGAGCCTAAAGGGTTTGATGTGCTGTCTGCATATTTTTATTACATTACCCATTATTATCGAAAATAACAATGGACTGAGTACACACATATCTGTCTTACTTGATTAGGGGTTTGAGAAATGTAAGATTTAAATTTCTTTGTTACATTATTTTGTGGCAAAATTTATAATTGCTTTAAAGCATAGTACAAATATTTGTATCCATTTTCAATGAAAGTATATTTTTCTACATACAACATTCTTATTAAATACATCAGCGAGCAACCGATATTAAAACAGAGTATGATTGAGAATAAACGCATTAGTATTAACAGTGGTTTCTTTAGTTTTTTAAACTGAGTCATCATACTCAACATTAATTAGTTGCTTGATCAATAAATGTTATACCCAAGTACGTTTATGCAAATTAAACAGAATTTCATTGTGCGCTATCAATTAACCTTTTTTCATTAATCATTTGGGAGTTTTATTGATTGATGTGTAAGTGCAACATAATTCCTGTGCAATGATTGAAAGGTCCCCTGTCGCATAAGCGATGTTGACCTTTCGTAGCTCCGGGCAATGCAAACGACCGCAGACAGAAGATATCAATTTCTTCCAGACATGGATGTTAGTTTTTTATTAAAGGGAATGCTTGTGACTTCTCGTTTTATTTGCACCGTTGCCAAAGAATCAAAGCCCTGTAATTAATATTTATGAACGAAAATACATATCTATGACACAAAAAAAACTACACACTCATAAATTGCTATGATTCTTGCTTGGTTGATTCTACATAGAGAATAACTTTTAATATACATAAATGGAGAGTATTTTGGTATTATCGATAATAGAATAAAGAAAAGAGTTAGAAATTAGAAATAATCTTGTCTTACTTTTCAATACAAATTTAAGGTAGCAAAGAAAAATTTAGTTTTTGAAGTAGGGTCAAAAAACGATTTTCAAAGTTCAAAGATGATAATTAACTTTATCAAGTAAAAAACAAAACAAAATATTTTCTATTTTTCACATCCAATTTAGATGGTATCTGAAATCATTGTATTTTCATTTTAAATTGATGTGAAGGATGTCGAGTTGTTAAATCAATTTTGTACCTAATACGACAATCATTGTAGACTTTATCAAAGAGAAAACTATTTTTTGCTTCTGAAATATTTATTGTTTCTGATGTATTTTTAAAAGTAAACGACTAAGAGATGATTTTGAGTGTTAATCTAATAAGCATGTAGGCATCTAGTTTAGCGGAAAAAAACTGCTAAAATATGTTTATAAATTCCTTAGAAAAATAACTATAGAATACTCCTTAAAATTGTAGGTACCTATATATTATATTCGATTATA